>CM031859.1:107948551-108388043 GCA_018697195.1 Certhia americana
TTCTCTTCTCTTCTCTTCTCTTCTCTTCTCTTCTCTTCTCTTCTCTTTTCATCTCATCTCATCTCATCTCATCTCATCTCATCTCATCTCATCTTTAATGTCAGAATCCCTTTCCAAAGGGCCAATTAATTATATAAATGGGATCTATAACCATGGAACACTTAGTAACCATGGAACACTTAGTAATCAGAGATAGGTGTATGGAAGAGAAAAATAGTCTTGGTTTCTTACTGGGTTTATATATATATACACACACAAACATCTCTCTGTAAAAAATCTCTGATTTAAGTTTTCCAAAGTCATAAAATGTATTTATATTTTTCAGATCAACACTTGTTGCACAAGCATCAACAATTTCTGTAACTCATGTAAGCTTTGACTAGTAAGATATAGGGGTAGGTGGAAATGATTGAGTCTTTCCAGCTACCTTGCTTAAAGGCAATCCAGAGATACTGAGAAAAGAGAATTATTCTGGGCGTTTCAACTTGCTAGAATCAAGATACAGGAGTTTAAAATAAAAACAAGACAAATGTAATTCTTCTGACCATGCAGTTCTGTTCCACATTAAGTGCACAGACTTAAAATATTCTACTGCCTGAAATCTTATTTCTCTGCTTGCAGTTAAAATAAAAAAAATAGTAAAAATAATTGCATGGCTAGTAGTTTGCTCATTCAGATCCTTTGTTGTGCCAGTCCCTGTGGCAGCAGAGCTGTCATTCAGGTGCTCTGTGAGTGCTGAGTCTTTACACGTCCAATATCTGGAAGGGATTCACACAGCTCCAAACTGATTTGATGTTTGAAACCTCTCAGTTGTGTCCAAGCAGGCTAAATGCAGAAGAGAAATCTGAAATAGGACTCAGCATTCACCCTTAAAAGGTGCAAAACAAAATTTCTGGTTCAAGAAAACACATACAAAGGTAATAATAATATTTTTGTGCTTTTCTACACCTTTAATCCTAGATTGTGCATCAAAGTAATTGGTAGCCCAGGTCTCTGTGTCTGCCTATGCAGCTGGAAAAGTAGATGAATTATCGTGAATAAAATCAGGAATAATCCAAACTGAGTTCAGAACTGATCTGAGATTAAAGGAGAGTGGGCAATTCATTGTTAGCATTTTTGAGCACCTCTTAACTTTTTGACCTGGACATGATTGCACTGTTTCTTCAAAAAGCAGGAAGTACAATATAAACCTCACATGAAAACCTCTTCCTTTGCGATTTCTAACCTAATTTTGTTGACAAACCACATGTATACATTCTGACTTGGAAATGTCAAAATGTTTATTTTCAGTCAAAATGTTTCAACAGTTCAAACTAAAAAGAAAAAAAAAAAAAAAAGCTCTGAACTTTTGATTCTGTGGGGAAAAAATGCTGAATGCTTGATCTCAATCTGAAATGAATAATCATGATTTCCTGGGGTGAACATCTTGATTTTTAATTTTGGCTTTTTAACAGCTCTATTTGGTACTTTATGTTTTGAGGGACAGTACTGTCCCCCAGTTGTGCACACTCAAATTTCTGCCAGCCTTTCAGTTTACACATCTGCTAAGTGTCGTGCAAATGGAGGTTAAACATGTCCTGTGGGGTGACCACTCAGCTTTGTGAACAGTCCCATAAATAACAGGCAGCTGAAAGGCTGGACTCAGCCTGACTGAGCATCTAACCAGAAACTGAGGTTTAAAAGATGCCAAAGAGTCTTAAAAACTTGCATGTGTTTAAGCTGATCTGATTTATACCTGTTTATAAAAGCTTTAACTTCGGTTATATTTATCCAGTTATTCTAGATTTACATTACCATAAATGAGACAAGGATTTGGCCGCTTTTTTTCCCCTTGTTTAAACAAAAACTATTCTATCTCCCTTCTGCTTGGGACAGGTCACAGTCTGACTTGATTAAACTGGTTGTGTTTGGACTGAGGGGAAGTCTGTGTTTCCATGCCTGGGTACGTGGGGTATTTTAAGCATCCTATCCACAGAAGCAACCCTCTTGAGCAACAGGCTGAAGTTTGGGATAATTAGATGGTGCTGAGGATCCTTCCTTTGGGATCACTCTGGCAAGCTCAATGTCAGTGTGGGTGATCAGAGCTACGCTGTCATAACAGCAGGGATGTGTTAATTATGGCCTTCGGGTCTAATCCCTCTGGAAGGACATCTTGGCTTTGTAAAAACCCTTTCTGCAAATGCCCTGGGTTTTACATCTTGAACTCATCGCTTGTGGCCAACTTCCAAGTGAGGAGATGGCACCGGGATTTAACACTGGGCTGGATGGGGAATACAGAGATGGCAGGAGAGGAAAGGCCTTTGCTTGGGAGGGAATGCTGCTCTAAACATTTAGGAAGGAGCGGGCAGAGTTCCAGCAGGGTTTGTGAGGGACAGACAAGGTGCACACTCAGCTTTGGACTCTGATTGATCCCTCCAAGAGGTAGAGGCAATCTATTGCTGTCACGTTCATCTTAATTAATGAGCAGCAATGCCTTGCTCACAATGTCTGCTCGTGGGGACCTGTTAATTCGCTTACTCCCAGGGTTTGCTTTAGCAGATGGAAAAGGATTGTTTTACCATATTTTCAATAGCAATTCAAGTCTATTTTTGTCTGTCTTTTGGCTTGCATGAAAGGAGGCTCCCACCTGTTTTTTGTAGGTTGTTTTAGCACTGCAAGCCAGATTAAAAATTGGCCTATTTAGTGCTTTATGGAAAATGAATTTGTTCTCTAGCACAGAATAAGGAAGGTGTCCAGGCAGAGCGCTGGCATTTGGCCCTCTGTCATTGTATGAACTCTGTCTCCAGAAAGCTTTTCTGGGGTCACCAGGATCCCCACTGCTGGCAGTGCCATGGGCTCCATGTGCTGCTCCTGTCTCCCAGGTCTGAAAGGAAGTGCCAGAGAATGGGTGGGTTGGATTCTTGTTGCATGGTTCCATTCAGTACTGACTGAAATGTCTGGGAGACGAAGGAAGATATAGCAGAAGACCTGGAGAGCTGTAATGACTTTTGGGAACATTAAACTTTTTAGGAGGACAGCCTTTAAAGGGAGTTATTTTTGATCTCACTTGAGTTTAGCAGTGTCTGGTTTGAGAGTTTGCCATTCTTCACTCCTTATGGAAACATCAGCACCGAGGCAGTCCAGTGGAAAGCTGTGTTTTACCTCAGTTTGTTTAAGTCAGCGAGAGTTCAGATCTCCTCCCATAGCCTCAGGTAGGTGTCCACCTTCTCCAGCTGCACCTCAATATGCCACTAGAGAAATTTAAGAGCAAATAACCTTCAAAGACACTTGTGATCCTTCCTGAGTCGGGAGCTCTTCTAGTCAGCTGAGAGGTTCACAGACTCTCTGAGATGTTTTTAGACCCTTTTTCCTCTCCCAACTCTCTTTCTCATTGATTTGGTGTTACATATGACTGTATTTACAAGCACCTGACTCAGAGCTCCTTTTATTCATCACCAGGAACTCCACCAGAAGAGCTACATCAGAGCTCGGCAGTGGTGTTATTTATTCTGGCTCCTCTCAGGGTGACTTTCTGGGTGGGTTTTTTTGGTTTTGATTTTCTGCTATTCAATTGTTGGGCTCTTTTCTCAATTTGTTCTTCTGGATTTACTGAAGAAATATGAGTGTTGTATATCATGGGGCTTAAGCCCTCTTGCACTAATTAGCTTGTAACTTCATCTTCAGTTTTGCTAAATTTGGTGCTTATTTTACTGTAAACACCCATTTGTTCCACTGGGTAGCAGAGCTCTCTGAACATCTGGGAATCATCATGTGTCATGAATGACATGATGTATCCTCACTGTTAGAGCAGCACAATGCTAGATCTGATGGATGGAAGAAATGTGTCAGGGGGAAGATTAATACACACTTGGTTTGTGACTTGTGACTCACTGGGTAAACTTTGTTCTCTCTTTGATGGTACAGATCCAAGGTCTGAGTTTTCCTCTCCCATTTTGGTCCTGGTTAACAACATAGGAGCTTGCGCTAATGCTACTGGAGCTTTTGCCTTCACATCTGCTTGGACCAACAGGTCTAAATAAATCCTTTATTTGTATGGCACAGCTGGCTCTCTCCTGGAGATGGTTTGCTACCCTTAGGCTGGATAACCAGTGAGAATTTGGTAATGTTCCGTCCTTGCTGTGCCTTTGGAAGTGCACATGGTACAATATCTTCTCTGGATTAAAAATAAACCTGTCCTGACAAAACAAAACTCTCAGTATTTGATTTCCCCTTTAAAATTTCATACTGGAATCTCTTTAAAATACCTGTTTGTTTGTCAACCCTGCATTTCCATGCTGCAGCAACATTGTGGAAAGGTCCCTTGGGAAGCAGCAGGATGGTATCTTAAAGGGAAGGTTGGAACTTCACATCCTAAGACATGTGAAGTAGGTATTGTAAGAAGTATATTTTCACCAGCCTAACTGATACTGTAGGAAACAGAATTTCTGTGTGAAGAAGCAGTTCAGGCTCACCAGGTCTAGGCAGGGTGGTTTTTGCTGTGGTCACTGGTTGCTTGTCAATTGTACCATAAAACAGATTTATGGCACCTCCTACAAGAGCTATTCCCATGTATTGCCTTGGGAGTAGAACAGCCTGGAAGAGTTGTGCTTGCATGAACTGTCCTCTGCCTGGGACACCACTGGTCGAAGGGGAAGAGGGATTTTACTTTTTCCAGTTAGCAAAAGCAATCTAGCTCCAAGTACATCTTGTGGGGAAGTAGATAAGGCAGCCAGAGAGAACCTACAAGGAGGGCTGGAATAAAAGGTGTTCAAAGAAAAGCCTGGAGTTCCAGCAGTGTGTTCCCAGACTGGCTTGAACAAGGACTCCAGTCTGGCCAGTGGCAGCACCAGCAGCAATAAGACAAGTCAGTGCTAGGTCCCTCTGCCTTTTATATACAACAAGAAATTAGGGACTGAGACACAGTACAAGGGCTGTGCGAGCCTCTCCAGTGCAGAATTCATGAATTTCTAGATAGAAGCTCTGAGAACCTGAAAAAGTCACTCACTGTCTTCAGTTATACTCTTGTTGGGATTTTCTATCTCTTCTTTTTTTTCCCCTCTCCTTTTGTATCTTTTACCTGCTTTGATTTAATTTTTTAAAAGCAGATTTCCATTTCTAGAAATTGCATTCTCTCTACTTTCTACATACATGCTGTATGACTGTTCATTATTACATATTTGGTGAGCAGGAAAAAGATGGAGATATTAGTAGAGGCTGCTCAGAGCTGAGGCTGTTGTGGTGGTCAGAATGGTTAGAAGGGAGCTGTGGCATTTTGTTTGTGAAGTTTGTCAGAATGAGGCCAGAGACAAGTGTGCAATAACGAGGCTCTTGAAAGCAGTCTGCAGGTGCAGAGTGGTAAAATAAATAGACAGGTGCAGAGAGTGAGTTTTTAATCAGAGTCTTGGCAGGGATCTGGCTCAGGGGCTGCCCTGTTTGGCTTCTTTGCAAAGGAGGAAATTTAGTGGCAAAGGACTCCCATGCAAACTGCAGCTCATGCTTGTGCAGCACAGAAGATTTAGGGGGGGGTCCTATTTTCTTTTCAAAGCACTATTCTCTTGGAAAACTGAAGGTCTGTTCCTTGTAGCAGCAATAAATGAGCATGACTCCATGTCCTTCTGAGGATAGCTGGCTCTGATCTAAAGATGAATGTTCTGTCAGCATTCTTCATAAATACTGCAACTTGAAAAAATGCATTTTCAGAGAAATTTGCTTTAGCAAAAGCTGTGATTTATTTGGGCTCCTTACCAGGATGTATTAGACCAGGTGAATCATTAAACAGTATGGTTTGGATTGGAAGGGATCTTAGAGATGATCCAGTTCCAATCCCCTTGCCCTGTACAGGGACAACTTCCACTATCCCAGGTTGCTCCAAGTCCTGTCTGACTTGGCCTTGAACACTTCCTGGGTTTTACAGGAATGGGGCAGCTACAGCTTCTCTGGGCAACATGTGCCAGGGCCTCACCACCCTCACAGGGAAGAATTTCTTCATAATACCCTATCTAAACCTGCCCTCTTTCAGTGTGAGGCCATTCCTCATTGTCCTGTCACTCCAGGCCCTTTTTAAAAGTTTCTCTCCACTGTTATTGTAAACTCCTTTCAGGTACTGGTAGGCTGCAGTGAGGTCAGTAACTTTTATGTTTCGTTCAAGGGTTACACAAAGTCCTAGCCAGCCTTGGAAATAATTGGAAAAAATGCAATTTCAACATCACCAAATTCGAGGGTTTGTGTCACAAGTGTATACCAAATGAGGACACATAGTATTGGTATCTTCTGTGCTCTGGGGAAAGTGAAGAGAAAATAAGTAGACAGCAAGAAAAGATTGTGTCATGTCATGGGAGGTACAGGGGGAAAAAAAGCATACAACTAATCTAGAACTGCCTTTTCTACAAGGTATCTTTGTGTCTGAGGACGCACCTCTGATTCCTGAAGTGAAGCAACCAGTACTTCTTCCTGACCTCCCCAGCAGAGCTGTCCCACCAAGTCTAGTCTTTCCTCTCAGGGATGTTAACCCTCACTCTCCCCTCTCACTTTCCTCCTTTCACTCTGGGTGAAATTCCAGTGTCAAACAAAGAAAAGTTTTCTTTGAACCCAGGGCAATGAGGAAATGAAAATTAGCTCAAATCATAAGCTTCCTTTACAAAAATCAGACCATACTGGGAAAAGCTATGCCTATAGCTTGTATGATGAGCCAAAACGAACCATGCCAGCTTCTGGCTGAATTTCACTGACTACAGTCCAGGCATGGTGGCTGTGGTGAACTCTCAGAAAATAACTGCTTTTAACTATTACCAATGACAGAAATGTAATTAGCGGCTATTCATTTTAAGATAACTGCAAGTCACCAGTGTGAGTTTGCAAAGACAAACACAGTGAATTGCTCTGTTCCTTTATTCAGCCCAATCTCCTCAGCACTTCCCAGTGTGCTGCCTTCAAGCACCAAAACTGGAGCCTCTGCTGCCACAGCAGCTTGTGTTTATTGACCTGAAGGCCCAGTGGCAGGACCTGCTGAGGACAGTGTAAAAAGTTGTCAGTATGCGCCAAAAGTTGTCATGTATGTCACAAGGCCCCTGTCTGAGTCCTCTCCCTTCCCATCAGTTTTTTCCAGGATTCCACAAGTACTTGCTAGTGAAGCTTCATAGTTCAGCTGTTCACAACTCCCTAAATATTGAGCCACTACACTGCCCTGACAAGTGTTGGGCTTTTAAATGAGACATTTTCCCTCCATCCCTCACTTGTGGGCATTCCAGCATCTTCCAAAGATGGATGTTATGATGGTTTGCATGTCTTATAATTTTCACTCATCCAAGGGGTGATGCTGTTTCTTGCCATGGGGATTGTCTAGGGTAGAACTCCCCAGCCAGCTGTGAAGCAGCACCTGGTCCCAAAGCTTTCCCAGTGGCTACGAGACTGCCGTAGCTGGCAACCTGTCAGGTACTGGGGTGTGAACTCTCTCTGGGCTCCGTTTAGCTTTGAGGAGGGCCTGCTGCAAGCTGAGACAGACCCAGCAGAGGTATCTGATCGACAGAACTCATCTGGAGCTCTCCACCCATCCATGTGGGCACGGAGCTCACCGCATGCCGCGCATGGGGGATTCTTGGAGCTGCTGCGGATCGGCCTCAGCAGCGGGGAGTTCAGACCCCCTACATCTTTAAGCCCAAAGGGCACTGCAGGAATCTTCTGTGTGGTCTCGCCTCTACGACATTATGGGTAGGGGTTGTTCTTGTCCTGCTGGCGTGTTTGCAGGAAGAGCTGTGTGGTCTTCGAAGTGCTCTTTGAAGTTCATGCAGAGTCACGAGGACACGGTTAAGATGAGCTCAGAAAGGCTGATTTCAGGTGAAACCAGAACATTCAGGACTGCACTGGTCTTGGTGCTTGGTGCACATATTGTGCACAAAATAGGTGATAAATTACAGCCATGCTGGAGAAGTGATGCATGAAAACATTGAAGTTGAGGTTAAATATCTGCTAGAAGCACCTCTTAGAGGTAGAGTAGTAAAAGCTTGGAGTACCTAAACCTGAACTGTACCAGGTTTGTGTGTATTTGTTGTGTTTTTGGGTAAAGCAGAGGAGTATGAATATTCAGCAAAGATGGAATTCACAGTCTTTGACTTGTTTTCATTTCTCCACGTTCAGCAAGTGGGGCTGTAATATACGTTTTGAGATCCCTGTACTGCTCTGGAATTTATGGCATCTCCTCAGAAAGTCACTCATCTTCTTCAAGTCTCAGTGTTTTACATTAGATGAGGATGGCAGCACCACACTGGGCCAAAAATTCAAAGGTGCTTCCACTAAGGAGCTATAGAAATGTTATGTACTTTTGGTTTTCTTATTTTTCTGTTGCTGTGAATGTAGTCATCAGTTTTATTAGTACCCAATTTAAGTAGCTAGTAAATGATAATCACTCTTCAAAAGAAAACTTCCAGTAGGACCTACTAGTGGTGGGTTCTCAACTTGGCTCTCAGGGCCAGGCTGGACAAGGCTTGAAACAACCTGGTTTAGTGGAAGGTGTCCCTGAGCATGGCAGGGGGATGGAACTGAATGGTTTTTAAGGTCCTCTCCTATCCAAACTGTTCTCTGATTCTTACGAATTATCTCCACTGCTCTATCTTGATGCTTTATCATTCCTAATAATCCAGTTACATTAAAGCAGTTCTTTAGAAAACTTAGGGGAAGTGAAATTGGGAAGTCTGAAGGAAAGGGGAAGCTATTTGATAGCAGGGTTTGATGATAGTAGCAGAAGGAAAGACATTGTGTTCCAAGAATAATGTTGTAAGGATGCTGGTCCTGAAGGTTGGGCAGAGAAACACTTGAAGGGCTGGTGATAAACTGGGATTTGGCAACTTTCTACAGGCAAGCAAAAGGAAAGAGAAAAGTTAACAATGGCTCCGGAGCTTTGCTGGTGTGCAACTTAGTTACAAACAAGGGAAAAATCCCTCCTGTAGCCATTCCATGAAGGTTTGGGAGGGCTGGTTGAAAATATACAACTGAAATTTCTGATCAGTGTTTTTGAGTATAATGAGGAGAATCTGTGGAATATGGTCCTTCCTGTGAATGTGACTGGGCAACATTTCCCCCATTGCTGCTCTTGTCTAGTTTGCCTGCTTACCCTCGCTTTGAAGACTGCCTTTTCTGCCACACCATACAGAGCACAACTGTGGAAAATGCTTGGTTTTCTTCTGAAGTACAAAGTGAAAGCTTCTAGTATAGATTGCTTTGTTCTGCAGCTCCAAGAAATGACAGCAAATATTAATAAAGCTTGCTTAATTGATATTAGCATAAATGTAAAGACAAGTAATATTATCAGTATCAGTTCTGGAACAGTTCCATTGCATGCTCTTCACATCTCTGCTTATCTGTTTCAGGTGATCTCAGGAGACTGCTCAGGGGGAATTCAGGGATGAGAAATTTAATGGTTGCAGTTTTATAGTCTTTATCAGACCATCAAGGCTGTAATGGAAAGATAAGAGTTATCATCTGTCATCTCAATCAAGCTTCAAGAGAAAATCATTGCAAGAGAGCCTCTGGTAAGTCTATGAATTAATTCAGATTTGGGGAATGTTATGTAATTTGTGTTAGTACCCACAAGATCTAGTCACGAATCAGGAATTTTCTGTAGTAAATACTCGAAGAAAATGAAAATAAAATTGGTTTTTTCCCCCCCAAAACAAACAAACCAACCAGTCCAAAAAGGTGGAGTGTTATCTAGGCTACTTCTCATGGATTTGTGATTACTGTAAGCTCATATGACATGCAGAGTCAATCTCATCTTTACAGGGCTCTGAAAATTGGGATAGATTTTCCTAGCTTTCCTGTGGAACAGAAGTCCACAGGATAGGATATCCCAATTGGGATAGATTTTCTCAGGTTTTCCTGTGGAATAGAAGTCTTGCAGAATGTACTTGTGTAGCATGTGTCTAGGTAGTCTGATTAAGAGAGGAATGGTCATGGGAAATAGACATGGCCATTAGGAATGTTGTTGTTTACCCCCCTTTCCTGACAGCCAGTGCTGTTGCAGGACAAATATTCATTGTGCAATGAGTAATCTCTAGATTTAATTCCTTCTCACCCATGTGTCTAATTTATTGGGAAGAGGTTTGAGAGATATTAGGAAGAGAAATACTGTTGGGTTTCCGTGGGCTTCTCAAACCATTAATGTTTTACTGGAGCACTTTTGGAAATCCAGTCCTTTCTCAGCTGCAGAGTTCAGAGCTGAACTGCTGTGCTCTATCCCTCGTTGTCTAAACCAGCTGGTTCAGGTTGTGATCAGCAACAGCAGAGAGGAGAAAGGCTGTTCAAGGGCTCAGTCCTGCTCCAGGGTTCTCTGTGTCTGTGTACTACATCCCTGTGTGAGCCATCCGAGGTGGATTTCTGCAGTTGGAACTGGCCACATGAACAGCGAGGTTGCTGTGGGAGTGTCCCTGTGCACTCAGCTGGGTATCTCACATCTGCTCCAAGTCCTCAGCTTTCCTTCTCTTCCCCCCAATTTGGGTCTTGAGAAGCACAGACCAGAATGAAGCCAAGGGCTGTCTTTGTTCCGTGAGGCTGCCCCAGCTGGAACCTGTTGCTGGCTGACACAGCCAGCTCTTATATTGACACTCTTATATCCTTTGGCGTATTACACTGCGTTTACATCTTTTAATTCACCCCAGCAGACACATGGCTTATTTTAAGCACCATGTGTAAGAGCTTTCATTAAAACCATTACAGGACACCAGATGGAGAGGCAGAATTGACAGCAACAGGGCTGCTTGCTACCATATTTGATTTAGGAAATATTCAGGAGTGCTTAGCCCTTCTCACCACTGTTTTCCTGCTTTGTGGTGACACAAACACTTCTGTGTTGGAGTTAATTCTCTATGAACCAGTTGTCTTTTTTTTTTTTTTTTTTTTTTGCCAAGCAGAGTGAAATGTGTCAGAATTTGCTCATCTGAGTTTTCCAGGTCACATAATTTCTGAATTCCACGTTATGGCAAATAGGATTTCAGTGGGAGTGTTTGATGATAAAGAAATGTCAAACAAAGTGGAACAGAAAGGTTGAATTTTAAGTTTTGCCTTTAAGTAAGCAAAAAAGAAAGGAATTGATGAGAATTTACAGTAAATTAAGAGAAAAGACTCATTAAAGAAACAGCATCTCTGAGGTGTTCTCATGAATACCAACATCTTAAATACAGTGGATTCTAGAGAAAGTGCCAATAGTCTTAAATAGATAAATGATAAAGGGATATGTTTCAAGAGGAAGTAGATTAGTGGATCTGGTAAATCTTGATCTATTTAATTTAGATATTTAACTGAGATGGATTAAAAAATATCTGGTCAGTAGAGCTTCACTGGAAGTCTTGTGAACTAGATTCTAGTGTTAGCTGTTCCTCCTGCCACAGCAGTTACTAAAAGAGTGCCAAAATATTTGTGACAGTAGTTGTGGGGGTTTTTTTTAATTTATAAGTCTGACAAAGTGAATATTTTTCACATCAGTCTTTCCTGCAGGTAAAAACACAATGCTTTGCTTCAATATAACCAAAAGATGATATGTAATGTGATTTTTTTGAAATTACTTTTATATGAAAAATTACTTAAACTTTAAGAGGTTTTCAGAAGGGTTAAGTACTCACAAAGGAAACTAAGGAATAGTTGAGGCTATGAATATTAATTTGACATTTTCTCTAAGTGAAAGAAATACAGTGTTTTGGTTCAACAACCAAAGCCTCCAAATCTGTTCTAGCCCAAAGATAGCATGACTATAGCTTCCTATAGCTATAAATATTTGTTTCTGATTTTCTTACAATAAATAATTATAAGATGCTTCATTGCATTTCATTTTATTTCATCTGTCTAATTGTTGGACAATACAACCACTTGCTTATGTTGAATGTTGAAAATTCTATTTGAGAAGATAAAAATTAAATGTTTCTATTTAATATTCCTGTAACAGACAAAATTTGAGTGGAACTTGAATTCTGTGACATTTTTTTAGCTGAAATTCTCTTCTTGGAACAAGGATGAAATATTGACATTCCTGAAATAAAAATATGTTTTGTCTTGTTGGTGGTATGATTAGAAAACAATTAATTTTTAATCCTGTGAACACTGAGCTGTATTTAGCAGTAGATATTTAGGGACAAGCTGTATCTTAAGGCAGCTTGAAAGTCTGATCAACTTATTCTTTCCTGTTTATGTGGTTCACTGGCTTGTCTGAACCCAACTGATTCATGTAATACATACCACAGGAGACAAAGCATTTTGGAGTCCAGACTGGTAGGAGGGGGAATATTTAAATTTAATAAATCAATGGACTTTTAGATTTCAGCTTAAAAAGAAAATCTGTAGCACATTTCCAAATTACAATTCTGAGCGATGTGACTTTGGCTAAAGACAAATCTTCACCTTCAGTGTTCGCCTATTTTACCCAGCAGACTATTTGGAGTGTTTTTATAGCTCTAGATGCTCTGTCCTTGCTTCATGATCTGAAATTCCTGAATTCAGCCTAGTGCTGGCAGTGTAAGCAGGGAGTCCCAGCTGCTCTCTCGGCAGGAGCACATCAATGGAGCTGTGCATGCACCGGAGCGAGCGCTGTAAACACACAGCCTAGCACGCAAGCCTTCCCTCCTGGTGAACTTTGCCATTTGCTAATTTATCCCTGCTCTAAGTTTGCTCTTGTGTTTGCCTTTTTCCTATAATTTCTTCCTGTAAAGCCTGTGTGGGCTGGCTTCTAGTTCCCATGCAGTGCGATCTTCTAATCCAGCAGTTTCACCTCTGGCTTTGGACATAAATCAGCAGGGAACTCTCACAGGTTCCTTGCACCCTGTTCAGGGAAGGATGGAGGAATAATGCAGATATTGAACTAATGCTATCAAGCTGCCTAAAGCAGGAGAAGAGATTGATAAGGGAATGCATTGTATTTATAGTTTCTGGCATATAGCATAGCACAAGTCCTATTTAAATTCTTCAGAAATTAGGATCAGATGACTTAGGAACTTCTGGCGTATTTGAATCTTAAGTGGTTACAGACAGTTTTGCTCAGACTTTCCTTCAGTTGTTACATGTGGTACTTCTTCTTCACTTAGAACTGGTTGGGAAAGTTTACAAATTCTTGAGAGAATTGAAAAAGGTCCTGCTCACACTGAGGCTGAATGGCAACAGGGATACAGCTCCTCCGTGATATGCTACCTTCCTGGTAGCCTTTCTTGTGTGTGTGTCTGTGTAAATGTGTGCAGAGGGATTTAATTTGCTGGTGTTCAGTGTGATGTTGCCTTTACTTTCCAAATATTAATTCTGGTCTTGCTGCCACCATTATGACGTGGGCATGGTAGAGATCTGCTCGGGTAAAGGGTCAACTTCCAATTAACATAGTTTTTGTCTTCAGCAATGGGTTACAGTGTGAAGCACCTGAAGGGATACTTTACAAAGAGTAGAAAAACTGAAAAATGTGAAACAGCCTTTACTTGTAGAAAATGTAATCCATGGTTGTCATTGGAGCACCATGAAAAGCATGGTAGAGGATCGGCCTGGGATGGCTGTCAAGGGGTAAATCACTGCCTGGGCACAGAGTAGAGGACAGCAGGTGCTAGTTCTGAGGATGGAAACAGTATTTGTCTGCTCAGACCCAACTATAAAGCTGGGAATGTGATGCGATGGTTGGGCTCACTTGCTCCCCCAATGTGAGAACTGCTCAGGTATTTCCTTTTTTGGTTTTTTTTTTTTGATTGCCTTCATCTGAGCTGAGAGCTCAGCCTGTTCTCCAATGGGCAGATGGGTGTGCTGAGCATGAAACTTGTTCCACTTCTGTTCTGTGCTTATGCAGCAGCAGCTAAGGCCCAACTTGCCTTCCCAGGGGTTCCCAGCAATTCCATGTGCCCTGCCAGCCCCCTCTGCTACCAGAGCAGCTCTTGTGGAACACAAAGATGCACACAGCCCTGGTCAGCTGGACTTTCATGGGGTCTGCCCAAAGTCTGTGGAGTCCAGCCCAGCCCCTGCCCTGCCTGCACCATGGGACAGCCTGAGCTGTTCTCCCCTGAGCACCCACATGTGTGTGCAGGAGCAGCCTAGCTCAGACCAGCCTTCTGCCAGGGCTCCCTGGCACATCCTGCTGTGCTCCAGCTGCAGATGGCGTGGCAGCCTGTCCTGTAGCCTGCCAGCAAGTGGGCAGTCCAAACGGCTGGGAGCATTCCTGGAGCCTTGGCAGCTGGGCAGAAGTGGCCTGGGATCACACACAGCTCTGCAAGCACTTGGGCAGGGATCACCCACCTCCAGGTAGGGCAGGGGAGCCTCCTGAGCCCCCCACCCCGTGGCCTCACTGGTCCCCCACGGTTTCTAATCCCAGCTTTGGTAAAGGCTGCTCCTCTCCCTGTTCCTTGCGGTTATAGGTTGGGTCATCTGCAGAAGGAGCAGAGCTTTTCAATCTCCCTGAGGTCTCTTGAGTCCTAAGGGACTAATAACTCATTGGGATGGTTGGAGGTTGGAGCTTGACAGAGACCTGGAGGTTGATTGCTGTAATTCCCTGGCAATATCTTTCACCCTTGGGGGAGGACAAGTAGGAGTTTCTCCCACAGCAGGAGTCAGAATTGTTCTACAGGAAACACCCAGGCCAAGAGGCCTCTCTCCAAGTTAGCTCTTTTACAGTAACAAACTGAGTATTTTTTTAAGGAAACCTCTAACTTAAGTAAGAAAGTTGTCTGGTAAATGGATCTCTCACTTGCAGGCTCTTATAGTTGTATCATTAGCATTGCCACTGATCAGAAGATCAGATGCAAATGCAAATAAACAAGTGAATTGATCTTTGCATTTAGAAATAACAAAGTTGGGGAAATCCCCCTCTATCCTTAATCATCCCTAAAAGATTTTGAGTCTGATTCTCCTTGACAGTGCGTCAGTGTTACCTTGACACAAAGACAGGGAGAATGGAAAGTTGTTTTGTGAGAGTGTTTTATATCCATTTTGAGCTGTTATGACTGATGATGAGTAACTACAGAGCCAAGGTGTCTTACTCTATTTTATGGAAGTACAGATCTTGTTCTCTTAGGAGTCAATTATTAGCATAAAAAAATTCTACTCTGTTACTCAATTCCTTTTGTATAAGTGCAGCTTTTATGTTATGGCAAAATTAGCTATAAATACATTGCATTATATCTAAAGGTTGCATGGTTTTGAAGCTCTAATGTCTTGATAGAAACTAACTCTGTGCTCAGCAAGGCTTCAGCAAGATCCAAAGTATCTTTTCCATTATTATCTCACCAGAGGATGCTTTCTCATGTGACTAAAAAATGTTCTGTGTGAAATAGTCTGTAGGGAGAGGAAAACCTTTTCTCAGGCTCTAAAGTGCTGGCAAGTCCAAATGCCCTGAAGATTGTCAGAACTGGGAGTGAAGTTCTTTATATCCATAGTAAATACTATTGTTCAGATTGCCAGGTTAGGCTTGGACTGGGAATATTCTGATTTTTGATTGCTTGTTTTTGTCCATTCAGGTCTTCATTTAATGTTGTCTTTTGAATATTGTTAATTCAATATATGCTGCAGGTATCAAGGGACCAAAGCCATGTAGGAGTGAGACCTTCAGACCTTAAGCTGCCTTGGAGCTAAATCCTATCCCTCTTCTTGGTGACTTACACTGTCCATATCCTTCCTGACCTGGGGCATAATCCCTGTTGGAAGCTGTGGGGCACAGTGCCCACATCATACTCAGTTAATACATTAAAAAGTTCCATGTGGACATCTGCAGAAATTATCTGTGTTCAACACATTCCTTCAGTTTCCTTTAATAAGAATATTAATCTAATTGATGTCAGAGTACAGTGAAAGTTACTTGGCTTTCTCATCAGTATGTGTGCATAAATAAATATATAATTTGCAGCAGAACTACAGCTCATTTACAATATACATTAAAATACATATAACTAGTAACTTTTTTGCATTTTTAAGCTGTCACACAAAAAATATCAATTTTTATATACCTGTAGTGTGTGTGTGTGTGTGTCTTTTTGCTAGGAAGTTATCCTTCCATGTTTATGGCATTCAGTGGGATGGATGAAGCACCCATGGAATTTTGCCAGCTGTGCTGACGCAAGCTCCAGGCTCATCCTATAAACATTTACGCTTCTGAGTAACTTCAGTCACGTACAAACCCTGGGCCAAAGGAGTCCTCGTGGATCACTGTGGTATCACAGGCAAGACTCAAAACTCCTCTTGTAAAAGGGCCAGGCATTAATGTAAAGCTTTCTGACTTTTCACCTGCCATCCCTTCTGCTGGAAAGTTACTCCATTGCCTTCTTCAGCTGATAGTTAAATAGTCTTTCTTCATTTTCATCCTCAGGTTAGTCATGGACAATTTCATTCTTATGTCAATATTTTAAGTACCTCTTCTTCCTCCCTGCTGTTTACCCAAGGAGAGCAAGCCGTGCAGCTGAAGTTATTTATGTGCATTTGCAGCTTTAGGTCCTTGGGGGTGGACGTCCACATGGGTTTTACTTATGTACAGATAAACAGGAGGAATGATTTTACAAGCCAAACCTGTCAGAGTGATTAAAACTAAGCAGGATCCCAAAGCAAATGTGTCTCGGGTTGATAAGGACTGTCTTTGAAGCAGTTGTCCTTCAGTGTGCAGCTATTTCTGGGCAGTTGCAGCTGGCTGGCTTTGGTGCCCCGTGATTTATATCAGGACAAATCTCCTGCTCACATAAAACACAGGATGCCACAATCCAGTACAGGTCTGTTCATCATGAAAGGGGATATCTGTGTCTATCCCTTATTTTCCTAGCAATAAATTACATGTAAACTGACAGAGCTTGTCATTTCCACTTTGGGGCTCAACTGGAGGGGTGGTTTGTACTTTGGTATTCTTCATTCCAGTGCTTCTCCAGGTGTGCCATGTTGGTATTCCTCCTCACCTAAGTAACTTTGCAAACATGATTCTTCTTTCCTTCATGACACTGCAAGCTCTGTATCTTCTAGAACTGAAACAGGTAGGGTTTGAAAAGTCAATTTAAGTTCAAAGAAGTTTACTGTGAGTGAGGTAGAATGGGCTACAGAAGAGCCAGACCCTCTTCCCCTGTCCAGCCACTCACAGACCCCAGAACGAGGAGGGGAGGAAGGCAGACTCTGTATTTCATCCTAATAGGCCACCTGACCTCTCTGCCCCTTCTCTGAGGATGAGAGCTGGTAAAACCAGGAGTGACTTGGGAGGGAGAAAGAGCTCCCAAGTGCTACAGGCAGGAGAGTAAAATCTGCCACAGAAGGTCATGTACACACTGAAATCTTACCAGCTAACAGACTTTAAATCTTATCAGCAAGGAAACCAACAATTGAATGAGACCTGTCTTTTTGAGGAGACTCTTCATAAAACTGTTTGATTTGCCATCTTCTAGCACTGCAATACACTTGAAATAACCCCATCATAAACAAAATAAGATTTTCATAAGAATGGTGGTATTGCAAACCTGCTCCTTGTAGCTCTAGTAGAAAGACGTTGGCAGCCTCATCCTGCAATGCCAGGTGATTTGTGCAGCAACTTGTTAACAGCAGTTAAGCAATGAAATCAGGTGCCCTTCCCCAAGGCTACAGATGAATCACCGAATTAAGGGAGGGAAATGAGATTGGGAGTAGAGTGGATACACACCAGTGAAGAAAGGAGATGGGAGAAGCTGGGGTGGACAGTCATCATAGAGCCCAGAGGATGTGTCTCGATGTTTTTGTTTAGGCAAAACGTAACTAGTGGTAACTGGAGAATAAAGGGTCAGAATCCCCTGTCAGAAACTGTTTGGGCAGGTATCACTTGGGAGGAGCTGAGTGGATATAGAGCTGCACTGATGTAATGCAGCTGGAAGGAAGCCCCAGGTCTGTTCCCCTCCTGGTTACCTGGTCTCGGAATGGAGCCTCCTCTGTCAGTCACCTGTAGCTTCCAAGTACTCATAGATTAGGTCACCCAAATAAAATTCAGTTATGTCACCACAAGTGGTGGTGGTACTCACAGGGGTTATTGTAACCTGTTCTAAAACACAGGTAGATAACACAGACAGCATCCATCATATTTTCCTTCACATGCTGGGCTATAGTCTGGATTTTCCTGGTGGATTAGGCAGTGGTTTTCAAGTGCAGGGACCTCTTTTGTAGCTTCACAGCACAAGGTTCACATGATGGGGTGCTTCAAATCTATTTTGCAGTCATACTGCACTGACTGGTTGTGACACAATGCATAAATCCAGCCCCAGTGACACTGACAACAATCCTTGATGTGATGAACCAACCAGAGATTGAAGCAGGAAGATGGAGACTGCAGCTGAATGTTAGCCTGATTTTTCAGAATGCCTCAAGTTACTCCTCCAAGCACATTTTTGCGCTCCTTAATTCAGTTAAGGCTTCAGAGTGTGAAGTTCCTCTTTGGGGAAAGCATCAGAGAATTGTATCACTTTCAATTAAATTGCAGCCACCAATGGCAATAGAAGCACTGAACAAAAGAATAAAACATGGAGTGATTGCCTAGACTGGGGTTTTCTCTGAAAAATAGCCATCAACTTTATTTTTTCCAGCATGGCACCAGTGTGCCTCCCCCCAGAAGCAGGAGATTTGAGCTATGTTTTTATGGATAGAGTACAAACCCAGAGCATGGAGCTGCAAGTGTTTTACCCAGGCATTTGGGCAAGTTTAATGTGCCAGGGTGGACAATGTCTGCTGGTCTGTCTCCTCCTGACAGCATGCCAAGCAGTTATGTGGCTGTTTCTCTAACCCTCCTGTCCTTGCTTGGCTGGTAAGATCTGGTTACATCGAACCTGGAGATCTTCTGACCCATCCATATTTGTAATGAATGGAGGTACAATCTTTGGAGTATAAATCATTACAGAAATATACTGGTGTGCTTTTTTATGCCTACTGTACTTCTTATCTAGGTGAACTACTTCCCTAATTCCCACAAGTTTCCAGTAGGAAAAACTAGGATTACTTCTTGTTTCAGTAGCACTTGCATATTTGTCCGTCGTAAATGAAACCCTTTCTTAGAGTAATTTCAATTTCTACATGCTGAAATGAGAAATTCCTATAAGACAAGAATGATCAATATTTTTAGTAGTTAAATATCCAACATTTATTCTCCTGAGCCCATGTTCAGCACTGCATTTAGATTCAAATTCTGAATCAGCTTCCCATTGATTTGAATGTTGAATTGGATACCAAAATATGCATCAAGAATTTTCATGTGCAACATTCAACACTTCTTGAAAGCTGAATAAAAATCACAGGCATTCAATAAAATTAAATTCCCTTCTGTTAGGGAAAGAAATATTTGAAAGAAAACGATGAAGTAATCTCAATATCCTTGCACTAGACCTGTAGAGTGATATTTATTTAAAACATTGTCAAACAGATCATCATTACCAAGGTTTTGCTCTTTGATATGAGTTACTACTTTGTACAGTGGTTTCAGAGGTAACTGCCTTCACCTTTGTGTTCTGTGAATCAGTTTTACATCCCAACCCTGTGTTCTCCCTTAAATATCATCAGCCCCAATTCAGCAGACAGTAACTGAAGTTAAGCACAAAGAGGCAAGGACTAGAATCCAAACTGATCTGATGGGCAGATGTCTGGAAAACTAATAGGTGGGGCATCTTTAAAAATAATGGGAACAGTATTCCTCTTCATTAAAAAGTACAGAATAGATCTTTGGGCTAAAACTAAAAAGTCTGTTGCCTACAGGTACTGGTAACATATATGTCTCTCTGCAAATTATATTTTTATTATAAATAAACAAACTGCTTTGCAATACTATGACTTCATTCAGATTTTATTCTTTAACATAATTGAAGATCAAATACCTCATGCAGGACTTACAAAGTCGCCTTTTTTTTTTTTTTTGCTTAACTCTGTTTTGATCTGTAGGTATTATGTTATGAGCTGAAATGTTCCTAAAGCCTCCAGGCTCTCATTCAAAGCAGCTGACAGCAGCTCAGAACTCTCCTTGGAGCAGAGGAGCTCTTGCTTTTGTAACAATCTCCCCTCTACAGATTTCCTATCCCAAAGAAGATCCTGTACTTGCTCTTCTTGTTGATTAGATACTTTTGAAAAAGGTTTCACATCCAAAGTGTCTTTTCAAACCACTCTTGAAAGTTCTAAAATAAACATACTTCTTTATACCTGTAGCTCTAAATTAAACCAGATGTGTATTTTTTTTCCTAATTACTCCCAGTGATCTAATACTGCAACAACTCAGCCATTGACAAGTGATCCAAATCTGCCTATCAGTGTTAATTCTGAATGGGATATGTGTTATTCATGCTATAATTAAAGGAATAAGAAAAACCTCTGCTGATGAGTGTCCCTCACTGAGAACAGAGATTTCATAACTGGTCACTTGGTAGGTTTAAGGCAGGTCAAAGCAATTTGTGATGGACAAAACTACGAATCATCATAAGAAATGTTATTAGTGGCAAGGCTGGTTCGTTTATCAACTCCAGTTCACCAAACCCCATCATAAGAAAATCTGGATCTAGTTTCCTTTGGTAAAATACAGCAGGAAATAATTTTTGAATATTTTCTGAAATATGTCTACAAGTTAGGGTGTAATGTTATGTGAATAATGCTAAGCAGAGTGATACAGCTGGCTCTCTGTACCTTGCTGTGGAATAAAAACTGAGTCACTACCATGGAGAGGTCACTCCAGGGCTCTGAAAGCAGATTAGGATTTAACATCAGTTATCCAGATGTATCTATAACATTCAATTTATCATTCATAACTTTATGCAACAAAACGAGCATATTGAAGTAGACATGATGTGAAATTGGAGCTATTGGGAGACTCTTCCAAAGAACAATAGGAGTTTTGCTTTTGTTTCAACAGGACTGAAATATATCCCATTTCTTATAAGAAAGAGCAGCAAATAATATTTATTATCCTTTTGATATGGAGCCATTACTGGAAGCCATTATCATCATATTTCAGGTTACTTAATCAGCTCTGTGAACTGATAACCCACATAAATAATTGCCTTACTGTTGCCAACAGTGCTTTTGGCACACTATGAAAATAACATTATTCCTTATGAATTAAACCACAATAAGATTTTAAATGACAGATTAAAGGCTTTCTTTAGGTACCTTGAATCCTTCCAAACTGAGCAAACAAGAAGAGACCTACCATTTTTCAGGTATGTGATAGAGGTGAACTACGGCTGAGCTCCCTGATGGCACAGAAACCAGGTGCATGTGTCCAAACATGCCAGGAGAATGCAGATGATGAAAAAGAAAGATTAACTGCTGAAGAGCTACCTGCTCTCCAGAGCATTCCAGCTATCAGGCACACCCCAGCTGATTCTGTAATGCCCAGAGTGTATCCATAGGTCTGGAGGCAGGGACTCCATTATCTGTTTGGCTCCTTTCTGTTCCTGCGCGGAGCAACTTTGTCTGCGGCATTGTGCAAGATGTTCATTAGTGTTTCATTAGTACCCCTCACTTTGTAGAAGTCTCTTTTTGTTTGAACCTTTCCCCTAGTTAGAGATGTCCCAAATGGCCATAGCTCAAGCAGAATGACCAGTCCCATTTTTTATATTGGATTGCCTAATAATCCTTGGTTTGCTCACAGCCTGCCTTTCACTGCAAGAGTGAGACAAAACTCCTGAATGAAGTTCTGCTACCTTTGTATTTCTTCTCATCCCAAATGATAACAGGAAATCAGGACACATCAGCCTTCCTAATATTAATGAAACCTGTTCCTAGACAGCTGTAAGAGAATGAATGTCTATATATATAGGACAGCCAAGGGAATGGATCTCCAGACAGGTCAGCACAATGTTTTGCCAGGACAGGCTGCTGCTCTGTTCTCCAACAGCCTGCTCTGAGTTCTCTGAGGAACAGCCTGGCAGTGTTACCTGGAGAAGCTCAGCTTGACACATTTGCTTTCATGGCAGGAGGTCAGGTTCTCCATGGGCAGGCAGCCAGCCATGGAAGTTGCTTTGAAACTCTGCCTGCACCACTTGGATTCCAAAAGCCACAAGGATGAAAATCACGGAATGGTTGGTGTTGGAAGGGACCTTAAAGACCATCCAGTTTCAACCCTGCCATGGCAGGGACACCTTCTGTAGACCAGGTTGCTCCAAGCCCCATCCAACTTGGTCTTGGACACTGCCAGGAATGGGGCATCCACAGCTTCTCTGTGCCAGGGCCTTACCACACTCACAGTAAAGAATTTCTTCTTGTTACCTGATCTAAACCTGCCCTCTTTCAGTTTAAAGCCATTCCCTCTTGTCCAGTGACTAGATGTTGTTTGTAAAACGTCCCTCTCCGGCTCTCCTGGAGGTGTCCTAAAGGAGAAGTTCCTGGAGATTTCAAGTTAGAGCTGACATAATATTTTTGATCCCCATTTTCCATGAAACAAAATGAAAAGATGGAATTTATGACTAGATTGAAGTCCTGTTTATATACCACAATCTCTTGTATGGTATCTCACCATCCTTTGTGTGTTGTAGACCAGGTGTTTCAACCCTCCTTCCTACTCTTTATTTATGAGGTTTTTCTCATATATTGTGTGGGAAAGAGAAGAAGCATGTGGTAGTTTGGGAGATGAGATCTGGCCAAGGATCTCATACCAGCAGAGCAGAATGAGGAAAGAGATACTTAAGTCCTCTGCAGAGAAAAGTGGGTTCATATTTGACTCAGATGGAAAATTTTCATTCAAGCTTACCACTTTCCTTTTGAAACACTGGGTGGGAAGTTCTACAGAAAATAATTCTCCTCTAAAAATTTTTTGTCCTGGCCTACTTGTTCAAGTTTGCTGCTGCATTGAGTTGAGCTCCCACGGTGTGTCCAAGCACTGCCTGTGCTGGCAAGTGAGACCTCAGTGCTCAGGGCAGGTACTTGAGCCTCAGCCAGCAGTTGCCCCAGTCATCTTAAGGAATTACCTCTAGATGTCACTCATGAATCCCTCTTATTTGAGATTTAAATAAGTAGTTAGGATACCTCTGACACAGAAACCCTTCAATCATTCTGCTTGGTTACTGAAATGTTTGTTTTCTGCCCTCCTTTTCAGATAAAGGCTGAAGGCAGAGAAGGCACTTTTTCAGCAGCACAGAGATGCCTTAGCTCATCCAGAAAATAAATAAAATAGAGAAAAACTCAACCTTAGTCAAAATAAATAAAGACTTCTGTAGTCTTTGATGCCAGTTGAACAATCTCCCAACAAGCTGGGAGAGCTCTGGATGAAGCTGATCATCTGTTGATTTATTTAGGTAACTGTGTCTTGTTAGTACTTGCTTAGCAATGGGTCCAGATGCTTAGTATAACATTCTTGAGCCCATGACTAAAATGATTTAAGTGGCTATTTCTACACTCACTAAGGCTGAATAGACTGAATAGAGCAGTACCCTTCCAAAAATTAATTATTTTCTGTTGGATGTTTTCAGTGGCTTTTCTTTTTTTTCTTCCTTAAAACCTGACCTATTTAATTTTGTGCTTGTTTTTTTAGTAGCTAAAAAAACAAAATGCATTTATGCCTGGCTTTCAACAGAGGGAAAGCACTCCTATGGAAAAGATATTTCTAGAGAGAAGAAGGAAAAATGTCTAAGAAATTTGGGACATCTCTAGTAAGGAGGTTTTTGAGGTTTTGACCTTACCCATGGTAAGTAGAATTTTATTCTGTAAATAGTTGATCTGAAGCCAAAGGGTATCCTAATGGAGTAAAATACTCAGTGTGTGTATTAGAGTATATGAATTCTCATATGAGCTGTGGCTGGTAATTGTTCTAGCTTCTCTCATGTTTAGAAAAAGTTTGGCCTTGCATTGTTCCAGTGTTCAACAGTTAATTGAGTGATGTGATTTCCCGTAAAAACCTTCACTGAAGCTTTTGGGAGTTCATCGGTCCTGAACTACTTAAAGGACTTAGTCTTCAGTGTTATCCTGTCAAAAGTATTCACCTTTCATTGAAATTAAAGTTAGTGTCTCTGATGGCTGCATTGCAGCTAGGACTTCCAGAAGGCTGGCAGTCACAATGGACAGAAAATTCCTATCACATAGTAAACAGAGATCTTGTAAATAAATAGGGAGTAATGGGTGTCTGGCAGCACAAAGCAACCACATTTGCAGATCATACAACAATAAAGACAATTTGAGTTTATCAAGTAATTAACCTCTTCGTATGATTATGTGGATATGCATGCATTTATATGTATATATATTTATGTGTGTTGATTATTGCTCCTTTTACTTCCATGGGACTTTCAAAGACAAAGTCCTGCATGAAGAATCAAACACCGCAATAATTTTGTCAAAATGTACTTCTATTACTAAAACTGCAAGGGACAGTAAAGCATTTGTAACCTTGCTAGAGCTTCTCATGGCCAACAGGTTTTGCAAGTACAATTTTAAAGTAATGGAAGCTGTACTTTGATGGTGTTGAAATTTTAGAGTTATTTATGTTTTATCTATAAGGCAGGAAAAATATTTTATTGGGTTTAAGAGCACTTGCAGCAGGCCGGTCCATGAGGGATTTTTGCTGTGACTTCACCTTTTCCATGTCTGTTTTTTGCTGATGCTGCTGTATCACAAACACTGGCTGCTTTGCTCCCAATGGTCTGAATTAGGCACCCAAAACTTCTCTGGGTCTTTGTCATTAGGCAATCAGAAATCAGCTGTGGTAGTGTAAAAAATGGGAATGTCTTGCCTACATCCCTGGAGAAAGACAGTTCTTAGAGGGGCACTAAGCATGGCAATACAAAATAAATTCTACTGATAGCTCTCCATGTAAAAAAACCCCCAAAACATAGGCAGGGGTTAGAAGTCAGATTGCTAAAAAGAAAAACATTATTTAAAATAGCAGGGGAGTGGATTCACTGGAAGACCTTGGAGGCACAGACCTGATCCAAAACTCAGAAAAAAGATCATATCTATCCTGCAGGGTTGCCAGTAAGGTGTGAGGGGATTTATCTTCTCCATCTGAGAAGGTGCCCCCAGTGCTGAAACAGTTTCTTGCTTCTGCTTCTAGAAAAGGATTGCTCTGTCTGGGTTTGGTGCAGGGAGGTGGACGCTTGAGAATTGTAGTGGTGGGGGTGTCTTGGAGATGCCACAAGGAAAGTCAGTTCATTTTACTTTTGAAAACCTGGAAATTTAAAAATATACAAACAAACCCCATACTGGACAAATATTTCATTTGTCAAGTTAAGAGTTCTAGACTTAGGATATTTTAGAACTCCACAAGATTCACCCTTCTCTGCCATGATGGATAAATGACCAACGGGTGTGTGAAGAATATGCTAAGGAGGATGAAATCAACCAACTAAAACCCAAAAAAAACCTGATGACTTAACTATCTACCCATTCCTATACCACAAAATGATTAAAAACTATTTCCAGGCTCCTGGCATTTTTTTTTATTTTTTTTTTTAAAGAAAAAACTGGATATAGTACAAATCTGGTTCATTATCTTATCATAATTGTGCAGTTCCTCAAATGATGAAAACCATTTCTGAAATGGTTTGTTAATGCAGCAGTCTTTGAGACTGTTGCCGCTGTGCAGGGATGCTCAGTTGGTTTGGGCTCAGCAGACTGAAATGGCAATCAGTTAGCCCAGGAAAAACCCACTTACAGAAAAACGGATCATGCAATTAGAGATTATGTCATAATGAACGTGCACAGGGGGACAAAATTAACCTTTGTGCCGTAGCATGGACTTGAGGCACTTGAGTGCCTGAAGTATAGCAGGAGTCAGTCACTGGGGAGATAAGCAGCCCTGAGCAGCAATGTGCTCTGCAGGGGAGGGGGCAGGAATGGTGGGATGCCAGGTCTCACCCCACTGGGAACGCACAGATGGGGACACTTTTACCTGTTCTTTTAAGGCTGACCCTTCTGTGCTTCTCCATCCCTTATAGCCTGTTTCAGCCTTGCCTGTGCCACCATCAGTGCCCCTTCCCAGCTTGCTCCATTCCCAGCCTTCCCGTGTTACTCTGACATTTCACAGCTCCGGCTGTTATCACTAATGCGATGGAGAAATGCTTTGGTGGTGCATGGCCGGGTCATGCCGGGGTGGAAAGGGGGAAGGGATGGGAATTCTGTATTCCTGTGCGGCCAAGGATTGTGGTTACTTGTTTGCAAGTTCTCAGCGGGGCTAGGGAGGTCCCAGAGGAGATGCTGACCATGCCCTTGCTTGGGTGCTGGCAGGGGTGGCATGATGACCATGGGGTGGTTGTGTCCCTGTGGGAAGTGCTGACGATGAGCAGGGCTCAAAGCAGGAAGCGCCAGCCGGACGCCCCAGGCGTGAGCTGGGGGTGGCACTTCAGCCCCCGTTCTCCAGCCTCACCACATCCCCTCTCCCCCTGTGATCTGGTGAACGAGGGGGTGGCTGTGGGAGACGGGGAGCACGGGCCTTCTGCTCGGCATGTGGGGCGCTCCAGCTCTGGGGAATAAGCTCCAGCAGCATGCGCTGTGCAGTGCCACTTCAAAGCAGGCTCTGGCAACGAGGCAGGGGATTGTCTGGCGGGATTAAACCACATTGGAACCATTTTGGAAAGGGTTTGACTCTTTGATTCTTGCGTATACAAATCTGACATCAAAGCGAAGTCCTGGTGTCTGTCAGATATGTCCTTCATCCCTAGAAAGAGATAAAACAGCCTCCTGTCAGTCAGATAACACGATAATTAGACAGCGTGATAATGCATTTATCCTGGTGCTTACAATCCTTGATCATATATTGCAATTATGTATACAGGCCACAGCAGCCAGTGTCTTTAATTATAACCTTGATGGCAAAATGATAGGAAGCAAGAGTCTTCCTAAGGGTAGGAAAAAAGAGGGTTTTAATTCATTTTTATAGATCCTCACTGAATATAATAGAAGGGTTTAATATGAAAACCTTTGCTAGTGCATTTGTGTGACCTGACTAACGTGTTTATAAAGAAGCAGCAGTGCTATTACATTAATATAGGGCAGATATTAGAGCAGCAATATGAGCTAGGTAACAGCCCAGATAGTGACACCAGCACTTCAGTTTGATGTTAATCTGCTGTCCAGAAAATTCATAGTTAAATGACTACAATTATCTTATTATTGAGATTTATTAAGGGTAAGTTTTTGAAGATAAATAGCTGACTTAAAGATTTCTCATTCGTTTAGCCAGAAACTTCTTGGTTCCTTCGCAAATGTCAGCTAGACAAAACCAAATAGGTGATATTATCCCTCCTGCAATAATCTGCCTCTCTACCTGACTGGACAAGGCTCCTGGATCAGGAATCTGATTGCTTATACCCAGCTGAAATATGTTTTTACTTGCATATTAATTAACTGCAATTATATTTTTGAGTTTTTCATGCTTTATGAAGCCCTTAATTAAAATAAATTAAGCAAATGAAGGCAGGGAAGCAGGGAGTGGTTGTAAAAGGTGTCAGTCTTAGGGTTCATAATTCTGGTGCTTGAGTTTTATCAATTTTCTACTGCTCAGTGTTTGATGTCATGAAAAACCCACTGAGTGGTGCATGTCTGGCTGTTGGTCCTGCCCTGATCCTCCTCCAAGTCCATTTCTGCTCTCATACAGAAAAGTGATCCCTTGTGAAGGGTCATGGTGGCCATGCCCAGGAGATCACCAGGAATGGAAATGCCAAAGCTTGGGCGTCTCCCTGGCTCTCAGGATTGAAGGATGGAAGCATAGAGGAAAGGGAGAAATTTCAAGTGAGCATTTTCCCAAGGGAAAAATGTCTTAGCTGTTAGGAAGTGCTGAAAATTATGGAGTGACAATCAGGCCCCTTAAAATAAGATAGCCCCAAACTGAAACACTTGGGAAAAATGGTAGCTTTGGGAAAACTGAAGTGTAAATCATCTGGTGACATCTGTAATCATCTGGTTACAAAAGGTGACTAAACCAATGGTACTGGTGTTAGGACATGGACTTACCTTCAGACACAAACTGTGAGCAGGGCAAGGATAAACCTTCTTGGCTATGATTGTGCATTTGCTTAGGAATTACCAGCATATTGATAATTAGTATAGATTGTTTCTTGTTGTTTGGAACAGAACTATGTGCTTATCCAATTCAAATGGTCCCTCAGGGGCTGGGGGTCATTCTCTGCATCTCTTGGTCTTTTAGGGCCTCTCCCTGTAAAGCCACTGCAGGGCTTTCCTCTGCAGCTTCCCCTAAGGCCCTCCCCAGTAACAGTGTCCTTCAGCTTATCCCTAGTGTCTTAGAACTCATCCTTAGTGTCTGAACAGTGCAATTCCCCACTGTCAGCAATCCCAGGTGCAGGGCATTGTCAGAAAATGAGGCCTTTTTGGCAGCTGAACCCCTAGTGCCCCTGTGCCCAGCCCAGATCCCAGTAGCTGACTGCGGAAGTAACTTGCTATGGCTGCTTGGTGCCTACATGGTTAATAAGGCTTGTGCAGAGGAAAATCCCTTTTGGATTGAAAGGCCGGGACTTGGGCCCTCGGGACATTAGGACAATACCATTGATGGTCGTGTGGTTCTTCTACAGCAATCTTTTCTTGCTCCCGTCTTTGCACCCTAAACGTGTCTGCAGCACCTCAGAGGCGATAAAGATTCCCATGGAAAATTGCCATGGAAATTCCTCCTCCAAAATTACAGGATTAGTCTGCACTGGAGAGCCACATTCATTCAAAGGAAGAAGCCACAAAGCTTTTCTTGCTTCTGCTACGTGCTTCACACATCCTTTGGTGGTTGGTGTGCAGCATTTTCTCCTAGGATATAATCAGATTGTTTTAATACAATATCTGAAAGATACTGGCTGCATTATTTATTCACAAAAAAATTTTCATTTTTAATAGAGAAAATGAATTATGTAAAATGGAAAAGAAAAACTTTTTGACCTCAGTGATTCTTTTATGTCTCAAAACCCAAACCATGTCTTCATGCTACTGGGATCCTAGACTACAATTTTAAAAATCAGCTGAAATGGGCCATTTTTCGGAAGTCAAAAAACCAAATGAAACCCACAACAATCAGAAAATATTTCTCTTGTGGGAGAAAACCTGAAGCAGACACTACAAATTCTCATTCTATGAAAAGTAATGATGGGAATTGCTTAACTAGCTACATGTTTTGGTACATTATTGTTGGCTCCTTATTGCAATATTAAAGTGTCAAGTGTATTCAACCAACTAATATCACTTTGTATGCCATATGTAAGTGTGTATATATGTAAACATATATGTGTGCAAATATATATATATGTAAATATACATACATATACATAAAAGCAACTGGTAAATGCAGTATTTCATGTTATAAATCACTCTTCCAACCATACTTGCCAATAACACCCAATGCTGAAGATCTTATAGAATATTCCTCTGTCTGTGGGTGTTGCTTTGTGGTCATGGCCCTTTGGGGATGGATTAGCCTTCAAATACCTGGGCTGAGGAGCTGCCAGGAGAGCACCACATCTTCGTATCTCACAGTGAGGCAAGGGGATATTTATCAGTAGCTTCCATGAGGTTAGGAATTGCCTCATGAATATTTACATGTGGGAAGAGATAAACTGTGCAAATGTATCCAGGACACCTATTTACAGCTCTGGTATCTCCCTTGGTTTGAGATAAACAGGAAGCTCCCAGAAGACAAGCTCTGTTCCTGGTGGAGGACTGAAGAGTGTGCAAACCTAACACGTGAGAGTGCTGGAAGGAGACTGGAGTAGCTGTTAGGCAGGGGATGCATCTCCATTGCTCCTGGAAGGAGGAAGAGGTAGCAGCCATTATGAAGACAACAGTGGATTTTGTCATGGCTTGAAGCAGCTGCCAGGGTTATAAGGGTATAGCTCCCAAATGCTGATCTACAGATAATAGAAAAATAGCAGTAATATGATAATAACAGAGTAAAGCTGGGCCAGTGTTGAATTAGGGGGCTCTAATTCCAACAAGGGCTCTGCATGACCTAATAGACAGTAGGAGTCCCAGATGGGGGTGGAATTGAGGTTCTGTAGTTCACAGGTGCAGATGGGAGTTTTTAACATGCAACCCTTCTTCTTTGCTTGTTGACCACTTAGTAGAGACAAGCTCTCACTATACAATTAACTTCAAGCTGCACAGCACCAGCTGAAAGAAGGTTCTTCTATTTTTCTTGACTCAAAACCAGCCAGACATACCTGGCACCTTGTGGCCCTGTGCAGGACCATTTGCTTTATTCCAAATGCACTGCACTGTGGCTCCATGCCTACCCTAATTAGGAATAATTAGCTCAAGCACTGATGCAGCTGTGCAGCTTCTTGTGTCAGAGGTTCACCACATCCCTTCATTATCTCAGCTTTTGCACTGATGCTCCACAGTGTCCCATTTCTCAGTGTGGGCTCTTCCATGCACAGCTGGGGATTTGCTCACCAAAGCCTTTTTACATTACTTGGTATTCCTGGGAGGAGAGCATGTAACTCTTTGGCTTTTTGGTCACAGCTTCGCTGCTGTGGCTCTGCCTGAGGCTGGAGATGTTGGAAGGGGCCAAGTCCACATCAGAACCATCTGGTGAATCCTGATAAACCATCAGACCTCTTACCTTTATTGTTCCTCCAAGATGGATGACATGTGTTCTTGGAAGTCACCGTATTTGTATTTCACTGGAGATGAGAAGGATTAAATGAATAGCAGTGGTGTTTTTCTAGTTCTGGTAAGGAGATCTGCAGAGGCTTTTCCTTCATCTGGGATCACGTGGCTCTCTCAGGCATATATAGTAATAACCATAAATCATTTGAAAACAGGACCAGTCTCTCAGAATCTTATGCCTTCCAGTTCCTTTTTGCAGGGTTCAGTTGTATCAGTTGTCCTGAAAAGCTCCAGGTTTCACTCAGCACCGTGTGAGCATGTTCCACCAGCCCTGGGGGCCCCTGAAAGTGGAATCACTTTGGTTCCAGTGGCTGTTTTCCCAGAAATACTTTAGGTATTTCCTCTTCTCTCTGCAGTCCTTGACTGCAGATCCTGTCCTATTTTAACTGCAATGTTTTGGAGCATCTCTACTCCCCTGGATTTCTCTTTCTCACTTGTTGCTCCCCAATGTCTCCTGGGTTTGAGTGCACTGTTTTTGTTTAGAACCTCTCTTCAGCATTTCTGCCACTGCTTTTTGAAACATTTTTTCCCAAGTTGATCCAAGGCTAAAGGGACAGACATGAAGAAGAACAAATACTATTCCCATCAGAAAAACCATCCCAGATTAAGTTCTCAAGTCCCAAGATGCCCCTTATTGTGTGCACATCTTGGGCACGCTGTGATTCATCAGGAAAAGTTCTGCTGGTGCCGTGCAGCCTCAGGAAGGTGCCAGGAACATCAGGAGGCTTCACAGTTTAAGAGCAGGTACCTTTGGAGGGGTATTCAGAGAAACTAAGAGAAGGAAGTGGGGCAGCAACTTGTTGTGTATTGGGGCCTTAGCTGGAAGTGAAGGCAACTGGCAGGAAGTTGTTCTCTAAAATGAGAGTCATTGATGTCCGTCAGCTTCCATGAAGATGCTCAGCCCTTCAACAGATGCTCAGGATTTGCACTTCAGAGTGGGAAAGGACTCCTACTCACAACTCTCCAGCACCTCACCCTTTTAAATCTGTTTTTTGCTTTTAGAAAACTTCAGTGGCTAAAAACTCCAAATCTATGTCAAGAAAGAACATTAATTCAAAAATGGCCTTATTTAGATTTTGGGTTTGATCTGACCCTTACAAGTGTGGATGTTTCATATTTCATAGGGCTGGGATGTTGGGACAGGCGAATTTGTTATGCTACAGAAATGGGAAAGGAAGGTCTGTGCAGGTGAGAAAAAGTGGATTTTGTAATCAGCTATCTGGCATCTCTTGCACATCACTGGGCAGACCTCTAAGCAAAGAGGATCCCATCTGAACTTCACATTAACTGGTTATAATCCTCTTTAATCTAGCCCAGGTCAGACAATGGGGGTTACAGCAATGCCAACATGACAAATCAGCACTTTTCTCCATATGTCGTTTTCCATATTTCTGTGTTTTAAAACAAAATTTGTATTTGAATCCCAAGCAAACACAACAGTATCACTTAATCACCTTTCTAATCATTCCCTTTAAAAATTATTTCTTTCATTTTGTCCTCCAGCCAGGAGAATTGAGTTATAAACCAGCTTAATGCTAATTCTTCTTACTTTGACGAGGGCTAATTAAATTCATACCTCTTTGAATAAGCTGTTAAAAGCCACAGTTAATCAATGTTTTGGCCGATACGTCCTCATTAAGAAATGTTGGTTTTCGCTGAGAAATAAACCACGCTCCTTAAAAGCACGCACCAATTTGCTTTGGGATCTTCGTGAGGGCCAGGGTACTTACACAGCACGTAGTTCACCTACTGTGTGAAGTGGTTTGTTCTGCTGAAAATGTGCTTTGCCTATGACTCTTCTCAAAAAAAAGGATTATTGCCCATGGGGCATTGTATTAGCAGGGCTGAGACATCCTGATTCCAAACAGTCATTAAGCAAATCAGAGGTAATTTATACTGTGGTGAAGAAACTATTGCAAAGCCTGCCAGCTGTCTGGCCCTTCCAGTATGGCTTCAGACAGGACTTTGAAGGTCGGTTCAGGAGCGTTTCTCTTACACCGTGTTGTTGTTGTTGTGACTCCAGGAGGACAGTCAAGTTCAGAGGCAGGCCCCCATCCAGCAGAAGTTTAAACATCTGCATAGTTTTGAGCATGTGAGCAATCCCATAGGAGTTAACGAGGCTACTTTAAATGCTTAGAATTAGGCATGTGCTTAAGAGCTTTGCTGGACCAGAGCCATGGTAAGAACCAGCCCCAACTGTGACCTAAAATTAAAACTGGAACACTTTAAAGATTAATTAAGGCCTTGTCTACATGGGAAAAATTCTTCATTGTGGCATGAGAAACTTTCTTCTCATGGTGTTTGTGGCCCAACTGGATTCAGACCATTTAAAGTGGAGTCGACTCTTATGAGGTTCCCTGACCACACTCAGGAGGAGTGGAGAGTTTGGAAATGCACCCAATGTTTGGAAGTAAATCTTTCATTCCCCAGTGCATATGAAATTTTTATGCCTTCACAGTCAGCTTTATGATAGCATCGTCCTTTCAACCCTTGGGAAAATGGCAGAGCTGTTCAAGTAGCCAGAAAGCAAATAAACAGGCACATTGCACTCCTCCCTTCTTCACCACAACTATTGAGTTCCCGGAGTGCTGCAAGACGGAACTATTGTCCTTTTAAAGCCTAGGGATTTGAGGACTTGGAATCTGTGGATCTCATTCTCTCTCCCAGAAGACATCTGCTTCAGCACTCCAGAGGGGCAGTGGAGTAGACATGAACTGCACTTTCATCAGCGTGTTGTCCCTTTCGTGTTCCGGAAGGGAGGGAGGGGGATTGGTGTGTATGACCAGGCCATGATGGAGTGCTAAATATGTTTGAGCCCAGCACTTCATGCCTGGGGCACAGCACTGTGCCTGCAAACCCAGCCAGCAGGCAATGAGGGGCAAACAGAGTCCTGTACCTGTGAGTGATGAAAAGTTGTTGGTTTTGGTCTTGGATATGAAGGACCTCTACAAATCTGGATGATAACAATGTTGTATATGCTGGTTTTAGCTTTCCTGCTCTTTTGGTTTTTGGTTTTATCTCTGTGGGATGACTAGGCCTGGGTTTGAGTGTCTTTGTAACAACTGGCACCATCTGCTTCCCTGTGGCACAGACATGGAGCCTCCTTCCTTCCCACTGGGTAGAGGAGCACTGTGTCAGTGCTTTTGGGGAAATGATATGTGCATACCACTTTAACATTCAAAGAAAAGCAGAGTTTTTAGGGACTCAGCAGCTCTTCTGATTTGATTGTACTGAAGCTTTGCTTCCTGGGGTCGGGGCTTTGTCATCTGTATCACAGCAGAGCTGGGCAAATCTGCCAGCCACCCTTCACCTTTGGAGACCAAATATTTACTTGCAGGCAGGGCAAGTCATCCTTCAGCAGAAGAAAATGCTCAGTCTGAATTAGAGTCAGCTCTGCTATGACCTGGGACTACTTATGGTAGAAAAGAGGTCTCTGGGTAGTTGAAAGTGTATGTGTCTCTATTTCCAATATTTTTATATTAATTTTTTCATTTAATTTCTTTTTGGCTCTTAATTGGTATTAAAAAGCCAGCTAGTGAGCAAACAGAGAGAAATGATGAGACTCAGTGATCTTGTGTTGCCTCGCATTTATGAAGTTCAGACTGAGCAGTAATTAATCTCTGCTGGCTTCCATGTGTGTGTAAATCTCCAATCACTTTGTACAACTCATGTACAATTTTATCCACTAAATTAATGGGTCTCAATTGTGCCATTGAGGCAGGACCTCCTCGGAGGGTTGGAGGTGGCCCATGGAGCAGTTTGCTGTGAGCTTACGGAGGGATGGATTTCTTCCTGCTCTGCATCCCAGTAGAGGATCACCCCCCCCAACTTCTACTACAGATCTCATGGGACTTTCTTCTGACCCTAGATTTTCTAGAGTAAAGACTAGCTGAGAGTTAAGTGAGCTCTTAAACACCCCTGTAAGGAGGCAGAAGGGTTCTTAAGGCTTCCCTTTCACTGTGCACCCACAGCTCTGCTGCCTGCTCCGAGTTCAAATCAAGCCTTTATACCAATTCCTGCACATTTTGTCTCACCTCCAGCAGTCTGAAATGGAGAAAACCTGAAATCTCTCAAAAAAAGGACCAATTTTTTTTCCCTAGCTTTCATTCCTTACCCTTCTGACAGTTTGCTTGCTTAAAAGCTAGGGAGGATGTGTACCCAGGGATACTGAATTTCTGGGTATTTAAAGAAACCAACCTTCCTGGTTAATTTTCTTTTTTTTCTGTCTTAACAAATGTGTTCCTTAATGCAGTCAGTGACTTGTAGTGTAGTTAAGAGGATCAATGGACCAGACTCCCAGCATAAGATAATGGCGATACTCCAAAAAACCAGGCAGCTCGTGGGTTTTTCCTCTGTATTTCTAGCCCATAATTGATGGGCTAGAAAGTTGTGTTCAAAACCCAGCAGGTTGAAAAACGAGATATTCTTCGTTGCTGATGTTGTTTTTGTGATTCTCCTGTAGAAAATGACAGTGTTTCATTAAGAATGACAAGGCAAAGATAAGTGAAAACCCCACAAAACCTGTGTACTCTCAAGCTATGATCCATTTAAGCTGAAACATTGAAGATTTGGAGTTTCTAATGAAATAAGAATATGGGGACAGATAGATGAAACTGGTCATAGTCTGCAGATGTTCTCATCTGGTTTAAAATAAACTATTTTGATCTAATTGTGACTAAGCTTTTCAGGCTGATCAATTAATCAGTTGTTAAATGGGAATTGAGGTCACTGGTATCTATTCTTATACAGACTTACCAAGACATGGAGGAAAGTCTCCCATCCCACATGGAGCTAAAATAATGGAAATCAACATCAAAAGGAGAGAAATAAGTGAGGCAGATTTGTTTATATAAATGGCTACACCCAGCATTTTGAAAAAATAAATATCCTACTCAGACCCAAAAATGAATTAAAAGTTAATTGGAAACAAACAAACAAACAAACTCGCATAAATAACTTCACAGGTATTGAGGATTAAAATCTAAGCCTGTCTGAAAAGGAAAGGTGGATAAACTGGCTTGGGGGAAATAGAAACCCATGTGAACCTTTGTCTTAAATTCCAGTTCAGCCAAACTCAAATCTTTTAAGGTTCAAAAAGACCTTTTTGCTTTAATTATCACAAGTGTCTCTGTTCCCTGGCTCAGGGTATGACTAAAAGCCATGAGAAGGTTGGTCATGGAAATCTTCAGCTCTTTGTTTAGTGTTAATGCAGTGTTGGTGCCTTTCAGCAACTGCTTGTTTTCACATCCCTCCCACTGGCCAGGCGAGTTTCTCTAAAGAGCAACTGCTCAGTGGGGCAGATGCTCAATGCCGCCTCTCCAGTGGGATTCAACCCCTGACCACAAAGAAGAGCAGCTCCAGGTGCAGGGAAGCTGGGACTGTCAGCATTTGGCAATGCTAAAACAGGAGTTTTTTGTCACATGGGAGTTGTAAATGGCACCCAGGTTACAGTCACGGCTCAGGTTAGCTCTGCTTGCATTGGGCTGTGCATTCACTGCAAGCCACAGTCCAGGTGTAGGTGCTGCAAGGTCCACCAGAAATGGGTGGGAATATTTTGCAAACCAGGGAAGACTTCAGCATCTCTGGCACTGACCTACTTAGCAGAAAAACCTCAATATTAAAATGGAATTAAATGGATGTACCTTGACCACAGTTAAGCAACACAGTTAACCACATATGTCTGAAATTATCTTTTTAATGGGAATTAGAAGTTCTCAGTGAGTGGGACTTGCTGAAAACACAAGGGTCTTCATTTATGACTGGAGACAGGTACCTGTGGAGTGGAATAGTTGCAGGAGGGTGTGATATGGCTTTAACTTGCTTTCCCTTTGGTTTTTTTCCATACGGATAAGTAAAACACTACAGCAGAGAGGACTGGTTATAAATACTTCATCAAACTATTCAGCCTTCTAGTTTCAGAACTAGAACTGCTTCTGACTAGACTTTCATTTTCCCATTTTTTGGCATCACCTTGAAATTATTGGATCATTTCAAACGAGAAGGGGGAAAAAGTGTTTCACTCCATGTATTGCTTCTTGTTTCTTTTGACTCTCTGGTGCCGGTGGTATATTTTGAGTTGTTTGGGTCACTGGGTGTTGCTTCTATTTCTTGATTGAATCACTGTAACTGTTAAGTGTCAGAATGAAAGAAATCAAAGGGATTTAAAATATCAACACAAACTTCCAGGAAGGATTTGCCTGACTGTTAAGTGAAAAACATGGCACTCTGGTCATGAAAAATGAGAAATAAATTCACAGGTATGAGTCATGTTGGAAAGAAAAATTGTAAACTCAGCCTGGAATATTGCTGAAGCAAGGCTGTGAGTGTGGGTCCCAGTGGCTGCTGCTCAGTTTCCATTAAGGAGATTTGGTTAGATTTTCAGTAGGTATCAAAAACAGAAAGTTAACCTTCATCAGGTGAGGATTTTACACCACGTATGCCATAGGAGGGTGGAAATGCAGGAGATTAGGGATAGAATAGCACAAAAATCCCACCAAGATCAGGTAGATAAGACAACATTGGCAAGTCTGAAGCCATATCACACAAACATAAACTCAAGGTTTACCGTAGATTTTGTGTATTACAGTAAAGTTATGTTTTCCAACCCTGTATTTGTACTTACAGGTGAGTTTCCAAGACCAACATTTGCAGAGGTGCAAGGACAAATGCACTGAAGTCTGAGTAGCTTTAAAAACATCTCTGCTTATCAAAAGGTTTTGAGTAGGGGGGCTCTGACACAAGCTTTTCAATATTTCATAATTCTGAAAAAAAATGAACCTTTCACCTTTGCATAAAGGGCTCCATTCAGTTTGCATTCCTGTTTGGTTACCTTATTGGTTCACTTTTGGCCTTGACCTATTTGCACATCACTGGAACACTCTCCTATAGCTAATGCTACACATCAGGCTTGCAAAAATGACTGCTTTTGAGGCACCCAGTAAATCTTCCAAGCAGCTCAAAGGTCAGATTGAAAGAAATATCTGAAATAACTCTCCAGAAAAATGAGAAGAGAAGAACTCAGAATGTGAGCACCATAACAGCTGCTTCTGGCAGCCCATGCTGTTTTGTTGCTCTCTGCAAGGTGTGTCAGAATAGAACATAGGAGTATCTTTGAAATGAAAATATAAATTACCATTCCTCTGCTTTTCCCCTGCCCCTCCAGTTGTGTTTTGCTGTTCTTTTTCTTTTTCCTCTTTCTTTTTTGATTTCCTCCACGCTTTCTCCTTTAACTCTCCCTGCTAAGGGGGAGGCTGCTAAAATTGCCGATCCACTCTGTATGTGCAGCTTTTCCCATTGTTTTTGCACAGAACCCTGGTCCAAAGCCCATCACAACCCCGCGGGATTCTTTCCGTGCGCTTCCATGGGCTTGAGATCAAGTCGAGTATGGAGAATTTTTTCCAGTGTGCATCTTTGAGCTGTCTGCCCCACCTGTTTCCCAGCAGACCCTGTCACGGGTATTAAATGTAATTCCTGGCTAATTATGGGTATTTACACCTCGACCTCAAAGCCAGCCGCCTCCACCTGCACCGCGGCCGCCATGGGCTCGGGGAGTGGTGAGCGGGAGGGACACGGGAGCAGCTGTGTTTGTTTGATCTCCTCTCTGCCAGGACCCTGCGCTCAGGGCTGGAAGGGCGGACGGAAGCTGCTAATAGAGGCAGAACTAAAGAAATATACAGAGCAGCTCAGTGTTCCCAAGTACACAGCCACTGCTGGAAAGAAAAGAGTGAGAACAAGAGGGAAAAGCCCATGGAGGCTGCGGGAACTTCCGTGTAAATACAAACAGACCCCATGTTGCTGAGTGTTCCCTTTGATTTCCAAAATGTAGGGAGAGCTTGGCCGTAGGCTTGCACTTCCTCCGGAGGCTGGGAATGGCAGCATGACAAGGAGAAGGTGTTCTGTGAAGACCAAGGTTTTCTGTGTGGGGAAGGCCAGGGCCTCCCATGGTTCTGGTTAAGATGGTTTGAGACAGCAAACAAGTGCAGAACAAACAGGAATAGATTTTGTGGGGGATGTTTAGTGGGTCTGGAACCAAGAGATTCCTTTCAGGTGTGAGACGTGGTGGCTTTGGGGGTTGCTTTGAGCAACCCAAAAGGGCATGAGGATGAAATATGGAAATGGTTAGGTTTTTTTTTTCAGGGAAGCAGCAGCTGGGCTTCACATAACAGCCAGAGAGAGGTTTATGGATTCAGTACTAAATACTGTTTGCCTCTGCAGAACATCTCAAGCAAATATTGCTGAGAATTTGCACCCCTGTCACTGTCTGTAGGCATCTGGGGCTGCCCAAACCTGGCTTTTCTGAAAGCCAGGAACAGTGGGTAAATGAACCCCTGAGGATTTGGGGACCATATTGTCAAACCTTGCTCCTGTAAACGAGATTCCTAATATCTGCATAAATTACAAACTAATTTTAAAACTAATCTTTTCTGAGATCAGGCTGTTGAAAGGGCTCCAGGCTTTCAGGGTGAACAAAGAGGGACAAAAAAAACCACAGGAATGGTCAGACTGGATCACACCAAAGGTCCAGTCTCCTGGCCTCATCCAGTGTTTGTGGGTGCTCAGAGACCCGACAAACTGCATGTTTGATTGAGGTAGTCCTCAAGTTCTCTATATCATTTTTAGGTCAAATTGGGGAAAACTGTTGGTTACAAAGTACTGGAATATTGTCCATTAGGTAGGTTATGCTGCAACCTAAATGAGAATGAAAAGCAGGAATGGGTTCTTCCAGTCATTTTTTAATCTCTCATTCACCAAATGTCACCAAAATGAATCAGGATTTGCTCTTTGGGTTTCTCCTGCTTCTTTTTCACAAAGTCTTTCCTCCATCAGTTCACATTTAAATATTCCTAGCAAGCCAGAAGAAAGAGCTGGTCTCTTAAAAAAGCAAAATTAAAAATAGTGAAATGTATTGTTGGTTATGCAAATTTCTGATGAGCATCTTTCCATTTAAATTAATATTTTGGATTATTTAGAAATGTGGATTTTCTCCCTTTTGTTTGCAATTTCAGAACCCTCAAATTTATCAAGAGAAATGCAGTGAAAAAAAATTACTATTTCCTTACGTTTTTGCATGGAGAAATATATCCAATCAAAGCATGACCATGGTAGTTGAATATCTCAGAGGGATCTAAGGGAAGCATTGTTACCCTCCATATTTTACAGACAGGGAAGTTCAAAGCACTTGCAAATCAGGAACTTGTGGGAAAACCCTGCTGTACCCAACTGCCTGCCCATGCTGGCAGAGTGAGGCATCTCCGTTCCCCAACTCAGAGGAACTTTGGGGACTTCCCTTGGATGGAGAACAAGAGGCAAGCAGGTATCCCTCATTCTACCAGGAAATGATGGACTCATAATCTAGCAGGAACAGCCAAAGAGTCTTGTCACTCATCCTAGAGCCAGATGGGGGCTCAGAAATCCTCAATTTGTCCTTTCTGCTTAGCAATCTCTAATGAGATCATGTGATGGTCCTCAAGCTGTCTGGCTTGGTGAAGGAAAGCTGCAAATATCTCTTTTCTCCATCACTCTTTCTGTGGTGGGACTCCTACAGGCTTGTGTTTCCAAAGCCCTTCTCTGTTTTTTTGTTTTTGTTTTTTTTTTTTTTTTTCCTATTACTGGCAGGAGGGAAGGCATCAACACGAAAACTCAACTGAGCAAGGTGTTTTGTGCAGGGCTACAGGTGCTGTTAGCATGACCTGAGATAGCTCCGAGCCCAAAAACCAGATCAAAGTGGAAATGTTGGGAAATACAAATGTACAGTCTGTTTTCTGACAACCTCACCCCACACCAGCCAGCAGCTCCACAGCCAACACTATCAACACAGAGCAGGAGACACATCCCACACAGACAAGCGGGGTCGGAAATAGCAACCCTTTACCAGGAATGGGTTTTAATAGGAGAGAAAAATTCAAGTAGTGAGTTGTCGAGGGATTTCAAGGGACTGCATTTTCCAGAAGCAAAATTTAACTTGTGGCTCTTTTCTTCTTCTGTTTTTTTTTTTTGTTTATTTGTTTGTTTGGGTTTTTTTTAATAATGTTTTCTCATTGGCTGATTCTGATCTTCCCAAAAGGGGAAAAAAAAAGGGGGCCCTGCAGCACACTTGGTCTGAAGAGCTCAAATTAGGAGTTATCAAGAATCTTCCTGTAGCCAAGCAGCTAATTCCAGTGACAGAACAAGAGAGCTTCTGTTACCACACTGTGCTGAACTCCTGCTGCTCTTTCCATGACAAGTGTGGGCCCAATACCTGTTTATCAAGGGTCCTATATAAAAGTAAAAAGTTCAGGAAACTAAAAAATCTGAGTCACTGTCTGCTGAACTCCCAAATAAAATAGTTTTATTTTCCAACCAACCCAGTTTTCCTTATTTAAGCCCAAGGAAAAGAAAGTAAAAAAACTTGCTTTGAACCCTGACCTTTGGAGGTGTATTCCCCCCCTGGGTGATTCATCTGTTTACCTTAGGACAATTAAATGTGAGTCAGTTTAAATAAACTTTAAAAACCAAAGGAAAAATACGCTAAAAACAGACCTGACCCCACCCCTTTTCCTACTAGCGACAGACTCAGAAGTATAAAAAAAAGCAACACAGATCACATTTTCAGGAAAATCCTAAGGAATCCCGAGTGAGGTGTCAAGTCATGGTGAAGGGCAGGAGCTGGAAGGTGGAGCTGCTCCAGGATGGACTCTGATGTCCCCACACTGCCACTAGCAGCAGTGGCCACTAGTAATAAGCTAATGCAGGGGCCATGAGAGTCGTTAACCCCAATGCAATACAGTTAAATACTTCACCTTCAGGCTACCAGTCAGTGGCTTCAAGGAATTTCGCTTCAGTAATGTCCTGACAGCTTGAAATATTTGGCACTGATAGCAGCGCTTCTGGCTGGGGAAATAGAGCAAGGACCCAGGGGTTTGCAGCAGATAAAAATGGAGATAAAATCACCAGAGACTTATTAACTGAGGGAGAGGGGGAAGAGCAAGAACAACCCCCCTCCGTAAGTAAAGCAGTGCTAAATGCTGAATGTCAGGGTTTATGCCTGCAAGAGATGTGGTAGCTGGAGGGCGTAGCTCTGAAGAGACCATTAATGGAAAGAATCAAAGCTGCTCTCAAGCCCTTGAGCAGGATTGCCAGGACTGTTAGCAGGCATGTGTCGGCTCAGAGACTGCCCAAAAAGTGGTGGAATTGCACAAAAATAGCCCTGGCTTTGGGCAAGTTTTTCACTCACTTCTGGTTTCCAAGTTGCTCAAGTACCTTCAAATCCCACTAAGAGGGAAAAAAAAGTGAGTGTGAGGAAAAGCAGGAGATCATCCTGTGGGTCATGTAGGGTAGCACCAGCCACTCTGTGAAATTCATAGTGGAATCCTGAGAAGTGGGGACATAGCTGAGGAGGCAAAGGCTCAAGCAATTCCTCACTGGTATTCTCTGAGCTCAGGCATCCCTCAGTGCCTCTGTGCCAAGAGGGACAGTCACTCCTTCTCTCCCAGGCATCCAGAGGTGACAGCAGGGAGAGGTGCCACAGAGATTCAGAGAACATTCTCACCTTTGTCAAAAACACTTTTTTGGGGGAGAGGGTGGTGGTGGTAAGAGACCAGGTTGTTTTCTGCCAGGAAGGTTTAAAACAAACTCAGGGGTTTATTTCCGCACGTTAGTGACCAAGTGATCTCTAACGATGTATCAATTTGGCTTAGGGATTATACCTGCTTGACATTTCAGTCCTGGCATTGCTTCTGACATTGTGATGAGTGGTCAGCCTTCCAGTGCTAGGGGCTGCAAAAAGGGACTGCAAAAGAGCTGGAGAAGGACTTTTTACAAGGGTAATGGCTTCAAATCCACAGAGGGCAGGTTTAGATTAAGAAGAAAATCTTCCCTGTGAGGGTGGTGAGGCCCTGGCACAGGCTGCCCAGAGAAGCTGTGGCTGCCCCATCCCTGGAAGTGTCCAAGGCCAGCTAGGGCCAACTTGGAGCAACCTGGGATAGTGGAAGGTGTCCCTGCCCATGGCAGGGGAGTTGGTTCCAGGTGGTCTTTGAGACCTTTCCAACCTAATTCATGATTCTATGTTGCTTCTTTTTTTTTTTTTTTTTTTTTTTATATGTTGAGATTCAGGGGGCCCATGGACTTTCCTGGCTGTGGTCACCACAAGCTGATACTGGAAAATTCAGGCCACAAGCACGAAGTGGAGAAGCAATGGCAATCCACCAGCACTGGCTGAGGTTCTTCCAAAATGCTTATTCCTCATCTCCACACAGTGACTTCATGCTGGAGAGGAGCTGTGAGAAAGTAAGGTGAGAGAGGGAGGTGGTGGAAAAGAAACTGCGTGAAAAACAGAATGGCTCCTCTTTTCCTCAGCAGGCAGGGATGGGATTGTCAGTGTCTGTAGCTGTTCCTTTCCCTGCCTGGGGTGAGCAGCTCTGCACCATCTGTTTTGGCACCTGTGTACAAAGATCACAGCAGGAGCCAACATTTACAAAACCCAACATCATCCACTTCTTGGAGCATTTCATTTCAAGAAGTGCAACCAGACATCCCTCACAGTGAGCAGGTGTGCTCCTGAGGACCTGGGAACAAGGAAATTCTGGAAATACAAATTTCTTGGGGAGGAGGCTGTGCAAAGGCAGGTGTTGTTCCCAAACAAGCAGTCTAGCTGCATGACTGGGGCTTTGTGAGTGCCAGGGCTCAACACAAACCTGCCAAGCTGTTCTCTGAGCCTTCCCTGGGAACTTCTGTTGGTTTTAAATAGGACAGAGTATGCACAAAACACAAACCATGGGACCTTGTGAGGTAGAAATGCAGACTGCCTCCCTGGGTCTTCACTGATGGGAGAGTTGTAGAGAAGGCAGAGTTGTCTCAAGGGGGGCTGTGGATACTGGGAGAAACCTTTCAAATTAATTTTTGTGCTCTTAGTATGTTTTTGAAATAAAAAGTCTCTTTTGTGCAGATTTTCCACTGCTAAAGGCTTGTGTATCACTCAACTGAGCTTCCAAAGCTGTGGCAGTGGGAACACATGATGGGCACAAATGGATGTGGCTGGGACAGCTGGTCCAGAGCTAAATCCACTGCTATCATGCTGTACCAAACAAAAAACATCCTGCAAACAGAGTCACTGTCATTGGGCACAACACAGGAGTCTAAACTGTAGCTTAGATGAAGTCATTCACTGCTTGATGCATCAAGAAGCACGAAGCAAACCCACCTGTGTGCCCATAAATTGGCTCACACAGGGTCCTGCTCACAAGCCAACTGCAGTCAGAACAGACTGATGGCCTTTGGAAGCCAGGTCTGTCCTTTTGGTTTGTCCAGTTACTTAGGAAAACACGACCATACCCTGCACCTCAGTGTGGTAGATATTCTACAAATGCATATATTCCAAACACATGGACTGCGGAGGTTTTTTTAAATCACAGACAAATCTAAGAAAATCTCAATCTGCTGGCAGGAGATTTATGTGCAGGGAAAGGAGTAGGTTTGCAGTAGGATTCCAGTGCTCTCTAGCAGCGTGTTGTTGAGGCTCGGGAGTGGGTGTAAACGCACTACAGAACTCCTCTGCCCCCGGAATATGCCGCTGTGGAATGCGCTGGCGCCTCGCGTGTCGCGCTGCCGGGAACGCTCGGGCCGCGCCCGCCGCTGCCAGTAGATGGCGCTGTTTCTATGGCCTGTCCGCCGCGCTCCCGAGGGAGCAGCACCGGCGGCATCGGGAGTCGGGAACGCGCGGAACCCGCTGCACATGGAAACCCAGTTCCCCCAGGGGAGAACCACCCGGCCTCCCCGAGCCTCGAGATCCCCCACGGGGTCACTGCTCGGGGCTCTTTGCTCAGCGTGCAGGCCCGGGAATGTGAGCCGAGGCGGACGGTGTGGGCCCACGCACAGCCGGCCTGCAGGTGCCAAGGTGATCACATGGGACTGATGTTTGGGTTGTGTCAAAGTGCCAGGGATCATCAGGAAGGCTGTAAAATAAGATACTCGATCTACCCCTGCATGTTAATGAGTTCAAATTCATCCCTCACTCTTTTCTCCTCCGAGCTCCTTTATGATATTCTAAAACTATATAATTTGCTGTCAGCAGCTCCTTGATTTGTTTAGGCTGCACACCAGCAGTAAGTTGGAAAATTATTTCAGGCTACTCGGTCATCGTCACTTACACAAAATGGAGCCCAGCTCCTCGCTACAGGACTTCCAGTTCTGCAGGCTGGACAGCTTGCTGCTTCTGAGCACATGGAGGAAAGGCATGAGGGTGTGCAAGTAGATGAAACAGAGTCCTGGATTCCTTCCATGCTCTGTGGATTTATGCTGCACGTCTAGCAGAGGGACTTCCAGAAAGGTCTATTGTAACATGGTCCCTCAGCTTTCAGATTTTTTGCCCCACATTAAAACAGTCAGCCTCCTAACTGGAGAGAGCATCCTGGGTTTAAAGCCCCAAACAATTAGTAGGCTGTTAGAAAACTCCTTTAAATAGTCCTACCCAGCCATTTCTTCATTAGGTAATGGCCAACTAGAATGTTCCTGCCTTCCCTTTCAGACTTCATCGTTAATGACCTCTAAACAGGTGAGATCTGGGGGTTTGAAGGGAATTGCTTTGCACTTAGCAGCCATTAGGTCAGCAGAGCTTTACTGACATGCTGTGTGTTTACACAGCTTCCAGCAGTTCAAAAAGCCAAAGGAGGATCACAAGTCTATCTTCAAGCCAAAGGGGGGAAAGATTGACACAGGGTTGTAATCATCAGAGTCTGAAAAAAGCCTTCTTGTCTGTTTTTAAGCATGTTCAAACAAGACGTGACTCTTTGTGCAACAGGGGCGCAGGGAAGGTGGGCAAATGCCATTCTTGTGGTTTAATTAAGGACCTCAATGAGGATCTAACATATGCAGTGAGAGTCATGCCTAGTGGGTCTTGCATGTATGTCAGGAGGGGGTGAAGGAGGGGGGTACCGGAGAGGGTGGAAAGGGTGTGGGAAGTGAGGGACGGTGTGTGGCAGCTGTTCACAGCAAATACTATTCTAGCTCTTGGCTATGTGTTCCAGCCCTGTTGGAAAATTACATCTAAATAACAGATCACGAAAGAGCAACCCTGACAAGGCCTGTAATTTAGTCCCAAGAGGAAATTCTTCATTCATCAACTGTACAAGAGACGAAATTAGTTCCCTGCTGGACGAGGCTTTGTTGGCAGTTTGCTTTACAGGCCAGCTCTACCTTAGAGCAGGTCCTGCTGGGGAGTCACTCCTGCCAGGGACAGACCCTCTCCCAGCCCATTGCACTGAGGGAGACACTACCCTCCAGGCCCAAGGCTTCATCCTCACATGTGTTTTGGGGGTTGTGGGGAGTGACTGGCTCTGTCTGAGGTAGCTGGACAAGAGGGTTGCAGTGACGGTGAGCACGCTTTGCCCCATGCTGAAGCGTCACCTAAAGGCAGCCTGCCCTTCCCATCAGTGCTCCTTGTAGTGGGCTCTGCTGCTTGGATTAGAAGGACAAGGAAGGATGCTGTCCTGCTGTCATGGGTCTGTCACTGCAAAGCTCTTACACAGCTGCATGTGATGGTGCCAAGATCTCTCTGCTTTCTTGTGCTCTCTGCACAAGGAGAGGACACCTGAAAGGCCTCCTGGCTGGAATTGCTGGTGCAGCACAGACCTCCCGTGGTCTGTGGGGCTCCATTCCTACACATACAGATGTGTACACAGATGTATTTCTTTTGATCATGGCAACAGCAAGTTTTTTAAAGTATTGACTTGTTTGATTTCTGTTAATGCTTCGCTTGCACACAAAAGCAAGGTGAGTTTAGTTTCTCCCTTTACAGGAGTTGCTGTTTTTCAGATGCAGTTAGCAGCTCTCCAATTCCAGAGGCCTGGCATGTGGGTGTGGGAGAATAAATCAAAGACACCCTGATCTGTAAGAGGTGTCCTGAGCAGTTAAACGTGGCTCAATAATTTTCTTCTCTGTGTGTAGAATCTGGTTCTGCCACTTTCACTCATGCTAAGAAGTATTACTCTCAGGGATCCATCCTATTTTTATTTGGAACTAATGAAAACACCATGGGAAGTCAGGAATTCTTCAGAATCATCCCCAAGCTGTAGTAACAGAGTACATAAGTGGAAGAGGACTAGCTGTATTTGCTCAGATACCTCTGAAATGCTGTCCCTCTACCCTGTGTTCAGAGACATTCTGCTATGTTAATGCAAGTCACAGCCTAATTTGCATGTTCAAAAGTTTATTCTAGATAATACTTTCTTCATCATCATCTATAATGTCCAGTCCTTCTACCCAGCGTCTTCTTTAACCTATGGATCAGTTCCAGGTGTTTTCAGGATAGTACAAAAAGAAGTTACAGATAATTATGTATTATTTCTGTCAGACTGTTTTGTTTATGTCTGGAAATATAGGGACTTCTGTCTGCTTAGAAACAAGCTGGTCATCTGCATGCCTTTATTCTTATAGTTCTGTTTTGATGGTCTCGAGGTATTTGCTCACAGTGGCTTTCTACAGCAATGCATCTTCCAGGTAGCTGTATATGGAGGCATTACTTTTTTTTAATTTCCTTTTTTCCATTTCTCTCAGTTCACTGGGTTTTTTTGCCTTGTGTTAAGGGATGCAAATTGTGCATGAGATGCTCTCCTTCCCCTTCCACTCTTTAGAGGAATGCTGCTGTTGCATCCCCACTTACCCTGCTTGCAGATAAAACACACCTACGCTTTTAAAACTCTCTGCCGAAACTTCTCTGTTGTTTGTCACTGCATTTCTTCTCCACACCCTCTTCTCAACCCATTACTGCTGTTCCTCAGCGATAAGGGCATGTTGGCCTTCCCCTTTGGTCTGAGAGGTAAATCAATATTTAAGGCCTTGTAGGATGTTTTCCTTTAGGAGGAGCAATGGATGACATAGGCCAGGTATGCACCGTGACACAAACTATTTATTTGCAAAGAATGCTCATGACTGCTGAGCCCCAAACACTACGGAGCAAACAGTGGAAAGTCCTGTTGCTGGCAGGAGTCTGTCCTGCCAATCCTTTCTGAGCCACAGGGATCTCTGCTGCTCTGCTTACCATTTGCTCCTTTCCCTGTCACACACCCCCTCCTAGACCTTGCCAAGCCGTGCTCACATCCATTCAGTAGCAGCCGGGTTATCCCACCTCTGCTCAAAGATTTGTCTCGGGATCAGGTCTTGGCAGGGAGGTGGCTCCTATTGTTCCCAGCTACCTCCCTACATAAATGACTTTCTCCTTTCACACACTAAAAGAGAGACATCTGACACCCGCTGGCTTTGTGCAGAGCTGTTATGTGCTGCAGACCAATGACCCACTTGAAGGCAGCCCTTAACTCCCATTGAAGACATACCATTGCTAGAATATGTTTGGTCTGGTTTTCTGTCACATCCATCTCCTTCTTAATACTTTATTTATTTGGCTCGCTGTACCAGATATGGAGAACTTTCTTTCAGCTCTTTAAGCTAAGTTCTCCCTGGCCACAGGCAGTGACAGGGAATATGTGTGCCAAATGCAAATTTTCCATTGTGCTTTGTAGGAGGCATTACCTACACTTGTCATCAGTGAATTTTTCCTTCCAATTCACCTGCTTGTTCTGAGTTTCCCTGTAGTCTTCACCTCTGTTGATGATACTAAATCACTGTTCCCACTGGAAATTTTCTATCTGCCTGCTGACCCATTTTCTGAGATGGTATGTCTGGATGAAAATATGTCAGATTTGCCTGAAAGTCCATTTCTGGACAAAACCATTTTATAGGATTGTCCTTTCTAGTGTTGAGGCTAAGCCTGAGGTTCTTCTGATGTGTAATGTGCTGTGCAGTGGGACCTCCTCTCTGGTCAGATAGCAGAGCAAAACTGTTTTGGTAGCAAAGTCTGAGGAAACAGAAGTGAAGTCGGGGGGGACAGGAGGTGTCCAGCTCAGCTCTGCAGCACGGTCGCTCTGCAGGACTCGGGAAAAGCCGTGCAGATTTCTCAGCCCATTCCCTCTTCTCTGGCTCACAGGGTTCTCCTGAGCGTTAACCATCACAGACACATCATCTTTCTTTTGTACTGAAAGAAAGACTCTTCTGTATGTCTACATGAAAGAGTCCTAAATGAACAAAAGTGGCCTATGTGGAGCTGTGTGGCCCTACTGCAGCACTGAGGATAAGTTACGGTGGCTGCCTAACCCTGACAGCTGTTACAGTGCCTGCTAAATGCAAGGCATTATTACTGCTACCAGCAGAGATGGCAACAAGCTCTCCTGTGTCCTCAAAGTTTCATTGCTTTTATATTGTCTCATACCTGTCAAATCTAACTGGTACCTTCTGCCCTTCTGCTGCTTGCTTTTTATTTTTTTCCTAAAGTATTGGTTGGACTATGAAAAATGTCGTGGTTTCAGCTGAAGGTCAGGCAGCCCACAAAGCACAGAAAGAGCGCTGCTCAAATTCAGTCCCTCACCACATTTATTGCAGTGAACTCACTTTCCCTTTTGCATTGGCCACTCTGAAGTAAATTAATATCCCGTTCCATAAAACAGCAATCAAGAGCACAATTTTCACCTCCCCCTAAGTTATAGAGTAATAGGATGCAACAGCATTTTCACAGGGTATTAGAGTGAAATGGTAAAGGCATGTTTTAGTTCTCAGTTGAGAGGGAGGAGCTGAGTCCTGGGATGCTGAGACACATGCTGAAGGTCACATACCTTCTTGTCATGGGCCTGAGACCAGATATCCTGAGTATTGACCTCTGCTCTCTCCATAAGAGCACTCTTCCTTTCAAGACAGGAGCTGGTGAAAGCTGATCTCGCACGTCCAGGTGAAATTGTCACCTAGCAGCTCCTTGGAAATATGAGTTACTCCTCTTGCTGCAAACAACTGAGGGTAGGACCTGGATTTCATGTTGTTCTTTTGATATCAATGTAAAAACAAAAACCTTGGGAAACTCTTGAAGCTGCTGACTCAACCATACCTATTACATGATTAGCAGCTTTCATCTCAAATTGCTTTACAGTGGGGACAAGATATTCTCCTCAAGCCAAGGCATGAAAAGTAAGCACTACTTGCTACATGGAAGAGCAGCACCTTTAGCAGGCCCAGCCCCAGCACTTCCAGAGTGTCCCATCAGTGTGTGCCACCTCCTCCCAGTGGCTGGAGGTGCTGCAGCAACAGCTCAGGGTTACCTCAGTGACTATCTCTCTGCTGGCACATTATTTTGTGGTATGGCTTCACCTTGTGTTTTCCTCATTTGTGCAAAGAGTGACAGCCTCATGGAGTGCAATTTACTTTTATAAAGGCTGAAAAGTGCCCAGCTGGTGTCAGCTCTGGGCCCTGGCCAAGAGGGAGTTCATGAACCAGTGAGTTTGTAAATGGCCTCAAAACCTGTAAAATGCTTTGCAAAAGCACAGCCTGTGAGCTTCTTCCCTACACTGCAACCACATTTCACTGTTAGGAGACCAAAGTTTCCTTTCCCTTCCTCTTCTTTTCATTCCAGAACACAGCTACACTTTCGACTGATTGCTTGATAGGGTTACATGTTACTCTGAGGTGACATTTCTGACTCAGAGCTAACAGACCATCAGCTCTGACACATGCACAAAACTTCAGGGGCTTACAGAGATCTCTTCATGTTTGGATATTTCTTACTGGAGGACTGGACTGTCCCACCAGCAGTTCTCAAAAGGATGCAGTAGGAGAGATGCTCCTGAGGAGCTCATAGTCCCTGCACAACCAGGTGGACTCCAGCACAGTCATGTTGCCTAAAATGAGGTGGAGTGGGCAATGTGAAAGTCTGTGAAGCGGGAACTTGGAGAAAAATTTCTGTCCTTGCATCTGACAATGTGACTGCAGCCTTTTTCAAAAATCTCAACCTATGCAATAGCAGCAAAGGATAAAAAGGGTATCTGTGGCCTTACAGCTTAGACCAGAAGTTTCCCTGGGCAGCACTTAACAGCATCTAAACCTGTGAGAGCTTACTTCAGCTTCTGGGTGGTAAAACAGCACAAACGTGATTTCCTGCAGGGGATCTGAGTGGCTTATGGAGAATCGTGTGTGGAGAGACTGGAGGAACTCCAGTGTTCTGTTGAACTGGGATTACCACTCTTTTCCCCCATCCCCTTTTGCCACACCACTGCAAATCTAGGTAGTAAAAATAATAGCAGTGACCGAGGTCATGTCTAGGGTAGAAATGCTTTACTGTGTGTGCTGTGATGGCAAAGCCCTCCTTGCCTGAGCACAGCTCCCCAGGGAAAGCTGTGCTTTGTATCCACACACTGTGAGCCCTTTTGGTTCAGCCTGAAGCCCAGCAGACAGACTGATGTGCCATGGCCACAGCTGCCCTCCCTGGCCGAAACAAGGCTTTGGGAACACAGGAAGGCAGCCCAGGCCACTCACATCCCGGTCAATTGAATGATCACTGTGGCAAACAAATGCCCTCAGCAGCTTGAAAAAAATCTCAAGTAACTCATTCATTTTTTCAAGAGTTGCTATGACACAAATGCTTCCTTTACCCGTGGGGAATAATGGAGGTAACCATATCTGCTTGCGTTTGAAAGACATAGACACCGTGGACTTATAATTGCATGCACTCATGTTTAGCGTCATTATCTTCTCTCATTTTATCTTTTTTTCCATGAGAGCGTGCCCCACAGCGCCTTTCCTCTGCCAAATCTGTAGCATTTACACTAGAGCACTTGTAACAAGACAGGAGTATGTGTCAGCATCTGCAGCTTGGATTGCAGTGACAGCTCTGAATGGATTGTGCTCTTCTATCTCCTTTTGTGATCCTCTATGGAAAAGAGGGGTTTTTATATATATTATAAAAAGATATATTTTTATATATATATAATTTCATGCATGGCATGAATCAGCTATGAATTTCTCAGTCTCTGTTTTCTTCACATCTGAGGACAAGGATGTTTGGCTCTGCAGCGCATCCCAGGGTGTTTTAGAAACTCATCTCTTGATATCAGTGATATATCTTGATATCAGTGATATATCTTGATTTCACTTGGATATCAGGGAAAGAGGAGCTCCACTGTTTTGGAAGCACTTGCTTCCAAAAGTGTCTCTCTTGTGAGCTTGCTCCAAAAGGTTCCTGTATGTGGGCATGTGGAGAAGCTGATATTTTTCAGAGAGCAAGAATAAGCCAAGAATAACCTTTATTGCTGATTATCTCAGATTCCCTGTTTAGAGAATGGATTACAGCATAAAATAGGGCAGTACTACTACTGGTTGTTGAAACAAGAAGGAAGGGGAGAGAACTGTTGCTCTTTTGGGGAATAAGATTAGTTTGTTCCCACTGATGGCAGCAACTCAAGCAGACTTTCCTATGCTCACTATACTCATACCCTTTTCCATGACAATAAAGCAAAAAGAGCTTTTTACATGCAAGAAGGCAAAGGGCAAAGTGAAAGTTTTGCCAGCTGTCATTTTTCACTTGATTCCCTTATTTTCAACATCACTGTGTAAAACCTGGCTAGATAAGCCTATCATAAACAAGTCTGTGTTTGCATATGTGAAGGCATATATGCACTAATCGTATACTGATCCTCAGAGGCTTTGCTAAAGTATGGAAGGTTTACCATGACATGTCTTGCTTTTTGAAGAACAAATGGGTATACAAACTTGAATCTGCTCCCAGTCCCAAAGACCTTTTACTCCGTTGAGTAAAAGGCTAAGAGGATAAGGGGATGGAGTTCGGGTGCCAGTGCTGCATGACCTCATAGGTTGGGAATCGGCACAGACACCAAATGAAACTTTTCTCCCTAATCAGGCTGGAAATTGATGTTGAGATAACAGCAGTTTCCAGGGTCTGGTTAGTATTTTAAGCCTCTCAAAAGCCAAATTCAGTCTGTCTTTGCAACCAACTATGTCTTGCAGAGTAAATGAAATTAATCTGAGAGTAAAATGTTACCTCACTATTAGTGAGTCCTTTAACTTAGTGGCAAAGGCCATGAAAACAAAAGTAAAAATCTGGATATTTTTCAAATTTGAATACTTTTCCATTATTACTATTTTTCTCATTATCATTGATGAGCTTATTAGTGCAGTTTGAGGGAGGAAAACTCGGAGCAGTTTGAGATTTCATTCCTTTCTTTGCAGTGCCCGTGAGGATCTGGGGTTGTGTGACACAGCTAGGGATGCAGTTGGTCAGGAGCTGCCTCTGACAACAGCCAAGAGAAACCATTTTGGAGGAGGTAAGGGTGCAACATAAAAACCCATCCCCAAGGCAGTCAAATCTAGATTTTATGCCCTGAAAATTCAAAGGTTTTATGCATTCAAAAGCTTTTGTTTACTCACCATTTGTAGCTATTATAGTTTTATAATATTACCCTTTGTATCTATTGTGTTTATTATTTTTCTATTGATAGATGTAGGGTTTTATTATTCTTTTCACTGTATTCATGATGGCAAAGTAATTGTGGGGTGAAAAATGGCACTACCTAGATTTCTGTTCCATAGAAAAGTAATCCTTTCAGGTTGTAAGCTCATTGTTCATGCTATTAAAAAAAAAAAGGACAAATAGTTTCAGCCTACTTTCCCAGCACTGCCCCTTAATTTATATCCTTATATTATCTCCTCTTACTCATCTTCTCATTCATATTGTCTCTACCTAGAAAGTTACAGGCATATGACACTGCTGATGCATGAAAAGCTGTGCAGTCCTCTTGGAGTAGATGCAGGACACATTCCAGGATCTCTTTTTTTTTCTTTCTCCTGAAATATATTATGCCAATAAAAAGCAACTAAATGTTTTAGGAGTTAAGCTTTAAGGTGTGAATTAGTTTTAAGAGAAATTATGTCAGACATTTTTACATTTTCTTGATGTTATCTTCATAAGCTATAGAATTAGGAAGCCTCCTCCTAACCAACAGGAACAAGAATACCTATTTCTGCTGCCAGAACAGCAGGACAATGCTGTCACCTAGGCTGCAAAACAGAGATAGTCCTGAATCTCAGACCAAGCCTGGGTTAAATTGTATAAATGAATTTGGGTTAGTTTTCAGGTTTAGAAATTTATTATTTTTAGTAGAACTGTGAGGCCTTGTACAAACTGAAGTTAGATTTAATTGTACCCATAAACAACACATGTTCACTGATGTGTATGCATGGGTTGCACATACACGTGTGCCTCAAAATGAGCCCAGTTTTAAAAGTTTTTAAAGGACTTCCCACCTAGAGAAAGCAGCAAAATAAATCCAAAAGGTGCATGAAAGCAGCAATCACTAATAAGCACTATCACTGATCAACATGCTTCTTCATGAGCTCTGCAGTGTCCACAGCTCCGAGGAGCTACTAATGAACCTTATCTCTGTGTGAGATAATGGTTAGGACCAAAAAGGGGAGGCGGAGGGGAATTTGACCACCCACAGAACAAATACCATTATCAAAGTGCAACTTATGCCCCAAAGCAAACTTACTTGCTGGAGTGACATTTCTTCTTGGCGTTTCATCATCTTTGCTAGGTGAGGATCTTGGAGGAGGAGGGGAAGGAGAGAGGGAGGGAGAGAGGGGGGAGAAAAATAGCCCAGCTGACATTTAAAGCAAGTAAATAACCTCTGCGGGGAGGCAGCTCCAGTGGTGTTTCCACTCCTAACATGTAATTCCCGTGCACTGGACATGGGTTGTGTGGAGCGGGGTGTGGAGGAAGGAGAGCAGGGCACTGTCCCTGTCCCTGTCCCCAGGGTGGGCTGGGGAGGCTCTCGGCAGAGCCGGAAATCAGACATCAGCCTTGTCAGGTCATATCTCATCAATAGCAAGGAACCGCAGAAACAGCCATTTCATTGCCACTGAAGGTGCCATCGCTTCCTGTGCGCCTTGGAACATGAAATCAACTCAGTTGAGTGAGAAAGGCAACAGGTCCCTGCACTGCAGAAGGCCTGGATTTGATAATCCAAGACTGTTTGGAGAAGTCAGTGGTGAGCAGTGCTCGCTGCTTCAGGGGCAAAAGAAATGAATGCTTCAATCTCTCTTGGAGGTCCTGTAGGATTATGAGAGCAGCTGGTTTCCCTGTGCATGTTCAAAAGGAACATCTGCTTGTTTGTACCAGCCTAGGAATCCACCTCTATCTTACAGCATCTCTCAAGAGGATACCTGCTCTTAGGAAGCAAAACATTGAAGTTGTGATCAGTTACCCATAACAGTGCAAAAGATGGAGATAAAACAAGGTGTCCCTGAAGGCACTGCACAGAGCAAATCGTTTCTGTTTCAGAGATGGATAACCAGGAATAGCCCTGTCATCTCCCCATGAGACCCAGTTAGATCCCAGATCCATTTGGCATGGGTTTTCCTGCCTTGACTGCCATGAAGCTGCACAAAAACAGTAACAAACGTGTGCCAGTAGAAAACATAATATCATTCTTCTGTGCTAGCAGATAAGAATGAAAATGAGGCTTAAGCTCTCAGAACACCATCAAAACAAATGTGAAATTAGGGTTATGCACAAGATTACTTAGAAGTATGTTTGTCTTAAAGATATGAGTATTAATTGCTGTATGAGCAGCAATTAGGCTCAGCACAGGTGAATCCGAGGATATTCTGCAGGAACTGTGACCGGTGGCAGTACAGTTAGTGGCACCTCTCACTTTATTTCTGCTAAAATAGTGCCCTGTCACCTGCAGCTTCACAGAAAGGGTCACAGTGATGCTGCACTGAAGAAAGAAAAGCAGGAATATATTGGTCCAAAAAAGAAAGTGGACTGGGAATTGCTGGTTTGTGTGCTTGGTACCATAGCTGGTTTCTGCCTCCCATTCCTCTGTGCTTCTTAAAGCCATGAAGTTGCTTCCCACTCCCTTATTAGAGATTTTAATAAGACGTGAATATCAAATCAAACTGAAATTTCTAGGGCCCCTTGTTGCCTTTGGATTGCAAAGCTCACTCAGTTGCTTACACTGTTCTGTTAAAGGGCTGCAGCAGTGTATTAGTGGCATGAAGTGCCATTCTTTACCCTCCTGTCTGCACCTCAGCAATGTGCTGCCATGGCAGTCAGCTCCTGGACTCTGGGGATTGATAATATTTCAAACCAAAAAGTCCATATCCCAGAGCTCTTCCCCTGGGCCACAGTATGCCCTGTGGTCTGTGGAATATTGTGAGCTGTGGCACAATGTTGTGGGAATTTGCTCACCAGTGGGGCTCACTGAAATGCTCACGGTGGAAGTTGCTGCAAACCAAGTCCCCTCCATGGATTCATGCAGTCATCATGAATCATTCTTTACTCGAGTAAATGTTCATGATATTCAAAGGTCAGGAATTATCTTCCCCATCTTGTTTAAAGTCCTGTCCTGTGACAGTTTTAGAGCTGCTTGAACTAACCTTTAGTAGAAAATAGATGTAAAAACTGGTAGCTTTCAGTGTTTATTTTCTCTTTCTATGAAGCAAAAATGTGCTTATAAAATATTTTCAAGCTTTGCTAAACATTCGTACAATTCTAGTTGTTTTCCATTCCTTCTTTCACACACTATGTTTGTTGTCCAAAGTAATGGTCAATGGCTTCCCACTGGGAATATATTGACTCTCATGACTTTAAGAGAACTAAAGATCACTCTTCATCCCAAAACAAAAATATCACTTTTCTCAAATAAAACAATAAACACCACTAGTGTGTGCAAAATACCCAAGAACTGAGCATACCAATCAATGTAGAAAATGTTTTTGATGAGGAAATAATAATAATGAAAAACTTGCTAAAAAAGGTAGTATCAACAAGGACTGTATCCTCCTGAGAATATTTTTAAAAACATCGAATGAGTTTTCACTTCATTTGTTATGTCTGATAGATATTTTACAGCCTCCACGATCCCAGTAACTGCAAGTGTATTATAGCTTCAGAAAAAAATATACTTTCACTGGACAGCTTTCAAATTAATCTTTGACTGTGAGGAAATTGGGCTTGTTGCATTTCTGCAATTCTTCCCCCGTGAAAGGCAGCAATGAGGATATAATGAAACCCTCTTCATCTCTCTAATTAACCGTCTTGTGACCAAACAAGAGAGGGGCAGGAGTGGAAATACCCAACCCAGTTAGGTAATTGCTGATAATCACAAAGCTGCTTGAAGAACTGCAGGCTGAGGGCTCCGTACCTGCGCGGCCGCCTGGGGCTGCCGGGCCCTGTTATCTCCTCCGCATTCTGCAGCGGGGCCAGGGGAACCACCACCCTGCGTGCAGCAACACGGCCCCGGGGCACAGATCCAGGCAGCCGGGCGGGGAAAAGCCTCCGGGGAACAGCCGTGGGAGCTCAGGAACGCCGGGACACGCTTGTGCTGCCGGCTTCGTGCTGACCACCCATAGGGCTGCCAAGGGAATGGGGAGCTCAGCTGTGACTGAGCAGCCGTGGTTCCAAATGATCCCACCTACAGGAATTCGAATGGCTAGGGATCTCTGTCACAGCGATTTATAGTGCTGTCCCAAGTGGTTTCCCAAGAAAGGAGCTGTGCTTGGGTGTGTTTGCAGCCCGTGGCGTTGCAGTGGGACACTTGGCTCTCCAGGTTAGTGGGACAAGGAGGGGGCTGGAGATCAGATTATGGCTTGCAGCCAGCAGTGACCAGGAGCCAAGTGACAGACAGCAGTGGCCACTGCACATCATTAGAGTGAAGCAGCAAACAAGTGAGAATATTTTAAGGGACTCATTAAAAGAATGTCTCGCTGAAGAAATGACTGAGGACAGTTGGCATCAAAATAATTCATAGTTTTCTCCAAACATTTTAGATCTTCAAGCTGAGGACAGTATGCTCATCTAAAGTAGGAGTAACTCTGTAGGAGTTACATACAGACATTCTGTAAATAAACACAGAAAATTACTCTGGATCTGTATCTTCCTTTTCATATGCATCTTCCCATTTTCCATAACTCGTAACAGTCACATTGGGAGGAATTGCAGCTGTCTAGAACAATTCTGCAGTGCCCTTAAACCTCTTTGAAAATCCTGAAGCGGAGCTGCTAAACCACAAAGAGCTGAAAGGTTGGTGCCTTGTCAGCGTTGTCATTTTTTGAGATGAGCAGGTGAACCTTAAGAAAGTTAACCCCTTCCCCATCATTGCCGAGCATTTCTGAGGAGCCTGTGGCACAGAAATGAGACATCACTGATCCCAGTGAGGGAAGGAAAAACATTGTCCTCTCCGGAGTGGTATTGTACTGAGGATGGGGAGGCAGCTCTGATCTTCTGCATAAATCAGTGTGGTTGTTAAGCAGATCACTCTCACCGTGTTAGTCTGTTAAATACCTTTAGTGGAGGGCAGAAACAACAGTGCTTGATGTTGGTGAAGATGAGAAAATACCAAAAGTAATAGTGAGGGGGGCTTTTTGTTTTCCAGCATAAATCGTTTTCATCGCACAATTGACTCAGAGTCACTTCATGGACTCCTTTATCTGCAGAATTCCTTTAAAGTTTAACAGTGCAGAACTAATTTTGATGACTCAGTAGCTCGAAAATTGTTATTTTAAGTGCTGAAAAGGTATTTTCCCTGTGGATTTTCTAGTGCTGAGGCAACCTTCTGAATGTTTTGACTGCTACTTTGTCTGACAATGTAAACAGACAGGAATAATTTAATGATTAACTCGTTATCCTTGATGCATGCCTTGATGTCTCATCTTGTTATTAACAGTTTGCCCATGTTTTGAAATATATATAATGTGAAGCAGAGCTAATTTTGCTCTGGAATGCTCTTTAACACCATTCCACAACTTTTTCCACCCACTGTCTGAGCTTGGTCAGCAAAGACACTCTATTAACATCCCAGCAACTCACCCAGGCACTTTCAGTTGTATAAAATGAAACCCACTAATAAAAAACTTCATCAAAGAGCTTGAATATGTGCATAAGTCCATCCTTATTCAACCTACTACTATTTGAGCATATGCTTAACTTTACTACACACTTGCAAATCTTGCTGAAAGCAGTGAGACTCCGTTTTGCTGGCTGAGTTCTTTGAAACACTTCCTAGCACCACATCTTGATTCTGTCATCTTTACTAGTTACCTGTCTATCATTGCCACTTCCTCACACATTCCTCCTCAAAAAGCCTTTTGCAGAAGATAAAAGATCTTGGAAAAATGACATTTGTCTTTGAGCACAGGGAGTGCCACCTTGTTTTCTGTATACACCGGAAAGTCAAACACTTACAGAATGCTTTAGCCAACAGTGAGAATTTTTAATGCATTTTCACCCAAACTTTCAGTGTGATAATATTGTTATGTGCTGCTATTTTTCTCTTCCCATATCACATTTATGAGATGATATGCATGCTGCTTGTGACCAAACCCATTTGAAAAAAACATTAATTCGTCACATTAGCAACCAAACAGCAGCACTAACAGAGCCTACACTGTGAGTGACCCTACAGGGCAGGAAAATCTTAAGAATTTCTTTTCCAGGTCCTTGGAAAAACATTTTTTAAATGCATCCTCTGCTAGTATTGTATGAACTGATGCACCTGAAAGCAATAAGGATGTGAAAAATGGAAACTCTGGCATTAAAATGAGTAGTAAAATAACCATAAAATCTAAAATAGACAAAGTCCTAACACAGATCTCCATTCCAGATGGAGATGGTTGTGTCAGCAATCCCTGGTCCTGACCTCAGCTCTCTCACTTCATGTGAATTCAGACTGGTGAAGCAAATAATGGTAGCACAGTTATTGGCATATTTCCTCCAGAAGCCACTAATAAAAAATGCTTCCCCTGATATTTCCATTCTACGCCAACCAAGCTCACAACTGCTACAGCAAGTTAGGGAAGTAAAATGAAAACAAAGACCAAGTGTGATTTAATTCCTACCTGGCAACTGCCAGCCAATGGCCATATAAAAAATATTTAATAGGTGGAAAGAGAAATGCCACTGAGTTGGTGAGAATGTGCAGCATCTTCTCTCCAAACACCTTGTGATGTCGGCCATCTGTTGCCAAAGCAGCACCTGCTCTTATGTGGTGATATTTCCACTTAGTGCTGCTCTTGTGTTGTTAGGATTTCCCCTTTACTTTGATTTTCTTATAAATCAGGTTGATAAAAATGTGTCTTTGGTACATCTGTTAAATACGTTAACGGAGAATAGCCTCTGCAGTTCTTTTGCTGTGTGCAGACAGTAGCACCTTGTGCGTGGGATGGTGGTCTGACAGAGGGAAACCCAGGGAGGGTGCAGAATTCATTATTTTTTATTTTCCCTCTTTGACATTACGGAAAACTCAAAGTAAAAGAGAAAACTAAACAGGCAGTGCCAGCCCCTCCATCCACAGGTACTGCCTGTAATCGAGATGGATGTATAAATGTGAATATGAATCTATTTATGTTTGCAAAGTTTGATTGGGAAGCAGGAGTCCTGTGTTCCAAAAGCACTTTTCCCTGACAGATTTCAACATCTGCTGCAGAAACCTGGAATCAGTAAAGCTCTCTTGAGTTAAGATGAAACGTGAAGTCTCGGCTACCTTTTGGTGAGAAACCATCAGAAATCTGGTATCTTTTACAGGACTTTAAAGGCACTTCAGCTTTGTGGGAAGTTTAAAAGAATGTAAACTGTGCAGGAACTGTGGAAAACCACATTCAGTGCATCTCCCCCAGACACAAGCTGTCTCCTCCAGTGTTAGGCTATAAGCAGAGTCTGATCCCTCTTGCCTGGCTCGGGAAGTGCCCTACTCTGTTTGGGAGAGGGATCTGGGCCGGGCAGGGGAGCTGAGGTGCTAAAAGTGAGCTGGTGCCAGCTGCAATCTGCCTGAAGCGCTCCTCTCTCCGCAGGTGGGAAGATGGTCTGTCACAGACAAAGCCAGATGAAAATGCATCTGGGGTAGCTCAGTGTTTGTTCTGCGTTAGCTTCTGGCACGGCCTCTACTGTATTTATCCTTCCGCCCACCTACCTTCCACAGAATGGGGATGTACTCAGTCACTGATCTTATCGCCGCCGCACTTTGATCCAGCTGGGATGTTAGGGCCTTCGGGAATTCCCCACGTTTGATAATTCCTGATAGTTACTTTTAAGAAAATACCAGCTGAAGGATGGGGAGGGATTCTTCACATTCCAGCAGCTGAGTGAATGGTGGAATTTATCAGGCATCTGAGCCAGATTTCCTTGGAAAGAACACATTTATTTTCAAGTGTCACATTTTCATTGTATTCAGTGAACAGTATCACCTAAGGCCAAAGAAAGCCAGTGGAACAGGACATTACTGGGATTTTTAATAAGCATAGGAGCTGGCCCAGATAAAAAACATTGTGAGACATATCCAAACTATGAATAACTGAGGACTGGCTTTATCCTAAGCAGTAATTCATTATCCCTTCATGTTTAGCTTTCGAAATACCACCTCGAGAGAAACTTGGCCCCAAGGAAATCTATTTCAGGAATGTGTGTGGCCCCCATCCCAGCAGGCTGTGACTGTCTTACCACCTTTATTGGTTTTTTCTCACCACCCTCCTGCAAGGTACAGCCCAGCTATTATCCCAACTTTACCAAGAGCAAATGGAAAAATATTCATGCATCTCACGCCCATTAATATCCAAATTGTGGCAGTTAAGTGACTTTCCCAAGGCTGAGGAGGAAGTTTGGGGCAGAACAGGGTACCTGGTACTCTCTGTGCCTGCCTGAACACAGGAGTAATTTTCTACTAGCAGGGTGCGGCTTCCCACCCCACAGCAGTAGCCAGGTTATGGGGCTGTCAGAAGGTGTGTGTGTGTGTTTTGTTTTTTTTTTTCCATGGGGAGCATCAGGAGAAAATATCCATCATCTCCTGAGACCAGAGGCATTCCTGAGTGAAAGTGTGGGCGGCTGCCATGTCCCACTGCAGGTCTGGGGAGGTGTTTGCTGTGGGTTGCTCCGAGGCTGTGTCCAGCTGGGTCCATGGCAGGTTGGGGCTTGCAGACATGGAGGATCTTGCTGTGGCTTTGTCTGGCTCTTTGTGGGGGAAAAAAAAAAAAAGGGGGAAAATCAGCTGTATGGCTGCTTGTAGCTGGTGCGTTTATTTGGCTTGATAGAGAAGCTCCAGATGAGCTAATTTAGAAAATGTGAGATCCAAGAGGATTGTTGGAAAATCTGTTTTCACCTCATAAGAAACACAGGGCTTTCAGCCCTGTAATTCCTGTGTGAAATCTCTCGTGGCCAGCCAGGCTGGATTTGAGTTGGTATCCCCACACCTGCCTTCATAATCCTGGCTGCTTTGAGGATTTTTCCTATATCCTAGAATGTGGGTACTGGATATGAGGTAGTAGGAAAACTTGATTTATTCTGATAAAGACAATGTGCTACTGGGAAATAATAGAATTGGAAGAGCTGATTAGATACCACACACAAAGGGAAAAAAATTTAAAGAAGCAAATACTGGGAATTTTTCAGGACTCTTTTTAATGTCTCTCTTACCAACATTGCTATAAGAGATTTTTAGTGCTGGTCTAAAGGCTTCCCTGAGAGTCAGTGCCTTTAGTCACTTTAGTCAGTTTAGAAGATAACTACATTCAAGCTATTGAAAACATTTATTCCTTCATGTATGGCAAGCAAATTAGGGGTTAGAGACACAGCAGATGGAAAGAAGAGCAAGTGGTGGTAAAGTGGGGTGGAGGGATAGGTATGCACAAGTCACTTGGTGGTCCCAGCCAGACCAGAAGGCAACAACTGGAATATTTGCCTTTGGTATTTGGTCATACTCACCATCAGCTCCTGCCTTACCTAAGGGAATATGTCTGAGAAACTCCTGCTTCCCAGCAGGAAACAAACACCCATAGTCCTGGTCATTAGCAAAGAGCAAACAGAATCGTTTCCCTTTGTCTATTCCCACGCAATTTCAGCATTACCTGTTTTTAATTGCTTGAGAAATGTTTTACAAGCATCTGCATCAGGTGAAACATCTTTTTTGTGGGAGGCTTTCCTGAGAAGTCTTCATAGGCTGCTGATCACAGGCCCTGCTTTAGAGCCCGCTGGAGTCCATGGGAAGGATGCGCCTTTCCCGTGACTGCAGCAGCCTTTTCATCATGTCCACTACATGAAAATGTTGTCCATCACCCTGGAGTCAGCTCCTCCAAGGTGTATTTTGTGTGGGCCAGGCACTCCCAGGCACTCACCATGTGTGGGGAATGGTCTGTGGGACACTCGGGAGCAGCCACATCTGAGAGAACAATGGCTGACATGGGCATGAGAGGGTGAACCCACACACCGAATGCTGTATTCCCTTCCAAATGTGTGTGAGGCACTGCAAGGTCCCAGAGCTCCATGGATGGAGCTGCTGGCTCAGGTGCCCACATTTTCTTGGCTTCCTGTCCAAGATCAAGCCTCTCAGTGGTTCCCAACCACTACCTGGAATCACAGTAGATTCCAGGTCAGCCTCTGATATAGCAGAAGAGGGATTTTTCCACTGGCATATTTCACTGGGGAGCCTTGGTCCTGCGGCAGCTGGAATCAAGGCAAGATGGAGGAGTATCTCATCTCCAGGATTATGGCCTGGATGTGGGAGAGTATGAGCCATTGGGTGATTTTCCACTGTCTTGGAAACAAAGCATTCAGGATATTCCCTGGAAAGCTAAGGCACAGTCCAAAGCTGAGGTGGCACTTACCTGGTAAATGAGCAAGGACCTGCTGGTATGGATAGCACACCTACCAAAGACGCCAGCATTTTTTTTTGCAAATACCACAAACTTTTCCCAATTGGAATTACTCATGCTAAGAAAATGTGTGATGTCCCAAGGACTGACTCATTTGGCATCCAGAGCTTCTAGCCCAGTATCTTTCCTGCCAGGACTTTTATATTATCAGTTCCATTCATTCCTCCCACGGGCTGATGGGGTACGATAAAGCAGATGGCCAAAGTCCCAGACAAAGGTCGGGCAGGACAATTAATGACAAGCCGACAGCCCCACAAAGGCCATGGACCCAGGATAATGCTGGCTCTGGAGGACTGCTGACAATAACATAAAGCTGCTCCCCTCACAATGGGGAGATAAGATACAGTGCTGTAATAGGAAAGCAATCATCGCAAAATGCCATCAATTATAGAAAAGCTGCACCAGCGGGGGACTGGTTCAATATTGGCTCTGTTGATACCTCGACATCCCTTGGCTGTGCTTTCTGCATGGCTTCTCACGGCGAGCCTGGTTGGGCACTGCAGCAGCTGAGGCTCCCTCATCCCAGTTCTTTCATCAGTTTTTGGCTCGTGAAATTACACCAAATAATATGCTTATTCAGGGTTTTATATCTGGGCACCTATTTTATTACCTTTTATAATGCATACAGGGTCAGATCAGCTTGCAGCAGAACAAAGCTAATTACACCTTTCATTACCTAAATATAGCATAATGACAGAGTGTCATTCAAGTGTGGCATTGTGCTGAGAAACCTCATGGCAGGCCAGGACAATGACAGAGGTTATTGAGCTCCACCTGAATTGCTTGCTGGTGCAGTGAGAGTGGGGCAGGGTTAATAGACAGGTCATTCCATAAATTACAGCATCAAATGGAAACTCTGAAGGGTGAATGCTGCTCCCATCAGCCAGGATCTCCCAGGATCAGGAACCCCCAGAGCCTGCATTAACCTCTTGCCTCCCTCCTGTTACTTCAGCAAGTGTGGATTCATAAGGTTGTGAGACCAGAGAACAAACCCTCTTGCTGAGGTGTAAGAGCAGCAGTGCTATGCTGAACCCTTTTGTTTTGGATCATCTTACCAGGGAGGCAGGATGGTTGGTTGCCATTTCTAGCATGGTTGGTAGCCATTTCTGGCATCTGCTCCCAGTCTGTTATGGTACCCTTGAAACTTAGTTAAAAGCTCATACTTGTGACATGTAGCACTGCAGGAAGTTCTGTGACTGAACTTCCTGCTGCCACCTGAATATTGTCTCCCTTGACATGGCAGGGTCTTCCTTTGACTTTGATTGGAAGCCAGTTCTTTTACATCTCCACTATCATTTAATGCAAACAGGGAGGTGATTAGCTTATTTACTTATTAGCTTTTAGCTTATTCCTTTACATGTCTTTGAATAAGAGGCTTCCCTAGATTTTAATAAAGGAATGGTGAGAGCAAAGGCTGGTAAAAGCAGTGTTCATAAAAGTTATTATCAGAAACTATTTAATTCTGCCAAAGCAAGCAAATCACAGAAAGTTTCTACTTTCCTTGGAGTGTTTCTGTGTTTCATCAAAACCAGAAAATGAGACATTTTAAGTTTCAGATTTGTTCTGGAGTTGAAGGATATTCATTCCAGTTTTCTTAGGTTCTTACTGAGTACTTGTGTTGCAGTTAATGGGATTTTTTTTCCTTATCTTTTTGGCTGAACAAAAAATATTTCTATCACAAGTCATCCTATCCCTCCCTAGTTTCTCCCTGAAAGGTGAAAGGCATTGCTGGACTGTAATTCCACTGTAGCAGTACTGCCTACATGAAAAATTATTAAGGCCAAAAACCTGCAACAGGAGACAAATGAGATTGTCTTAAGTCTTGGATGAATTTCCAGCTACCAAGAAGAGACACATGATCTCCAGTATTTTGAAGGCTGAGGCTGATACTGGTTTCATTTCTGAGTGCAGCAGAAATGTAGTTTATTTTCTTTTGACAGACTGATAGTTTCTTTGACAAATTTGTTAGTCTCTGGTTTTCTTTACATTGGTTGAAGTCATCAGTTCCTTTTCCCTGTCTTTCTGATGTACTCACACTTCTCTTTACCAGGAGTTATATGTGTTGGGAGATGCTTGAGTTAAAGGAGAGCTTGGCATGCTAAAATAGGTGCTTTTCACCCACCTCCTCCCTCACAAAGATTCTGGTGAGGTGCTTGAAGAGTCACAAGTAGAGATTGAACTTTTAGAAATGTCTTCAGTCTTTTGGTCCGGGATATCCTTCCAAAAGATGGAAGATAAAGTTTTCAGTGGCCAGAGGATTATTTATTAATATTGATGTTATACCACCTTTAGTGTCCATCATGGGAATAGACCCATGACCGTGGCTTACGTTGAGATTTTGCTTCTTGTGTAAGTTCCATCTTCTTAGGTTTCCTTGGCAGTTCTTTGTTCTTTCTCACCACCAAATTCCTCCTTGTTACTCAGTTGTACCTTTGCTTAGGGCTGGACACAAAGCAGCTCCGAGGCCAGTGTAAAGACTCTTGGCTCTGTGCTAGGAGCACCAGGGCCACAGCTGAAAGACAATGGAATATAATTTGCAAAATACTGAAATCCAAGGTCTGGAGGAGCCAAGTGCCTTGAACAAGGTGGTAGGGAAAGTGTTTGATGGGATAAACTGAATAGAGTTTCCAGAGCTGTGGAGAGCAACCCAGCAGCTGCTCCCATCTGCAGGAGATGCCAGGGCTGTATCTCTGACCTGATCCAACTCAAAGTGTTGCACAAATCTGTCTGCTGACAGCCAAGTCCACATCTGGATTCAGCTCCTCCCTGTCCATAGCACTGCAGCCTCCACCCTCCCTGAGCTATTTGTGAGGCCCTGGGGAGGATCCAACTTGAGAAAAGTAGAGGTTTATCTCCTTTGGTGACTGCTTTCTACAAACCAGCATTGTTTCTCATTCATTCACTCACCTCAGTGCTTCCTGAGGCCAGCAAAGAAAAGTCTTACACACGTCCTTACAAGTGAACTTTGAAAGAGCTTCAGAGACCCTGGAATTGTTAATTACTGGGCACTTGGACATTTTTTTTCTGGAATAAAAAACTCAGGGGGTCCTGTTCAACACTGCTGGACATCTCTGAAGCTCAGCAGGGTTGAGCTCTGTACCCCTGTGAGCAGAGCAGGCACCCTCCACCCTCCAGCCAGACTCCCTGGGATGCTGCTCCCTCTGGGTCCCCCTCCCAATCCTTTCAGCTCTCTCCCTCTCCTGCTCCAAAAGCCACAGAGTCCCCTGTCTCCGTTTCAAACCGGGACTGACTTTGCAGTGGTTCCTGTGAAAGCCTGGCTGGATCGGGGCATGCTGGTGTGGTTGGCAGGTTTTCACAGTCACTTTCTGAACTTTAAATCAGCCAGGGAAATCCCAGCAGTTCTGAAAACACACATATGCTCTCTTTTTGCCCCTTTCTTTCCTCCTTTTTCCTTTCCTTGGTCTGCAAAAGCCTCCCAGCCTCCTTTTTCATTTCCCTTTTTGCTCTCGCCTTTATCTCTCCCCACTGTTGTCGTTACATCCTCTGGTGATAACGGGAGTGACCCCATGGGGTGACCCTGGAAGATTATTACATTGGCTGTAAATTTTGAACTGGGGCCAGCCAATCCAGTAGGGATTGCAACTCCCATCCTCTTAAGTGCAGGAGGATTAACGCTCACCAATGTAAGTCCCTTAAAGCACTCCACAGACACCAGCGACCATTCCTCCCTCTGCATATCTTTGTATTTCTGCCTTTAAGACCAGTTGGGGAATAGAGCTTTGCTGTTCCCGTTGAGGTGGTGAAGGGGAGGAAAAAGACAGCATTCATGACAGTCAGGGCAGAGCTGCATTAAATAAAGCCTCCATCTTTCATTCTTAAGCTCAGCTCCAGGTCCTTGATGAAGACAGATTTTTCAATTAGACAGGCAATGTTTGTTCTAATATTTTATACATGAACAGCTCAGCTGACATCTTACCCAGATTTATGAAGGAAATCGAATACAAATGGGAGGTTTAATATAAATTTATTGTTCAAATTTATCACGTATTTCCGCAAATAAAAATTATGGTCGCCTCAAAGAACTCTTTTTTTTCCAAAAGAAAGAAATAAGTTGATAAAGTTTCTTTCCACCCGGTGAATAACAATATTGTACGTTAAGAAAGATCTGTCATGATATAAATTATAACACACATGGAATACATTTCCCATTGAAGACAATATTTCTTTCTTATACAAATGTTGCACTCCTTCGTTGAACTGAAAGGAAGTTCAGGAAGGTTGGCAAAACAAAGTCCCCCATTTTTAACACTATACAGAACAAAGTGTATTCTGCTACAAATTACCCTTAACTGAAAATGACTGCAGCTTCTGGGAGACACAGCCAAGGGTCAAGGGGTGCAACTGCTCCCCAAAGAAACAGAAATGTCAGGCGACATTCACACTTTAGCTATTTAAAGAAAGGATGAAGAGAATTTAAGGGAATAAAAGGCCCTGCAACATCCATTTTAGCCATGGGGAAATTACTGCAATTAATGCTAGCCCATTTACAGCCCACGATTCCATACTTTTCAGAGGGCATATCTAATTTAGGAAGGGATTAATACACCACAGGTTTTCATCTCCCGTCAAACTGAGAAGGAAATATGGGAAAATCTTTTTATTTTTCCTAAATCAGAATGAAGTACTAGACTGAAAGATTTATATATTTTGGTTTCTGCAAACCAAATTTTTGCTTTCTTATTCAGTTGCAGCATTGCCATGGTTTAGCTGCAATTCCAGCCTCCTATTTTTCATTTAATTTTTTCCTGTTTTCCCACTTTTTTTGACTGGAAAACAGTATGAGATGTGAAATGTGATCCAAACGCACCAGAATACTTCCAATGTCTCTCCATTTTCAAGTAGGGAAAAAATAAAAGAGGGGAAAGCCTGAAAGGTCCTAGTAGTAATGTCAAAACCATTTGTGCATTCAGTGTTTCAGAAACCTAAAGGAAATAGAGAATCTCCAAGAATGTGTTTTGACTGTCAATGTGTTTCACTGGATTTCTGTTTTTCGTTGAATTCTGTTCTGAAACACTCACTTATATATGTGAATTTACAAAAGGTCATATACTAATGTGTACGTGAATTAATGTGTATTAATGAATATATAAATCAATAGCAGAAACTGGAGGGATATCCAAAGCACGGAAGTGGCTAACCCTGAATGACTTCAATGGGATATGACATCCCTTCAGGAGGGAGAGGATTTTTCTCACCTAAATTTATCCACCTACAGAGGCTGATGCTCTGAGCCACATGGGAACCAGTCCCCATGGTACTCCCAGGGCAGAGAAATGGGCTCTGAGCCCAGAGCTCACCCTGAAATGAGACAGAGGAATCAGCCTCTAAAAGGAGCATCTCTAGTTGGTCATGAAGTTGGGTTAGAAGGTGAATTCTGCTGCAGAGGTCTGTTCTGGGTGAGGTGGCTCCCATCTGATTTTCCTATCTCTAATTAGCTGTGTCAGCAGACACTGAAGTGAATTAACAGGCCCAAAGTTCCTGTCCCAAAGAGTCCAGATTTTAGGGCAAAGTAAGTGTTTTCTCTTAAGAAAGCCTGTTCCAAGTCCCTAAGTCACGTATTTGGATATTCCCTGCTCAGTGCTGCTAAGGCTGAAGGCTGCCTTTCCTCACTGGGCAGAGGGAGATTTTCAGAAGGCATCTAAGATCCTTCCCAGGACCAAATCTTGGAGCTTTTTAAGCCAGTTCATTTCAGGATTGACGTCTCCTCATTTGGTTGGAGCCAACACTCTCAGGTCTGTGTTGATGTGGGTACTAACTCCTGCTGAGAGTAACAAAAGTATTATTTGAAGAGCTTTTTAAAATAATATTTACCTTCAATTTACAATTATAGTTGGTCAAACACCTTTAAGAACACTTCCTGAAATACTGGGCAGCACAGAGCTGAGCCCTGTTTAAATACCTGTGAACCCCAGAGTGTGCTTAACTTAGAAGCACAGGACTATTCACAGGTCAGAGTTAGTGGCTTTAAACTAATTTCTACTGACTATGCCACATTTTATCACATAGTTTTTTGTACAGGAACCACTTCTAATGTCAGTTGCAGCCATAAATCAGAGGAAGCTGTTGCTAAATCAATACACTAAGGTGTGACATGCAATGTGTGGCTGCAAAGCCAGACCTTCTGCCCAGAGATAACAACACAGGAGCAGCAATGAGGGGATTAGGGATCTCTGAGCTGTTTGCTTTCATGCTGAGATGTGCTGTAAGGCAAAGCAGGCAAACAGGATCAGAAAAAACAACTACAAGAAAGTTGACATATGTATTACAGAGTCTTTTAGATGAGTCTTTGAGATGTCCAGTTGTTTCTGCTTATGGTGTTGCATGGCCTCAGGGTTACAGGCTTGGCTGGCACAGTCAAGGGCCTCTGTTTAGCTCAGACTGGGGATTCAGAGAGCTCCAAGAAGGAGAATACTAGGGAAGAAAAGGTCTGTAACAACACTCAGGGCATCCAGCTGGCAGGTAAGGTTCCTGGCTTCTCATCCCAATTCCCAAGATTATTTTGCTTGGGTTTCATTTTGTTTTGGTTTGTTTTATGCCGAGGTTGTTTATTGTAAAATACATGAATGCTCATGGGAGAGCTCCCCACACGCAGCTGGGAGCCCTGACCATGGGATGGTTGTGCAAAGGGCAGGGCATTCCCACCTTTGTCTGTTTGCAGCTGAGAGAAAGCAGGCCATGAACATTGACCCTTCTGAGAGGGCTCTGGGCATGAGGGGCCTGGAGGCACCTCCCCAGCTGCTCTGACTCAGGTGTGTTTGGCACACCAGTGGGGTGGCACTTCACACACATCTCTGCTCAGCACCCTCTGGGCACCAGTGCCACAATCTTGGACACCATCCTGTCCCCCCCTGCTCTGAGCAGGGGCAGTTGGAGCATTTCCCAGGGCCTCTCAGGGTTTCCATACCTGCATGAGTGGAGACTCCATAACCCCTCTGGGCAACCTGCTCCAGTATATGGTTACCCACTGTATCCCTGGTCACCCACTGTATCCCTGGTCAGCTATAATTACTTGGACCTCTTCTACATTTCCTTTTTATGGCTCAGTTTTGACAGGAGTTCTGTGTTCCTCCACACAGGCTTCTGCTGCCATTGTTTTTCAGATTGTTGGCATGGACAGATCTTGAGTTTGGAGAAGGTTGTCCCTGAAAATCCCCCAGCTTTTCTGGACTCCTTTCCTTTCCAGAGCCAGACAAAACCATCACTGCTGAGAGAACATGACTATTGCCTGTCTTGACTAACTTCAACCCCCAAAAAATCAGGGTTGAAGTAGTGGATTTTTATCTCAAGAAGGATCTAGTTTGCTCCTGAAAGACGTGAAAATAAGGAACGCCTCGATCTTGCTTTGCTGGGCTGGTGCCTTTGTGCTTTGGTGGGAACTATTTGTTATCCAAACAAATGTAATATTTTCATGTTTCATGTTTACCAGGCAAGACCAGTGGCTGAGGATGGGCTGCAGGAGCTCCCAGCCCTCATCTGTCTGGGGGGCAGGAGTTGTTTACAGCACTGCTTTGGCTGCGGGCTCTTGCAGAGCCATATTTTACTAGTGCTGGATGAATGGTCTTCAAAGCTGTGTGACATTCTGTGCTTTGCCAGGCTGCTCATCTGCAGGGCTTTTTCAGTGTCCATAAAATTCATTATCATTGTAGCTCTGCCTAATTAGCCCATAAACGTTCCAGCGTAGTCCATAAATTACTCTGGCCTTAACGGGCTTATCTAGTTGGTGTAATAAGTAGGTCTATACACTGGGTTTTTTCTATTATAATAGTCAGAGTATTATTTATATGACTGGGACTGAACTATGCCTGAACTGTGAAAGAAGCGCTACACTATAAATAAAGAGTATTTTTCTGTCTAGACTTTAAACCTAGTTAAGGGCATGTTAGCATCTGCCTAAACCATCTCGTTTTGCTTACTCTCTGCTCCAAACAAGTAGAGAATGGACAGACAAAGTATATCCAGAAATACTGATGTACCATGATCTACTGCACAGATAGTCAATGTTGGAGGTTCTGAGGGCATTTTTTATTTTTACAGGTCAGTGGGTGCACAGTGACATCTTACAAGATTCCTGGAGCTCAGCAGGAGGTGCTGAATTTTGTTGTGGAACTATACCAGTTATGTTGTAACATATATATGTATTTTGCCACCTTGTCTAGGTTGATCTGTAACTAACATGGGAGGAAAAGGAAATTTGTTTCTAAAAACGTGAAGGAAAAAATTATCAGTGTTTTTCAAGAAGACTGGTCTAAAATTGATACTTGTTAAGCAGTTTAAGTATAAACTCAGGTAAAACTCAGAACATAATGGCGTTTTTTTCTTTGAAAATTAGCACTTCTAGCCAATCCTGTTATTTTAGTGTGTTGGTACTTTGTTGAGAAGTCATTTTAGAAGGCTTTCACTTTTTTATTTGGATGAAAACAGCATTTCAAAAGGGAATTTCTCTGAGACATTCAAGGCCCCCTCCAAAGCCCAAATCCAGGTGGATGCCTAGGAAACCACACAGGGAGGGAGGCAGGTCTGCAGTGCCCTGGCTCCTTTCTGCTCTCATGAGAAACACCTGCACAGACTATGCAAAGAGCCACTCACCCACTCACCTGTGCACTAAACAGGCTGCAGGAGGAGCTTTGGCCACCAGCTGTGCCTTCAGGACAAATGACCAGTGTTCAACCCAGCAGAGCAATTGCCCCCAGCTCCCAGATTTGGGCATTACTCAGCAGCTGATCTCAGAGCAGTTGAGAAATCAGCTTGTGCCTCGTTAAGTGATCTCCAGGTGATCCACATTAAGGCAATTAGTTGGCTCAGAGCAGGGAGTGCTGGGAGGCTGTGCCCTCACAGCCCACCTGCAGCAGTTCTGTAGCCATTGCTCCTCTTTGCTCCTGGACAGGGCCTGGAGTTTTGGACTGTGGAGCACACCCTGGGGCTTGAGGTACAGTCCTGGAGAGGGGGTGCCACCAACCTTTGTGCCAGGTGAGCTGTGGGTGCCCTTATGAGGCGCTGAGAAGGATAAAAGGGAGAGAAGCACCCTTGGCAGGTGCCGTCATAGAGTAAGGGGTGCTTTGCTGGCAAATCAGGGGTGCAAAAAGGTGTTTGAATGGCTATGTGGATGTTTCCAGGAAGACCTTTACCTCAGCAGCTGGAAGCTGGGGGAGGCCTGTATTTAAATACAGGCCTAGTTCTGTGTCTTAAATACAGGAGAAACACGTTGCCTGTCTGAGGAATGTGCTTTGCTGTATGTGCACAAATAATGCATAGAGATGGATTTTGTATGATCACAGGTCTGAAATCTGAGTTTTTTCCTTACCCAGAAAGCATTTGTGTTCTGTGGTGAAGACAATTTGATGGGCAATAATGGGGCTGGATGTTGCTCTTGTTTCTGCCACAAACTCCATTTTTGTCCACAGATAAATTATTCTTTATCCTGTTAATTTTTCCATTGATAAGCTGCAAACAGTGGTGCTTCCCTGCCTGCCTGGCTGCTATAGGTGGTGAGGGCTTAAGGTCATATGTTACCTGGGTATGCTCTGCAGCATCAGCCTGGGCCCTGCTCACACAGGGCTGGGGGATTGGTGTGTCTGTGTATCAGATAACAGTGGGTGTCCTCACCACCTGCTGGGAGTTACAACTCCCTTCTTAAATTAGTTTTTAAAGGCTGAAAAAATGTGATTTGTAGGGATACGCGTGTGGAGGTTGTTTTGCTCTTTAAAAACAAAATTAGTTTTGAAAACAGCTCGACTATTGCTTCCTTAAGTGTTTTTCCTCTCTTTCCTTCCCTCCTCCTGACAAACTCACCCTCAGCTAACCCAAGGGGAAGAAGTTTCACAAGGGAACTCTTTCTTTCAGCTGGTACTCTAAAACACGTGTATTTTTGTTGCTGTGTGCACAATTATTTTGCAGCTACGAGCACCATTTCTACAACCCAGGCGGACTTGTGGTCACACAAGGCTTGTGTCATGACTTGTCTGAGCCAAAATCTGCAGAGGAAGCTGCCTCCAGCCACACACCTGCATTTCCTGTGTTGTTACCACTTAGCTGGGTGCCTTTATCCCTTTGTTGGATATGTGGAGTTTGAGACTTGTGTTGGGGTTTTGTGGGTTGTTTGTTGTTTTTATGCAAAAAGCTCAGGAGAAAGATTGACACACACAAGGTGCTTCTAACAAGCACCACTCTGAAGAATCCACCTCAGGGGTGAAGGGAACTGTGATGTGTTTCTCACCATTGCATTTCCTGGGTCTAAGAGTGCTAGGTTGTTATTGGTTCAATTCAGCAACCATCCTTCCCTCCAGTATTAACTGCTTGTAGTTCTGGGGAGCACAGGATCATTCCAGTGTTCAGGAATGATTTTAACACACTGGAATGTCTTTTCTGGTCATATCTATTAGCATTCCAGCATCTTCCACCTTGCAAGGCGAACTCTGATTTTGCATGTTCTTTACCTCTGTGTGTTGGACTAAAGTGATTGTATATTGTATAAGGTCTTGGGACTTGTTGATTATAAACATGCAGAACTTTTTTGACTTCAGGCCTCAACACTACAAAAGAACTTGGGTTTGGAGAAAACCGTTTGAGCAAATAAATTCACCAAGGCAGATCTTACAGGTGGGGCTTTTAATTATTTATAAACAGAATCAGGTGGCATATCCCTGCTCAAGTATGCACCTAGTAATGAAGATTCATCTGTGGTTATGCAGTTGGTGCTATTTAAATAGCTGTGATTTTTGGTAACTAGGAAGAACTTATTTTCTTGAAGCAAAGTCTGGATTCTTCAATGAGATGCTAGGTCATGGTTCATTCAAGGCTTGTCTAAGAAGTTGGTAGGTGTTTAATTTTCATATTTAGGAATGAGGAAGACTTGCTGGGGATATCTTAATATTCTTCACTCCAGGGATGTGAACTATGAGGTGTACTGTTTGCAGTTTAGATGCTGGATTTTATTTACACTCTGGCAATTCTTTTCGTGTTAGAACTGAACCAGACATTAAGTTCACTCTAAGTTCATTCCAAATCCTAGAATAGGACCATAAAGACAAAAGTATTTATTCTGTAGGTGACATGGCCAGCTGCTGAACTGGCTTGACTGGGAGAAAATTATACTCTTACTTTACTTTTCTCCTATATCTTATTAGCAAACCCAAACTCTGTTTTCCATCTGCTGCTCTCCAGCAGATCCATGAGCAACTTTTTCCAGAGAATCACCATCACCTAAACATGGTTCTAAGCGTATGTCTTCAGCAGTGAATATGTGTATGACCTAGAGAATCTTACATCCTAGGAGGTGTTTTAGCTTTAAATGTATGGCAAACCAATACATTAAAGCCAATGCTCTGAGTGTGTCACTGAAATCACCCTCATTGAGTTAAGCAGGACATAGATAAACCTGTGTGGTTTTGCCAGGGGATTATGAACTGGTTTTAGCACTTTCCCAATCTTTGAGTTCTTGCAAAGAGAGTAGCATGAGATTATTCTGTAACTGTGTGGATGGATTGATTGCCTGGGTTTTATTTCCCTTTGTTCTTCCCTTCAATATATCTTTGTGCTGAACATCTATCTGTTATCTTCAGATGCCATTGTGTTGTCAAAAGAGGCTTCACACAGGACAATGTCCCCCAGCCTTTAGAGTGCTGAAGTATTTTTCTTTTCAAAAGCCTTCAGCAGTGTCCCAGCTGCTCCCCACCAAGCAGAGTAATGCAGGACTTGCTCTAAGTTATCTGATTTCTCCATCTGCTCCATTTTTGGTGACACATTTATGGAGAGTCCTCCAACCTGCTCACCTTCCCCTGGGCTCACTTGTGTGCCAGCTGGGGACTGGATTGGTGCTCTGGGGTGGTCACTGAACCTTGACAAGTGGCTCCACACAGACCTGGGAGGCTGGAAGGAGATCTGGTGCTCACTTGCTGCCCTGGTGCTCAAAAATACAATGGGTAAAATCCTGGACCTGCCTGAAGTCAATGAGAATTTTGTCACTGACTTCATCACAGCCAGGTTTTCACCCAATTTATTTCACAGGCTCCCAGTGCAGAAGTGTGCAAGGTCAGGCTCTCATCATGGTCCTACTGTGCCACAGTCTGGAAGCCATTTTCTGAGTCTTGTTCCTTGTTGTCAGTAATGAAATTCAGTGGGGATTCTTTCGTGTGCCTCATGGGTTAAGAATCAGCTCTCAGCCGATCAGCATGGCTCACACTGTGCTCATGGAGGGTGGATTGGGAGGCTGTGGAGATGTTCACTCCTTGCAGGATGTTTTTTCCAGTGGGATTTTTTGGGGGTCTTACTTCTAACAGCATCTTTTGGAGCTCGTTTTTGGTAGGGAAGAAGAATTTGGCCTTTACCACTAAGGTTAACTCTAGCAGGGTGTGTGCATGAGTTAATGCCTTTCTTTCTATAGATATGCTTGATCCAAAAAATGTGGATTCTGGAATTTAGATGCAGCTGTAAATGAAGGATCTGGCTTGGGAGGGGATGTTGATCCTGCCTGCTCCATTAACAGCCCTTAGCTGCCTCTTTCCTTGTCTCTTGGAGATGTTCATGAGGCCTATTTTGTAGGGTCATTGTCCAGGTCTCCCTGTTGATTTCTTCAATAATACTGAAAATGCAGCTTAAAAAAATGTTATTTTGTCCAAGAAACTAGAATCAAACTAAACCAACAAAACCAGGAAAGTTCACTCTGAATTTCTGGGATGAGAGCCAGTTCTCAGCCACATGCTGTAACTGTATTATTTATGTACTTATTTATTGACTACATTGGCACCTAGAGCTCCCATCTCGGCCTGAGGCCCTGTTGCAGTACATGCGAAAAGCATAGTAAGAGTGAGACCTTGGCTGTGAAGACCATACAAGACACAGCAAACACAAAAAAATCTTTGTATAAATCCCATTTTACGTAGCAGGAACTGAGGCTTCTCTCTGGCAAAGCTGCACAAAGAAATGAGAGGAGTCCTGCATCTCAGGTAGGGGCTTTAGAGACAGTCCCAGCTCCAGTAACGCTTTCTTGTCTCTTCTCTTTTCATAAATCTCCTTTCAGTTTTTCCCCTGGATCCCGCTCTCCATTGTCAGAAGCAGTGCCACCTCTGGCACAGAGACTGAAAGGATTAAGGGAAGGGCAATGTCCCATTCCACATTTCCCTTGCTTCAGTGGTTGAGGGAAAATGTTAGTATTATATAAAAATAGTTTCTGGAATCAAAGCCAATTTATTTCAGTCAGGCTTCAAATACATTAGAGAAAAAGAAAAGATAGACACCAGTTATCGTGTATTGCAGTTTGGATTAGTATTTCCTATTGCTCAGGTACCTGTCATTTCTTCTACCCTCTCTCTTCCCCTGAGGCATTCAATCCCTTTCAGCTCCAGCTGAAGGTATGAGCTTGGGTTTTCCCTAATAATGAAACACAATACCAAATTGAAACTTCTTGAAGGGCTCATGAGGGAAGTGTGCGAACATCTGGTTGACATTTAATCTAGAAATGTCAGGTCTCAGCATTTCCAACCCAGGCTGACAGCTCCTTGAACATCAAAATGTTCTTATTGAGAAAATATAGGGAAAGAGGTGGATCAGAGACCAAATATTAAACTGGAAAAAGGTGGTTGTTTTTTTTAAAAGAAGCGGGTATAAGCTCTGTGTTTGGAAACCTTTGTGTATTCCTGATTGGAATCAGCATTACTGTGGAAGGAGGGCAGTTTGCTGTGGAAAAAGCTGGGCTGAGGCTCTCTTTGAAGGTGGAGGTGACCTCCAAAAATCCTTCTGTCATTTGAGTTGGTCAAACCTTGCAGCAGCTGGCCAAAGCTGGCTCCAGGGCTCTGCACATGGCAGGAGGTCCCCAAGTCCTCTCTGCCACACTCAGGCACTCGTCACCATGGCTCTTCCTGTCCCAGAGGTACCACATTTGTACCCTGGAGCACACTTGGCTTCTCAGTTCAGCAGAGGGTTTGATAGGAATGCAGGACCTGCATTCCACTGGCTCCCAGGATTGTCTAAGCCCGGCCTAATGGTAGATTCCCTCATCCCAGATCCAGGATGATGCTTCCCATGGGTGGGCTGTGGGCTCCTTGAGGCACATGGCCAATGCAGGGCTCACATCTCTTGGTGAGACTGAGGAGATTTAGTCCTGGAAAAGCCCAAGCTTAAATGCGTGTTTAAATCCCAGTTAAATAAATGAAATAGCTGCCTAGAAATTGCTTTGGATATCTGGCTTGGACTGAGAAAGTCAGGCTTAGTTCTGAATGAAAAGTTCAGCAAAAGCTTCTCTGTCCTTTTCTAGGACAGAGGTTTTCTTTTCCCAAAAAGTAATATAGAAGGGAGAAACAACCACTCCTGGGAAAGTACTGTTTGTAGCAGAGGTGATGGGGGCTTTTTTAGGATTTTTTTTTTTTTTTTTAACATTGTCTAGTCTTTTGGCTGCATTTTCTAGTTTTCACTTTCTTTATACCCCTCTGTGTCTTTCATTTCTTCCAATACGCTTCATCTTAAGGAAAGAACAAGCAGATGTTCACATGTTATTCCAGGTGAGGTTCCACCAGATTTGTATTACTTTACTCTCTGACCTCACATTCTCCTGGCTCTTTTCTCCCCTGCTGTCATGGCAGAGCTGCTCCTCGTGCTGCAGGCAGGGATGACGCACACAATGTCCAGATTTAATGGTGACTCTTCATCCCATAAGTCAGGCCCCCTGATGTGCTGTATCTAGCAACAACCATCAACACTTCTCCTCTTCCACTGCCCATTCACCTTCCTTCAGAAAAACGTTCTACTTAATGGGGTGTCCTGGTCCCAAGTGAAAAAAATAAGTTCATGTCCAATTTTCTTCTGCCCAACATCCTGCGATGTAATGTCGTGTTTCTTATATCCAGCCATGGTAAAAACAGCAGGCAGGCTGGCTTTTGGAAGTAAAAATATAGCATCTGATCTGGTTTTCGTTGGAATCAGCGATCAAATTCTCACTTCAGCAAAACTCATGACTCACACATGGCTCACAGCATCTCATTTGCACCAGTGAATGCTCTGGGTTAAAACAAAGGTCATTAGAAAATGTACCCAAGAGGTTAAGACCTGTTTAAATACACATTAAGGGATGTAATGTTTGAGGGGAGTGTAGTTAAACTGAGCAAACCTGATAGGAGACCATGTCTACTTATCTTTTAAAGGATGCATCAGCTTTTCTGGGCCTTTCTTTATTGTTGGCTGATCAATAAACAGGCTTGACTTTGCTCTAGCAGGAATAGTGGGGTGGAGAGGGAATGGGAACAGTTTGTTTCAGGAAACAGTTTCATGTAAGCTCAGCTTGTAAGAATCTCAGATTGAAAAGTTCACATGACTGGAAGGCAAAATCTTCTGGCTGAGGGCCAAGTAGGGAAATGAGTGGTGTTTGCTGGGGGAGCTTAACCCCGCTTGGGAACAGGAGGAGTGGCTGGTGGGGAGATAGACAGGTGCCCTCTGCACCCCTCTGAATCTGTTTCTGCCTTTCTGAACACACTTTGCCTCTCCTCCTCCTGTGGAGACTGGATCAGCTGGTGGTGATCCCAAAAGACTTTGTTTTCCTTGTAATTTATGCCCATGTGGAGGCTCTTCCTAGGGACACATTCTTAGAATACAAGCCATAAAAAGGTTTGGGTTTTTTTTTTTTGTTTGCTTGAGAATGACCCTTTCCAGGTGGCACAGGAAACTGGGATGTGCAATGCTGGGAGCTGTGGGGTGAACTGGTGCTGCTGTGGCTCCATGCTGCTCCAGCCAATCTGAGCAAGGCAATGGGGTGATGCTTCAAGGGGTGCAAAAAGGCTTTTCCCTGGTCACGATCATCCCATTGCACAAGACATCTTGTTCTGCTTCTCCAAGAAGGAAAGGCTGAAAGAGATGGAGAACAGAGGGGCTGTTCCCTTTTTTTGTCCCTGGAGGGTGTGTTATTTAATTAGGTACAAAGGCTGTTAAAATGAAAAGATTAAATTGAAAGTCTGCTTGATTTATAACAGCCTCCAGCCAGAGGGGAGAAAGAAATTCTGAAAAATGTTCAGTTTTAGTTCGTATCTTTCAATCTTGGACAGAAAAGAAAGAAAGAAGCAGGAACTAACTTTCCATGTAAAATTCAGGTTTTGTTTAAAATTTTCACTTTGGGATTTTGTTTTCATTAAATTACCAAATTACTGGGTTTAGTCAAACCTCCAAAGCTGAAAGGAATTAGAAGCTAATTACAGAACATGGAAGAAAATATTTTGATGGTGGTGTTCTTTTCTTTGTAGCTTTGCTAACTTGTTAAAAAAGAATTCCAGAATGAGATATGTCTCCTTTAATCCATGTATATTAAAAAAATTCCTTTTGAACTTCCATGCAAAATAATTGTAATTTTCCAACCAGTTATATATTTCAGCTATTGGAAGTAATCTTTCCTCTTTTACCCAAAATTCCATATATATGTTAATGCGCAGTCTGCCCTTTAAAAGTCAAGTAGACCTGGGTTTACATTTGTTTTCAGAATTTGGATGTGTTTTGGTGGGGAGCTGGGTTGAGCCCCTGCTCCAGGAGCTCTCTGCCATATGGAAGTGTTTGCAGATGCGTGCTGGGGAATGTGGAGCTGAACCATGGCTCCTCATTGAGGAGCTGTGCTGCCTGCTGAGCGTGTTTGGAAATCCAGGGGTTTAGTTGAGCAGGATATCTATTTTCTAGGTCAAAAAGAGCATGATTTGGCTCTCAGCTCTAGTGGAAAGTCATGGAGAACTGGCTTCCTACCCGCCCTTTGTGACGCTGAAAATGTGTCTCTGAATGAGTGAATTCAAGGGTTTAATGTTGGACATATGGGGTTTTATGGTCTTGGCCCAGCCCTCTCGTATCAAGGGATTGGAGGATGGGTGCAGAGCTAGACACCAAACTGGTAAGATGTCACAAGGAGCTGGTGTGTCACCACTGGGGGTACAGCCACAGCAGAGAGAGCCTCTGCACATGGGCTTGTCCCATCACACCTCCTCCTCTCCATGTCCATCTCCACAAACTGCACATGGGCAATGCAGCTGTGACATGTGCAAGCACTGCCAAGGCATCCAGCTTGGCCATGTGTGAGGTGCAGCATGTTATCAGGCCCATTATCTTTCACAAACCTGTGCAGGCACATCCAGAGAGTCTCCCTCCAAGCCTCAGCCTCTCCAGCACTGTTTATGAGGGCATGTGATGACAGGACAAAGGGGAATGGCTTAAAACTTACAGAAAGTAGGGTTAGGTTGGATATTAGGAAGAAATTATTTGCTGTGAAGGTGCTGAGGCACTAGACCAGATTGCCCAGAGAAGCTGTGGCTGCCCCATCCCTGGAAGTGTCCAAGGCCAGGCTGGATGGAGCTCTGAGCAACCTGGTCTGGGGGAAGGTGTCCCTACCCACGGCAGGAGGTTGGAATGAGATGAGTTTTAAAGGCCCTTCCCACCCAAGCCATTCTGTGATTCTGTAGTGAAGGCTTTCTTGATTTGGGAGTCCTTTGAGATGCACAGACCAGAGGTACTACCTACCTGCATTGCTGGACAGCCTGGGGAGACTTGTTCTTTCAGTGCCTTTTGTGAAAGGCTTCAAGTTTGGGAATGTGCTTTGGCTGAAGAGCTACTGATTTAGAGCAGTGATGTGGGGTGGGAGGAAGGGGCTTTTCAGGAGTCAGCTGCCTTGAGTACACAGTGCTTCATCATTTTGTTTGCTTAATTGAAAATTATCTTAGAAATGCACAGTAAGTATTGTTAATGCTACTGCAAGAATGTGTCCAAGTTGATTCAATCCTGAAACCAGCTGGAAAAGCACCAGTGCTTATGTCACACTTGCTCGTGACTTCTGCAATCAGAGGTGATTTGCAGCACACTTAGCAAAAGGTAAAATGAAGAATATGACCTCTCTAGCTAAGCTGGGTCTAGATACAGAACCGAGCTCTTAAATGCACAGATATCAGGATTTCATAGAAGAGCCCCCAGAGTTTTCACACTTGCATGTAAAATTTCCCCCCTTCTTGGAACACTGAGGCTCGTGCTGTTTGACAACACATACACGTGCAAAATCGCCCTGGACCGTGCAGAATCAATTGGGGGATGCTGTTTGTGTCTGGAGAAAAGTATTTAATCATTTTCCCAAAGATATCCCCCTGATATGAATGGTAACAGGATGTTTATAACAGAGATAAGGCTGGGATGAAATCCTATCCCTCTCTGGGAGCTAATAAAAGCAAAGATTTGGAATTAAGTATCACTTTCTCTGAGCTGCACACGAATGAGGAAATGGGGTCAGAAGGGCAAGCTGCAACATTGTAGGCACTTTATCTAAAACATAAACATTACTAGAGTGCATTCTGGCCAAATTAACTCTCTCAGATCTGCCATGTTAGCATTCCTGTAGTACTTAAGCCTGCCAGCTTTACTGCTCCACTGACTGAGCGTTGAACTCCAAGTTGGGGTTGACACTTGCAAACGGGGCTCTGAGTGGGGAGGGTCTGTTGAATCCTTCTGCAATTAAATATTCTCCAAAGAAATGCCAATGTCATTGTGAAAAAGAAAAGGGGAAAAAAAAAAAGGTGGGGTTGAGTCACAGAAATATGATCTGCTCTACTCCATGCACAAACCTCTGAAATTGGAGTTTTCTTTGCACTAGCAGTACAACCAGGAATATTTGCTTTGCTACTGTTCACTGCAAAGCACTTGAATCAGAGAGGCAGGGATTGAAATCACAACCTCGTTCAAGTCCAAAGTGAGCCTTTTGATACCACACTGGGTACAATGTCAAAATCTTCAAATCAGTGTGCAGCTTTGGGGTGGGAGCACCAACATTATCTGTGTTTGAGAGGTGTCACATGGTTGCTGCAAGAGCTGCTCACAGGTGCCCCAACCAAAAGCAAGACCCCCTTGTGCCAGGCAGTGTCCAGATGTCACACAAAGACAGAAGGACAGGATCCTTCTGTGATCCCTGTACATGTCACAAAGGATTGGTGGAGCTGATGCTATCTCCACCACGAAAGCAGAGGTGCAAAGGCTTGCAAAGAGGAGGAATAATATTAAAATTAGCACCTTCCCAAGATCAGACAAGCACTTGGGAGCTAAATTACTTCCTTGCTGTGTAAGGAGGAAACAGAAGGGAGCAGAATGTGCTCCACACCTTTCCGTGGAGCAGATGGCTCCCACAGTAGTTATGGACCTCAGCCAGGAGGGATGGGGAGAGCTCTGCCCCAGGGTTCTCTTCAGGCCTGGCTGCAGCTGGTTGAGTTTGGAGTATCTGTTCCACTTGAAATGCTGCCTTTTTAATATTTTTCTTAAGTTTTCATTCTGATTTGAGATTAAAATAGTATTTTCTAAATGTACTGGACAAGAAACCATCTGCACCTTTTGCAAAATTCAAGTCGTTCCAATAGTTTGGAGTGAAGGGAGATTGCTTAGGCTTGGCGTGTTTTTTTTTTTTTTTTTTGTTTGGTTTGGCTTTTTGGAAGGAATGGATCCTCAGGATATCCTAAATGCCTCCACAGTAGTGACCACTTTTCTATCTTCAATTTTACAAAGCAGTAAGGTGGTCCTAAATATCCTGTCTTTCTGGGATCCCTGGGAGTCTTACAGCAGGGAGGTTAATGGGGCAGAGATTGCCACCTCCAGGGCACTGTGTGTACAGTAAGGATGCTCTTGGAGGTACAAGATTGAGAAAACCTGGTGTCCCCTGGTAGGAACCCAAACCCCTCAGCAATTCCCCTCAGCCCTACAGGGTTTATCCCAGAACAAGTGGATTATCCCAGAACCTAGCCTGGGTAACAGAAGAAGGATATCAGTTTGAAATTCTATCTGTTAAATGGCTTTGTGTCAATAGAATTGAGACTTTGTGATTATAAACACATTTCTTCTATTACTGTTCTCTAATTTCCTTAATTAATCTCTAATTTCAGTCACAGAACTGTGAGATTCGGTGGTCCAGAGTTAAATGGATTGTCCAGAGTCTCACAAGCAATTGGAAGGAAGACAACCCAGACTCAAAAGTTCCAGTCCTTGCTTTTAGGACACCCAAACTACCTTTTTACCCAGTTCCTTGCTGGGAAACCTCTTGAGTTTGTAAACTGTCTGGTTGGGTGCTTTTTTTTTTTTTTTTTTTCCGCTTTTTTTTTTTTTTTTTTAACACAATCTTGCTTGAATTCTTATCATAATTCCTTATCTATGGCAAAGAACAGTGTAAATACCTCAAGTAAAATCTCAGCTGTGCTGGGAACAGCTAGTCCTTGTTAGCTGATGGTGGTTTATGTTGCAGATAGCAGTTATCTGAGGAGGCTTTGCACAGCAGTGTAAAGCCATTCCTTTGTCAGCTGAGGTCCATCAAAGTCCTGTGGAGGATTTGGCTGCTGGAGCATCCTGGTAGGCCAGTGCTGTGCTGTTGCAAGGTGCCTTGGCAGGAAATGAGGCAGCCATTCCCTTGAAATCTGAACTCTGATGCTGTGAATTAGAGGGGAGTGTTGTCTTCAGTGCCAGCTGCCAAGGGATTGTGCTGCCAGCTTACTCTTTTCCTCATTTTATTTCCCAGAGGACCAGCTTCCAGCTGGATCCCAGCCCTTCAGAAAGAGGAGGAGAGTGGAGGCTGTGATTTGCTAGAGATCATTCATATAGGGGAAAATGAGAGTGGGTAAAGAGTTGGAAGAAGTTCTTCAAGCAGCTTATAAATCCACATTGCTGTCTGGAAATGCTGCTGAGCATCCCATAAAACCTATCCTTTTCCTTGTGCTGCTCCCTCTGCTCCTAGCATTGGGCACTGACACCATGTCAGAAAGGTCACTTCACACTGGTATTTTATTTTTTTAAAAGCACACAAGGAGTTCCTAAGGTTTAAAGTGGTGCAGTGAGACTGCCTGTGACAAAGCTGTCAGTATTTAGAAGGAATTGCCAGCAGTGTGTTAATCCCAGCACTCGCACAGATCTCCTTGGGTGAGATCTGCTCCCCTTCCAACAAGTTCCTTCCAGTTTTCTTTCTAAACCACAATCAAAACTCTCCTGTATTTTGTTTGAGATTTGAAACAGCCAGTGGTTCATTGATTTCACATAAAGAGCTTCTGTGCAGGGGATTGTGCATTCGTTAAACTACTTAGAGCTGGCCACCTTTCCCCATCCAAAGCCCTGGAGGAGCCAGTGGGGTTTCTATTCCAGCCACCCTACAAGGGGAGGGGCGGGATGCTGGTGCCTTTGGGGTCCCAGCTGGGCCTTTGGGGTCTCAGCTGGCTGAGGCTGCTCAAATAGGGAGAGCAAGCCAGACTGGGCAAAAAGTCTTTATCCCTTTAGCCCTGTGGCTGGCGCAAGGACCTGCACTCCAGACACCTGTGGAAGCGTTCACCTCCTGCCTGTGGCTCCTCAAGCTGTGACATGTCTGGTGTGTTCTGGGCTCAGTATCTGGTGCTCAAAGTGAACCCAGGGACTCCAGTCCTGTGTTGCATCAGTTGTCTCTGTTAAAGTATCTTATACTTTGCAGCCCCCACTTTAAGAGGGGATTAAAATAGTCCAGTAGAGCTTCCTAGCTTGCCTGGGAACCATGTGCTTGATGAGGTCCCTGTTCCTTCTCTATTCTCTCTCCCAGGGCAGCGCTTGTTCCCCATTTGGATCCGTGTGACTTTGAGGTAGCACAGCCTTGCTGGGCTGGGGTCAGAAACACCCTCTCTTCTCTACCACCTCTGAGGAGCTGTCAGAAACTTGTTTTAGAGCTTGGCAGTGCCTTGGGTAGGAAGCCAAGCTCTGTGAAAAAATCAATGCAGGATCTGGATAAATTGGTCTGTCTGATGATGCTTCTATATTTGGGGTTCTGTTCCTTGTGGTTGCACAGAAAGGTTTGAAAACATGCACTGGAGAGACCAGCAAAACATAAATCTGTCTTATTTCAAATTTGCAATTGGTAAGGCAATCTTATCCCTCAGCAGCCAAGTGAGGATTTTTGAATGTGTTGTTCTGGCAAAAATTAATACCTTATTATAGCTTCAGGGATAAGTTTGCAGCAGCCTACCCTGAGTGACTGAGTTAACATGCAGGTCTGCAAAAAAAAGATTGGATTTTAAAAGATAATTAAAAGCACTGTGCAGACATCACAGTTTTATTTAAATTGGGCTGTGTTTCTTGACAGGCTTTCTGTCCCAGCCACCTTTATTGCAGTAGCAGTAGGGTATGGTTGGTTTCAGTATGACTTGCAGACATTTTTTTCTCTTTTTTGAACTGCATTTATGAACAAGTTTATGTGGATAGAAATGATGTATGGAAATCTCTCATTCTAAGCAGCATTAGAAATTATCAAATTATAAATTTTAAACTATATAAGCACCTTGGATTCAATGGAAATTGGAAAACAGTTGAGAAATCAGGCCCTAAATTCTCACTCTACCAAAAAAGTTGAAGACTCAGGTGGGCAGGAGCATCCAATGAAGGTAACTAGGGTTAACCCCAAGTGGGACCTGCTTTGCTGTCACTTCTACAGGAATCACCAGGTGACTTGTGCTGAGTCAAGTTATAATCAGCATAGAGTCTGTTTTATCCCACTTGCTTGTGGACATTTTCCCTGCAATATTTAGCCTGGTCCTCATTAGGCCAGAGAATAGGTTTAGCCTCCCTGGCCTTTGTTCTCCTGGTGCAAGAAGGGACCTCCCGTCCAAAAATTCCTTTTGACTGTAGGTGCAGGAAATCTTTGGTGATTTGCCTCTGGATTTCTGTGCTCACACAGTGTCTGGCACAGAAGGGATCTCATGGGAGCAAAGAAAACTGGGTCCTGCCACTGACAGCAGCAGTAATGATAACATGGGAACTGACAAGTCACCTTTTCCTCTTCTCCTGAACAATTTCCAATTCTTCTGACTAGGGAAAAGTCATTAATGTGTATCTATTCTTACAGTTTTGGATCCATCACTTCTCTTTGCCTAAATGCACATTTTAATTCAAGCCAAACCCTGACATGTGTTCTTACTGAATGTGCTTAAATATTTCCCTAATGTTCTCCAAGGTGCCTGTCTATGAGGACTCTAGAGCAGGTAAGCTTCCCAGAAAATATTGTAGTCGATGAGTTTTAGATCACAGGCTCCCTCTTGCACTCTTTTCCTGGTTTTTTTTTCCTTTTGAAGTGGAAACTTCATTTTCAAAGAGGACATGTGCAGTCAGCAAGGATGAAAATGAAGGTAACTGTTAAAAATCCTGCCAGAAGGGATTTCTCCACTTAAATTTCTTCTTACATTATTAAGGCAAGTAAATTATCTTTTCATGGAATGTTTCCTTTTTTTTCTGGAAACACTACTGATAAATGATGTAATATTCAAGGCCCTTCTCCACAGCTGTTGGAAGCCCAAAATTTCTATTCCCTTCACCACAAGAGGTGCAGATGCCAAGTAAAACCTTGCCCTGACTTTCATGATGAAATGTGATGGTATCGCAGAGGGAAATGAGGAATCTACAAATATTTTTCTGAAAGTAATGGATTGATTGAGCTCCTGTATTTTTTCCTGGGTATTTTTAGGAGCCTGCTCTTGTTGCTACAGGGATTAGGAAGAAGCCAAGCAGAGTTCTGAAATGGTAGCTGAGAGGGGCTTTCTCTGGCTGTGACCCGAAATACTATTTTAATACCACCTTGACAGGAACAAGCTATAGCTGCTGTGTCAAAGCAGAAAGCTGCTATTTTTATCCCTGAATTTTTAACCAGTTCTCAGGAAGGGCTTGCTTTCTCCGCTGCTTTCAGATTGTCACTTTCAAAACCAAGCAGACTTCTTTGGTATTATTTAGGAAGATGGAGTAGCTCAAGCAGAAAAACCTCATCGACTGACAGGATAGTATAGTGCCTTTTTGGTGAAAAGGGATCCCTTTTCTTCTGGTTTTTATCCTCCCCTAAGCTGTCCACCGAAACTTGAAGAGCAGAGGCCACTTTTGCTCCATATCTAAAATAAATTAGGTCAGTTGTTGACATTTTAGCACAAGTAGCTTATCTTAGGGGTAAGAGCTGCTTAACCCATTGCAAGGGGGAATGAATACTTTTCCCCCCACCCCAACATAAACAGTGCCTGGACTTTCCAAACAGTGTTTGGGAAGGTCTCTTGACATCTGACACTGTGCAATTTACTACTCTTGTCAGGTGAGTAGGTTTGTCTCTGGTGGCCAGTGCTGGTCCTGGCTGCACTGGTGATGGGTATTCTAAAACCTCTGCCCAGCACCCACTGCTGCTCCTTTCTTCCCTCTGTGGACAGAAGTTTCAGCTGCCCATGAGCCATCTCTCATCTGCTCGAGGACCTTGTTCTCCTGCTTCAAAGATAAGGAGAAAAATTGCACTATTTAATCATGTAATTGGTTGGAGCCTCCTTGTTGTGCTCTTTTATGTCTAAGTGAGCACCCTTTAAGGGGAAAGCTGCTTTGTAAACTTGTGGCGTTTTGAGTTTAGAAGGTTATGGACACAGAGGAATTGATAGGTGTCAGATCACCTAAAAATTCTCACACACTAACATGAGGGGACAACCCATTTCTGGCTGTTGTTTTTCATGCTGAATATGCCAACTTCAGCATCCCATCACTATGTACACAGCTGTGGATTGTCAAAGGGGACCCTGGCAGGACAGGGAATTTTAGACCAGGATTCAATTGCATAAGTAGTGTGAATTTTGGATAAGGACCCAAGTGTCCTGTACATGGTACTTGGCTAATTTTTACTGTTGCTGCTCTTTGACTCCATTACTCTGAGCAGTGCTTATTTTAAATGTGGATATTAAACTTGAGGGAAATGCAGAAGGAATAGGTGAATTTTAACGGTTCAGGGCTAGATATCATGTTAACTAACAAGAAGAAAAGGAAGAAAAAACACTGTTTGTCTTATATATGCACAAAAGATTTGCAAGTTCCCAAATACCCTGCTAAGATGTGCAAATGAGACACTTTGACAGCACAGAAGTATCTTTTAGAAATGCCTATATATCCAAATGCTATTTTTCAGTAAGAAAACATCATTTATATGTGTTCAAGGAAGAGGGCACAGGTAGTTATTGTGATGGGCCTCTCTGAAAATATTCAAATCCTACTTGTAACCCACTGAAAAAAACCCCAATGCTGCCTGAGTTCAAAAGCAATACCTGGCTCACCAAGGCACTGCAGGACCACGTTCTGACCAGGAACCCCCCTGAGTTCCTGTGCCCTGGGAAGCAGTGGCCTCCAAAATGCACAGCACTGTGGGAGATTGACTCAGGAGAGGTTAACCACTGGGTTCTCCAGAGCAAAGCTAGAGAAGCTAAACATGAGTGATTCACTGCAGTGAGGGAGCCTGGCTTTAGCCTGGGCTTGGAGGCGGCCGGCGTGGCTTCCTGGCTTCGTGCTTCCCAAGAAATCCTTACATATTCTAGGTGGAGGTGCTGATTGCAGCACATGAAGTCAAGCTGTGTTTAGCAACAGCCTTTGATGAGAGCACCATCCCTTCTGTCGGATCCTGAAGACATTACCTAACCATCTGCTCTCTGAATTCCTGGGAAGGGCCCAGCTCAGGGCTAATGGAACCAACCAGACACATGCACACACCAAAAATGAGTTTTGCTTAACACCTGGGGCCAAGCCCTCAGCTGATATAAATGGGCAGCAGTGACACTAAGCTAATTTACGGCAGCCCTAGATTTGGCCCAGGAATACTATTATTTTTCTATTTAGAGAAGTGCTAGCAGTTTGCAGGAGCTTGTTATTAGGAATGAGCCAACTATTTCAGAGGAAATTATGGAGTAATAACAACCACAGAACCTAAATTAGTTGTTTTTAAGTTATGAGAGCATAAAATAATAATATCTGACACCACTAACCACTATTCTTTTTTGCACTCTTTAAAACTTCGGTTGTGCTTTGCCAAACCAATTGTTTCCAGATTCTGTCAAAAATATTGTCCTTGGGCAGAAAGCTTGGATGCTAAATTTCAACCCAGAATGATTTTTATGGCGGAGTGTCAGAAACCTTGAAAAGGGGATTTATAACTAATACAACCTTAACTACTGTGGCGTGAATGGTGCTGCAATTCTCATTAGCTGAGCTTTTTTTTCCCTTTTTTCTCAGAATTTCAGAGGGTGGGGCTGGCCATAGGAAGTAGTCAACTTGTGTGTACACTTCTGTCATGGCAGGAAAGGAACTCGGCAACTTCATTTCCCCTTTCATCCCTGAACATCTGTCAGGGTTCAAAGATTCTGAAGCAATAGGATTTTGGGATGGTTTTTCATGTTGTGGCTGTGAGCGTGGGCAGCTGGTGTGAGTGGTGTGTGAGCTGAGGGGTTCCAGCGTCAGGAGTTGACTCTTCTCCTCCTCTTTAATGAGGTTTATCCACTGGGGCACTGTGGAAAGGCTTTGAACCTGAAAAGAAGCCTCAGCAAGTAATAAGGAGGGAGAGGGACCAGAAAGTAGAGGATGTGCCAGGTTTGTGTCCTGCTCAGCTTTACTGCTCAAGTCCAGACTTTGGGTTGTGGGAGAAGGTGAGAGACTCCTCTGGGTATGTTAAACACCAGGTGTGCAGAGTTGGGAAAGGGGGGGGAGGGGAGTGGAGAGCTGGCTGGAGGATTTTTCTGTATGTTTGGACTTCTGTTTCCCATGAGCAGAGAATTTCAGTCACCAAGGTCTTGTAAAAGTGGTGTAGGTGTACTTTCATTTTAAGGTATTTCCTCAGCACGACACAACATTCAAGGCAAAAATCCAAACCAAAAAAGCCCCTTTAAAACCAGTTTGTTACTAGAAACAGAGAATTTCTGACTGTACCTAGCCCTGAAGCACCATTGTGACTCTTCTTTGAAATTTCAGTGTAAATATCATCTTAAGTATCCAACTTCCAAACTCTCAGGGTGGGATCTCGGCTGTGGTGGTGATGGAAACCGCAGGGAAACCAAAAGCCCTAAAATCAGAAGTGATTTCTGTAACCCATTGGGTCTCCCCAGGATGGTCTCCTGGGGCTGGAAGATGATACATGTGGTGAGTAATGTCATCATCATCCCAGAGTAAAAAACAAACCCAAGTTAAAGGTCTTACAAGTCTTTCATCTCAGCTTTCCCAAGCCACAAATGGTGAAATCTCCACATGGCTTGCTCAGATTCCTTTTGAAAGATGAGAACTTCTGTCCTTCATGGGAGAGGCAGAATGGGAATGAAGTTCCTCTGTTAATGAAGAAACCATTAATAATAATTGACCCTGCTAGAAGCTGTTCTTGTGGTGCCTTCTCTTAGTGTCTTTGACAGGGTGGGGGAAGGTTTTTGATGTACCTACAAGATCTCTCCTGTCTGTCTTTGAAGCTGCTGAAATTCACTCAAGATAAGGAAAGAAGGTTCTTCCAAAATGAATATCCCAGTTGGCAGCTTCATTGGGCACATGCTTTGCAGCAGATGGTGTGAAATGCTTTATGTGCTTGCTGGCACAGTGGCTTTTGGGAACCATCATTTTTTCTAAATTGCTTTTTTTTAAAAAAAATTGAATTGCTTACGCATCCATATATATATATATATATATATATATGAAGGTGGATTGTGTTTGAAGAAGGTGAGTTGAGTGTCATCACCCAGCCCTGGATACCTAAATTCATTAGAAATATGCAGGAGACCGAGGCTGGGGCGTACTTTGGCAATCCACTGGAGGTTGTGCATACTCTGCTGCCATCTGGCTAATGTGGAATCCTTCCTCCCTGCCTTGGCAGCCCAACCAGGAAGCATTCCTTGCCTCTCTTGTGAGTGGCTGGGATATCACTTCATACAATTACATGAAAATCCTTGCAAATATCACCTCTCTACTGTAGTGAAGCATCTCCCAGTGCAAGAATGCTGTGCTCAGTTCGGGAACTGCAATTTTTGTTTCGGTTTGGCTTTTAGTTGGGGTTTTTTTCAGCTGGAAATAATTTAAAGTTTTCAGCAATTTTCTGTCTTCAGGGCGTGACCTGCCATTTGGGGGGCTTTATTTGTCTGCTTGACTCTTCATAAGGGCACATAAGAGAAAACACCTGCCAGCCCAAAGGTACATGCACTTTGTCTGGTCTCTTCTTTAGGATCTCCTTTTCCATCTGCTCTATGTTTGTGTAATCCAAAGCAAAGGCTGTACCAAGGCAATGCAGGGCAAGGGGAAGGGAATAAACAGTCATGTTTGTTTTCCATCCTCTTGCTGTCAGATACAAAGAACAACTTCAAAGCAATACCTAACGAAGTTGGGTGATACACCAACCATAATTAAAACGCCCCTGCAGGAAGTCATGTCACTGAAACAACAACTGCTTCAGAAAGCAATAACAGTTTTGTGCCAAAGGCATGTGAAACTACCGTGTCTGGGCTGGGACTCTCAAAAAAAAAAAAAAAGAAGCAAAAATTTCCTCTTGCTTTAATCCAACCCTATCCAGGACAATTGAATTTATTTCTGTGACTGCCCTGGTTACAGTGGGGTTAAATTAATGGCACAGAGTCAATGAGCCAACTCTGAGCAGAAGGGTTTGTGTTAGGGAGCAGAGAGGTTGGAGAGCTCTCTGTGGGAGAGCAGTGTCTGGGCAAAGCTCAGCCTCTGCAGCTTCCTCACACTCCGTGGCTTTATCAAATCTTGTGTCACTCACTGCCTGCATCTAGGTCCTGCCCTGATGGAATTAAACCAGGCCATGGCAGTACTAAGTGTAGTACCCAGCTCTGGGGTCTCCAGCACAGGAAAGAGAGGGACCTGTTGTAGCCAAGCCCAGAAGAGGGACAGCAAGTTGAGTGTGGGATGCTGTGAGGGAAGGCTGAGAGAATTGGGATTGTTCAGCCTGGGAAAGAGAAGGCTTTGGATGACCTATTCGTGGCCTTGCAGTACCTGAAGCAGCCAACAAGAGAGATGGAGAGAGACTTTTGACAAGGGCCTGGAATGACAGGACAAGATGGGGAACAGCTTTAAACTGGGAGAGAGTATGTTTAAATTAGATATTAGGAATTCTTTATAGTGAATGTGCTGAGGCACTGACACTGGTCACCCAGAGAAGCTGTGGTTGCCCCATCCCTGGAAGTGTTCAAGGCCAGGCTGGATGGAGCCCTGAGCAACCTGGGATAATGGAAGGTGTCCCTGCCCATGGCAGGGGTTGGAACTGGGTGGTGTCTAAGGTCCAAAGCATTCTATGATTCTGTGACATGCAGGAAGAACTTGGGGTCAGCAGAAGAGTGGCATGACCCTGCCACAGAGAGCAGTGAGCACCTTGTGGTGCTGCTGAGTGTCTGTGTTAGAAGTCGGTGACATCCAGGTGGAAGTGGCGAGAAGTTGCCCACACTAAGGACTGTGTTGGGGATGACTTGTGCAAAGGCATCCCCATCTGTGCTACACTGGTCACTTCAGCACCATACTTATTTATTTGTGTATTTATTACAAATACGGCCCAGAATCCACTAAAGCCCGCAAAGACTCTACTCAGCTCTGGGTAGTGTTTATGTGCATTTCTCATCACTAGAAAAAATGCTTCTTCTATAGTTGTGTGTGAGATTTTTAACGTTAATTAACATCATTGTGGAGTTTCTAAGTATTAAATAATATCTGTGGTGCTGCTTTCTGGCCTGTAGCTGCTGTCCTCTGTGATGCTGTAAATGTCAGTGCTTTCCTCAGTGCTTTCTGCCTTTTTTTCTTTTCCTTTATGGTCAGGGTTGGAAAGGATAAATGCTACTGAATGATTATGAAGTTGACTTTGGAAGACTTTATTTTAAAACTCAAGTTACACTCCTTTATTCAGAGAGTTGCAATTTTAAAGTGGAAGCAAATTGTTGAATAGATTTACCTGTAGGAAAAGGGGAAAAGCAGCTGCTGCTTTCTACTTTGTAGAAGTAGCTTAAAACATAGATGGTTAAAAAACCCTAAAAGCCAAACCAAACCCCCCCCAAAACTCTCAGCGCAGGTCACTTTGAAGAGAGAAGTTATTCAGAGCTTGAGCAGAAAGCCCCAACAATGAATTTAAGTTACAGACAAAACCCATGTTTTATCAATCAACTGCTACTTTCAAGTTTGACAACTTTTGTAAGCAGGAAAATGTCAATTACAGAAGATATTTGAACCTGTGGAAATAACCCATGGAAACACAAAATGTCTGTTCACACATCAAAATGATCCAGACTCAAAGGAAGTTAAAAACCAGAATGCACTAAGGAATTATCTGACGGAAAAATGGAAACTTTGTTATGAATTTTCAAGAAATATTGGCTAATTAATTTCTTTGGTGAGTTTATAAGGTTATTTAGGATTGGAGAAAATGAGGTAACTTCCGTATTTTTCCTGATGTGTAACAGCTATGGAAACACTTTGAAATGAGTGTCCCATCATTATGAATTCAATTGGTTATCCTTTTAATAACAATGATCATACTCAGGCATTTTATATGGATCTTACATCCCATCTCCTTCAGGTGCTGCTTGGTCACTTCACTGAGCACTTGTCAGCTGGGTCTTATTAAATTCCCATTAAGGAAGGAAGAGCTAAATACCCAGTAAAGAAGCTGAAAGGGGAAAAAATCTAAAAAACACGTAGGCTCAGGCCTGGAAAATTGGTTTGTGCAGAGCAGAGAATGTTCTATTTAAGCAAACAAAACACTGAAATTGACTGTTCTACATGCATTGCCACGATTAAAAAAAAAAATTGTCAGGAACCTGGTTCTACAAAGCAAAATGAAATCAGTGCTCACTTTCTGCAGCAAGATGTGCTCTTTGGTGATGTGTTCTGTTAAATGCAGCTGGTGTAGCTGGAAAAAATAGACACAAACTTCCAGGCTTATGAGCTCCTCAGGTCTGAAGTGTGTGATTTAATGTAATGAGTTTTAGAGAGCCTCTTAAACCAAATTCCAGCATTTCCTAGGGCCAAGTGAGACAGTCCACATGGAGGTCTGATAATAAGTAGCAAGTTTGCTTGGACTTGAGTTCAAATGTGCCTTCATGTTGCCTTTGATTTACAAGTTCAGCTGAACAAATTAGGATGATTTTATATCTGCACAAATGCCTGTATTGAGTTTTGATGCTGTTTTACTGGTCAGATGAAACTAAGCAATCTCTCATTAAAACTCCAGGCATATGAATGCTAAATTAGAGCCCAAAATTATATGGTCAGAGGAATGTGTTTCCAACAGTGAGGAACACAGCTTGTTTCATAGATAAATTAATAAGCAACGCTTCTTTTTTTTTTTTTTTTTTTTTTTTTTTTCGTGGAATATTTAACATGGTCATTAAAGACTAAACACTTTCAGTCTAACCCGGAATACTTTCAGTGTGGGGTTAAAATGGGAAAGTTTTCAGTGAAAACTTTTTGCGCTGTAAAAATTTCCTTTTTGCATTTTCTGTGAAAGGTTTCATTTAGTTAAACCAGACGTTTTCTGTCTAAACCCAGAAATATTTGATAGCCTAATTAGGATTATTCAGTTTATGGAGGTAATAAGCTAGATGGGCTAAGGAACCTTGTGTTGCATGGGGGCCAAGCATCACTATTCACCCAAATCCAGCATTCTTGCCTTTTTTTTTTTTTTTTTTTTTTTTTGCCTTAAATTCCCCTCCTGCCAAGGGAGCGGTATTACATAGCCAAAATCCTTGGAAAGCCCCGACAACCCAATGTTGCATGAGTAAGTGAGCATTAAACAATTAAAATACCACGTTGTTAACACCAAATGCCATTTCTCAATGAAATTAAGACATTCCTGGAGTGCAACCCTGAGTGCCCAAGACATTCTTGCCTTCATGCAGAGCTGGGTGTTGCCTGGGGCGTATGCAGTGCCCTTCCTGCAGTGTGGGGCCAATGTGGGTTTGGGTAGGTGCTGCCAGGGGTGTAACGTGGTGGGCATCAGGGCTGTGCCCACCTGTTTCTTGGGCTATTGGAGATGAGGAGCTCCCAAAGGCTCTATATGGGATATCCCTGCAGCTCCCCAGAGTGTCTTTTGGAGCCCCTGGGAGAGGAGGAGCAGCCCAGCTCTGTGCAGCTTTGCTGGAAGGGTGGGCACAGGGCCACCCTCAGTCTCTGGGTTATGTGAGAGGTAAGTCAGAAATTATCCAGGGAGTCTTGGGACAGCTGATGCCTGGGCAGCACTGCCACTCTGGGACCTCTTACGTTACCTCTGGAGCCCATGTGCTCTGCTCCAGGGGTGCATCACCTCCTTCACTGTGGTCCCAGGTATTCCAGTGGGAAGGGAACACCCAGGGACACTCAGTCACATGAGCAGAGCCCTCCTAGGGAGCAAACCAAGACCTGGGCAGGTGACCTGATTAGCAGGGTTTGCAGAACTAACCCCATCCATTCATGACATATTCCTGGTCCTTCCTTGCTGTCCATGGGGGCATTTACTTCAGCTCACTGTCTCTGAGATGAATTCACTGGGAGGCTGGAGCTCCCCAGGGAAGAGCCTTTTTATGATCCCAATGCATCACCTCAAATGGTTGTCTTAAAATGAATTCCAAGCAAGTGGCCTGACATCACTGGATAGGATTACTGACACCTGTTTAGTAAACAGCAAAATTACATCACATCTTTTCAGCACCAGGTTGTTAAAAGAGAGCTGGAGAGCAGATGTAACCTCCAGAATGAATGGGAGAATTCATTAAGCTTCAAGGCCCTTAAACTCATCAGGGTTAAAGAGTGATTTACCTCACACCATAACTGTTAGCAAGTAATTTAGTGACAAGGGATTGACAAGGTACATTTCCCTGGAGGGCACAGTAAATAATTTTTTCATCCCGAACTGTTTTTGCAGAAATGTTTATGTATTTGAGTATTCAAAGTTAATTAATTTCCAGTAGTTTGACAGAAGGCACTTTTTTTTTTTTCTCAATGACCAACAAAATCTTGTGTGAGTTCATCTCTTTTTACAGTAGTATTTGGTGAACTTTTCCTGCATGATCTAATCTCACAGTGGAAAACCAAATAAGAAGGTGTTGGTAAGCAGGAATGAGTTCACCAGCCTGCTCAGCTGGTGTTATGGGTGAAGACAATGCTCTCACGTTCTGGAAACAGTACTTTTCCTTGGACTAGAAAACCACAGTGCTCATATGGAGAAACTGTGCCATGGGTGTCCTTAGCAGAGCATCAATATGATCTTAGCTGACTTTCAGACCCACTGTTTCCATTGGAAATGGGAAAAAGATGCCTTCAGCTATTCTGATTTTCTCATAGGATCTTTCCATTAGCGTTTGAAGTTGTTTATTGCCGCCTCTTAGAGTTCTCTGGATATTTTTCAGCTTGTTTCGGTGGGGATTTGCTCAGGTATGAGTGATAAGGAGAAGCAACCATCAGCCAAGAGGCACATTCCTCAAGACATCTTTCAAACAGCTCAAAGCAGTAGGATTTTGGTGTTCTGGGTAGTGCAAGCAAAGAGCACAACTCATAAAAAGGACAAAAAAATAAATTGGAGATTTTAGTGATCAAAACTTAGATTTGCATCAGTCAGCATGTCATTAGAGATGAACATGCGTATGTGGGGTTTTTCCATTACTACTGAGCTGATTCAAAATGAAATATTTTGCTTTAAGGTGTTTTTCCATGATTTTTAGAGTTAAGAAAGCGGAAAATTTCATGGAGAAATTTTTGTAGCTTTCCTCACTCCAAAATTTCTCCCAGTGGAGCATTTCCAGCAAGCTCTAGCTATTAATATACGTTAAAGCTAATGGCAGATTGAAGGGTATTTTAAACAGTCATGTCAAGTTTTCAATGCTTAATTAAACAGCCCTTTACTGTGTGCTCATTAAATCCAAATAATGCCACTCCAGCACTGATCTAAGGCTTTTAAATGGCAAAGGGTTTGGCCTGCAGCTTGATTTGTGGGTTTTAGTGACTTTCTATGCCACTTTCCCTTTCAGAGCTGTTTCAAACTTCAGATTTCAAAATTTTGGGTTTGCCTTTCCATTTTTCTACCTGCCCATGCTCCTGGGTAATATGTTAAGTCCTTTATGAAAAGGACACAAATTCTCCTTCATATGTTACTTATGGCACTGATTTGGGTTTGTTATCTTTTCTGCCAGGGTGTAAGCTACGCTGATTTTTTGCTAGGATGTTGGCCAAGAAGGTCTTTCCATTCCTGGTGAAGGATTTCAGCGGTTAATTCTTCTGAATTACAACAGCAAGGAGTTGGAAGATGATAGGGGTTCAGGAAAGGGTCTCTTACACATGGACTAAAACTCCCTTGGAGCTTTAGCTGTGGCAAAAGCCTTTCTGAAAATAGTTGCCTTAAACATTTTGTGGATTCCATATTAGAACAACAGTCTCCCAGGGCAGGTCTAAAGCTGTTGAATGGCTTAAACAAAATGCAAGCGAAGTCTGATCTTGTTTAACCAATTTTAAAGTATCTCATTCTATCTAGGACTGGTTGTTGAATTGAATCAAAAATTTTCTTATATTGTGTGAATATCCTATTTTTTTTTTTTTCCTGAGTTTTGTGTGCAAGTTCAGCATTGGGGGTGGGGATTTTTTGGTGTCTTCACAGGCAAAGAATTCACGTGTTGATTGTTTTGTGCACATGCAGTAAGTTACCCATCTTGATGTGACCACTCCATCCCATTAGCCCGATCTTATTTGGGATCTCCAAGTTTCCTACCTTTGTAATTGTTATCAGGCTCAGCTGCTGCTGTTTCAGCCCACTCTGCCCAGGAGTGAAGGTGTAGGGGTTGTGCTGGAGGACATATATTTCACAGGAGCTTTAATGCTCCCGCAATATCTGTGCATCAGGAATTTCCCTCTGTGAAATTCATCACCGACTCATTTCCACGCAAAGCTGCACTTCCAAGGGCCAGCCCCCGAATGTACCGAGATACCGAAATCACTTTGCAGTGACTAAGCTCCTTTGAAAGCAGGATTTAGACTTTTTAAGCCATGTAAGTCTTTCTGCAAATCACATGTTGGTTCATGAAGTAACGGGTGCTGATGCTTTCTTTGGCAGTCACGCTGATGGTCGTGTTCAGAAAGCTTCAGCCGGGTGTTTTCCAGTGCTCGCTAATATTTCAGGTCAACAGTTATGTCTGTCAAGCCTATCTTATAGCACTTGCAAGCCTGAGATGCTTTTTACAATGTTAATGAGGATGGGAGAGGACCTTTCCTGTCCTGGGAACAGGCTTAGCATAATAGTTTTCTTGTGTCTGTGTAAGATTTGTTCGGCCCACAGGGCGGAAGGGAAAAGGCCTCTGTAAAAATAGTGGTTTGATTTTGCTGCTCTCTCCACACACTTCCCAGTGGCAAATGATTTCTCTCCAAGTGAAAGCTGCTGGTAAAAAAAAGAAAGCAAGAGAAGCACTGAGGTAGTTTAGAGATGGTGAGGGAGGCATTCCTCCTTCCACGAGGAATTCTTCCCCCTGCCAGCCTGTCCAAATTCCTGCTGAAATACGGTGTATCATGTTGTAATCCCCAAAGGCTTCCTGCACTGTGTTATTTGTGTAAGCTGCGTTTTCTCCCCACCCACAAGAAGGAGGCAAGAAAACACAAGCTCCAGCTCTTAAACAGCTTGGCTTTTCCCAAGAATTTGGAGATTTTGATGGGACAAACTTCCCGCTCAGTTGACAGCCAGGCACATGGGTGGTGGGAGAAGGAACTGGCAAGTGAATGCAAATCCCAGCACTGCCCAGAGTGGATGCTCCTGCTTGGCTGCCTTCTGTGGATCATTTAATGGCTAATTTCCCAAGTGCATAAAGGCACAGTGTCCGCCCAGGCAGGTACTGATAAGTACCTGTGCCATGAGAATTGGCCTGATTTGTTTTCCAAAGTGCACAAGCCCCAGAGTGAGGGCTTCTGAAAGCCTCCAAGGGGTTTAGCAACATGAGCTGATTTTCAGCGAGATTTGTGGTCCTCTAAAGAGCACCTGTAAAGATCACCAGAGATGACCGAGTGACTTCTTTCCAGTCCTGAACAGCTGTTCCAGTTGTGCATCTGTGCCTTGGTTCGTGAATGTCCATGGAATTGCCACCCAAACCCCATGCCTGTGGTACTGTGAGGCTGCTTCCTATGTTGGCCAGCCAAGAATTAGTAAGTAATAATGAGTAGCCAAAGTGAGCTGTTCATTAACATCCCATAATGGGTGAAATAGCTGATAAACTTGAGAATAAAATAGGATTTATTTTCTTACTTTTACTAAGGTGGCTTAAAACAATAAGAGAAATGAAACATCTAAAATACTTCACTTTTCTCTTGACTGTACATGCATTTTTGTCAAATATTTGAACCATATATAGATTTTAGCTGGTATTTCGAAAAATCTCTTAAGTGGGGAAATCATGTCTGTTTTAAGCAAGTTGTTTCCTTTAATTGCTTGCTTTTGAAAAGTGCATGAATTTCTATTTTGAGAAATAATAGGTGAAAAATGGCAGACTTAACCTGATTTTAAAGGAAAAAAATATAATCAACTCTCTTGAATACTGAATTTATGTGTTTAAGAAGTTATATTTAGATATATTTTTGCCTTAAAGATACAAACCTTATTTCCTATTCTTTTGTAATAACATAGTTTCAAATAATTAATTCAAATAAATAAATTTGCAGTTATGCAGGGTGGCAACCAGTTCATATCCCTGGAAGTTAAAATCCTATGACTAAATAATTTAATATTAGATTTGCTCTTCATAGACATCCTTGAAACCTGGGCCATAACTGCAGTGCAGCCAGGCAGTCACTTCCCTGTGCAGGACTTGGTGGCCCTGGCTGAGGCCATATCCACAGTTTTTCTGTACCCATACAGGCACAATCTGGTGCCTGGGTGACCTTAATATAACTGGGGTGATTGTCATGACAGGATTTAATGGTGCTTTTCACCTCACATGCAGTTTCCAGTTCAGCTGCAGGCAGCAGTAGCAGGATTGAACCAAGGCCAAGTAGGCCTGCAGATCACACAAGCTAAAGGGTGCAGGGTTTGAGATACGGTCATGCCCGTAAATGCAAAAAGAAATTAAAAAAAAAAGCCTAAAGAAACACCAAGCATAGATTATTTGCTGTTTCATATGGCAATGGAGCACCATAAATACCTGGAGTATTTACCACACTGCGTCCATCAGGATTGGGCCTATGTGTTTCACTCTGAGGCTCTGCATCTACCCTGCCCTCCCTTCAGTGATCAGTCCATGACAGAACCTGGTTTAATATAGCAGGGTTTGATTGTGCTTATTTTTATAAAGCAAAAATTCTGCCATAAACAGGTTTCAATCCTTGCTGGTTCCAGCCACAGTTGAGCATTTGCTCAGCAGTTGGCTCTGCTGCCTCTCTGCTCATTTTATCCAGCACTGGTGAGGTTCAGCACTCGCCTGGGTTATACCAGGTCAGCTTTTAATTTCTTTCTTTTTCTCTCTTTTTCCTTTTCCCTCTCTCTCTCTCTCTTTTTTTTTTTTTTTTTTTTTTTTTTTTTTTAATCAAAAAGATTTTTATTGGTGCTCTGGAAAAATAAACACAACACACTGCTGTGAGTTTTGTAAGTGAACCAATAAAAAATGAAATTCACTGATGGATTCTTTAATAGCAGCGAGTGAGCCCAGGTTCCAAATGGATTTTATATTGTGCCATTATGTATAAACAACATGCAATGTGATAGCCCTGGGCTGGGGGGGCTGTGCCAAGGGGGGAGCCCCCTGAGGACAGGATGCCCTTCCAGGCTTCTTGTTCCCTATCCCAAGGGATTCAGGTGTGTTTTGGGGTAAAATATGCTGAGGAAAGGGAGCTGCTGGGCCCAGGTGCCCTAAGCCTGCTTCAAGGCTTAGCAGCCATGCTCAGTCCCATTTGGTGTCACCTTCAGGGTTGCTTGCCAGTCTCCCTGCTCAAGTCTGCTCCAGGTATTGCTTTCAGAGCCTCAGCAATTTTTATAAAAGCAATTTTGAACACTTTCATTTAATGAAACAGTCCCAGAGAAAACATTCAGAGCAAGATTTTCAATTCCATTTAGGAACCTCTAGGCAGGCAAAGGTGCCAGCTTGGACTCCTGAAAGCATCATAGTTTTTTTCTAGTCCCCATCATTTCTTTGAGGCCATTCCCAGAACCCAGTGAGGATGAGGGACAGGCTCAGTCTGACCTCAGGGGAAAAGTCCTTGGGACCAGTGCAGAGCAACATCATCACTTTGTACTGGGCCTTGTCTTTGGCCAGAAGGAGCCTACAGAGGGGACCTGGTGTGCCCAGGGGCCCTCCTGCTTTCCCTGTGTTGGAAAAGGCACTTCTGCCTCCTACCAGGCACCAGGACGTGGAGCACAACAGCAAGTTCCTGAACATGTGTTGTCTGGCTCCAAAACAGAGAGATTTTTGTAGCCTTTAAAAACCAGTTAAAAGATCTTGCTTCACAAAGTGCAGTGGAAGCTGCAGAAAGTGCTGGCTGGCTGTTGGCAGGGCTGGTTTATAGGAAAATAACCAGGCTAAGTACAGCTGTGAGTCCGTCTGTCAGTCCTGTGGTCCGAGGCTTGGCAGCACTGCCCCAAAGTGCAGTGTCAGGGCTTGTGTCTGTTCCCAGTCTTGGGTTTTCTTCCCCTACGTGTCTTCTGCTGAGAGGTGCTGACAGGGAACTGAGGAGGCCTGGCGAAGTCCCTCTTCTCCAGCACACCTGGGGAGCAGGTGGGAAGGGGAGAGGGATGGACAAAGGGCAGCATGCTGAGAATGGCTGTGTCAGGTGGAGGAAAAGGGCTGTGTGAGAGGAGAGAGGCTCATCTCCTCCACAGCACACTCTACCAGCAGGAGCAGCAGGCCTGTGATTCCACAGTCCTGACCTGCCCCAAGTTTTGTTGTTATCTGCACCGTGTTTTGCTCAGGCTTGGTCTGAAAAAAAGTCTGCAGAACAGCTGTGGGGCTGTGAAAATTATTTTCATCTGTTTGGCTTTTAAAAATGAATTTGCATCAATCTTTCCGTGGCTCCCTCCCTCCCACACCCTCTCCTCTTGTCTCAGCTGTTCTTTCAGAGAGGTGAAGTAGAGTTGGTCCAGGGAACATCCTCATCCTGCTTTTTTTCTGTCTCCTGTGTCACACCCAGAAAATGCCAGATGCTTTTCTGATGTCGTTGAGGTGAGAGCAGTGCTCAGGCTCTGACAGAGTGGAGACTCTCCTTCCTGGTGGGATGTCACAGCTGGTTTTGGTCCTTTTCAATTTCCCCTCTGCGGGGAATTTGTTGAAGACTTGCTGATGCTGCAAGCAAGAAGAGGTGGGGGAAGATGGTGCTGCATCTTCCATCTCCCTTGTCTGCAAAGAGATCTGAACAATGCCCAGAGGAATTTGTCAGGTCTGCTCCTCAGGAGATGTTTTTGGGATCCATTCTGCCCTGATGGGGTGACTTGTGAGCTCTGGTGTATTACACTCCTTCCTCTGCAGCACCCTGGGGCTGTACAATATCTTTCTAAAGGAAAGTTCCTGTGGCTTGGAATTATTTCACAACAGTTATTTATCTTTTATTTTCAACAACGTATTCTCTTTTGTACCCAGTGAGAGCAGTTTTTCTCCCAGGCTCCTGTTAAAGCTGGTTGTGTGTGCATGTGTGTTTACATGTATGTTGCACATAAATAATCCCAGCCCAGAGAGGTTCTGCTGGCTTCAGGCAAAGCCATGTTTTTGCTCATGGCATTATTGAAATTCATCTCCTGTGGACTGTAATTCCTAGGGAGGGAAAAGAAAAATAGTATCAGGTGTTCTTTTTTTTTTTTTCTCTTTCCTTGTTAGAAGACTATTTAATCTTTGTTGTAGGGTGAGAAGGTGAAGCACCAGACCTCAAAGTAGGCTGCAATAGGATCCTGGCAAACTTCCCACATTATAAACTCTGTCCATAGGCAACACTTGTTTTGTGCCAAGTTTGCTTAGCTAAAAATGACTGGGCCTGAGTTTCAAAAGTGGATATTTGGCAACAACTAGCACTGCATTATTTTTGTCCTAGCAAGGAAAGAATCAGATTGTGAATGACAAGAGAAAAAGTGCTGGGGCAGCTCCTTCTGGGTAAATGGAGGTGACTTCATTTTGGTAGTAGTGACCTCCATTATAAAGAGGTTTTCTGTGCCCAGATGAGATGTGTAAGGTGACAGCCTGGTATTGCTGCCACAGGGCAGTCAGAGTAGCAAGCTCTTGTTCTTTATACCACACTCATCTCTCTGCTCTCTAGGATCAGTTGAAGTCTGTGGAATTGTGCCAGTTTTCCTTGGCTTATCTGTCTTCCTATCTTGTTTCTCAATTAGAGGAAGTAAATGATCCTTTTGTTTTCATCTCCCCTTTCTTTGGGAAATGTTAAAGGAGGGTTCGGATTGCAGTGGAGCCGCATCATTGCGGGGAACCAGATGGTGGATGGGGGACCTGGAGGCAATTCAGGGGCTTGGAGCTGATGCCTGGCTGGATGTGCACTGGACTTCATAAAATCAGGATTTTTTGCCTGCCCACTTCACTGCAGGACTCCAGCTTTGCAGGCCTCCCCTGAGCCAGAGCTCTGGAAGTAGAGGAGTCAGGTTCAACTCCCTTGCTCTCTCCACAACAGCACCTGTCTGTGATGTTCAGTAGGCTCCAAAAATTAGTGATCTAATTAATTATGTGTTATCTCTAGTCTGCCTTCACAAGCGTTTTTATTTATTTATAAAAATAAATGAACAAGAGGAATAAGTAAGTTGTAGGTGCTGGCCCTCACCCTACATCACCCTCGGGTTATGCCATCTTCTAAAGCATTCAGTACAAGCCTCTGTCAGAGAGGCTTTTGCCAGGCTTCCCTGGAGTGATAGGTGAGCTCAGGGAAGGAATGGGGAAGCAGGATAAATTAGCTCCAAGTTTCCATGGTGAGATTGCTCCCAGTACCAGAACCAGGCAGTCTGAAAGGAACTGATGTGCCCTGTCACTGCTCACATTGCTGAACAAGGCACTTCCAGTTGTGGTTTCTCCTTATTTCTAATCATAAATGACATTCCCAGAGTGCCAGCATATTTTGGTGGATGCTGGGAGCTTTCCCACTGCCCTGAGTGGGAGTTTACTCTCAATATATGGAAAGGGATATGGAGGCCAAGACTTTCCATGCCCGGAGATGTGTGGTACTTTAATTTTAAGGCACCAAAAATCCAGCTCTTTAAAGAGGCACGACCTGGGGGAGGGAAGGCAGTTTTCAAGTTTTGTTAAAACCTCATCCTGCTGTAGGGTCTCAAGTCTGGCATTCAAAATCATTAGCACTCTTTAAATTTGGCCTAAAAATCCCTATGAAAAGTTACAGCACGTGCTGAGTAACTACTTTTCACAATGTAATAACTTGGCCCTTTCAAAGAGTAGGTTTTAGAAGCACATATTACTGACTAAAGGCTTGCCAAATTTCTTTTTTCCTCTCCAAACTCCACGTAATGATTCATGGAGACCCATCGATTTTATTTCTAATAAGGTGCTGTTCTCAGGTATGTGAAACTGAGAGGAAACAGAGTGACATTTTGAAGAAATATGTTTTGTCTAGAAGCTGAGGCATCCAAAGAAACACAAGAAAAGCATTTTGAGATTAAAAAACCCCATGCGGTGTTATGTTAAAAATGGAATTTTAATGTGAATTTAGCATTTGCAGAAGTTTAGAGCTGATTGCGCTGAGGTCTAACGCGACCTAAATGAAAGTACATGAACCAACTATTTGTTAATGTGTGTGTACACAGCACACTCATCTGACACTAACAAAGGGCTGGGCCCACTGATGGGACTCGAGGAGTTCTCAGCCAATGAGTTCATTCATGGTTAATTCATTACTAAGAAGTTATTCATTAATAAAATCACTGCACCTTCTGATAGAGCCCAGGGCCTGCCCACTTGGAATGAGCATGGCAGCACTGCTTCTTGGTGCCAATTCCTGGCAGCACTTACATGGTGGGATGTTTCTTGGAGGCATCAGGTGTTGGAACATTGCATCCGTCTGGATCAGATTTGTCTGATCACCCAGGCTGGGTTTGGTGCTCAAAAAGAGAGTCCAGAAACACAGCAGGGCCCAAACTCAGGGAAAGACAAAGTTCAAAAATTCTTTCTAGCTTCTGTGTGAACCAGCCGTGGCTGTGGCAAAGAAAAACTCTCCTCTGTCCCTTTTCTGATCCTCTGAAAGTGATTACTTGATGCAACTTGATGAGCTCAGCTCATTATCTCTTCCTCATTCCTTGCAAGGTTCTAGTAACAAAATCTGACCTGAAGCTGTGCAGCTCCCCCCTCTCCGCAGTCTGCAAAAGGCCAAGTCTACCTCTCTAACCATATTTTTTTTGTGAAGTCTGTGACCAGCCAGGCAGTTTACTTCAGGGTATGATCAGATTCCAAGCCACAGTGTGAAAATGTCAAAGGTCCCTGGAAAATATGTAATTACATTTAGGATTTGGAGGAAACAATTAATGAAATGGAATTTCTTGGCCCTTCACTCAGTCGGATGATATGTAGTGGCTTGCCTGTGAGCAGAAGTCTGAGTACACTTATGGCACAGAAGAGTTTTTATCATTTTAAAACTTAATTATATAGGCTGTAATTAAGCTATATACAAAATGTCTGGTTCTTTGAAGTATATTAATTTTGGGGAAGTTCTCAAGCACCCAGTAGCTGCAGAACAATCATGAAAGAAGACAAGGCTTGAATAATGATGACAGTTGCAAGCCACAAATAATAGGAACAACCTTTCCAAAACAAAGGGTTTCACATTTTCCAAAAGTATGAGCATTATTATTTGTGTGTATTTGCAATTTGTACATGCCTTGGAGGGACTAACCTCAACTATAGTGCTCAAAATAATTGTGGGATGACATAAATGGGCACTTCTCTATTGAGGCAATTGCATTGCAGCATGCCAGTTTTTGTTTACTTTTTAAACCAAAAAACCCTTCTGTCTAAATCTGCAATAATCAGGACATGATATGGGGCATAATTTTTTTTTTTTTTTTTTAAAGGGGTATTGATTTTCAGAAGATGTTTCATACACGTATGGATGGTTGAAGGGCTGTTGCTGTTTTTCTATGCAGTGCCTAGCAAGAGTGATGTTCCTGAAAGTGAAACAAATATCTCTACTGAATTTAGCACTGGAAACGAAAATACCTTCTCAGCTGCTTTAGCCTTTACTGTGTGGTCTGTATTTTAATAATGAATTCCCCCACAACACTTTGATGCTTAGGTCTATCTGCAGTTGGAGATGAAGGTTTTTATTTCTTCATTTAAAGGACTGCTGTGAGCTTTAAAGTAAACACAACTGTCCCTGGGAATTTTAACTATTTCATGTTCTCTTGGCTTGTGGCTGTGGCACATCTGTGGGTCACCACATCTGGCCCAGAATCAGGATTTCAGGGTTTTCTCTGTCACCTGCTGCCCTTGGATGCCCAGCACCCACCCAAGCACCTCTTCTTTTTTCTAGACTGGCTGACACCAGAGCTTTGCAGTCCCACAAATCTGCTCACAGAAAAAATGAGATGCGTTTTCCTTGTGCTGCTTCAGGCAAAAGCCTCAAGCTTAACTTGTGTGGCAAATAAAGATGGTTTGCAGATTCTTGAATTACTCCCCCTGCATGAAGAGACTTTCCAAGGATGCCCAGGATCCTTCCAGGAATTCAGTTCCTGTCACCAACCCTCGTTGTGGGGGTCCTCTTTACCTACTTTTCTCCAGAAAGGTTGACTCAAAATAGCTTGGTTATTTTATTTGACATCCTCAGAAACTACAGGAAAAGTTTGGTTTAGCTGTGGCTTTATAAATAGTTCCCACTGTAAAAGATGTTTAGTCCAATGGGAATCTCCTTAAAACTGAAACAAGGTGTGGAGTGGGGAATCATTCCCCTTCCCTTCTATCTGTGGAAACCATCGCTCTCCTGCTTGCTCACAGCAACAGAGAAGTTAATGGACTGGTTTTCTCAGCCACATTTCCTGAAGGCAAGTTATAGCCTGGGAAATTGGCTGTCAAGCCAATAAAATCATGTGGTTGCATTTCACCTTTTTGCATTTGCCAGACTGAGAAACAGAGATAAACCTGAAGAAATGGAGAACATTGCATTTTAGAAACAGCCATTTATGTCTCATTATTTTTCTTTCTTCTTTTCCTTTCTAAGGGAATTTTCTGGGGCCTGCCTTAATGTAGGAAAGGCAGAATCCTAGCCAAGACTCTGACTTTCAATTAGAAGGGGGAGATGTTGGGAATACTTATTGGGTATCTCAGGTCATTGCTTTAATTTGCACACTTCCAAAGTGGAGGAATATTCTCAAAGCAGAGAATATTCTCTTTATCCAGAGGTGCCCTTTAGACATAATTCCATGTATTTTAAACCTATTCATGTTACATTTAATGCAAGGAAGCCTGCAGGACCATGCTAGAGGTTTATTGTACATGGAGTCACATCAGGGCAGCTGTCTGCATGTGATCCGAGTAGGAATGCACTTTGTTTCTAATTACAGACAATGAGCAATTAATGCCCTCAGATGGAATAAAAAGGAGGGGCTATTTGCAAAACCCCTGCTTTTTTCTCTCCCTATAACCCATAAATCACTTCTTAAAAAATTGAGGAACAATTCAAGAATTGCCCAGAAGCTGGAGGAGATTAATAATAATGGCTCTGTGTGCATTGCAACAACCCTTCTGTTTTCATGGAAGCAAGCAGGAATTCTCCAAGCCGGGTCTATGTCCACCAGCAGCGTCCTGCCGTGTGTCACTGGGGCTGCAGCAACTAATCCAGTCTTTTAGAGGAGTGTATAAAAATCTAAACCTTTTTAGTTCCCTTCCTAATTGGATTTATATAATTTTAGTTTCAGTGGAGGAGGTTTTGAAGGGGCCAAATAGAAGCCAAGCACCTTTTTTTTTTTTTGATATTTTTAATTGCCTCCAGTATGTTGTTACTTCCAGAGGTAAAACCCAAGCTTAAAGTCTGGCTGTGCCAGGAATGTTGAAAAGCACAGTTAAAGCAGTGGTGCTGCAGGAGCCTGGACTGTCTGTGGACATAAGGCAGACAAGGCTCTCAGGTACAGGTAATCTTCTTTGTTAGGTACAGCTGGAACAGTTTTGGGCACACAGACCCACACAGAAAAGGTTTGTGTGCCTGAAAATGGGATTATTTCTTCCAGCCGTTATAGCTCATCTAATTAAGGTTTGTGGGCAGAGTTACCTTCTTGCTCTGGGAAAGAGAAAGAAAGAGCAAATAATAAATTTTTAAAACATTAGGAAATACTTAGCTGGACAATCCATATTTCTGGCCTATAGAATTTTGTTAGGTGTTGTTTGACTATGGAGCCCCATCCAGAAATCACCTCCCTGGTCTTGTTTCCAGATGGGAATTTATCAGCCTGTGGCAGGGAATCCTGGGCCACTGGCTGTTTGTTCTCATCACTAAATAATCTCATCTCCATCTCAGTGTGTCTGGTCTGGACTCCAAACGTTGCCTCTCCCCCCATCCCACTGACAAGGGGATGTCATCATTGCATCAAGTGCAATGCCATCTTCAGCTGGGGAGATGAGCAGGTGAAAACTTAGCACAAAATGTGTGTGCTGCTTTTTTGGGGGGGGCAGAGAAATAGGTTTCTGAAATCTTACCCGCTTTCTTAATTTTCCTGTATGTTTCTTGTCATTTTTATCCAATGGCATAAACTTAATGGCTTCACAAATGCCTCATCTGAACTTTGAGCTGGTCTTGATTAAAAGCAATATCAGTGCTTAGGAAGAAGGAACTGTTTGTAATGACTCTACAGCAGATTAATTCAGGGTTTTTGCAAGGCCTTGAAGGACAGGTTGCTGACTCCACCAAGTAGGAGACTTGGAAGTGTTTTTTCTATGAGAATGGCAGCTTGTGTGTGGGACAAAGGGATACTTGGCATATGGAAGCCTGGTATTGGATCCATCCCTAGTGATCTCAGAGCTGGAAAGGAGCAAGCAGAGAGTACAAGTTCACAGGGACTGTCCAAGTTGGGGGAGTTTTTTTCAAAATGTGCTGTGGTTGGAAAATGCTGATGTGTCAAATCTGAAGTATCTTACAAGAAAAAGGTCAATTTCAGTCAATTTTTCATCTGAAGAAAAAAGCAAGGTAGCAAAGCTCATAATTGTCAAACAAAATTTTCTTGCATTTTTTAGATAAATATTATGGCTTTCCTGTCTAAAACAATATGGTACATAAAACATTAATTCTCACTGTAATAAAAATATTGGAAAATGATCGTGCATTCAAATCCGAAGAAGACGGTACAGAAATGAAGCATTTCAATTATTCTAAATTATTTCTTAAACTTCCACAGCACACAAAATTGCCAAGGTGGGGGGGAAACTGGCACTCAGAGCAGCCACTTGCCCTCCAAATTGGTGAGTGGGATTGAGGCAGGATGGACCTTCAGAGACAAAATTCCTCTCTTTTGTACCTGATGGGGTGGGTGAGTCTCATTCCCAGCAGGGACTGCCTGGAGGTGCACAAAACTCAGCTTTGGGGGGGGGGGGGGGGAGTTATTTGCAGGCTCTTTTTCTCCATCTCTAGATCAGCAGGAAAGAGGTGTTTGTGTTCCACTGATAACCTGGTAAATCAACAGCTCTTGATATGAGCCTAAAACAGTAAAGCTTAAATAAAAGCATTGGAGGAGGAGAGTTTGTTTGGGGCATTTGATTGCTTTTTTTAAAGCCAAATTTAGTTAGGACAGACACTTAGTGCTTGTCTTAAGGGGAAATGGTCTGTTAAAATCCCTCAGGAACATTGTTTTGCTGTCATCAGTTACATGAATTTAATAGCTGGAAGTTGTTTCAGTATTACATTTTTTATTTAAACAATAAAGGCATATGGGAGTGGGATAGCATCACAAGGAGATAATTCAGCACAGGGAACTGTTACTGTGTTTTGGAATGAGCTTAAGCCATAAATAAACACTACTTTGTCTTTAAGTTAGAAAATCGTTCCCATCCAAACAGCCTCCACAGACATTTTCCACCTGTTAGAGGATGTGTAGTATTGGGAGTCTTTCATAACAGTGGAAACTGGCTCAAACTTTCAACGGGTTTGTAAAAAATAAACCAGCCTTGATTTATGAGTTGAACTATGACAGGGAACATGTAAGCAAATAAAAACAATGAACTGAGAAAAAAGCAAATATACTGTTGATTTGGCACCGCATGAATCATGCAGGCAAATCTGAGAGGAATAGGAGGAATGAGCTTCAGAGTGATGGATTGGGAAAGGGGATCTGATCCCTGGGTAATGAAATGTGAGGGGGTCTTGCCTTATGCTGTTGACCCAGAGGTAGCCTGGAGAAAAGTGATTCCTTCTGACTATACAGTGTTAGTTAAAACAATCCCCTGGGCTCAAATATCAGCTATTAAAATAAATTCAGGAGACAGAGGAAGCGATGTTTATAAGTTAGAAGTTTGAGCTGCTTTTTAAACAAATGTGGATCTACAGATTCTGAACTGGAAACGTGATACGGCGGGAAGAGGGCAAGAGGAAATGACAAGAGGGTAAACTGGGGGTGAGGTGGTAAAGAGCATGGAATTGGGAGGGGAAGCAGGCTTTTTGGGGCTGGAGGGAAGAGGAATTCTCACAGGGCCAAGCAGAGAAACCCCCACGCATATTCTTGCTTCACCTCCTCCATTTGAGGTGCCATGGCTGTATATGAAGATGCCAGAGAAACTCAGACATCCCAAAGATAACAAGGGTTCATGGTACCTCTGGGTGTGTTTGGATTTTCAACCATAATTATAAGAGTTGGTCACTATTTTTCATCAGAAGGTTTTTCCTCCAGGAATGATTTGCATTGAGACTGAGGTCTTCCATGGAAAAATTGATGTGGCTTAGTTCTGGGGAGAAAAAGCAGTTGAACTATTTATTTAATCAGTAATAAGACCAAGGATGTTAATCATCATAATAGAGCCCTTTCAATTTAGTTGCAGCAGCAGCATTACCACCAAAAGAAGTCTAACAACAAAAGAAATTTTTTAGTTTACCACTGACTAATTTAGGGTTTGGAACAAGAGCATTTTTTATAATAGTGACATTTCCCTTAAGTAATCACTTGAGTTTCTGCATTACTCCAGAGCATTATTGGAAAACTGAAACTCTAATTTGGGTAGCAGCATGACCCAAACGTTATGGCAAAGCACTTGAAATGGCTTTGCCTCTGCTTTCCTGCATTCCTCTCTGTGATACTAAAACAAGATGTTTTTCCTGCTGTACCTATTTCTTTAGCCTGGAATTTGGTTAAAACAGAGGATTTCTTTCCTGCTGAATGAATGTTATACAAAACTGGTCTCATTTTGGTTTCTAACTACCAGTTATTTATAAGTTTGTTATATAAGTTATAAAAATGTAACTGGGAAAAGTTATTGGTGGGTCTCTAGCAGGTGGATTTGGTTGTTATTCATAACAATTTAGTAAGCCTCCGTGCTACAGCTTTCTTTGTCTTCTCCTTGTGTTGCTGGAGGTGTCCTGTGGCTTTTCCGAGTGACCTTTCACCATTTAACTTCTTGCTCGTGTCTGATAATGACACACAAGCAAATCCCCATCTGTTCTCATGCACATCCCTCTTGGATCTTTTCTTGTACTTAATATTTCCACAGAGCTGCTCAAGTCAGAGAGTCTCATGCTGAGACTGTTCCTCTGCAATTTATGAGCAGGATTGGTGCCTGGAATTTCCCGAAGTGCTGGGTGAAAGACAGGCTCTGAGACCCCTTGTATACAATTCTGAAAAAAAAAATGTGAAAGGCAATGAAATCTGAGCTCGGGCTTTCAGAGACAACTTGACAAGTCAATTGCCCTGTTAGGAGTTGACAACAGTGACCCTGATAGTAGAAATGATCCGTTTCCTCTGGTTTAATTTATCACCAGCAGGATTCTGAGTAGCTGCTCAGTAGCACAATTTTGAGATACTGATATAGCATCAATCCCAAATGGGGCATTTTGTGAAGGGAGAGTTTACTTACAGTCCTTTAACAAAAAACACAAAATGAAACCCTATGAAAAGAGAAGTGCCCCAGGAATGTTCAACATGTTTATTGTTAAGAGGTGAACCTGATACACGTGAAGCCTCACGTTTTAAAATTCCTTACCCAACATTGGATGCTGGTCCATGGTGTTGCTCTCTTTTCTTAGGCATTTTCAGTGTTCTCAAATAATTTCATTCTAGAGATGTAGGGAGCAGTGGTCTCAGTCATTCAGAACTAAAGGTGAACAAAAAAAGTCCTTACAACTTATGTCTGGGGAAGAACAAGAATAGAAGAATTTGAATTTACTTCAGTAGCATACACAGTCTACTTTTTTTTCATTTCAAGAACACTGACAGGAAATGTTTGGTTTTGGGAGCCTACTCATGAAACTCCCAAGTTTTGTGACTGTATTTTCACCAATGTAATCAGAAATATTTTTGCAGTGATGCTGTGTTTCTCAAGATCCCAGGGATAACCATTGGGAGAGAAAAAAAAAAAAGGCAGGAGAAAGCAAATTTATAAAAAAGATACTTGAAATATTTTCATTTTGTAAGGTTTTTTTAATAGCTGAAATTTGATAAATCACAGATGCCAATGAAAAATTTTAAATCCAAGCGTTGGTCTTGCCTGGTGCATCTCCCACATCTGTCCTGAGCTCAAGCTCAGTTTGGGTACAATTTCTTCCTGTCACTAATCCAGAAAATATTTCTCAGGTGCGAAACTGAGCCCCAAGGACATTAGGAGGGCAGAGGTGATTTACTGGGAGCTTGTGCTCCCTTATCCAGTTGGGGAGTGCAGCTCTCCTGGAAGTGCTCTGGATCCCCCAGCCCATCTCACTCCTCTGGCTCTAATGGAAGCCTGAGCTCTTTAATAGAGCCATTGAAATTCGATGTTTTGAGTTAGGTGGGTGAATTCCCCCCCAGAGCAGCGCGTCCAGATTTATACAGGAAGTCTGTGGCAGAGGCAAGAATTGAACCCAGCTTTTCTGTGACTATCTTTTTATTCCCAAGCTTCCAGTTAAACTGTAATCCATCTTGAACCACTTACTGGAAATAGTTCCCTAAAAATAAATTGAAAGCCTAAGTGATCAGGAAGTTTACCTAAACTTCAGAGGCAGGTTAATATGAGAGTGCTTTGGACTGACTCCTTGGAATGGCTCTTCTTGGGGAGGGCAGAGCATTTCGGGTGCTCTCCACTTCTCCCTGGAATTGCCTCATTAGTCTGCTCCTGCAGTTCAGTTTGTTCCTAGCAGATGTATCCTTCCAGATCTCATGAAAAAACAGGCATTGGTTAAGATTTGGGCAATTGATTAAAAAATGAAAAGAGATGGTCTCAGATGGGAGAAGGACACTTTGCATAAAGTACTGAAAACACCTTATCCCAACATATTGCAGAGTTGGATTTAGTTATCCAGGAGCCGTAAGAAGGGACAGTCCCAACTCCCTACAGCCAGCAGGAGGGTGATGTTTCTCCCCAAGCCCTCATGACTGGGAGGGAGGCTTGCAGGCTGTCCTGGTCTTCCTCTGGCAGGGCTGAGTGGGGGCCAATTTCCAAGGCAGCATTTTATGGCAGTGGCGTTATCCGTAACTGGCTTTGGAGCAGGTATGCTGGGAGAAATCAGCCCACGTCAGAAGCCTGACAAATTTGAGAAGTAATTTGGCTTCTTATATTTGAGCTGAATTACTCCTGAACACAATGTGTGTGCTGCTAACAAAGATGAGACCATTAAATAAGGTGATAGGACAAAAGTTAGCTGATGTAATTGAAGTGCTACCATTTTGGCAGTTTAGGATTTTTAAAAAAAACCCTCATCTTGCAACAATCTTGGAAGAGATGCAGAGTGGGAGCAGCAGAACAACCTGCTCTGATGTGGAAGAAACTGGCATTGCAAACATGCTGCTTAGGTGACAATATTATTATAATACTTGTTTATATATTTATTACACACACATATATATAGATATATACTTTCATGCACACATGTGGGTGCAATATATTAAGATTATTGACTGTGGAAATAAGCAAGAGAGTTTAAATTCCAGTAGGGTCACTAATTTCATTGCATTTTGTGGTTTCTTTCTGAAATAGCACATTTCAGCTGCACAATGGGGCAATGGGGCACTTGTGCTTCATCCAGAGGCAGAGCTGTCCTTTTGAAAATGAAGATCCTTAAACCAACTGCATCCGGTCTGAGTAAAGTCAGACATTGCCTAGAGCTGCTCAGAAAACAATCAAAGGGGGGTTTTCACCCTAATGTGTGTAAAATCTCCATGGGATTGTTTACATTGGACAAGAGCCTGCCAGCTTTACATGGACAGCTAAATCCCATTGGTGCCGTTGGATACCCCCGAGCCTGTTGGCTGAGGTGAGTTCTCACCACAGCATGGTGCAGAGACTCTTTCTTAAGGATGGGGAGCAAAGTGCTTTTGTTTTCAGGGATGCTACATCTTGGCATCCCAGGGAAATCTCAAGCCAGGAAGGTGGGTGGTTTTGCAGCTTAAACATGACACAACAACAAACCCCTGACATCCATGACAACCCACTGAAGGTAGTGCAAATCCTGCCTTAAGCTGGAAACCTCTAAATCTGACCCCCAAAAATGCCAATCCCTGTGTTTCCTCTCCAGAGGCAACATCCTTTTTCTTGTCCTAGACTGCCTTTGGAAATCCATATACCTGTGGGTCTGTATGCACAGGTATATGCACAAAAAAGCTTTTTTACAAGAAAAAGCACCCCCAGCACTTCCTAACCCCTTTGCTGAGGGCAGCTCTCCCGTAGAGTTTAAACCTGCCCGTGATAAATGTGCTGTTATTCTGGCTGCAGGTTTTATTTCTGAGGATATCAATTGGATTCTTATTATGAAAGCAGAAAATTGGAGTTACATCTGGTGGCTGACGCATGTGACAGTATCACTGTGAGGAATTCCAGTTTCCTGAAACTTTTCAATTAACTTGGAGCACTTTTCCTCAGGTGCTGCGCGCTCAGGTTTTCAGCGTGCGCCTGCTTCCAAGCTGTAAATCAAGGAGTGGGTTATTGTACTTTCCTAGGAGCTCTTGTGCCAGTAAAATGAAACAGCAAATAATAAACCCCAAGGAGATTTATATAGCCTGAGTTGATGAAACAATTACTTTCTCATTCCTAGGCTCGCTCAGAAAGGTGGGTTAAAAATAACTGAAAATTTACAAGAGCCTAAAACCAAATCTGAAAAGTACAACCTCAGCAACTTATTTGGCTCAGCCTAGTGAGCACCAGATTTACTGTTTGCAATTTCTTCAACTTGTTCAGTCATTTTTATTATTTTTAATTTTTTTTTTCAACTGCCCCCTCCCCAGGCTGATGACAAGCCTTGGCAAAAACATCTGTGCAAATAAAGCAGGGGAAAGAGTGGAGGGACCTGGCCAAGAGCTCCCTGTGTCTCCTATGGCAAAAATGTTTGATAAAAGCATCCTTGCCCCTAAAACCTCTGGGGTGGCATCTCATGTGGCAGATGAAGATCCTGGCTGGACCATGAGTGCCAGGACCCTCAGCTGGGCTCCACGACTCTTCAGAGCAGGTCTGAGAAACCTCCACTGTGACATTGGAGGGGACTGAGGAGCCTAAACCTGGGCAGGGTGGTAACATCTCCCCTGGGGTTCCAATCTCTGTGCCCAGCACTGTTAATGGCTTGTTCATGGGTGGCTTTTTTCCTACTCATTGTCTGTGCAGCGGTGGGAGCAGAGAGCAGACCTGGTTTTGCAGAGCTGCCACCAGCTGAGCCTGACCCATGGAACATGGGTGAGGGTATAGGAGACACTGCCCAGCAGATGCCAGGGCACCAGCAAAACACAATCAGCTTGTCTGGGAGCAGGGCAGAGAGAGACCAGCAGGGAGCAATGGAAGGACTTAACTGCAGTGCTCCAAAGCACAAGCACTGTTTTTATCCCAACCTGATCCGTCAGCTTGATAAGTGCTCTGCTGACAGCGTTGGGATTAAGATGACAGCACTTTCCAGTCAAGACACATAGGGAGGTCCCACATTCAGCTGGAGCACTTGGGGTAAGAAAGGAACAGGTCAGTGGCCATTTCCCTCTGTCCCTGGTGATGGCAAATCCTTGAAACAGTGCTCTGCCCCTGCTTTTTGCTCTGCTGGTGCTGGTGAATACACCCAGGAGCATCTCTTCTTGCACAGCCAAAATGCCATCGTGTCCTGGTTGTCCTCTTTCTCTCTTTTAGCTTTCCTGAGTCTGTCCTCTGTGAGTCATTCCTGACTCACGGTCACATCGAGGGCATGCCAGGTCCTCACACACCTGGGGACAAACACTGGAGACTCTGTGCTTGTCTCTGTGTGACTCCCAGCCTTGGCCACGGGGTTCAGACCCTCTGGAAACCACCTCACTCTGCTTCCTACTGTGACCCCCCTGAGGAAATGGTGATGTGCTCCAAAGCCCTGCTTCAGGGAACAGACTGGGGTTTTCAGCCTTTAAGTAACATTTCTGTCTTACTCGTCCTTTTCTCCTGCAATATGGGCAGATGAATAACATGTTCCAGATTGGAGCAGTGAGTCCTGCCCCTTCAGCTCTGCATCACACCACATCCCACCTGCTACCTCTATCGCAGCTAGGACCACGGTAGCCAGCAGGGACACTGGCACCTCCTTGTCAAAGGCTACTGGTGAAAAAAGCTTTAGCCTACATTTTCCAGTACAATTCTTGTAGAGTTCATTCCAAAGGCAAGGTGGAATGAAGACGTTTGTTTGGTTTCCAGAGATATCTTTCTCACAAATCAGCAAGAACACAAGAGCACAGAAATGGTTTGTTAGATAGGCACAGGAGATTTTGTTTTCCTTTCAAAGGAAAGTTCTTTCCCCCTACCAATATTTTTGAGTTTTTAAAAATACTTTTTGTTTTAATGAAGTGGATCATCAGCGCATTGCTCTCAGCTGCCTTGTGACATCCTTGTGAGTTTCCCCAGTAACATTTGGCTCTCCCCAGCCAGAGGCCATTCCCCAGCCACCAGCAGGCCGCATCTATCAGTGCCACAAATCCTTTAATTAAAAATGGTGGCTAAAACAATGACACGCATTTTAACGGACCAGTTTCCCTTCTGAAGGTTGGCATGTGATTCTTATTTTCTACATTATATAAATCTAAGGGTGGGATTTTTCAAAACCACTTGGTTCTGCCCTAATTCTTCTCCTGTTGAAGTCAGTGGGACTCTCTTACCCCTGGACTGTAATCAGAGCAGTTAAGCCAGCATTGAGAGCTTATGAAAACCACATCCTAACTATGCTCCCAGACCTCACCCAGTTTTCTGCTTTCATGGCATGAAATTTGTTTTCATCCTATTAGATGTGCTGGAATGCTGATGTCCAAGGGAAGCTCCCAGGGATTGAGTTGAATATTAATTCTGGCCAGGCTTGGCTTTGTGGGTTACGGCTGAAACATTTCCATGAGTGCAAGGGGGCCACTCCTCACACAAACAACATCAGCAGCGTCAGAGCTGGGCATACCCTGCTCATCTCAGGGTTCAGGGAAGGCACAGGAAGCACCTTGGCCTCCAGGCAGACACCTGCCTGGGCCAGATGACTCTGCCAGCTGTCCCGGTAGCTGTGTCCTTAGTGCTGGAGACAAGTCTGCTGGGAGTGGCTTTGGGGCAATGTGCCTAAAACAGTGCTTCCTGTCACTCTCATGGAAAACAGCGTTCCAAATCTGCTTTCTTGAGTGAAGGATCTTGGCTGTAGGTCCCTGGAGCTCTGTCGGCTCAGGGCAGATCCCACCTTCTGAGAACAATGATGGGAAGCAGCTAAGGCAGGGATTTTTCAAGTAATTGCACTTTCCACACAAAACCATTTGGGTAGAAGATATCTGCTCATTCTTCAGAGAGAAGTGCCAGATTGCTGCTCCCTGGGAGCTTGGTCAGTTCTTTCAGTTTTGGTACTTCTTGGTTTTTTTCCTTTTTTTCAATCTTTTTTGCTGTTGTCATTTGTTTGATATGTCATTTGCAGTTGCTCTAACAGTTCTGCTTTGCTTCTCAAATTCTTGGTAGAAAGTTGACCTCTATTCTTTTATGAAAATAAGTTGAAAACCAAAAAAAAGAACAAAACAGTTCCTTAATTTTACCTCTTAATGTCACTGTATCACATTGCCTGTCAGGCATGCTGGCAAAATCCTGTCTTTTGTGGTTGAGTTAATTTGGAAGCGACCACAGAGTGGGAAAGGTGGCCATGCCAGGTGGTTCACTCATGTTCAGCAGCAGATAGGATGTGATGGGTCCCATCCCAGTGACCTCTGCCATCTTGGGACTTTGTTGGGAACCTGGTGGAGTGTAAAATGACTCCACCAGTGAAAATTCATCACAGGGAAAAGCTTCCACCCCAGTCTCCATAGCCCAGATGTAAAAACCACTGGAAAGAGCTCCAATCCCTTTCCCTGTAGCCAAGAAAGTCATTTTGTGTTCCCTGCACATGCTGGGCTGAGCTCGGCCCACAGCTGATTGCTGCTGTCGATCCAAATCTCCCAAAAGGCTGGTGTATTTTCCTGCTAATAAATGTCCCACAAATGTTTTGAATTTCTGCACTCATTAGGGCTTAGGGAGGCTATTTGTCAGGACCAAAGACGTCTTCCACAATAAACCAGCAGCTGTCTGCGAAGGGTGAGGAGACGTTTGTTGCCGTGAGCTGAGTCTGCTGTCAGCAACCAGGCCCCTGACCAGCTCTAGTAAATGTTTTATTGATTTAATATTAAATTAACTGCCTGGGCATAAGGAGTGCATTATTTTTAATGGCATTCTGATATTAGGGACTTCAGTTTGCTAGAATGCACCTGTAAAATTAGTATCCCCTAGTATTCTGCAGGAGCCATAAAACGTAATGCTTGTGGTGCTGTGGAGCTCGAGTAGGGTTACATGGGACCCACTTCCACCCTGATGGCTGCACCAGTTCCTGCTGCCACAGGAGGAGGAGGTCAGTCAGCTCAAAAGGCTCCTTCCAAATTCATCTCCTTTTTGCTCTGAAATGGGGTTAGTGGAGCCTGGGAAGCCTGAGTCCTAATCCCAGAGCATCATATCTGACAGGGCACAGTAACTCACTGGTAATGGCGGAGTACCCTCTGTAGAGGGGGAAGTGCAGGAGCAAATAATTTTTCTCAATTTTTGGGTATTTTCAGTAAATGGAATAAAGGAGAAACAATTTACAGCTAAAAAGCATCACTTGTCCAGCCCCAAATGTTTGGAATTTACTATTGCAGTGAAAGAAAAAGCATTTGGAAACAAATGGAGTTTGATATTTAAATAAACAAGCACATTTCTTAGTGTAAGAATGAAAATACTTGAATATTTGCTAATTTCAGAATGTCTGGGGTGGTTTTGGGGTGGTTTTTTGTTGTTTTGTTTTTTTTTTTAAACTGGGCTGTGAATTTAACACAGGGAAAACTTCAGCCCAAACAAAAAATAGTTCAAACACAAACTAAAGTTCAAATGAAGTCCTCCATAGCGACCTTTTTATTGTCCTTAAAGTGTGTACCTGGTAAATGCTGCCTTTGGGTTTATTAAGGTTGTAAAAATGCCACATTTGAGCTGTTTATATTTTTTAACTCCCTCAGAAAATGCTAATTACAGAGTCATATCTTCTTAAATGGCCTTCAGTCAGGGATTCTGAGAAATCCCGGGATTTCTGGGAAGTTCCTTTCACGTGAATTTCACAGTCACGAATCACAACTCCAAAACAATTATGGATCCAGGACACACCGACAGGCATGACACCACGATCTTAGTATGTCCAAGTTATAAAAATAAAAACCTTAAATTAGAAGTTGACAATGTCAGGAGATGAGGCAGGATACCAAATTTTGTGTATTCTGTCATTGAAGTTACTTTGAAAACTGGAGACGTGAGGGGTTCCACATGTGGTTGAGTGACCAAGTTAATTCCAAGTGACAGCCATGAGTAAAACAGCAATCTGAGTGGATTGGTACACAAAATGGGCACCTAGCAGCATCTGATACAATGCGTTTTTCAACTGCTATCAACAAAAGCACTCTCTTTGTACATATTATTTGATGATCTTTCTTCTGCAATTGCTTTCTTGGACATGTCAGTGAATGAAATCCATATTTTCATACCCCTAAGGCAAATGTTGACAAGAAAGGTGTATTTTTTGTCATGGCTTTCCAGGTGACACGTAAATTTCCTTCAAAAAAAGTTGAAAATTTCACTGAACTTACTTTTTACATAGAGTTTTTGGGCACCAAAATTCAACTATATCTGTTCTGGGGGAAAAGAGGCAAGATGGGACAGAAAATGGAAACATAATTTAGTAGGGATCAATCATTGCAAATATTGCCAGTTTGATAGACACAGTTTTTGTAGGACCAAATACTGAATTTCTCAGGTGACAAAATCTACTCAGGACCTCTCTCAGGCTCTGAAGCTCGTGAGTGCACCAAGGGCATGGAGAAAACCACAGAGGATCTGGGCAAAGATTTCTGTCGGCTTTAGTAGGCACTAAATCATGACAACCTCCTGGTTTTTATAACACAATGTTGATCTTGTTCTTCCATTCTTTGTGCCTGCTTTCCCTCTCGGTGTTTGACACTGATTTGCCACCTCTCATGTGGCATTCAGAGGTGAACACAAAAGGTGGGTCACTGTTGGGTGATTGCTTTTTTGGTTGACAAATACAGATAATTCCTTGCCCAGGCAACTTGAGCTGACAGAGTCAAACCATACTTTTTTCAAAGGATGTGGTGGATTTACTTATTCCTGTTTCTGTGTTTGATTTACTACCACATGATTTCATTAAATAAGAACTTAAGATGGGGATTTCTGCCAAGCAACTTTAGGCAAGGCCTATATTCCACAAATCCCTAAATTTGAGAGTGGTGGGTGGGGGAATAATCATATTTTTCTAGCAGATGTCCATTCTGCCTGTAGACTGCAGTTTGGGGTGGTATGTTATTACTGTTGTTGCTTTAAAAACCTTGTAAAATGATGTTTATTTTCCTCCATAAGATAATGAACTTGGATTTTTCAGTTCCGTGAAGTTGCTGATAACTAAAATGGCTATTCATTCTCTAATTAATAACAGCATTGGAGGGAATAAAGGAGAAACCTTCAAACAGGCAGGATTTCAGGCTTGAACTGGTTTCAAATTCAAACAGGGTTTCTTGGAGCTCTCCCCTGCCCTTCTCCATGCCCATGTTTGTTGGTATTTTTTAGTAGATAAAAGTATGTAAGAAAGCTCCTCCCTTTAACTACTGGATAGAAAAATCATATCCTGGTAGCTCAACTGTCCAGATCATGTTAAATTTCAGTGGAAGAAAATAAGTAAATACAAAGAAAAGGCCAAAGAAAATGCAAGGAGGGAAGAACAAGTGGTGTTAAGTTGGCCAAGAACTAAGTTATGCTTCCTGGCCCAAATCTGTGGTGGTATAAATCATCACCACATTGCCTCGGCGTAGCCATTCCACTTCACCAATGTTTTCAGCTTGACCTGTTGTCAGTTTCCAGCAGAAAAGATAACAGGCAAAGTTACACCATTCCCAAAGCAGTTTTGCTCACTGCTGAATGCTGATCTTTGCCCTCAAAGCTGTTTTTGTCCTAGTCCTCGGCATTAGGGTGGCTATGGATGCAAACTGAGGTCACAAAGTGATGCCATTGTTGAAAGTTGGGCTGGACAGAAAGGCACACCTGGGCAGGTCTTGTCTCCATTTCTGAGCTGGGTCTCCACTCCTCTGGTCAGCAGGATTTCTGGGTAACACCTGGTAAGGAGAGGTTCAAAGCGTTTTGGTGGTCCTGGTCCACTGCCAACTAAACGTTCTCAGCAGACTGCTATTATTGCTTTCAACTACTCCAGATGAGGCTCTGGAGGTGTTTTGGAAAGCCACTCCTTGGAGCTTGTGAAGCTCCCCTGAGCTCAGGGTCCAGGCCAGCACACGCAGCCCCTCACTGGAGCAGGCTGGTGAGACAACCTCCCATAGGTCAGCCTCAAGGATTCCTTTTGCTTCATTTTGCTCTTTCTTGGCCATTTTGGGTTTGGCTTCAGGTAACAAAGACCATCAGGCATCTCCCACCCAGCACCTCATGTCGCTGCTGGCCTTTCAACCATCTGAAGCATTCTGGCCAGTGGCACAAGGAATTGTGTTTACATCTTCTCTGAGAGACATCCAAAGTTGAGAGAAAAAAAATGGCCAAGACAGCTTAGTGCTTTTGGCTTATTGTTTGAATATTTAAAGATGTTGCATCTGGAAAGTATTCCATTAATTTGTGGCTAGCACCCATATATCAAATTCATGAGCTTCCAAGTAAACAGCTGTCACTGGAGCTGCCATGGAGGGAAATTGGCACTGCTGGCTTGTAGTGAACAGAGAGGGAACACGCTGGTACAGCCTAATCTGAGGAGGAAACATTAACCCAGATGTGTAGAGGACAATGAATGAATTGTTCCTTAGAGCTCCTCAACTTCTCAGCTGTAGTAACACGAGACACAATGAAGGCCTCAGACTATTCTATTCCCTCACCCACATGCATAGAACTGCACACACCATGGCAGCCAGGAAGTTGGGGTTGCATCCTATAGTCATAGACCATAAAGCAGCCTCTGAGTTGTGTCTGAGGGACAGCTGCCAGCCATGCCGGAGGCAAATCTGTCTCCAGGCTGCTTGGATCACGTAGCTGTTTTTCAAAACTCACACAGCTTGGAACACCAATGTCCATGGCTTCCTCAAGGAAGAAGCCAGGACCCTTCCAGGCCTCGGTGTAGCAGGAGTAGTGCTGCAGTGTTTAAATTTCAGGTGCTGTGGGGCTGTAGGCAGTGCCAGGACCTCAGCTGGAGCTGCAACTTCCCACAGGAGCAGCTCAGAGCGATGCAAGGAGTCCTACCTGAAAATGCTGAGGTGAGGGCTCAGCTTTGGGTTTCAAGTGCTGCTGGGCTTGGCAGAGCTGCTTGTTGTGCAGCCCCGGTCAGCAGGGTGAGGGCCTGGTAGTTTCAGTTGCCTGTTTGGTCCATCTATTTATTGTGAGGTGCTCAAGTAAATGAACCGATTCATGAAGAGGAATTGTGGAAGTGGGACAGAGATGATACCATGATTCAGGTTTTCTTGGGAGGGGCATTACAGAAGTGTTGGAAAACCCCATTGCAATTCCAGGGTCTCAGGTGTGTTGGGGCCCCTGAGGAGACTCCAGCTGAAATGGAGGTAAAGGAGCAAGAAGGGTTCCCCATCCCCCTTCCAGAAGGGAGGATCTGAGGCCTAGAGAGACAAGATGAGCCCTCCAAGGAGGTGGGTGCATCAATCATAGGGAAACATGGATGACACAGGAAAACCCTTTCCCACTCCTGCCCAAAAGCTGTTCTGGCATCGACTCTGGGTGCTCTGGCCCTTCACAGGGCTCGGGATTTGCCTTCTGTTTACTACACAGCCCAAAGTTGGTTTGAACTGGTGACCTAAAGGTGAAAGGCTCTGCATCTTATTAGAATTACTGTGAGCTGCTGAACGAGTCCCCCATGGCAGTTAAGATTTGATTATGGTTGGAGAAAATGTTCAGCTTTTACAATTAGTGTCAAAGCAGTGGTAAGCCCCTCTTTGATTCCTGGGTGTAGGCTCGTGCTTTTCTTAACCTCACACATATGCTGGCATATTTACAGTAAGTGCTCAGGGGTTTGTTTTTTTAATTATTATTTTTTTATTTTTGAATTAAAAATGAAAGTTCCCCAGGGAAATTATGCAATGGGAAATAGCCACTTCAATAAACTCGACTCACACATTTTATTGATTATGGTAAATTTAATTATTCCATTTAAACCTTGCTTACACACACACCCTTATCCTTTTCTTCCTACATGTTTTTTCCTGTTTGTATATTCCTCTCTACAGACCAAAACTGTACTATATGTTATTTTAAACTTTTTAGAGAAGAAATACTCAAGGCTAAGTTTCTTCCTCATAATTATAAATTAAAAATTCGAGAACATACCATAAATCTTACTCAAAACATCTTCAAATAGAACTACTAATTGAGAAACAGCAGTAATTATGGCTTTTAATGTAGCTCTTTTGCCTCCACCTTGTATTACGTGACCACTTTCACTAAGGGAGACAATTATCAAGTGCAAAGGATGTTAAAAAACCCAAAATAACAACAAGACATAGAAAAAACATCAGTATTTCTCTAACTCAGGGACTTAGGTAACACTGTTGGGTTTTTTGATGCTCAGATATTACCTAGAGGTTTCAGTCTTGTTTGGAGACTGTTGCACTGAGGTTTTTAGAGGCTACTGCCAAAAGACAGTGAAAGAGCTACTGATCCCTGGCTCTGAAAACTTAGCTCCCTTTTCCTTCTCTTTCAGGGAGCTGTTGCTACTTCTTCCAACCTGCTGAACTATGTTCAATCCAGGTAATCAGCTTCTTTCTTCTTAAAGTTATAAACAGTCTCTCCTTCCTGGGGAAATGCATTTATTCCTTGCATGGTGACTGTTCCTGTGACTGGGGAATGTTCCTGTGGATACAGGTCTGTGAGGCTGAGGCCAAAGCAACCCTCCATGGCTAGAAATTAGGGCATGGGAGGTGGAATTGTCCCTATAGGTAAAGAATTACAAGTAATTCCAAGTAATTCCCAATCTGTGCTCCCTCTTGAATGAGGGGCCTATTCAGAACCAGCCCATCACAGCAGTGAAATCATGGTTGGTCTCCTTCCCTGACACTGTAAAATTGTCTGGAGAGGGGCTGTTTGGGGTTCTGGAAGCTGAGCTGACCAGTTTTGAAATGTGAGGAAGGACCCAGTGTTGTTCAAGGTTTTATTCCTTCCAGATATATCTTGCACCTGAGTTCTTTCATGAGACTGTCAGACCAGGGTTTGTCTGCATCCCACAGCCAAATCCTCATCTGGTAAAATCTGAAAGGGTCCCATTTATTTCAAGGGATCTGCACCTCCTCAGTCTGTGGGGGACCCTGGAAGGAGCCAGTAGGAATGCAGGGATGGTGAAGGTGGCTGGGATGTGGAAGGTTCTAGAGGCTGTAGGTGAGCAGTGTCTCCTTTGCTTTCCTACATTTTCTCTCCAGTTGGCACATTGGACCTCCACCATTCTAAGCACAGTGGCTCATCTTCTAGACTGGGGATCTTGATGCCATTGGATGGATTTTCTGCACTACAGTGTAAGTGATTCATTATTTGTATTTGTCCCTTCAAGAAGAAAATATTAACTGGGATGCTCTGTATTCTGGTAGGTTTCAGGTTTATTTGCTTTATTCATAAAGTATAGCTGGAAATAAGTACTTGCATATTTCTAAATGACCTACACTTAAATATAGCCACAATCTGATGTAAACTGGCAAAGCTCCCTTAGTTAAATGGATTCACTCCAGCTTGTACCAGCTGGGAATTAGGCCCTGAGATTCAAGCAAGCCCTTTTGTGATGACCATGGAAAGAACTTAAATTAAAGATGAGTTTGGAAGCAATCAAACCAAATCATAAGCCTGTCTGATCTCGTTTTTCTGGCAAGCCATGGATTTCTGAGAATACAGCCTTGTTGCAACGTGTATTACACCAAATCCTTCAGCTGATGAGCCCATTGCCACAGATGTCACTCTCTGTGCCACAACTCCCCAAAACATTTCCATTTCCTTCCCTGCAACTGTCACCATGCTTGCTCTGGCCACTGTGGTGAGGGAACTTAGCCATGTCTGATCCCAGACTGAGCTTTTGGCCTGGATGACACTCAGAATTATTTTGCAGATGGGCCAACCTAGGACACGTGTTCCCATTGGGATCAGCGTTCTGCTTTCCCCTCACTGCCTCCTTAATGAGAGTGAGAGAGCTTGGACCAACAGCCAGCTCCTCAAATGGTAACAAAAGACTCCTTGTCATTACCCAGGCTGGCTCAAAGTGCAGTAGAAAAGGGGATTTTTTTGGCAGAGCTGCAGATTGCAGTCACAACATACAGCTCATCACCCACTGCTGCCACTGATACTCTCTGCTAAGTTATAAAAGTCACCTTCTTGCTCCTTGCCTCCCTTTCCACAGCTGTGGCCCTGTGCTCTGTGAGAACTGGCACACCAGGAGATTTCATGGGTGGCTACCGTGGTGACACCGAGAGAGACATATGAGCAATACTCCAAATGGAATCCCTGACAAGGAATTTTGAAGCCTGACTTGAGTTCAAGAATAACCCCAGAAGAAAAATTCTTCTTCTACCTTCCCTCCTGAAAAGTGAGCCGAGGTCAGTTGTCTCCATTCCTGCTTTCCATGGTCTTGTATAAAGCAATCTGCATGAAAACTTGAAGGTGAAAAAAGCCAAAAGATTCATGCTGTAAATTTTGAAATGGCACAATTGCAGAGCTCTCAGCACTTTTGTTTTTCTTCTGGATGTTTTCCTCCCAAAGCAAAGAGCAGTCAAAAAAACCAAATTTTTTTTGCTAAGTGATTCCCTTTTGGCATATTTCAAAGAAAGTGATGTGTATTCCTTATATTTAGCCTGTTAACCACATACATTAATGGTTATTCTGAAGCTTCACCAACCATTTCTATTTACTACTGCTTCAGACAAAGCAGGATCCAAGTGTCTTTTGGAATCCTTGCTATCCCAACACACACAGCTCAAGGTTGGAAGGAAGTTTCAGTATATTTCTCCCCTGCCCTTTGTTGTTATTATTGTTATTACTGGCAGTAGCAAGTGCTGTCCAATGTGGTGCTGCACATCTTCAGCCCCCATGGGAGTCCCTGCCTCCAAAAAGGATAGATGTCTGGGGTGTCCAGGCACTGTGGTCAGTCATGGCCACCTTCCAGCCTTTTTCCAAATGCAGGAGGAAGAAGGGTGTTGCCACAGAGGGAGAATTCTGGGTTTAAGGTGCTTCTCATGGGCAGGGTGTCCCAGGGTGCTTTGGGAACATTTTCTGCAGTGCCTTAATCCTGGCTAGTGCTGAAGTTGCCCAGACATAGTGTGCTGACCACCTGCTTCATTTCACAGCATCACTGTTGCATTTCTTGGGGAATAAATATTTCCTTTCCTGCTCTTTACAGGAATCCCTTGATTTCATGGGGGTAAAAAAATCTTAATTTTTCCTTATCATTCTTATTCCTTTAGCCAGTTTGATTCACTGGGTCATTTCATACGCTGGAAGTTGCATTTCGTTTTTAAGCTTAATTTGTTTCCCTTTTCCTGTTTCTTTCTGTTGTTATTGGTTAGCTCCAGAAGGAGCAGCCTGGGTGCCTTACCTGCCCAAAGGCACAGGCATGTGGGTTTCTTACCTTGCCATCCCTCCCCAGGATTTCATTACACTCCTCTGGAATTTATGTGTAACATGCACTGCAGAGCTGCTCCCCAGGAGAAAAGGCTGAGTCCTGTGCCAGTAGCTGAGGTAAAGCAAAGCTGGTGAGGACAACCCTGTACTCTCAGAGCCCTCACCCAGGCCCCTTGGCCACGGGGCTGTCATGACTGATTTTCCTGCTGGCCAGAAGCCCCGCCTGTGTCACTGCAGAGCCCAGGCATGCCCAAGACAAGAGCAGCTGGTCATGCCCCATCTCTCCTACTGCTCTTTTCTCCTTCCAGACTTTACTACGTTTATCCTCTTAGCACCTCTGTAATTATCTGTCTGTAACAGATGAGAAACAGAAGAACATGCAGGTTTTGCAATTTGAGCTGGGCCACGCAGGAGTTCTTTGGCAGAGGAAGCGGCCTCCCAAGGGGTGAGTAATATCCTTTTGTCAATCCCATTAGACTCCTGGTTGTATCCTCACACAGCTAAAGACAGGTCCAGATCACTGAACCTGACCCTTCTAGGACTGATGACAGCCTCTCACCCCACTCCCCAGCAAAACTCATGGAGAACTGCAGAGCAATTCCACTCTGATTCACTTTGAAGGCTCAGGTCTTATTTATGCCATCAGTGTAAACATCGTTTTAGTTTGACAAATACACAGAAAATTCACAACAGCTGCCGTTGTTGTGTGCAGTGTCTTGCAGAATAATTTTGCCCTCACAGCTGTATTTTAACCAGGGTGACTGGAAAAGGGAATCCGATGGTGCTTGGCTTTGAGTGTATGTGTATAGCCAGCTCTGCTGAGCAGTTAAACCCAGAACTTTACCAGGAACCTGATTATGGCTTTAGACCCTGAGTCAGCAGCAGGGGTCGAGTAGAGGCAGCCAGGTCAGCTTCAGGGAGGCTGAGCTGAGCAGAGACTCTGTAAAACAGCAGTGAGACCAGGTCTGCTGAACATCCTTCCTGCTGAGTGAGTCAGCAGCAGTTTAATTAGGCATAGCTGGGCAGGGAGCAGCAGTTATGACAGAAGAGGCTTTAGTTGATAGGATCATTTTCAGCACAATAATATTAATTAGCAATTGCGATAGGGAACATGAGGCAGGTGGAGCACTTTCTGTCAAGGTATTTTTGTAAGGAATTAGCCTGTATAAACACCCATTGTAAATACATTGTCCTTGTCAGGTGTAATAACTGCCTGGGCACATGGCATCCTTGCTCACAATGGAAAGATAATTAAAGACGCAATTCCACACTCCGGTGCTTCTCCCAGCTGCTAATTGTCACCGGAGAGGTCCAAACAATTAGAGCAGGAAAACACTGGGGGACTGCTAACAGTAATTTCCAAAATGTGGACAATAAATAGATTGAGAAAATGCTGTGAGCGTTGAGCCAGCCTTGGAAAAACCTAGAGGAAAAAAACTGTACTTCTGACGCAAACATGGAAATTTGAAATGGGAGTGAGGTGCCTAAACATCTTGGAGGAACTTAGACCCTGAGCTTTCTGAAGCCAAATCCCACCCTAGCCTAGAAATAATTTCATATTTCACAGCCTTCACATTTTCCTCAGATGAACGTTGTTCTTAGAAGCTTATACAAGGAGGGCGAATCTTGAAGACATTACTTAAAGGAAATTTCTATTCATGTCGCTGAATATTCACTACTGATAATCCCGGTAATAATTCTCATGAAAAACTGTGTTACATTGCATGTTGTAATTTATGATGTACAGCAAATATAATATATTGTATAACTCAATATTACACGTCTGCATTACATACCTGCAATATTATGCTCTGGTAATTAAACCAATTAAAGTGCAGTTATGAGCTCATTAAACCCAAGAAATATGAGATGTCAATCAATTCTGTGTTCATCAAGATAAAATCTTATCAAAGTCAAATGGTTCAGACCTTCAAACCACGTGTTCATTTATGTCTCCATTTAACACACCTGGAGAACATGATCTAGAAAATGCCTGTATAGACAGATGTGACCTGCACGCACAGTCCCACTGCACAGGGAACTGCTGCTGGATATTTTTACCTCTTTGGTTCCCATGATTTATCTGAGCGGGCTATTCTGTTGCAATCACAACGTTTTAAATATTTAACACCATCACATGATTCTTTACAGATCTGATAGAGGCAAAGTACAGCTCCCAGTCAGGTATGTGAGTTTTACCCATTGTCCCTCAGAGAGTGCCAGAATGGACTTAGGCTGAATTCTCCTGTCATCTGTGGTCAGATGCCTTTTCCCAGCTGCTGCAGTTCCTAAACTGGTCCTTGCAGAGTTGGCAGGTCCAGTTCTCCCTCTGAGGGATCCTGAATTAGTTCTTTTGAAGTCACCTGGGACTGGTGCCTGGCTGCCTGCCTGGAGCAGAACATTATACTCTGGAATAAACATACTTGGGGCAGAAATCTCCTTCCCACTCAAGTTCTCCCATGGCTTTTATGGTGGGGACAAGATTTTGGGCAAAACCTCACCACCATCCCAGTCATTTGCTGGAGCTGAGTGATGGCAATTCTGGACTTTTGCTGTGTCGAGAAGAGAAATTTGATACAGCCATCCTCATGATCACAGGGGCTGCAGAAGGAAGAATTCAAATCATACAGAGAGGCAGAAGAGGGATGGCAATGACAGGGCATTAATTGAGCTGGGTCCTGAGAGTGTCAGAGAGATTTTAGGCTGTGGAGGGCACGGGCTGCCCTCACGTTGTGTTTGTACAGCATCTGAACACTCATCAAGCCTTGGTCTTGACTGTCATCTCTAAGGGGGCTCTAACATAGGCAATAATAACACTGATGATGATGATGATGATGATGCTAATGAGAATCTGATAACTGTTTTTTTCCTATGGTCCAGAAAAGCTCCATGCCTCAGGTTCAGCTCCTCCAGAGCAGAGGAGCTGTTTAAGTTTATACTGATTTCTGGTGTGAGGAGAGGGTTCATGCCCAGCAATCAAGTCCGCAGGGAGAAAAGAGAGCTGTGGAATGATTTTTCTATTGTGAGTAACAAGATTATGATCAGAAGAAAGGGGAGGGGGAGAGGAAAATGTGGATGATGTTGTTATTACCAAAATGAAAGAGTTTAGAATAATCATAGCAGTTAGGGAAATGTGTTTTTGAAGACCTTGAGAGAGGTCATAATGAGAGTTTACTTTGTAGATCTAATCACGCTTTACAAGACCATATGCCAGTTCCCAGTGGTGTCCACAGTGAACAGCAGGACATCAGTAATTTTCCAGATGTGCCTTCCCCCCCAGAAGGACAACAAAACCAGTGAGCAGAACTGGAGTGACCCAGCACTGGGGGAGCCTCTGAACTCCTTTTGACTGGGATGCTCTCATGAATAGTTTGGTTGTTGCCTGGTAACACTGGCATAAATTCTTCTGCAGTGTGACTGAGCCCACAAGAGACAAAGAGAAACTGGGAGAGGGATCATAGGTTCTAATTTTATGGACATGTCCTCATGAAACAGAGTTGAAGCGTGCATACCATAACATCTGTCCCAGATATCCAATGAGCATTTGGAGTCACATCAGCAGTGGGGGAGAAGGGAGGGGTGTTTGGTGCCAACAGGGCACCCTGTGAAATGTGCCAGTGCAGAGATCACGATCTCAGCTTCTGATGAAGCTGTCTCTAACTTCAGCAAACACGTGCTTGTTTGGCCCCCTGTGGTTGGATCCTTCCCTCACCTACCCTTGGGGCATTGCCCCAGTCCCACTTTCCAGGTCAGAGCACAGAGCAGCAGAAGAGTTCACAAGGGACTGTGGAATCACTGGATCATCCAGTTTTCTTAAAGAGTAGTGGCTGAGGGGGCAACCTTTTAGAGAAGTGCACTTGGAAATGGTACCCTAGTGAAGGGGAAAAATGACGTTCCCCAGGGAAGGAATGTGGAATCATTTGTTGTCTTCTGGACGTTTTGCTGGCAGCCTGGCACCCTTGTTCCAGGTTGCTCTTTACTTCTACCTCGTGTGCTTTGTGCCTGTTTTGTGGCTGACACCAGCTCAGGGAAAGGAGCTGTCACAGTCCGGTGACAAGACAGTGGTTCCTGGTGTCACCCTGATGCAGCTGACTCACAGCTTGCTCTGGAGGAGCAGGAAACAGTCTGAGATCCACCAGAAGCAGCCAAGTGCCTGCATGGTGCCTTCAGACAGACTCTGACTCAGGACTGGGCTTTGCTCGCACTGCTGATTGTGGTTCAACATACTGCCATTTCCCTAGAAGAAACAGAGGGGTTGTGACAGTCACATCTTTCCATGGGAACAAGGAGTGGAGTTTCCTAATGAGCTGGAGAGGGAAGGAGGAAATTTCAGTCAGGGACTGTTCCTCTCAGGGCAGTGGCACACCAGGAGCTGCTTGGCCAAGCGAGATTTGCCTGCCCAGGAGCTGCTGAGCCGAGCAGGAGAGCGGCTCCAGCCAGAGCCGTGCCAAGGAGCAACGTGCTGCTCTACATGTTACTGAGCATTGGGCCAGGGGCTTGGAGAAGAAAAGGAAAAAGCCCTCATGGGAGATGGCCTATTTTTAATGAGCCCAAACCTCTTCCACAAATTAAGTGAAATATTTTAAAAGGAAACAATATTACTTTGGTTTTATTTGTTTCAGCTACTTAGTTACAGCTCCACGTGGACACAATTAATGGAGGAAATAGAGTATTTTATAAGCCCAGGACTCTGAGATAGATATTTTGTGACCATGTGAAATTCTTTGCCCTAATCACCACACATTCCTTGGGAAAAGGTTGTATTATTGCTGAAGATTGTTAACCTTGATTCCAAAAATGTGTCTAGTCATTGAAAGACAAAGGTCAAAAATTGCCGTGGCATTATTCAGTGACAGTTTGCCCTCCACTTTCCACTAAATTCCATGCTGTCCATCTCTGGCTCAGGTCTGCCCTAACAAAGTATTCCTTAGCAAGAACGAGAGACATGTCTTTTCCACTGGAGCAAGTTTGATCCCCCAGATCCCTTTCAGACTCCCTGTGACTTCATGTAAATCACTTGGACCTTCAGCATCTTATTTCTCAATGATTTGGGTTTTTTTTTTAAATAGAATGTGATTTCCCCTTCATTTTTGTGTTTGCAGGATGATTTTTTTCAAGACAGTGAATCATCTTATTTTGGTGGTATCTAACACCAACCTCTCTGATCTTTGCTGGTCAGAGAATAAAAACAGACTGAGGCAAGAACCTGGGGGTGAACATTGTTTAGATGAAGAATTTCATTCGTTTCATTTCAATTTTCATTTGAAAGCCCTGTCCTGCTTTCATTATGATAGGCAAAAACAAAGAAGTCATCCTTAGAATAAAAGAAGCATGTTTTTTCAGTCTTCTGGGACTGCCTCAAGTATCAGAGATGGGACCAACAAAATACCAGGACTGGGAGCTCTGGCAGGAGCGAATGGAGCAGCAGGGTTTGATTTCTAGGTGGAGAGAGCTGATCATTTCCTCAGGTGATACAGATCTCTGGGCCTCATGAATCAGCCATCCCCTTCTCCCAGGCAGACCTAAATATCCTCCCTTCCAGCTCTCAGAGCTGTGCTGGGCAGACTGCATTGCAGCAGGCTCCTACAGGAGGAGGTAAACAACACCTCCTCGATGCAGTAATCTCTGCAAATGTCCCGACAGCAAACCCAGCAGAGTAAATAAACAAACACCCTGCTTTGCCTTCCCCTCTGCACCGATGATAAATTTGGGTTACTGTACACGTCACTGCTCGGGCTGTGCAGGGCTGCTGTGAATCCATTAGTAGGGCAAGGGTGAGTGACTTCTGACTTCAGCGACCCTTAAAGTTAATCCAGCATTGTAGGGGCAGAATTAAATGTGATGAGCTCAGAAAGTGTGATAAAACCAAATTTAAGTGCACAGCTGGACAGCAACCTATAAAGGCAGAATTTAAAACCGTAATAAAAACTTTGTAATCTAATTACGACGGCAGAGTTAAAGGTGAGGTATTTGCAGCATGATTCACATGCACCGTGGCTAACCTCTGACATCTTGAATATATTATGTGGTTTCTTCACTACAAGGGTAATTTTTGAGTTACTCTCTCACACTAGATGGTTCCTTGTCTCTGGAGGTTTTTCAGGGCAGGGCAAAAGCCTCTGCTTCCCTGTACTTCTGGCTCCAGGGGTCTCCAGGCTGCTCCTCCCCATGCTCTGGGCACCTGGGCAGGGGTTGCAGCAGGTGCATGATGCCTCCAAAATATTGCAGCTCCTGAGAGAGTCCAAGGAGAAGTGGCAGCAAGAGCGGCCATGTCTGGAGCTGGTGTTAGCTTAGCTAGATTTAATACCAGCAGGAGGGAGCATGCAAAGGAAGTTAGAGCTTGGATGCAGGATACAGTCCCAAGCAGTGTCGTTGTCATCCTGTCTTCGTTGCAATTGGCACCCAATTAACGCCACCACTGATAGCAGCCCTGTCTCTGATTTCAGTGTTGGCTTGTCCAAACACCAGAGGGTGGGGAAAAAACAACTTGTGAACCCTGCCTGGCTCCTCTGGACTGCTGCCAGGGACAGGGCTTGCTTTGCCCATCTGGTTCAGAGGGCTCTCCCCAGGATGAGTACTGCCAAGTGAGACAACAACCTCAGATCCAAGTCTGCCATCTGCCAGCAGAGCTGTTCTACACCAACGCAGAGGTCTTGTCCCTGGCTCTCATTAAGCATTGTCCAGCATCCTAAGAGCACTTCATGTGTGGGAGATGTAGTGGTGGGATTTAGACAAATTTGCTCAGGTTAGTAACAGCTGCGCAATACCACCTGAAGAGATCTCACTTTCTTCAGCCAGCCTATGTCAAGACAGAATTTTCAAATCTGAAATCTACCCCATGTGATAGTTCTGGGTTTTTTCTGCATCCCAAACACCAATTCAAACATGGAGCAGAAATGCCAGGAGAAAATCTTTCTATATGAAGTCAGTAAAGCTCTACATTGGGGGTTTTCTTGAGTTAAAACTACTTGGTGGCATTTCTGAAATCAAGTTTCGTTCTTTTTGAATTTAGCTGAAAAGCATTCTTTTAAGTCTGATTGGCACAAGCTATATTCCTATAGCATGATGCTCATGGGAGGGGCTGAGGACAGCCTTGTCTGTAGAATCAGCATCCCAAAATAAACTACATCCTCCCTCAAGGCAGTGTGAATCCAGCTGATCAATCTCCACAAATGTTGTTCTTAAACTGATGAAATATTTCCCATGTTTGTGAAACCGAACTGAAATAGACCTGTTGCTTAGGTTTCCCCAGTGAGTAATCCAGTAGTATTTTTTCCTCAAGGAAATTAATTTTTTTTCAGGATACTGTGTTTCAGAACATGTCTCTCTTTTTCCCCCTTTATGAAGCTCAGAGGGGAACAGCAGAGCCCTCAAGGACACCCTGTGAAAGGGTTCAGGGTGATGCTCTCCCAAAGGGAGAGGGGGTTGTGAGAGCCATTGCTAAAATAGGTAATTGATATCAGCAGTGTGGAAAGAGGTGTGGGGTGCTCTTGGAAAGGGACTGCTCAAAATTCCAAGTACACCTTACCTTTGTAATCACGGGCCTATCTCAGTATTGATATTTAAGAGACAGAGACCTGCTTTTTTTTCTTTAGAGAGAAAAGGATGTATGCATTATTGAGGTTTTCTTCTGCTCTTCCTGAGACAACTATATCCCAAACTCTCCTTCTCTTCCTAGGGCTGTACAACAGTTACACCAGGAGAGAACCCTGCACAGGACAAAACAGCTTCTCAAATGTGATCAGTGACTGCCAGAAAACACCACAATGAGTGCCCCAAAACACAGGAAGGAGCCCACCAGCTGCAGGAAGGCAGCATGAGGATTAACAGAGCAATGTCCCAGGTACAAGCAGGGTGAGATCCCACAAAGCCCAGGCCAGCAGCCACACACTACCTGCTCTGGTGGGGTTAGAAATCCCATCCTGGATGGCAGCTCCAGCTCCTAAATGCTTCAGTTCCCTGTACAGGGAGAGAGAATAAGGGAGCATTTAACACCCTCAGCCTGCAAGACACAGACAGGAGGTGGTAAATACCTTGATAAGGAAACTGGAGTGAAAATACCAGCTTTAGGCAATCCAGATTTTATCAGGGAAGTATGCAGGAATGAGTAACTGCCTGACATGCAGATGTGCCTCTGCACAGTGCCAGTAGCCTGCCAGTCCCCACATCTGGCCTCAGGCGACACGCTCCCATTTCCAAACACATGTGATTTCAGGGGTATATTGGGGAGGTATTTTTGCATGGGGTTCTCACTTAGGCAATGGCAATGCCCAAAATGAATCCACAACTCCATGCCTGGAAGATTCTCTAGAGTCTCTTAGCACCGGAGACTTGTTTTTCTGCTGTGAGAATCAACTTGGCTTGTGAGAGAAGGCTGTTGCTCTGCTTAGCAATGACATGCATGTCACAGCATGGGAATCCATGCGTGCTGGTTGAAAACAAGATCCTGGAATCCAAGGGCTCAGCAAAGTCATAAAAAAAGTAATCCAGTATCTTGCTCAGTGGGTGGATGGTGTCTCGTGGACAGAGACACCTGAGACACAAGAGGAAACTGATGCCCAGCCCCATAATTGTCTCTGCAATGTGAGTCACATATTTGGTGGGAACAGATGGAAACTGAAGTGCTGTGAACTGGCACAACACATAAATTCACACTTGAGGAGATATGGGGATGGTGGGGAAAGAATCCCGGGGTAGTTGTAGCAACAGCAAGCCTGTCAGACTTCAAGGAGTGTCTGGATGATGGTTGTAGATGTATGATTTAATTTTAAATAGCCCTGTGAGGCGGTGGGGAGTTGGACTCAATGAACTTTATGGGCCCTGCCCAACAGAAGATACTCTGTGGTCTGATACAGCCAATTGCTTGGTCTCTTACTGTTGCCCTGGACTCCAATACAATACAAAGGGCCTGAGTGTTGGCTATTCTCCCTCAGATTTCAGATCTCTAGGGAACCCTTTGCCTGGGCTGTCATCAGCCAAGGTGGAAATGCCTGTTCAGAGAGCCTGTCCCTGCTCTGGCAATGCTCTTCAGGTGTCTTACAGGCTTTTGGACCTTGTTGTTTGCTTTCGGCCCTGATTCTTCATCAGGTTTTCAATAGAAGAGAAGACACAACCAGCCCATTACTTGGAGGGAAGGGGAGGGTAGGAAGAGCTTGGCAGCTTAAAGGGATTTGCTGGAAACATGAACAAGGCGAGAGGAGAGCCTTGCTGCAATGATAAGGGCTTGGGGCAGCACTCAATTGCTGTGCCACACCAGGGGATTGTGTGCCAAACGGGACAGGCAGTCTCCTTCTTGGGGTGGTGCTTAGTGGGACTAATAACAACCATAAGTAGGAAAAATATGGATGCTATTGGAGAAAGAGGCCCAGGAATGGATAAAGAATAAATTGGCTGTGCTGTGTACAGAGAGGGCCAAACAGATGTTGGGCCTGATCCAGAGCCCATTGAGTTAATGGAAAGGCTCCCTTTGGTTTCATTGGACGCTGTCTCAGACCCATTCCAGCTTCACAGGAAGCAGTGGAGACCAAGAGCAATAACTTGTGGTGGCTGGAGTGGTGTGAGTTGCAGAGGTGTGGCCAGGGGGGTTCATGCTGAAAACAGATGGGTCTGACAGACTGGTCCCTTTGGGCTGGGTAACCCCTCTGCCCCCACCCATCATGTGGGTTTGGTCCTCTGGCCAACGTTTTGGCATAATTCTGAACAAAACTGGCCTTTTTGCCTTCTGATGCACCCTCCTTCTGAAGGAGGTTCTAGCGTGGTCTCATGGTGGCCCAGGATTTAGAAACCAGTGATTTGAGCCATCCACAGAGAAGGAGGAAAGGAGATCTGAGAACAGTTGACCAAGGAGGAATTTTGTTGTGGACCAGCAAAAAAAATAATGTAAAGCAGGTGTTTCTGCAGTTGTGAGACATTTGTAAAGCCAATGTGTCCAACAAGTCTCCCACTCACATTCTGGTCCACGTGACATGGCAAGGTCTGACACGGAGGACCGCAAATAGAAAACATCTCTCTGTACTAGTTGGCGTGCACCGGGGCCTCCCTCCCCTCCTGCTCTCTGCTTTTCTGTTTATTTAGGTGTGTGTCTTTGTTTCTGTTTTTACATTTAGCACGAGTGGAGAGGAAGTGGGATTTCATACAGCTTAGGAGGCTGGAGCTCACCACGCTTCGGAGCATGGGCCTGTATTTGTCCTCACCCTGCAGGTGTGAGTGCTCGCAGGCCAGACCCTCACTGCTATGAACTGCCCCAGGCTCCACGAGAGCCCCCTCCTCTGAGCCAGCCCATCTGAACAGGCTTGTGGTGTCCAGAGATGCAGGCACAGGCCATGCTGAGGTCAAGCTGGGCTCATGGTTAGGAGTGGGAACTGGAAGCTGAGCAGAATCAGCTTTCTTCAGGTGATGGTACCAGGAGGAATGGATCAACCATGGCATGCAAAGATGCTTCAACAAACAGCAGATGCTGTTTTGTTCAGGGTTGTGAATTTACTGGAAATGCAATTTGGGGAATATTTTGATTTAGTTGAATTTAGGCCAACTTGGAGAGGGTCAAGGAAGAAAGTTTTGAGGGTAAGTTCAGGGCTGTTCTCAGGACTGCCTTCCCTTCTGCAGCTATTTCCCTGCCCACACATGTACACACAACACCAGGGCAAACCATGGCTTGGGCTGAGCTGTATTTTAGGTACTTAACAGGTTTAAATTGTGACCCTGCAACATCCAATCTCCAGAATAGGATCTCTTGCTCTTATTGACAGTAGTGCACGTCTAGCCTTATTTAAAAAGAAGAAAGCCACTGAACTTACTGAGTGAGGTGAGGTCGGTTTAGGGCTGGATGAATTGCCTGGCAGGAAGGTTGTGTGGAAGTTTGGCTATCCCACCATAACACAGCAGAAGGAGAACGCCCCAGCCCTGACTTCCAGTCCAGTCCTCTTTTTAACATGCTGGCTTGTTTACATTTGGGTGGTAGATGGGTGGAGCCATTACTCCAATTTTTTGGCTGTTATCTGTCCATTTGGATGTCAATGTAAACTGATGCAATTAATAATCGTGGCTTGCTATTGGAAATGATTAGTCTTTTCATTTTCCATAAATATTGGCTGGCTGGCTTCACCTGGCAGAGGCTGGGAACTGTCATGGCTGAGAATATGGGGATTCATAACTCCACGAGAGCTATGGTGTTTTCCAGTCTAACAAGACTATTGGATTTAGACATAAGCAGGACACTGGACTGGGATTCAGGGAGCAATAGAGAAAATGCAGGTATTTCAAAGCAAGTGCTGTATGGGCTCCAGTTCCAAATAACACCAATGCCAACCAGGTTTTTTTTCCCCAGAACTCAGGCATACAACACACTTTCCGCTTTTGGAGTTCATCATTCCATAACTCCAGAAATTGCAATATAAATCTTGGCTACTATGCACACTTCAACTTGAAAACACAAAAGTGATCTGTGATTTTAATTCAAGCAAATTGGAGAGTGGATTAGAAATAGGATCCAGATGCATCTCTAATAGTGAAAAGAAAAATTAGCTGAACATTGGAACTGAAATGAACTCTGTCTCTCTTTCAGTTTTTTTCCTCTCTTTTGCTTTGTAAGAGGAATTACATATACTTAAAGCACCATAATTAAATTGTCATTTGTTCCTTGCCTTGGTCGAAGCTCTGCCCAGCTGAGCACATCTCAGTTTCCATCCTGGGCATTTACCTACAACATGGGGCTGGGAGGAGGATGGAGGGGTAGTTTCTTACTTGTTTTATGAAATTAGGAATCAGAGGCATGCAGAGTCTGTCTGGTAGAGTCTTCAGCAAGCGAGCTGCCAGGCTCTGCAGGTTATACATCATTAGCACGCAGAGTGTCCAGGAGAGCCCAAAGCTTGTGCAGGTGTGCTGGCAAATCTTGCACCCCTTCCTCCCTCCTCCCTCTGCACCGCACTTCCAGCGTGCTGATACTTGAAACCCGATGTGGCAAAATCACAGAGAGCTGCTCTCGAGTTTGTCAGCTCCCAGCTCACCCAGCAGACGTGACTGTGAGAGGGCGCGTGGAGCCTGGAAGGGACTTGCTGGAAAAACAAAACCATCAAGTCAAAAGCTTAGTGTTTTTTTCCATGAGTGTATGAAAAAAAGTGTGAGTGTTTTTTTAAGCACTTTCAGATATTAGAAGTTTAGTGAACACAGAGACAGCCTCTTTTTTTTTTTCCTCTCTCTTTTTTCCCCTGCCCTTGAACTTTCAGAATGACTATAGGGAATATATCCTAGGCTGTTTTCAATGACCCATTCACATGGTGGGTTTCTTTCAGCTTTTCCCAAAAGAGAGTGAGCTCCACTCAACCTCTGCTCTGGCATTAGCTGCCATTATTTGTGCATCCTACTTGGATAATCAATAGAAGTGGATGGCATATGAAAATAATTATGCACACAGCTCTTTCCCAGCTTCCAAGATGAAGACAGAAGCTGGGAAAGGAGCCTTTGCATATTCAGCACTTGTTAAAAAAATGAAATATAGTGCTGCGTGTTATTGTTGTATCCTGAATCCTGGGCATTCAGCAGCAGTTTCTTTTGACACTGCATAGCACTCTGGCCACATGCACCTGAACAAAAAGCTCATCAGATTTTGCATCCTTCCTGACTTTGCTGGAAAAGTTGTGCTGTCTGCTCATGTGGCATGCCAAAAAGCAAGAACTCCTGTTGGGAGAAAGGGATCTGACTGGGTCAGTGCCCTCTTTTTTTTAAGGGATACTAACACAGCTGCAGTTTTACAGCCAAATGTCCTGGCCCCAAGCCAGCTTGTGGTGACAAGTGGATGTTCAAGGCATGGTGTGTCTCTCTGTAGCAGGGAATGAGCTTTTCCAGCCAAAATCCATGTTCAGCCCCCCAGCTAAATGGCTCTGTCTGTACATGGCTCATGGCAAAGTCACCTTGAGATGTCCATCAGGCCGTCATTGCTTACTGAAGAACCTGATTCAGGTTCTCCATCACCCGAGAGAGTCCTCCCAGCCAGGAAAGTAGTGAGTCATGTTGTATTAGAAGATATTTAATGTCTATTTTAGGAGGTTTGCAGCCTCAGCCTCCCTTCAGGCAGTGGCCAAGATGAACCATTGGCGTGAACATGAACATTCCCACTGCAGCCTCCCTGAACAGCAGCAGCACTGGATGCCAGCATGGGGCTTCTGAGCCAAGCAGGTGGTAGGAAAAGGAGAGGCACAGATTTTGTCAGGCCAGGCTGTAACTGCAGGGTAAGGCTGTGTCCTTTTTCTCTGGAGAAGCCCTGGAGAAGCTTTGCGTAGCAGTTTCACAGTGGGTACTAGATCCTAGCTGTGGCTCTGTTGAGGTTTAATGGTCTTTCCATAGAGTCTGTTCATGGTCTCTATTAAAGACAGGAGGAGAGGTGGGGTGGAGCAGGGATCTGTCCCAGTGTGGCTGTTCCCACATGTTTCATTTAGACTTTTCTCTCTTAATCTGCAGAAGGAATGCCATGGCTGTACAGCCTGGAAAATCCTGTGATGCCTTCAAGAGCTTACTGCTGGGCACATCCGGAGTCTGGCAGCTGCCTCCCTGGAAAGAGCTAAGGACATCAGGCAACCTGCTGCTCCCAGCAGGTTTCCCAGGGCTATTTCACATATCTGGACAGCAGTGATTACAGGGGAGCAGTTCTTTTTGGCCATTACTCTGGGATCTCTGCTACCTCCTAATCTAGGCAGCAAGCAGAAGTGTTTGCTGATGGGCTGCTCCATTGTCCATCCCCAGCTTTTCTCCGTGGTGGTACATTGTTTGTGGTGCTGTCTAAATCCTCCTGCCAGCCCCAACAATACCTCGCACAACCCCGGCGTGTTGGGAGCTTCCAGGCCAAGGAGAAACCAAACCCGCTCAGCCCAGCTCTGTTTGTGCCAAAGTGTTTGTGCAGTGATTAACTCCTGCATGGACACACACAGCCACAAATCTCCAGGTTGTCTCACAGCCTTTTCATTCAATTAAGTCTGTTGACTTAGTCTCATTTTGAGCAGTAACTGGATTTAGATAAGGCAGTGGAAAGCAAAACATCAATTGTGTGATTCCTGGCCCAGCCGGTATGTTGATCCGAAGGGAATGTTTGTGCGGGCGATAACGGAGGCAGCACAGTGATTAGGACAAAGTCATTTGGTGCAAAGACTTCCACGGAGTAAAAATGCTCTGTGTTAAGTGCAAACACTGGCCTGACGAAGCAGAGGGAGCTGCCTGCTTCCTCAAATTCCCTCTTTGCCTCACTTGATGCATCTGCTGTGAACACACAGTGATGGAGAGGTCCTGGTCAGTCTGAAAGTGGAATCATGTTGGGCTCAGAACTGGGAGATCCCACTGGGTGAATGGGCTGTGCTGGAGGCCAGCTCCCAGAACCAAAGCTGCAGCAAGGTTCTACAGAGATGTAACCATTTGGGATCCAGTCAGTTACTCTTTGTCAGAAACAGACCAAAGTTATTCTGGGATAATTCCTCCCCACAAGCTGTAGGGCATGAGTTTACAGACAGTTCCCTGGGGGCTTGATTTGCCCCATGTCCCTGGGAAGAGGAGATGACACACCCTCAGCATCCACTCCTTAGAATACAGCTGGTCCAATGGAAAGATCCTCTAGACACAATAGCTGCTGTCTCCCTGTATAAGCAAGAGGTAAGAAAGCTCTCCTATTTGCATGCAAAGATTTCTGTGATGCACTCCTGTGTCTGCTATTGCTTTCAGGCTGTAATCAGAAAATATGTCAGGGAGACATCCATTGTTGTATGCTTGTCAAAAGCACATTTTTATGCATGGCTTTTTCGGTCACTTTGTTCTCCAGGTAACTGTTAAGATAATGGGAAGCATAGGTCATTCCTGACATCCTGCAAATCTTCGGCACAGACCACAGAAGAAGAGTGCAGAAAAAAGGCAGTCAGAAGACATTACTTCCTATATTAGCTGAGGATAAGGTATGCCATTGGAACATAGCAAATGTATCACTGACTTTCTTGTTTTCTCAAGCTGGAGACAATTTCTTCTTTTGATTCTCATTTATGTCATTCTGTGACATAAGAGAGATCATTCTGGCTGGTTGCAATGTGAGAACTCCTGGTGGCCACTGAAAGTGGACAATACATTTCTGATGGTTCAAAAATGACGGGCTGTGTGAACCTGTTCCTCTGAACAGCACGGCTCACCACTGCAGGAACAGGGGAATGTGTTACCTTAAAGGATTTCTTTCCCATTCCTCCCACCTGCTCACTTCCCTATTGGGCCATGCAGCTCTTCTCATAAAGGTGATGCTGGCAGCAATGTAAACCCAGTGGTTTTGAGAGAATGCCTGTGCCATGGGGCAGTGATGTTTCACATCCTTATTCCTGTGTGTTTTAGTGCACTCAGACACTCTATTTCCATCAGTGACTCGGACCATGGAGTGTTCATGGCTCCCTTGCAGCAGAACACTGTGGTGTAGGGTAGTGGGGTGTAGTGGTGCAGGGACCCCAGGCACTGTGGACCCTGTACCCAGCACATGGCATTGCCCTGCACAGTATGCAGCTCCTGGGCTGTGTGTACACACATACAAACACTTAATTGTTGACAACTTAACATATATTAAACATCTCTGGTAGCGATGAAAGATGGCATCCTCCCAGAGTTTTGCATGAGCTAATCGTCCTTTTGTGTGAAAGTGTAGGTGGGGACTCTTCTAACAATACAGAGTTGATTAGCTCATCATCCTGGCTTTAGGGGCATACTGATGTGCCCATCCTGCTTTCAGAGCCCTGAATAATCCAGCTTTGCTGCTGTCCTCTTGTAAAAAAAAAAGAGAGAGTGTAGTTTCAGTGTTTGGTGTTCAAGCCCGTTTCTCAGTACAGGGAATGAACAGGGATTCACCTGTTATTTACTGGTATCACTCTTGGCTTCAGTCTGCTTTGGACTGCTCTTGGTATCAGTAATGATACCTATCAGCATAATTGCTATTTTTCAGACATCAGTTGGAATAACACCCTTGAGGATTAGGCAGGCATGATTCACTATCAGAATGAGAGGACCATCCCCAGAAGTCTGTGCTGCTCATGGTTCATTTAAACCTCTGTTAACTGTCTGGATGGTGGAGTAGTAGGTTAAGCCAATGAAACAGGCTGGAAGACCCCGACTTTGGGAGGAGGATTGTTCTTAAATGTTCATGCATACACTTTAGAAATAATCTTAGGTGAAAAAAAGGAAGTTCATAATAAAAATACACATAAGAAATCAGGTCAAGGTCCTGGCACTATGCCAGGGGAGCTGGTAGAAGACAAACTCCAGCATCCATGTGAAGCTGTGGCCAGAAAGATACTTGGCATCGGAAGGGCTATTAAGACCACCCTCTGTATGGAGGTTCTCATGGTGCTGGAGAGGCCCAGGCCTCAGATCCACACTCCAGATTTCAAATAAAGATGTAAACTCCAGAGGAAGTCTAGAGGAGAACAGCAGGACTGAAAAGAGGTTTCACAAAACATGACCTGTAAATAATTTTTTTTTTTTTTAATTTTAAATCTGGAAAAGACTGAGGACAGCTGTGGGAGGCTTCACTTGTGGAGACAGTAGCTGAAAGGGGTCTGGTAAGAAGTGCAGTGGTCATGGGTCTACTTGCATGTGGAAGGAGAAGCAGAGGAGAGAGTTTAGGAAAGCTCTTTCCATAAAGAGCAGGTAATGCTGAAACTGATGACATAGAGATCTCCATCTCTGTGAGTTTCTAAGAGTTTGAATTAATGTGTCCCATGAGTGGCATAGGCACAGGCACAGAATGACACAAAAGGGTCTTTCCACACCTACATGATTTGTTTAAATCCATTCTGTGGGGTTTGTTACTTTCTCGGCAGTAGGAGAAATGTTGGACTCAAGTTTGGTTGCTGACATGAAAAACATGTTGATAGGTAGGTATGTTTGTGCAGAAAATGTAGATAAGACAGGAAAAATAATATCGTCATCAGAAACAACAGCTAGAAGTTTTAGAAGTTCTGCTTCAAAGAGGTGTATTTAAGGAAAACAGCTCCTGTGGCAAAACATCTTTCATTAAACAAAATATTTAGCTGGAAAAATTTGCAATGAGCTCTGCAGATTAGCAGCCCAGCACAGTCCCAAGATATCTGAAGTGTAGTTACTGATCCTAGAAATGGTTCTTTTCTCTATTTGGGATTAAGCAGAGATAACACAACACCTCTCTTTGCAATTGGAAGGTGAGGAAAGAGATTTTCAGGGCAGCCAGAGAGGAGCTTCACCTGTGAAAAAGGCCATGGAAGAGTAAGGATCAAGAAAGACTGTGCAAGATCTGCCAGATTAGGAGGGCAGTGGTAGCTCTCAGAGAGCTAAGGAAAGAATGTGGTTTGGGGATGAGAGGCAGAGACCCAGGGCTCAGAAACTGCTGGTTCTCACAAAGCCTGCACTTCTGTGTGTTCAGCCCAGGAAACTGCTGAGGGGGATGTGAAACAAGCTGCCATATGTTTTTGCAGATGCTCCAGGAGTGTGTGCTCCCCTTATGGATATATATTTTATACCCAGTTTTGAAATTGGGTCAGAGTATTTCAGAGCTCCAGGAGGAAACTCCTGAGAATTTACAGACCTGAGATGCTGTGATAATGGTTCTGGACAGCAATTTTACTTTCCCCTGTTGAGGCTTGGGTAGACAGAGGGGAGTGCAACAGGAGATCCACACCAAAGATCAAGGCAGACAACATCTGCCTGGTTGTCAGATTACATGCCAGCAACCGGGAAAAAATGAAAAAATCCAAAGTCAGATCTGGTCCTTGCTCTGGGAATGCAAAGAGGCCTGAAAGACTCTTACATATATTTTTATGCCTGGCATAAAACCACCACAGAAACTTCTGTGTTTCGCTGGTTTTGCCATCCATTTAACAGGAATATATCAAATGAGTATGAAGGAATGAGATCTTATTGTTAGACTAGTCTTGAGTTGGTGTAACTTCCCTTTACAGGAGGATGCAGTGTTCAGCCTCTGCCCATCACAGCTCAACAGCTGCCCTCCCAAACACATCAGGCTGCAGGCTCACACCTTAAACCAACAGTCCTGTGGTTGTGGGAGACAGGGGACCTTCAATTCTCAAAAGTAGTGGGTTTTTTCTCCGAAGTAGAGTTTCCTCCAAAGCCTCAGAGAAATTAGTATCCTGAGATACTATCCCTCTGTCAGGCAGGGAGGATGAACTGCCACTGTCATCATTGCTCTTAGCTTTAATTTTTGCACAAATAGCCCCAAACCCCTCTGGAGTGGGGGCAATATGAGACAGACACATTTCATCTTAATGCAAAGGCAACTGTGTTTACTTCCAAATTACAAGCCTTATCTCACAGGAGCTTGGGATGGCTCTATAGTTTCAGAAACTTCATGGTAAAAGGGGCATTTTTTAAATGCAGTGTTTTCCAGAAAGATGATCTTAAAAATATAGTGCAGTTCAAATCCTCTGCTTCCTTTAATGCTATTTTCAGGTTGGGGTTTTTTTGGGTTTTTTTTTCAGATTAGGTTTAGCAACATGCATGAGATGTTAGATTAAAGGGACAAGGCTTGGGTTTTCTGTGTCTGTACAGAAATAGCTGTTTTCTGGGTGGGCCAGGTGAAGCTGAGCAGAGTTATTGTCCCTTGACTTCCCCAGCCTTTTGGGTGGAGGATGTAGGGATGGGACTGGCTGCATGCAGGAAAGTCTGGCCAAAAGCACTGGGCCACATCCTTTGTGGAGGTAAATCAACATTGTCTGGGTGGCGTTTCTGGAACCATGACTATTTTCATCAGGATCAGGCCTTTTCCATATGGTGAGGAAGTGGTAAAGCTCACAAAGGGAGGGAAATCTGTCCATGCATGACAATAATTGCAAGAATCTATGGGGTTTTCCTATGTAGGTGGTGTCGTTTTCTCTGAAGAATGGAAGTGTGGCTCTTTTCCTTTAAGGAGACTTGCTGAGCAGCTCATCCTCATAAGGCAGCAAGCCCAGATGCCCAGAGGAAGATCAGTGTTGTTGTGAAGACACAGCCCCAAAAGGCAAAACGTCTGGATTTTATTTGCAGCTCTGCCAGCAGCTTCCTGGATGATGGTGGCCAAGTGAACCAGGTCCGTTGTTCCAGCAGCCCCCGTGCCCTCTCTGCACAGGCACAAGTTGTATGTTCACTCAGGGCTTTGCACAAAAGCAAATGCAAAGCTGCAGAGAACCACGTGCTGCCCTGCTTTACCCAGGAGAAGGGGGATGAGTTAGTGAAGCCACTGGATCCCTGACAGCAGGGATCTGGTTCCAGAAACGAGGGAGAGTGGCAGAGCAAAGCCCACCTTGCCCAGTGGCCCATTGCTGGCAGACGGTGCCCAAGGAGGAAAACAGAGTCAGGGTGAGCAGAGCTGGACTTCCAGAGTTGGGAGTGGTTCGTGTGAACTCAGCAACCCTCAAAGGATTTCTAAACCTGGGAGCATGAGTAGTCCAGGATGAGCTCTTAGGGCACCTTGGGATTTTTAGCTTCCTTGGAGGAGTACTCATTTCTTCAGTTCTACGTCAGACCTGCTGGGTCACACAGGGCTTTTGTAGCTGCTGCAAAGAGCAGCCTTCCCATGGCTGTGTCAGCTCTCACAAGGAAGTGATGCTGCCTGCCAGGGGATTGAGGCTAAATGCACTGATGTTTCTTCATGCTTTGGAAGGGAAGAGAAGTCTGGGGAGAGTTATTGTTGTGGTGTACAGGAACTTTGCCAGTATAATGCCCTGTAATAACAGCTAGTCTTCCTTCAGGTCATTAAGTTACCTATTTTTTAGTACTCTTGCTCATGACAAATAGATCTTGAGTTTAGAGATGCCCTCCTTCTCTTTCCTTTTTCCTGACTTGCTAAATGTATCTGGGATGTTTTCTTTTTTTTTTTTTTTTTTTATGGTGGTGTATCCAAATATCCCTGTTTAAGTGTTGTCTTCCAATTCTCTCCTCCAAGAAGCCATGACCAGATAACCAACACATCTGTGCTCTGTCTCCATGTCTCAGTGGGAACTAAAGCACCAAGAAATATTCGGAAGGGCATTACAGATGATGAAACTGGATTTAGAATAAGGAAATGTCTGTCTGCCCTCAGAGATCGTCTCTCCCATCTGCTTTGTTGGTGCCCCATAACCAAGCTGCACCCTGGCAGCCAAAGAGCTGAGTTAGAGTGGGGGTGGGTTGAACTTTCAGCCCAGCTTGTGGTGGGGTTCCTACATCCGGGCTCAGGATGGTGTGAATGTGGCTACATTCCACCTGGAGATGGCTGGGATCCAGCTGGCTGGGAAGGGGGCTGGATGGGCAGGCAGATGTTTGCCTCGGCCAGCATGGGCATGCCCAAATTCTCCTCATGTGCTACTGGAGGGTACTCAGATATCCCAGTGATGAGGGCAGTCTGAGAACCTGTTTAGACCAGAGCATGGGTTTCAGTGGCAGTTTTCTGGCTGATTAATTGGGTGACTTCATGCAAGTCTCAGCTTGCCATTGCCCTATCCAATAAATGGGAATAGCAGCATTTGTCTCCCTTTGTAAAACACTTTGAGGTCTACGGATAATCCTCCTCCTTTTTCCCACCCATCATTATGGGACCAAGTGGAATCTTACGACACATTGAGTTTCTGTGGTCTGGCAGTTGCCAAGCATCTGAGAATGACTCTTTGGCTTGAGTTTGAAATGTCTGTGACTGCCACGTGATTTGTCATGGCAGCTCCTCATTGAAACCAGGTCACCACTCACCTGAGAGTGCTTGAGATGGGGAGAGGAGCTGAAGTGGGCAGGAGGAGGATACAGATCCCGGGGCATCCTGTAGCCACACACATCAGCAATCCACCCATAACCCACAGCACTTTGTGGTTCAAAGCTCTGCAAATACTTAAGAGTAGAAAACTCCAAACAAGAGAAGATTCCTCTTGACCACCACACTGCTCTCTGTTATCCTGGTGAGCAGTAGGCAGAGCTGGAGAACGATCTTCATTGGGCATTTGGAGATGTTTTCATAACATGATGGTCAACATTTTGAATTCAAGGACCTTGTGCTTGATATTTTAGGACAGTTTCTTCTTTCCCTGATTGTCCTTGGAATCATAGAATAGAATGGGTTGGGTTGGAAGGGACCTTAAAGATCATCTGGTTCCAACACCCCTGCCATAAGCAGGGATGTCATCTCCTAGATCAGGTTGCTTAGGGCCCCATCTAACCTGGCCTTGTCCAGGGATTTTCTGCTATGTTGAGATGCAAATCCATTCTTAAATCTCATCCCAAGCAGGTACCAACAGGATGTGCTACTGAACTTATGCTGTTTCTTACAATGACGTGAAAGAAAACCTAAATGATTGCAAGTGAAACTTGAAGAGGGGAGTGAATAGCTAAGAACTCAGATTGCTGGTACACAGAGATCTTCCCAAAGAACATTGCAAAGCCAAAGAAGCCTTGAAGAGCCAGGCAACCAGCAGAGATCAGTATCAGGTAGCAGTGAGCTTACAGGAGAGAGGCTTGATCACAATCTACAGGTACTTACAAGAGGAAGGGAAATGAGGCAGATGTATCCAGACATCTTCTGGCTGGAAGTTGAAGCTGAATATTTTTTATTTTTTGTGGTGGTGGGGAACAGGACCAGTAGCTTCTTGCAGAGTAATGCCCCAAGGCTCCTGTAGTCCCTGACTGGCTAGGAGCAAATGTTTGAAAAAATAAGCTGTAGTTGTAAGAGAAATGAGCTGGAAGTGTGTGGTGGCCTTTGCCACGTACAGGAGCAGATTAGGAGATCCTCCTGAGTCCTGTAGTTTAGGATCTAGAAGAAATTTGGATTTCTTCTGCTACAGCAACATTAAAGCCAGCTTCATCTTCTCACCCCATCAAGGGCTGAGCCCCACCAGTGAGGGTAAAGCTTTTGAGAGGGAATAGTTCTTCAAGACTCAACTCCGAACACCATCAGTTATGTGGGCCAGCTTGAGCTGCCTCTTTTCTTGTCCTCTGCCTCCACTGTATCATTACAGGATGTCAGCATCAGAATTACCTGCTGCTCTCATCTCTCCCTTAAATCAGAAAGAAACCCAAACAAACAAGTAACATACCAAGAGCCTGTGAGTGAGTGAACATGAAAGGCTGCAATTTCCCAGAGCAGCACTCAGGGTCTGCTCCCTGGACCAGACTGTGAGGGACTCAGCACTTGGCTGGGCTGGACCCAATGGTTCTGTGTTTCACGAGTCCTATCAGGTACCATCTGTCCATACATAAGCTGTGCTTTACTTATAAAGTAAATTCCATTACATGGGCTATAATGTACAATTTCAAAGCAGACCCACCTTAAAAACATTTTGTTTAATAAAATAACTTAATTAGAAGAGAGCTTCTGGCTGATGTGGTTGAGGCTGTGATAATTTTTCCTTCTCAAATCATTTTCTCTGTTTATTATACTTAATTATAGTGTAATTATGTATCCATCCTCTAGGCAAATTATGCAATCAGAAAGTGTGAGTGGTTCATTTGCCACTGCTGTTGGGACCAGTGTTTACATCCCTAGTACAAAATATGAGTATAATTCCTATTATTTATAATATTACGTATATGCATATATATAAAAGAAGTTTCACACAGGATGAAGAATTGGTGTAAATATTTTATTGGCACTCATTTTTGCATCATCCACTCAATTCGTTTGTGGCCTACTAATAATGGAGACACCCAAAGCTCAGGTAAGTAAAATCTTTACCATGAATTTTCTCAAACACAAATTCGTGGCTGAGGAATGTGGAAGTTGCACAGCTGAGCTTTAATTTTGGTAGGAGGGTTATTATTACTTTTAAGAGCTGCTTTTGCATTTCCCTTCCTAGTATTTCAGGATTTAGCAACAAGAGAGGAAGGAACCTCACAATATCCAGTTGTGCAGTGTGGAGTTGTGTTCACCTCATGGGTTCAGACTAGCCTATTTTTAGCTATGTGCTTCATGAACTTTCTAACCACGACAGCCCTGACATTAGCAGACTGAGTTGTTTGTTCTTCCTCTTTTTTCCCTTGATGGGAGTTGACAGATCGTGTTTGAACATACCAAAACGTGAAGCCAAGTGTCCAAATCTTGAAAATCCTCCTGAGATGGATGTTTTCTTCTTCTTTGGCCAGCTCTCAGAGTTAATACAAACTGAATTCCCACTTGGCAATTTCAGCTTCTCTGTCTGTGCTTATTTTGCAGAATAAAGCCACTCTCACCAGTGGAGCACGTGGGGGAGGTGAGCCCCCCATGTTTGTTCTGCTGGCAGAGGTGACACATCCACCTCCCACCCAGAGAAGGAAAAAGGTGATTCCTGATGATCCTCATCAGCCCTGCAGCTGCCCCATGGCCTCAAACAGCCTTTCCCTCTCCCCACCCTCAAAATGTAACCACTGCCCCATTCCTCCCTCTTCCTGAGAGGAGAACTGTCAGTTGTGGTCTCTGAGGGAAAGGCACTGCCCCAGCCAGTCTGGAATAAAGCTACAGAGTGGGGAATCAAAGCCCAGATCCAGGCAGATACTTTGTGGTAACCTAAGATCCCATGAACATCTGGGGAGATTTTTCGAAGGAGCCAGCAAATACTCCTGGGTACGGGCTGTTGCTCCATCCTGACCCCCTGACCCACTGGGGAGCTGCATTCACACACACACACTGGGGGGCCAAACCAGCCCAAACAGGGTGCAAAAAGCCCCACCACTGCTCCCAGTGCTCAGCAGTGGGACACAGCACGTGGGATGGATGGCACATGCCAAGAGCCCCAAGGCTGGAGCAGGCAGCAGCTCCATGGAGAGCTGAGGGACCACAGGAGCGGGCGCTGACTCAGTCCACAGCAAGGAGGCTTCTCCCAGAGCAGGATGAGATGGGAGCAGTAGGTATGTAAGATGTTTTTGTTTTTTCCTGATGTTATCCCCATTTTCCCAGGTCCCAGGTTCAGACAGCCGTCTGCCATGCGCTTTGGCCAGACACCGAGACGCTAACCATGAGCTGGCATTGCTGCCATGAGCAAAGGGACAATGCCATGGAGTGTTTGGGCTGTGCCAGCCTCTTCCCACAGGGATTTTGCATGGGCTGAAGTAGGCTGAGACTGGGCAAAGGGTGCTCTGGCTCTGGCCACCTGCCAGAGGAGGATTTGTCCATTATAGTCTCAATGCTTTTGGGGTGTGGCCTGAAAGGGAGTGTTGGAATATTTGTTGGGGGGTTTCCACATTTTCTTATGAAACCCTTGGGTTTTCCGTGCCTTGAATTTGGGAGCACATACCTAGCAAGCAATTCTACAGGTGCTTGGCTCCAAGGTGATGCTTCCCACCAGTTGGTTTGTAAATGCTATGGAATGAGTGGTGTATTTAACTATTTCTGAGCAATGGGGAAGCCGTGGTACAGTTTACCTGAGGTCAGGCAGAAGTCTGAAAGAAAGGCTTGGAGCAGGAGTCAGACTGCCAAAGCACAAGTGGAGCTCCTCCACCCTTTCTGTCCTTTCCTTGTTTTGTTTCCCCTTGTATTCCTAGGGGGGAAAATGAAAGAGGGGGAAATTAAACATGGATTATAAACTCCAGCATCTTTGCTAGGGGAATCTGCAACCAAATGCAAGTGGATGAATATTGATCCTGAAAGAACTTCTTGTCTCAGAGGGAACTGGTTCAGAAATCAGCCAAGAGCTGAGACCCCACAGCTGTGAGGGAGGACAAGGGCCACCCTTCCTAACTGAGATTTAGTCAGTTGAATTTCAGTTATTGGGAAGCCGTAATGGAAGCCTGGCCTATTTTTATATCTTGGAGCCCCCCTGGAAGCCTCAGCCCCAGAAATGTGTTCCAGCACTGCTTCAGCACACGCTGAAACCTCACACAGTGTCCGAGGGAGCATTGCACCCATATCTGAGCTGTCGTGTGCTAAAGCCAGCAGAAGTAGCTTTCCATTCACACCTTCTGTTTTCATGTCAACATGCCATAAAGACATGAGGCAGCAGACGGATGCAGACCAGGAAGAATATTTGGACATATTAGGCAATGGGGATTGGTCCATTCAGCTCACATAGTTGAGAGATCACAAGGCTGCAAAGGACCAAACTGAAAGCTTCTCATAAATGGAAGCAAAATGGGTTTGCCCATTTTGTTTATATTATTTAAACCACCAGCTCATGTTCCAGTCTGCTAAACCCCACACCCTGCCCTTTAAATTGCTAAGAGAATGACCCCATTTTCATTGGGTTCAGAGTCCTTTCTCAGAGTTGACACCTTTCCCCGCTGGGGAAGGGCTGAACAGCAGACATCCAGCTAAAATCCTGTGTCAACAGATAAAGGTAAAACACGATTTTCTGTCAGCTATGGGGATGTGTTTTCTAAAAGCTCTGCTATCTCTGCTCCTCTCTACTTTGTCTGTGTAACGATTGCTTTGCATAATAGAAGGGAACAATGCTCGACCATCTGGTAGCAACCATAATTTAGGTTGCTTCACTCACTCTCCCATCAGCAACAGGAATGGAGCTTCCTTCTTGTTTCCCTTGATCTGTCCTGTGCTAGAAAGGCAAATCCAGAAGGAGCAGTGGGGGAGTGAACTGTACCCACTGCACTGTGGGTTTTTAAGTTTTGAGGGACATCTCTGATTGTGAGTGAGATTCCTTCACAGCTAGGACATTTCCCGATTCTGTGTGAGCACAGGAATGAAAGGATGGAGAGGACATCCAGCTGGAGAACACACTGGGTATCATCCTATGTGCCCCTTTCACCTCCAGCAAGCCTGGGGCCTGATCCCATCACCTGAGCATCGTGCCTGGGGAATCACCTGAGGCCAATGTCACCAAGCAGCACCACGCGCACACACACACACACACACACACACACATCCAACACGATTGTGAGGGAGGTGCTGAGCTCACTCATGTCCAGTATGGAGAGACCTCCATCACCCCTGAGGAATTCCTCATCCTGGGGACCAAGCCACCTCTTCATTCCCATCGCTGATTCTCTTAGAAACCTGAACCAGGGAAACTACTATTTGCTGGCATTCCTCTGCGTCAAGAAGAATATTCAGACCTGTACTCCTGTTTATCCACTCTTGGTGAGCCTAGTCAGACGGTGAAGGCCTGGATGCTGGAGTTTATGGCTTAAATCAATGGGATTATTCATGAGTTGAGAGATAACCATGCGCTTTTATGCTTGGCTGGAGTGGCGTCTCAAGCTGACAGCTGGGAGTCAAAAGCTCTGAGTCACCGGGTCCCTCCTCTCTCTCCTTCCTGTGTGACCAGTCTGCCCGTGTCTGCTTCCCTGCCTGCCGCATAAGGAGGATGACAATCGCTTTTATCTGATGGTTGCTTTCAAATGGCCCTAAAGGCCTCTTCTGGCCTGATGAAAATTCAGTAGAAGCTGGACTAGCATGGAAAGATGGGAGGACATTTAACTAATGAAAGTGCTGGGGCTCAGGAAGGCAATTACATCCTTTCTTCCTCCCCACATTCCCACACAGGCTACTGGTGATTGCTGCAAAACCTTCTATGGGCAGAGAGGAGTGGGAGGCCATGGAAAGGGTGAGACAAGGCCCTCTGAGCTTGGGGGCGGCTCTGTGGGGTGGTGGTTGGGGTGACCAGCACAGCAGGTTCCCAGCAGTAGTTACACCTTAAAAGGCTCCTTTCAATTAAAAACTTGATCCTGCAAGCCTCTGCTTCACCTATGTACTTTGTAAAACAAAAACATGCACAAAAACTAGAGACAAAGAGAGATACATGAGCCAAATGCATATATTTTATGCCCCAATTTACAGTAAGTCCCCAGAGGGGTTTCCACATTTAGCATGTACCTCTTTAAATAAAAGATGATTTGAAATATAGACCCCCATCTCCTTTCCTGCTGTTCCTTTGCTGTGTTGTTCAATACTGCTGTGGGGTCTCTCTCCCTGGGGACCTGTGCAGGACCCACTCAGTGCTGAGTTTTTTGGAAAGACAAGCAGTGTGAGCTGCCCAAGGTGCAAAGGATCAAGGGCTGATGGTGCCTTTTCCTGGTGCAGTTGCCACCATTCCTGGGAGAAGTTGCTCCTGCAGCCCTGCTTCAGTCCACCCCCATTTTTGGGGGAAGCTGCCTTTAGAATATGCCTGTAAGATGGGCTCTTCTGCACCTCCCTGTTGTCAGAGGTTGCAGCAAGTCAAATAGGAGAGTGTGAGAAACCCTGTGTAGCCACAGCTGCTGTGGCCAGGAGAGTGTGCAGGCAGAGGAGCTGTGGGCGTCCTCCCAGCTGCCCCAGCGTCAGTAAATACAATTGCTCTTACTTTCCATTGATAGACATCAAAAAGCAATTAAGAATCAAGCTCTTCAAATTGATAGGTCTCCTGAATCTGAAACATTTTTCATTATTTGGCTAGTATCACTGCCTAGATTAGATTATTTTTTAAAGAGAAGATTAAAATAAACAGTATTTATGGTTTAATTATTTGAATGACTAAGAAGCTACTTATTATATACTTATTTTTACTTCACAGAGGACCAGGAGATGTTTTTAATGATATGTTTTACTCACATAGGACCTTTCATCCAAGAATCTCAAACTACTTTTCAAATAATTAATTAATCCTTGTACCTCTCCATGAGACAGTTATTATCTCTGATGTTACTGATGGGTAAGCAAAGGCACAAAGACGTCAAAGCACAAACTGTTTTCCAAATATTAATTAACCAATTCTCTCACCACTCTGTGAGACTGTTACTATCTCTGCTGCTACTAATGGGTAAACTAAGGCACAAATCTGCAAGGAACTCACCCAAGGCCATGCAGGTGAGTCAGGAGCAGGACTGAGAATAGCTATGAGCGGTCTCTGAGCTCATTGTTTCCAGAGAGTTCCTGACAATGGGCAGCACATTCCCTGGTGTGAAGCACAGCTGAAACCAGCTGCTTCATGAAAATATCTCCTCTGGTCTGTATCCACTGGAGATCATGTTTGCCCACATCAATCTGCAGTTTCTTTTGAACTTGTTGTGGCTAGTGGAAGCCAGAGTAACCGTGAGGAGAAATGTTTGGTTTAAAGGCCCTGAGGAGCTTTGAGATGCTCTGGTGGTGGGGCTGTCCAGCAGCACACAGTGGGTCCAGAGCTCATCCCTGTTCCCAGCCTGTGTGGCACCCTCGGGCCAGCACAGCCTCAGGCTCAGCCAGGCACAGGTGCCACGTGCAGGGATTGGTGCCATCACTCCTCTCTCCTGTGTCCCAGCCTGCACACCCCAGAGCAAGCACGTGCAGGGCCCCAGGTGTGATAACCTGAGCTGCTGAACCTTTGGGTGTGTCCTGCCCCTTTTACCCCCTCCTCCTTTGGCACATGGCAGTGGGGTATCTTTAAGAGTCTGTGCAAGAATGTGCAGAAACATGGGGATCCTGTGGGCCAGGGCCCCTCAGCAGCTAAACCCAGCTTGTCCCTTGAACAGTGCATCAGCTCAGGCTTGGTGTGTGTTTATCCCATGGAGGAAGAGCTTTCTGTCCTCCCCAGGAGAAAGAGGCAAAGGCAGGAAGCTGGAGGCACTCTGCCCCCAGGAAGGGTCCAGCTGTAGGATTCAGGCACCTAAACCCTCACCACAAGCACATCCCAGCTGAGCTATTTCAAACATGGGCTTGGCCCCATCAAATGCAGTCTCATTTCCACATGAAAGGGCTGGAAGAATATGAAGCCAGCTCATCTGTATTGATAAAAATTTGGCATTACTTTCCCCCAGTTATCTAAGCTTTCTGTGTACATTAATCACTATGCAAAAACCTGGAAGATGGGGCGCATATCAGCTGTTTTGCTGGGGGTGGGTTTTTTATGAGTTGGGTTTTTTTCTCGTTTTTTTTTTTGGTTGGTTGTCCCTTTTTTCCCTTAAACTTCCTTTGTCCAGGTCCACTCTGCTGGAGTCTGATTGCCTTCTCCTCTCTGCAATTTGGATGCCTCACTCTTCATGCTCCAGCCCTGATGCAAGCACTTGGGTGCCAAGTTTGCCAAAGCTGGCACAAGCACCCTGTGCTCGTCTAGACACAGTCTAAGTGTGGCACTAATGCCAGGCTTCCACAGGCTGAGCTCGGCATTCCTCAGAGCTCTGCCCACGGTCAGCACTTTGATCTTTATCCTTGAAAACCACAGCCATTGACAAAGGTAAAATGAATTTCTGGCTTTGAAAGACTTTGATGGCATTCCCCTGTTTTGGTTTGCCTTTTTTTTTTTTTTTTTCTCCTCTCCTTTGCTCTTCCAGCTGAACTTCATCATAAAGCTTCTGATTACAGCTGCAGCTCCAGGACCAGAGAGAGGTCATGCTGTCTTGTTTTCTGCTAGTTTAAAATCTGAAGGGGAAACCCTGAGACACTTCTGAGACAATCTGCCAGTGAGTGAAATGTCAACCATAATGGGAATCAGAGATAGAGGCCCCTCAGGATCTGGTCTTGTACCTTCTTTAAAAAAACAAACCAAAACAAAATCATCCTGAATAAGGACAAGTGCCAAGAGCAGGAGAGAATGAGAACTATTTGGTGTTAGATTTCTAGCTGGAAATCTGCAGCCTGCCAAGCAGTGCTGTTTGCCTTGATGTGGCACTGGCTGAGCTGAGGCAAGGGCCCTTTATCAGACATTGTACAGAAATGCTGTAAGAGTGCCCTGCCTGGAGGTGCTCCTCATGACAAATATGGTGAGCAAATCAGTGTTGCTGCTCCATCTTCTCAGTGGGAAGGGTGCCACAGGGCACCTCAGCTCACTGAAGGGCTCCGTGTGCCTTCATGGCAGTGATCCCATCAAGGCTGTCAAAGATGACAGATGGCATCTCTGCTGGCAAGCTGTTGGCTCCAAAAGTGGTGGCTGTGCTGTCACACACAGCTGGACAGTGGTGCCTCGTGTGTGCAACTATTTCTGACACTTTTCCCTGCTCTGAGTTGCAGGGTTTGGCTCACTGAGGGGAAGTGCTGCACGGCTCTGAGCAGCTCTTTCTGCTAGAGAAAAAGTCAGCAGCTTTGAGGCGGACTTTTTGTAAAGTTATAAAAAGCCAATTGTGAGATGTCTTATCCCTTTGAATTTACTGGAGGAAGCTCTTTACATGAAGGACCTTCAGTGAGGTACTTTCACCAACCTGGATGAATTTCACTGGAAGCAGAGGAGGGGGTTCCTTCCACTGGGCCTGGTCCTTCCACTTTCTGGGATTGGAAGAACTGGAGATTAATACCATGGACAGTGCAAAAAGGGGAGGCTTTAATTAAGGCAGATGGACAGTGTTTTTTTTTCATATCTGTAAAAACCTTCCAGGGACTGGGAGTGAAATCCAGGTTTGCTGAGGTCAATGGGATTTTTGCCACAGATGCCAGGTGGGCCCAGCTCTCTCCCTAAACACCTGCATGGGAAAGTCCAGAGACCTTGAGTGATGGCAGTGACTGGAAGCACTAAGAGGGATGGCAAATCCCAAAGGCAGAGCAGATTTTGGGGAGTCCAGCTCCTGGTGAGGAGAGCCCATTTGTCAAAAGGGACTTTGTTAAACAAGTGAAAAAAACACAACTTTGCCTTGAAGGTGACTGGCTTCTAGCTAGAGCTGGCTGAAAACTTTCCTCTTGTCATATATAAATATCACATATACACACACCTAGTTGGCAAGGAAAAATGTTATATAAGTGATATGTCTGAGATAGAAGGATATTTACATTTTATATATATAAACTCACATAGATATATATTTCTAACATCTAGAAAAAGAATTTTTTCCTCAATACTTTACCAGTTGATTCACAGATGCCAAATGTTGAGACAATATGTTAAATAGAAATGTTGACATTTTCCCAAGGAGAGTTTTCTGCAGTGTTGGAGAAGCTCTACTCAACATTTGTTTTGAGGTTCAATGGAATGTGATTAACATTTTGCTGTTGCCCATTCCTGAGTACTCTGAGTTGAGCTGGGACCGGAGGAGCACTGGATAAGTAAAGTTCTTCTCTTATTTACAGCCTGGTCGAAACAATGAAGTAGCAGGAATCTCCTTGGAGAGCAATGGATCACAGCACTTGTCAAGATGATTTCCAAATCAAAGATGACTTCCAAGGAGCAGCAAGGGTATAATTTTGGAGCAAATCAAGCCAATGGCAAAAATCCCACTTTCTGCACAGTATTCTTAATGAAGCCTCTGAAATTTTGGAGCTTCACATATTATTATTATTCATATATTATAGTATTATATGCTAAAGATTATATTGCAACAAAAAGGTCTTGCCCAAATTCAGCATCTGTGAGCCTTACAGAGGAATAACCCTGAAAAGGAGTGATGAAAAAGGTCAGCCTAGTTTAAAAACAAATACCACATTTATAACGATACCAAAGGGAGAATGAAGAATTGAGTACTTAATGCTAACACCTGCCACTTGCAAAATATCTCTACCACTAAAAACAAATATCTGGGAGAGATTGGAAAAGTTTGGTCACTCATTTTTTCTTCCTTTATTTCCATTTCAGTCGCTGTTCCATCTGTCCAGTGACAGCAGTGAGATTGCTAAATGTCACAAAGTGAAGCTGCCGGAGTTGCTCCATGTGCTGCTTCCTGGTGAGATGGCAATAGGAACAATTATAATTCTTACCAAAACCAAACAAGGCAAGAGAGTATTTGCTAATATTTTTGGATATAGTTGCTAGGTCCCAGGCACACAGATTAGTCGGCGTACCCATAAATATCACTGTCACTGAACTCTGATTTCCAAGTTCTTTGCTCCCAACGCCCACCGGCTTTGAAAATCCAGCTGAGCTCTGGCTGCTGTGCTGGGAAAACTTTCTGGGAATTGTCCAGTTCTTGGTCCCCACCAGACCATTTCAGGAGGGGAAACAAGAGGCACATCCATGTAGTGCATCTCTTGGTAGGAAAATGCCCCCATTGTAAATCCTGCAGCACAGGTGACTCCTCAAGCTCCAATTCTCAATGTCGCAGCTTCCAGTGGCATCATTTGGAAGGGACTCAGCCCCAGGGTGACAGAGCAGATGTGGAGACTGGCAAAACACCCAGGGCAAGTGTCGTAAGTGCTCAGGTCAGTTTTCTGTCTTCTCTGCACATCTCTGCTGGGAACCAGAGTCGTGGTCCTAATAAATATGGCAGTTCTGACACTGTCATTTAAGAAAATTCAGTTTCCCAGAGAAACCTCAGACAAAAGAACCAACCCAAGATATTTATCACTTCACACTATGTTAATGCAAACAAAAACATTGCACGCTGCAATAAATCCATTACAGAGTCTTACCAGAACAAACTGATATTCCCACGTGGCCAATTTCAAGCTGGAAGGGTTTGGGTTGGTTTTTGCTGTTAATATTCTTTCGTAATGGAGAAGGCATTTTTCAATTGAATGAAAAATTTTGCCTCCAAAAATGTCCAGTTTCATTGAAAGATTTAGAGGTTTCAACAAGAAAAAATGAAGACCAGCAATTCAATGATTGCCTGAGAGATTTCTTCAGTATTCCCCCTTTCCCCATCCCCTCAAAAAAGTAAAATATTAACTGAAAGAGCCAAATCCATCCATGTCATCAACATTTTTCATGGAGGAGAGCCGTAGTCCCTGGCTACCTCCATCATTTACTTTGCAATAATGGTATGTTTATGTGTTAACCCCAAAATTAGCTCGGCCGAGCCGGCAATGCCCACAACGACTCTCTGAGGGACATATTTGTACCTGCAGAGCAGGACTGGGTGCAGCCACACACAGGCAGGGCTGGCCCAGCAGAGTCTCCTGAAGAGGCAGAGCTCAGCAAAGCCTGGCTGAATGGCACCATTTAAGCCTCAAAGGAGAGCCCAAGTGCCAGCCAGCACAAGGAGATAAGGAGCACCCCAGAGAAAGGCACAAAGGTGGCACTGATGAGCAGTGCTTGGCTTTGCTCCCACAGGGGTCACAGCTGGGTCCTCTATTAAATTTTTCTCAACACAGCAGTATTGAGAATTATACCAAGTTACTCACTAGTATTTGCCAGTCCTGGCATCAGCAAAGGCAGTTAAAGGGCTCTGTTTTCTTCTTTTATCAGCTGGAGAATTTGGCTCTGAGGAGACAAAGGTCCAGCAGAGCATGTGGGGAGCATCACTCGTGTGAGTGAAGTGGTACCTTTGTCTCTCTGAAGGTGCATCCTGGGCTTAGCTACAAGAACCTCCATCTGGAAATACCAGTGACTGGTAAAAACGTGTCTATTCTGAATTTTAAAAAAATTGTCTATTATACTAGAAGGAGAAACTATTTCCATTTCATTAGCAGTATCCTTTGGGAGCTGAAGTTCCTGTGTGCACATGCAGCATCTAGGTTCATCACACTAAATTATCAGTTGTTTTTAGTGTTTTTTTGTTTTTTTGGTGAAGTTGTTCCCAGTCATTGCTCTGTTTATTTTCGGTGTCCCATCCTATCAGCTCAAATTGAGTCGGGAAGAGGTAAAGCAACGAGAACAGGCAGTTTTTAAGGTTGTACCAAGTAGAAGGTAAGAAAATATAATAAATTTTATTTCATGCCTTCTTGCCAATTGCTAGAAATGTGCAGTCCATATGAATGCATATAACAAGGAGGGAATGTTGGGAAAACCAATAAAGATTTTGTGGTCTTAACTATAATGAATGTAGTTTGATATAGAGTCTGTTTTTCACTGCATGGCAAAATGAATCATAAAATACTGGACCTTGAAACTTCTGCATTTTTTAACAATAGCCTGGGGACAGTTTACAGTGTAATGAATTGTAATTAACCCACCTTCAAAATCTTTTATGAGTATTTTGCCAATTAGCTTCGCATGCTTGCTAATGACTCATGGCCAGCGTATGTCTTTACAGAGCAGGGTTTACAGCACACACCAGCCTGAGAAGGCAGCAGAGGGACACAGGACAGGGAGGGAGATGCAGGTAAGACCCAACCAGTCCTAGCAACCCACATATTTCAGCATTCAAAGAGCCTTTGCTGCTCTCCCAGCCCCAAAATAACTGCAATAATGTATAGCGACGTCAAAAGGCTTTGGTTTCCAAAGGATTGCGAGGAATGCAAAGGGCTCAAGTCCTGACATCTGTTGTTACTTAGTACTAACATATATAATGCTGCTAATTGCTGAGCCATCTTTGTTTTCCTTACTTAGCACTAGGGTTAGAATTATTTTATTTTTGTGGTTCATGGCTTCCTGCCACTTGCAACACAAAGTCCACTCTAGAGAAAATAAAACAATGACCAGGCTGCCTACTAACAGTGTGTGGAGGGCTGGGGCTGCCTCTTCCCCCTACTTCTGTTTTAGGTTGTCTCCTTGTTGCTTTTTGTTTTTTTTTTTTTTTTAATTAAGACAAGAGCCAGCAGAGCTGGGACCTGACCAGTGTCACAGCAAAAGGCCACATGTGCCAGTGTCCCACCTCCCAGTATCCCACTCCCCAGTGTCCCACCTCCCAGTATCCCACCTCCCAGCATAGCCAGGAGGTGATGCAGGCAATGCAGAATCAATCCCTCCACTGCTGTACCCTTTTCGCTCCAGGCAATCCGCGGTTTATGGACTTCCCGAAGCAGAGGCTGCCTCCAGACCAGCGTGTTTTAACAGCCACCCATGGATCTATCCTCCTCAAATGTTTTTGATCCCTTTCTCAAGCCATTTATAACTTTTGGCCTCCGCAACATCCTGTGGCAATGAGTTCCACAATTTAATTATGCTTTGTATGAAAAAGTACTTCCTTCTGTTGGTTTAAACCTTCTTGTGTGACAGCCCCACCAGGTCCCTCTAATTCTTAGGAGAACCAGTGAGCAGCCAGTTCCTATTTGCTTTTTTCTGTGCCAGTCATGATCTGACAGACCTTTACTGTACCTCCTGCTTCTGTCAACCCTTTCCACCCTAAGGGCTCCTCATCTGCTTATTTGTCCATCTTTGTGGAAGCTGTTGCCCACCTCTCCTCATCCTGAATGCTTTCCTTCCTGTGCTTTCCAGTTCAGCCCAACTCTTCTGGAGTTCCATGGCCAGAAAACACACTACCATGGAGATGCAGTTTCACTGAGGAGTGCTGTAATGGTGTTTTCTGATTTGTTCCTGCCTCTTTGCCAGCTCATTCCTAACGTGATTGTTGTCTCTTCTGATGGACTTTAAATGATATTTGCAGAGGCCTCCCAGCCCTCTTTGCTCAATGTTATTTTTAGGGCTCATCTGTGTGGAAGTACAGTGAGGGTGAGTGTTCTGCACGTGCTCTGCCTTGGTTGACACTGCCCTGCATCGGCCATTTCGCTGCCCAGCCACTCGGGATCACAAACCCTCTCAGCAGTGCTTTGTGGCCAGATTTGCATCACCTGCCAAATTTCTCTTCTCTCTGTTCATCCTTTTTACCAGACTATTCATGAATATGTCTTAACACTGTCAAATTAGTATTTCAACAACAACTCAGTTCTAAGTAATGCATGAAACTTCTCTCACACAAAGACGTGGCAGACACCAGCCGAGGCCTTGAGGGGACCCACCAGTGACCTCCAGTGACTGTGAATGTTGAGAGATTTATACCCATCCTCCAAAAAGACAGCTTTTAACTCCTTACAACTGGAGGAAAGAACTTTCTTTTCTCATCTCTTATCATGAAGCCTTGTTGCAGACAGTTTTTAGGCATTTGTGTTTATTGGCACGACTCTCTGAACTCCTCTGAGCTTTTTATCAATATTGAGTGGGTAAGCAAGAGAAATCAGTGATAAAAAGGCCCATCTGGTGTGTCAAGTATTTCATTCCCCAGCCAGGGGTATGTCATTTGTCAGCTTATTATTTTTAATATCTCACAGTCTCTCTCTGTTGGTCGTGCAAACCATGGAACACAGGTTGGTAAGAAAGACTCAGCTACAACAGTGCCTTTTACTGCCAGATACAGAATCACTTCTCTTTGCAAGTGAACTGCACACCTTTGGCACTGAATTCCTAAAGTTCAGCAGCCAAACCCACAGAATCTGTCCTGAATGCCCTATTGCAGGAGAGCTGAGAGGTGGGCTTGGCTTGGTGTGCCTGGGAAATTACCCATTGCTGCTCTCAGCTGCCCTCCTATCATGGAATTCTCAGCTATGCTGAAGCGAATTCACCTAAAACTGCCCTGCTTGCACACTGTGGCTGATGAGATTTTTCCCTTTGCTGTACCATGGTACAGATCCAGTTCTCCTGGAGGTTTAGCCCTCATGGCAGTGTGAACCACCCCCTCCAGGGCAGTTAGCATTGCCAGGCCATTTCCTTGTGGCACAAAATATCACCTCTGCTCTGTTACCCCATGTCGTTCTCACTTCCCTGTCAGTTGGCTGTCCCAGGGTTTGGCAGGAAGGGCCAAAATTGTGATAAACTTCACCTGAGGCTCAACTTGTGCCTCATCCTTGAAAGCCATATGTTTGGGAAGCATTCCTGTGTGCTGTGACACAGATCTGCCTTGCCTCTGCTGTGGTGCCACTTGGAGCTTTCAGGTGTTGGAGCTTGGAGCTTTTCTGAGTGTTACCCTTCTGGGTGTTGCTCTGTGCACCACTTTGCACCTGGAGAACCTGTTTGCTGGGCATGCAGATAATCCACTGCAGAATTGTATCACAAACATGACTCTGGTGCTTCCTCAGTGGAAGGGGAGCTGAGATTTATTGCAGGAATTGTACAGTTCTTGCTGTGACTCTTCAGAGTTGAGCACCATGTTTAGACCACAGATTTTTCCAAAGAAAAAACTGCAAAATCTTCATATTTCCAACCACACTGATCCTGCTGTAGTGACCTCAATTGCAATCCCAAGTCTTCAACCTGATTTTCCTCTTCTTAGTTCAGTGGGAGCTTTCCTGTACTGTGCAGGACTGGACCATCTGTGTACATCCAGGTCATGGAAAAATATTATTTCTGTACTAAATGAGATCAGTGTCTCCCCAGTGTAGAGGGACTGCATTTACAGTCCCAGCCACTTCCACACACTTCCACTTTTCCTCACTGGGGCCTAATCCTGAATCAGGGAATGGTGGCATTAAATTCAATCGGGGCAGGATTATTATGTGTGTTATTTTAGCTGATCTAACATGTCACAAAAATGTGTTGAATCTTTTATTTTTTTTTAAAAGAGCAAAATAAAACATATGGTTATATAATCAGTGGGAATCACTAGACACCTACATAAGAGAGTTGCAAGCATGGAAATACTCAGATACATATTTGAAGTAACACCACAGGGTTTTTTGGGTGGGATTCTTTGCCCTGCTGCACTATGTCTGGACAAATAATTTGGATGTTGACCACTCAGGTAATGTAATCCAAAATCCTGTTGCCCATGGTGCAAACAGAAGAGGAGGAGAGAACATTTCATTCCCATCTCAGGCAGAGCAGAGCACAGCTGTGGTGTTTCATTGCAGGCAACACCACTGCTGTAACCCATTGGTGGGGGGTGTGCACTGAAATTATTGCTCTTCTGCCAAAAAGCTGAAGCAGAACGAGGTCTTTTTTGCTTTAGTTTTTTTTTTTTTTTTCTCATTGACTCCAAAGCATGAAAGCAATCAGTGTTCCTGTAGTGCAAAAGAAACTGCACATGTAACACCAGCACCGTGCCATGCTGGGAGCTGTTATTTCTGTGCACAGAAAGGGAGGTCTAACGTGGCTGGGTGGGAGGTGATGGAGGTTCAGGGACCTCCAGACTGCCCAGCTGAATTTTCCCATTCTGCTGCTATTGCCTTTTACCAGCTGCAGGAAAGTGCTTCAGCACTGAAGCCAATCCAGGTGTACTGGAGATGGGATTGTGCATCAGTTAGCACACATCCTATCACAGAATCAAAGTTTGAAAATCAAAGTTTCAAATCGAAGTTTGAAAAGACCTCTGAGATCATTGAGCCAACCTTGATCACCACCATGTCAACCAGACAGTGGCACTGAGTGCCACATTCAGTCATCTCTTGAACACCTCTAAGGCCACTGACTCCATCACCTCCCTGGGCAGCCCATCGCAATGTTTGCCAACCTTGCCACTGAAGAAATTCCTCCTGATGTCCAGCCTGAACCTAGCAAAACCCTCAGGACAGATCCAATCCCATCACTGATTAGCATCTCCCTTTTTTATCTTCTTTAGCACTTAGCCTCTAACACTCGGTGGAAACTGGAAAGGCTGGAAGTGTCTACTACGCCCTTGAGTAAAATGCTGTCCATTTTACAACAGACCAATTCATGCATCTGTCTGTAAATTCCACAGTGCCCCTTTGTTTAAATACTTACTTCTTATTCAGGATTATTCACTAAAGTCTTTTATTCTTGATACCAGCCACAGTTTAAAAAAGAACCTTTCTCCATGTTGACAAGCTGTACGTGAAGGAGCTCCTCAGGCTGAGGGCAGCTCAGTGGCTCCCCTTGGATTGGTAACACTGATGAAGGACAGCTTTTTTTGGGAGGGTATTTGTGGTTACCTGCATTCTTTTGGTCTAAGAATTCATTTCTCAGGCAGAAACATAATTTTTATATAATCTTTTTTTCCCTGATAAACAGATTTTCTGATGTCCTTTCCAAACAGTAGTTGGGAACCTGGCTCTAATTCCAGCCTAAGCTCATCTGTGGCATCTATTACCAGTCTTGCACCACTGCACCCCTTTGCCTAAAGAGTTCTTCTTTCATCCTTTAGACAGAGACACAGAGCTACCTCATATTCTAAGTTACAGCACTACCAAGTGACCCAGGGACCTTTGCCAACTTGGAAACAAGATATGAACTAAAGAGTTTCTATTTTTGCATTAAAATGGAAACAGGTGGGAAGAACGCGTGGAACTTATCAAGCCACATAAGTACTTTTTTTCATGTTAAAATTTGAATGGAATGGAAATTACAATCTTCCAGTGTTGCTGCAGAGCAGCAATATTGAGTTTCTCCTTATTCAGCCTTTAGCAGTAAGGAACCAGGTGCAATAGAACTGAAGTTCTGGAATTTGCTTCCTAACCCCATCTAATTCTCTCCTAGCTCTGCCGTATTTTGAATTATTGCTCCACCTGGCACAGGGGATGTTATTGGCTCTGGAGAGAAGAGTCAAATCTTGCAATAGTTTTTTTTATAGATTGCCAGCTAGAGAATAAGGACAGGAATGAACTGCTGGAAGGCAGAAATCAGTGGTTTTCCCTATTCCTACCTAATTTATGGCAGTGAACCTCTGTTCCCACACTGAGTTAGGTGCTTTGGCTCAGCTCAGGTATTTGCTGTGTGTCAGCACTGAGCCAGTGTGTGGTGGAGAGACCAGAGCCACACCAAAGCTCTGCCTTTCGAACCAGACCTCTTCCAGCCCCTTCCCACCTCCATGGCAGAACAAAACCTGAGGGAAGTGCCCCAGCTGAGGTGGAGCATGTTCCTAGGAGGACTTACTAAAGTAAAACCCACATCCAAAATGATTTTTAAAATTATGACATAGTATAAATGGGACAGACTTTACCAAAACACCTGGTTATCCATTGCCCAGGGGGTTGCTAGGGGGTTGCAGCTGCAGCACTAGTTGGACAAAGAAGTAACCAAATGAATGGACAGATAGTCTGAGTGACTCCTGACTGCCTTCACTCACCCTTAATTAACTGTTTCCAGTCAATAGCCTTGGCTCTGTCATTATTTTAGAGCAGGAAGGTATTGATCCAGTACTGCAAATGTAGCAATCAGCCCAGCCACAGACTTAACCCATGTGGAATCCTGCTGGAATCAAATGGATTTGTCCAACTGCATCTGTTCAGCTCAGCAAAGAGCCTGTGACCACGACCATGAGCTTTTTCAGTAAAATATTCCATGGGAATATTCAATGTCTGCAGCGCTGTGTGCCACAGGCACCAGGGCAGCCTGCTGCTGGCAGTAATCTCCAAGTCTAAATGAGCTTAAAAGGGGATTCAAACACTTCTCCTGTTATCAAACTGCATTTTTAATTCAAACCAAGAACAGCTTTCTGTTGTGTTAAGGTTTGGAAGGTAGGCCGGTAATACACATATGTATTTAATTTTTTTAATAATTTTGTGCTTCCTGGTTGTTTCTTGGTTTGCAAGGGAATCTGAAATCCAAAGAGCAAAGTATTTGCAAAACCTCTATGGCTTCAAGGCCTTTGAACTCCCCGACACCAGAAGGAGATGAAAAGCTCCCAAGCCAGGCTGTCCTCCTGGGGCTCTCAGCCCAATTTCTAGGAACTGGGACAGATCAAGTGCATTCAGGGGGATGGACTAAGGGAGAAAATATTCAGGTACCATTCAACTATGCAACCAAAATGGTTATTTGACATTTGCCTGTCACTTGTCTAGACACATGTTTCAAAAGAGAATAAAATAAAGGGAAGAAAAATACCCTGTCTGGGAATTCTTACCCAGTGACTTGTGCAACCCAAGACCTGGGTAATTCTCCTCAACTGAATAAACATCAGAGGCAGTCTGAGAGCAATTTGGCTCCAGAACAAATATTGTTACTGAATTCTTTGCACCTGCAATGGCCAGGGAAATGATAATACATCCTCTCCATGTCTTCCTATGCCAGGCTTTGGAAAGTAGCCTTTCCAAAGCAGATGGAAGGAAGCAACTCCCACAGAGTTCTGTGTAGGCAGGGCTTCAGGTGAGACCCTGTTGATACAATCACATCCCAAAGGGAATGTGGATGTCAGGCCCTCAGAGAGGAGTTACTGGTGCCCTCCTTGAGAGATTGATTCAAGGACCAAGCAATTGGGAAGAAGAAATGAGCTGTGGGTAATGGTCTCTCCTGGTACCACCTCAGGCACATGAACAAAGCTGTGAATGCATAAATTTGAGTTCATCAGCACCATGGCTGCTCAGCTAACAGGGCGTCAAGACAGATAAAAATAGGGGGTAAATTGTATTTTAAAATGTTTCTGCTGTAAAACAACTTTCTCACTGGATGAATCCTAGGCAGAAGCATGTTTGTCTAATAAAGAGTTCTTGTGTCTCACTTGGAATTTAATTCAGTCATGAGTCACAAGTTACTAGGTGGGTTTATGCTACTTTTTTGGCTATTTGACTGTATTTCCCTTAATTTTTAGTAAATTTAGTGAAATTGCTGTGGTTCTGTCTTGTATTGAGAACTTTTCAAGTTATTTGCATTTATCAAAAACACAGAATAAATGTGCAAACTCTGTGTTCCACCAGAATGATTTGTCCTCAGTACATAAATTGTTGTATCCCAATTTGCACCCCTGAATTGCACTAGTTGTAGAAATCAGTCATTTAGTCATGTACAAACCCCAATAATTTGCCCTTTAAATGCGTAATAACTAAATTATGCATTTATTTATTACATAAAGCACATGTATTTCAACAGGCTAGTGTTGAGGTGGCTTTGCTCACTCACAGCCCCAGAAACAAGGGTAGGAAGTTTTATACTGTGAGGAACTCCCTGCCTTAGGTGGGTAAACTTAGGAGTTTTGAATTTTGTTTTTAAATTATACCTACAAACACATCCACAGGGTCCTTGTTTTTAGTCATCTCAATATTCTCAGTCTGTGTCAGCTGGCAGATTTAAGAACAGGTGATGACAAATCAATCTGAGCTGAGAAAAAAATGCTGGGTAAAGAGGAGAAAAGATGTGAAGACAGGGATCAGATTATTAGGAGAGAACAAAAAAAAGAGACAACACAATTACAGAGCCTAAATTCAAAATAATGGTGCCAATTTCAGTTAGCTAAGTAGCTGTAAAGACTACCATATATTCTTTATGATTCTTAAGCATATTAACTGATGATTATTCATATCTGTCCATGAAAATTAACCCTCACAAGAGTGCAATTTAATCACTGCAAATTCAGATTGGCAGAAAAAGCGCTCTGGGCTTTGTATCACTTGACTGAGCTTAGCAAATGAAAACACAGGAGATTTGGTTGATCCTCCACAAAGCTTTTGGGATGTGACATGATCAGAAAGGAGCAGGACAGTCTCGTGATTAGGTTTTGATTGCAAGATAGTGCTGAGTGCTAAACTGGACTCGTGAGCTGTGCTGCCTCCAAGCCCTGCTGTGGGGGCAATGGGATGAGCATGATCCCTCTTTGCCTGTTTTGTCCACTTGCACAAGGAGCAGGATGTGCCTGGCACTGTATGAATGTGGGCTCTGCAGCAGCACACAACTAATTCAGGAATGAACCTGAACAAAACCTGACATTTTTTGCCCAGACAGGGAAAGGTGCCCTGCAAAACCCAGCGTGTCAGAAAGTTTTGCTCCTCACACCACACTGACAGAGCCCCAATCACCTCACCCACCTGGGGGCCCCCAAACATTCATTCCTGCTGAAGGCATTCCCAGAGAGGCACAGGGAATTGCTGGAGCATCCCAAGCTCCCTGAAGGAGCAGCCCTGTTAGCAGAGCCTCTGTTAGATCCAGCCCAGACTTCCCCACAGTACCACATCATAAAATCATCATGCATCTGGCCCAAATTTAAGGCACAGTTAGCAGATACAAGAAATGATTACATGATACAGAATCGATACAAGAAAGAAACCAAGGACTGAATTAGTATCCCACGAGATCGTTTGGGGGTTTTTCCACATCCCAGATGAAGCGAGGAGCCATGTGGAGAAGTCCTGCATCCACCTCGGAACCCTTCCCAAACACTCTCTAGGTTTTGTACCTTTTCAAACTGTGTCATTACCTGCCTTATATTTTGTTGCCAGGAGAGGTTAACAAAATTGCTGAGGGATGAAACATTCTTGAAACATTCTTTCTGGCTCATCAAACAGGATTAGTGGATGAATTACACCGGGTGGTGCACACCTGAAGGAGAGGGGTGGTGGGGCTGCACCACCACCTAGTCCTCTTCAAGGCGTCTCCACAGAATGTGGGGTGTGCTCACACGTGGCTCGGTGGGTCTGGAGGGCAGGGAGAGGGATAAATCCCTGAGTGCTGCTGCTGAGGGCTGCCTGAGTGCTGGGGGTGCTCTGTGCTTGACCAGTGCTGCCATGAGTGTGGCACACACTGGGAAATCCCCCCTAGGACCTGCCCCCACAGGCCTGCCCAGCTGCAGAAGGACCAGATGAGCCAGCAGGGCAGAGCTCCGTGCTGTGGGAAAGCTCAGCTCTCCCCAAGCCTTCACCTCCTTGCTGGGATAGGCTGTGCTCCTTGGCAGCATGAAGATGTGACAAACAGGTGGTTCTAACCCCCGGCAGGGAATGGCCTGCTCTGCCTTTCCCTATGGAAAGCAATGTTTACAGCTTCCCACCAGCCAAACACTCTTCCCAGCAAGTTTTTTTTTTTTTTTTCAATAAACTACACAGGTTATCAGGACCCTCCACGTTTGACTTTGCACAGCACCTTTGCTCTTCCAAAAACCTGCCCTGCATCACTGACAGGTACCAGTGTTCCCAGGGTGGAAGTTTGTTCCCTCCTTTGGTCTTTGCTTTTGATCTTTCACAACCAGTGGGTTACAAAATAAAGCTTTGCACGTCCCTTAACAATTACATTTATTAAGGTGGCCTTGGCAGCCCAAAACATTTATGGTCACTGCAGTTTAAAACTTTTTGTTGCCATTTTGAGTATCTCCTGAAAACAGAAATTAAAACGATTGGGAAACACAAATGTTTTATAGATTATATGCATGTCTTCTAGAGGTAGTAGCCAGCTAAGCAGAAGGTAAGGGGAAAAAAGCAGAGATTAAAATCTAGGTCAGAACAAATGTTGGACAAGAGCCCACGCTGTCAAGTCCCAGGCGTCCCACAAGAGAAAGAATGAAAGGGAGCAAAAAGGAATTTTTTTTTTTTTTTTTTTTTTTTTTTTTTTTTTAAGGAGGAATAGTGGCCTTTGCAAACATTCCATATTATGGAAAAAAAAAAGACATTTCAGATATGCTATTGCTCCATTCTGTCTGCTTCTAGGACAGCCATTACTGGCCATTAATATTATAGATGCTTTGTTACTTGTGTCACTGGCTTGTGCTTGTCTTGCCCTGCCCCTTCTTCAATCCCAGCCTCACCTCTGGCTTGCTGCTCCCCAGTCTCTCCTGCTCCAGACACAAAACATCAAGCCCTTTGGTCTGCTCAGTCCCCATGATAGCAGGACAACCCCCTGCCTTTCCTCCAGAGCAGCCAGACTCAGGTGGGCACAGGTTGGCACCAGCTGTAGGACCTGTTTGCACTCCCTGTGCTCCTCTCTCCATCTTTACTAAGCCATGGGCACAAGAGCCAGTTTTGCCCAGATCCCAAACATTTGGGTGCTGCAGATTTCACACCAGTTAACCCCACCAAAGAGGGAAAGTGAGCCCTGTGACTACTGCAGGAGGCAGGACCCTGTGCCAGTTCTGGGAAGGTGCAGGGATCACAGCAAGCCAAGGCACAGCCTGTGCCGTGCCCACGCCTCTGCCTGCAGTTGGAGCATCCCCAGGTGCCAGGGCTGGCTGTCCTGGTGAGGAGACAGCAGCCACAGCCACAGAGCACTGAGGTTCATGCTTCGCTGAAGTCACGGCCTTAGGCTACGTTTTTTCCAAAAGCAGCAGCATTATTTTAAAAGCTTTGCTTTCAGAAGTAACTTAAGCACTTCAGTAGTAAGTCTTGCTGGCTCACAGTGAGGTTTACACCCTTAACTGCCTTAAGTTACCTCTGGAACAGGCTCCAGATTCCCACCATTTCACTGTTCCTCTGACTAAGCTACCAGATCTACTTCAGGACAGGGACACTCACTCCGTAAGATTGGGGTTTAATATCCATGCCTAAATCACTGGCTTGTTTGGGTTCTGAGATGTTCAAAATAATGGTTGATCTTTTTGTTGTGAGGCTGACCCTGCCTCACATTCCTCATGGAGCCAAAGCTCCCCTCATTTCTCAAAGGTGCAAAGAAAAGCAGCCCACCATCTTGTGGCCAAATCATTCTCCATGGGAGATTTGATTTGAAACTCACAAAATACCAGGATTTATGAGAGGAACTGGCCGCAATGTGATCATAAGAACATACCAACATCATAGTCCCCCACCCTTTGATCTTGGCACTTTAATGATTAATTAGTGCTAAAGTACTGGAAAAATACCTCACTTGAGGCAGTTTAAAGCTTCTCTTTGTATAGATACAAACTATGACTCACATGAAAGGATAACCCAGAACTGCAAGAGGGTGAGATTAACACAGAAGCCTCTGGTCACATGCAGATGTTTGCCCAACTGGACAAATGGGAGAATCTGCTCAGCTTTAGGGAGTGTTTCCATTGAACTGCCTACATTTTCCATCACTTGCACTACAAGAAACTGTCAACATGGAGGGAAATCCATCCCTTAGAAAGAGACACATGTTCAAGGAGGTGTGAGCCTTAAAGAAGCACCACATCTTATGGCAATTTGCAGAAAATATTCCTCACCTGGGGTGGTTGGAGATAAGCCATTTTCCCCTTCCTCTGTCACACTGTGTATTGAAATACTTCCACATATTCTCCAAGGTGTAAGTCCCACTGCCATGAGTGCTCAGGACCAAGCATGACATGGGAGGGAAGGCTTTTCTTGCATAACCCCACAGAGTTTAATGTACTGCACCAAAAATCAGGTGCTGACCTTACATATTCACAGCCCTGCCTCTCACCTTCTTCTTCGTCCATCCATCCCTGCACATGCAACCACTCAGGGATGCAGGACAGGACCAGAGCACTCAGCCTAACCTCAGCCAAATCCCACTGCAAGTGTGGAGACCCCAGAACCAAAGCTGTCTGTGACCTTACTTCTCCCAAAGACCTACAGGCCAAGCCCCCCAGCACTGGGCTGGGGCAGAGTGATGTCTCCATGCTGGATTTCCACCTCTGCTTGCTGCTGGGAGCAGCCACAGCTTCCCCTAGAGACCTGTGTGCAGGGGCTGTACATGGCCTGATAAACCATGAGATCCTGCCAAAATAAAGTGAGTAATGCATAGCCCTTTTCTTTACCCTGATTCCAGCTGAGTGCTGCAAACACCTTCTGATTTATGTCAGGTTTGCAGCCCTGCACATGGAGCCTGCTGCTCACAGCCTGCAAGCGGAGCTGACTTTGTTCTGTGACAAATCTCAGGAAAAGTTTGCTTGGGGTCTCTTTTCTATATGGGAACTTTCAAAAGAAGCAACAAAGATGGTTTGCTGAAGGTACCATAACACCAATTTTAGTTTAGATCTCTCACACCTCCATCACTGCCAGGCTCTGGCCCTCAAAATAAGGCACCATCCTATGGCACAGTTTGTCAGTGAAATTAGGATTTATTTCTCTATCCATTCAATTTTTCCATCCATAGCATGGGTGTGGGATAACCCTGAATTGATTTGCTTTGAGATCATTGCAACAAAGGTACCCTTGAAGCACAGATCGTTAGTGCTTTTTGGCAGTAAGTAGATTTTAATATTCACTAGCAGAGCTACTGGAAGTGCTCTTGTTGGAACCTGGAAGTCAGAAGGGTTGGCTGGACTTTGTACTCTCAGAAGAACTGAGGCTGAGCTCGAGTCTAGTGGAAGTGCAGCTGAGGTGGAGCACAGCCTGGTCAGGTAACAGAGGGGCAAAGCCAAGGGGATTGTGACACACCCACATCACATGAAACAGGAAAATTGTTTTCTGGATTTGACGTCCAAACCCACTTGGCCTCAGAGGAATTCCACATGATCCCCAAACAGAATTGAAATCTGAGGTGGCGATACAGAAGTCCTGGCCTGTGTAATGACAGCTCTCTGTTCCCAGTGCTTTGATCCTCTCTCAGTTAAAGCAAGAGGGGAAAGCTGATACAAATCACATTAGCTAGAAAACTCCAGTTAGGATTCCTGAGCATTCAACATTAGTTGTGCTATGAATTTTGGAGGCCACAAAGAGATTCTCTTCCCTCTGAACAGGGCATTTGCCTTGAAGAGGTGGAAACCCAAAGGCAATCAACTGATCTCAATCAGGCATGGTCATTGCTTGGACCCTGGATTCCCACATAACCAGGAAAGTCACACACTAGGCTGGTGGAGAGAAATACAGGGATAAGAAAGGGAGAATCCATCTGCTTGTGTCTGTGTGTCTCTATCCCTTCTCTTCTTCTCCACCCTCAATTCCATTCCAGGACTAAAGACCTTATCCCATCAAACAACCTGTCAAACTAGAGTAGTTCAGGGTAAAATTTTATCCTGAATGATGAGAAAGACTCTTAAAAAGTCTAGGAATAAATATTTGAAGAGCCTTATTATTACATACACAACAGCAGCTGCTTTCATCCTAAGCTTGAATGAAAATTGCAGGACGGAAAATACAATTCACAGATGAATAAGCAGCAGCTGTCCTGCAATGCAAATGAGCCAAAGGAAGGAGCACAGGGAATCATGGAGTTGTGCACAACTTTGGCTGGTGGCTTTGGTTATCATCCTCATCACAGGGAGATCATACACAGCCCAACGAAGCTACAGAAGAAAGCACCTCCACACCTGATTAACAAGTAACAGAAGATTCCTGTGCAGAGCAGGGTGAGGGACACCAGGAAAGGCAAGTGGCAGCACAGGGAGGTGCAGGGTGTGCTCACCTTGACCTGGCAGGTCACAGCTGCTTGCCATCCTCAGGAGAGGCCATCATCGTGATCTGTTTTCCTCTCTTCTGGCTACAAGGAGCTGAAGGGCCAGGAGCTGGCCTTTGCAGCAGGGTAGGGGATGGAGCCCAGCGTCAGCCCCATTGCTTGCCTCGTGCTCTTCCAAGCCATCCATTCCCATCGCCCTGTGGCAGCTCCTTCATCGAGTGTGATCTGAGCTTTGGGTCTGGAATGAAACTCTTAGTCTTGGCAGAATCCTCATGCCTCTGGATTTCAAAGAGGACACCTCTGCAGGTCTGGGATCCATACTGGAAACTGGCCACTGCTTATAAGACATGAGTGCTTTGCCCTAAAAATAGCGGCATATTCAGAGCTGGAGAAAACAGAGATAACAGTTCTGAACTCAGCTCTGAGCGCTGTTTACCCCTTAGGATATCCAGTAATGTTTCCTTCCAGGAGTAACTGCTGGGAGATATCCACACATCTGCCTGGCTTGCAAGGATGTCAGGAGAAAAGCTCTCAACAAAGAGCTGTATCTTACATCACACCCTCGGTGCAGGGAGCCCCAGGGCTTTGGCATACCTTTGTGAGGAGCACATTCCTAAATCGAGGGCTCTCACTTCACAGGAACACCCTATCCTCCAGCACCAACACACTTAATCCACAGCCCCATGGGCAGAACTTCCCACCACCCACAATTCCTGGGTGATGCAGTGAATTTTGTTTATAGCCAGATACACCGCTGGCAACCAACTAATCACCCAGCAGCAAAAGCAGTGGAATGAGAGTCAAAGAGCCATTTCCTGGTGCCAAGTTCCACAGCTCTCCCTCCCTCTCTCTCTCCAGAAAAAGAAAACCAAAAAGAGATGGCATGCTTGGCACACTGAAGTGCTTTGAGGCTCAACTGAGTAATCCACTCATTCTTTTTCTTTTCAGAACTCAATAAACCACGATCTGCCAGTATTTCAAGACACAAAATGCAACAGGGAGTCTTTAGGTCCTGAGGTTCCATATTCTGTAGGTGTTCTTGTGCATTTCCCCATAACCACTTCAATGGAATAGTGCCCCTTTTTTGTCCTGGTTATCTTTGAGAGATTTATCAGAACAATCCAGACTGGTTTTGTAAATCTGACTGCATATTGGTGATGCAGATAGCTTTTCAGCTGGACACAATTTTTAGAAGGAGGAGATTCCATTTTCATGTATTTTTCTTAGGCTCATTCCAAAAAAGAAAGCCAACCCTGGCCCTGTTTTGGACAAGTGGAGGAGAAAAATGGATGTAATGGACATGTACCAAAACACATGCTGCAGAACCAGGCTCATTTTGTCTGGCAGGAGGCCCTGATGTGTCTGAAAAAACAGAAGGAAAGACCCCCAGCCCCAGCAAGAACAAAGGCAGGAAAACCCAAACCCCAGTGTGAAGGGCAAGAGGTGAACTGGAGCCCTGCTGGCCTGTGCTGCTCTGTGCTGAACTCCCCATGGGCTGATGCTGGCTGGGAGGAGCGTGTTCCCTAGGACTGTGGCAGCCAGACTGGTTTGGTGACTGCTGCATTTGCTTTTTCCTGGCCCCCGCACTCCAGGTGCTGCCCCTCATCATCCTAATCCATCCCTGTGATGCAGTGCCCCGTCCTGCCTTCCTGCACAGCAGTGGAAGCAGCTCTTGGGTTTTCCTTATGATCAAGATGATCCTATGGCTGCAGGGAAGGATTAGAGCTTGGAATCTGTGCCCTATTTCAGGCTATGCTCTTGGGCAAATTGAGTTATCTGTGCTTTCCATAGTTCCTTGTAAAGAAACTTTACACTTGGAGATGAGGACATTATTCTACTTCCTTCCCTCTCTGAATTAAATATCTGTCAATTCTTTGCAAGATGCAAAGGGACCAAAATCCCACACAAACATGCCTGCAGATACTTTTCAATGGATTTTATACCTAGAGGGTCCCATTGAAATGCAAATACTGGGCCCTTCCCAATGAAACAAGTTTCTGTACCACAGATAACCTAAACTGAAGGAAGTAGAATAGTCCATATGGAAATAACCATCCCATTTAAGACATTATTAAAATGAGTACCTTTCAGTGCACCTGGAAAGGAATTGTTGATGGCAAAGCACCAGGGGAAGTGCCTCTTGGCACTTTCTGTGCTGTCTCAAGGTTTTGGGAGCGCTGGAGAGACACCAGCAAGGCCATCACCTGCCCTGAGCTGGCGGAGGAGATGAGGGGCCCCTATCACCACAGGTGAGGGCATCCATCCCAGCTGCCACAGCTCTCTCAGAGGTAGAAGCCAATCCTGCTGGAACTGCTTCATCCCTCCGTGAACACCGGGGCTGCTGCTGGATGTGGCAGAGCACCCAAAAAGGAAAGTCTCAGAAAGAAAAGAATCTGCTGTACTGTCTCCTGCCATCAAAGCTGTGTCAGAAAAACCGGATTTCTGTGTGTGTGTGTGTGTGTGTGTGTGTGTGTGTTTTCCTAAAGACACAAAGCCCCTGCATGCTGATCCTGTTTTAACCCATTTATGAGTCCAGACAACAGAATTATTTTTGGTTCAACTTATTCCTGGAAATATGTGGGGCACTGACCCCCATATCTCCAAGCAATGTCACAGCTCTTCTGCAAAATCTGTGATCATTTTTTCCAACCAGTCCCATTTCAGCAATGAAAAATCACTGTCTAAGGGTGCAAATACCATTCTTCATCAGTGTAACAACACACATGGTTGTAGCTCATTTAATTAAGGAGCCTAATTTCCCTCAATTGTCTGTTAAGGCATCACAGGTGTTTCATTTCAGAGTGCATTAGTACATGAGGCTCTAAGCCTAAAAGCTAATTTTTAACTTAACCTAATAATGTTAGTAATAACGACCTGTGATTACTGTCTTGTGAATCAGAACCTATGATACTGAAAATAATTAATATCAAAGCCTAACTAGTACCTTCCTAAATTCACTATTAGCCCTAAACCCTCAGCACTGAATTGAACTTTAAAATGAGTGTTGGTGTGGGCTTTCCCACACACACACTGGAGGCAGCATGTTAACAAATTTAATTTGGAAATGTAGTTAAAGTTTTGATCAACAATCTTTTCTTGGAAAAAAACCCCAGTGGTATTAGCTCAAAGTACAATTTGATTAAAGATCAGTGATCTATTTTATGTGGTCCCTGCTGTGTTTGGAGCACACATTTACCCCCAGAGAAGGAATTGCTCCAGGAATTACTACACTGACCCAAGCCTGTGGCCAATGAAGCCCATTAAGCTCTCAGGAGACATCTCTGGGGGCTTTTGAGGGTGACAGAAACCAGCTGACTTTGGGAAAGGAACCTTGTCACAGGAGATTCCTCAGTGCCTTTCCACCCCAAGAGAAAGTCATATCCTCATACTTTTTGCCTTTCTTTTTGACAGCTTGCCTTCCCTCCATGGTCAAACAGAGACTCAGTTGTCCTCTGCCTCTGGAAGGGAGATGTTCCTTAGGAGGTGGCTGTCACCCCTGGTGAGTGAAGGAGTAAGAAGAGCCCAGGGACTGGCTCCCCTCTAACAGCTGCAGGAGAAACAAAAAGCTTTTCCAAAACACAGTCAACAGCAAAGAAGGAGACAGAAGGGCTTTGAAGTGTAGCTTTCCCTCTTGGATCAAGTGGGAAGAGGTGGGATCACAGCTAGTACCTGTGAGCAGCCAGTTATTATAGCCAGGAAAGCGGGGTGACTTGCAGGAGGTCAGGAGCCCTAAGCAGAGTGTGGCTTCCCCCAGGACCCTGCAGCTTGCCCGGGACCATCTCATTTTGTGCCTCATGCACCTGCTGCTGACAGGAGCAGCTCCTGCTGCCCCACAAGGGAGGGGTTTGGAGGCCACACCTGAGACACAGACCTGACCCAGGCTGGTGGCTGCAGCATCCAGGACACCAACCCCAGCTGGGAACCAGAGACATAGCAGAGGTGAAAGCTGCTGAAATGACAGGAATCACTTATCCTGCATGTGTGCCACAGAGAGGAACAACCAGAACACCAAACCCTGAGCAATAAACAATATTTCAGGCATTACAAACATGCGGAAAGAGCTCTGCTGATGAAAGATTTGTAGTTGTTATTAATATCTGTTGAGTCCAAGCTGAGACCTGAAGCTCAGTCTGCACTTGAACCTTCTCCAGGTGCTCAGGTTTCCTGATGTATATCTGCCTGACAAAACAACAACAACAACAAAGCCTGAAAACATGCTGTTGATTTGGAGAAGAATTTCCTCCACGCATCCAGGAGAGTTCAGAGAAGAAATTGCTTGCCTGGGATGCATAGCTGTTAATACCTTCTCACAAGCTTTCCCACCCACAGAATGAAAAGCAAAAGCCAGTTGGCTTTGGGGTATAAACCAAATTAGAAACAGGGAAGGGAAACCTACCAAGTACCCACAAGGAGTTTGGCTAAAGAACTGTGATGCTTCTGAACGTTTGACTTGATATTCTCCCACAGAAAATGAGAGGGGGACCAAAGCCTAAACATTCAATTGCTTTTAAAAATGCTACTTTAAGCCAATTTGGGAGATTTTGCAAATTTTGTCCTGATGCAATAAAAGCAAATAATAAATAAATAATAATTCCCAGTACAAATCATGTTGGAAGCCAGATATCCTAAATGTCCTCTTTCTTCTATTTATCTCAGCTGACACACTACCACAGCCCAACATGAGCAAGTCTAAGACCAGTCATGGGCAGTATCTGTGAAAAGGATCCTTAAGAAAACAAAATCTCCTGGACGTGAAAAGCTCAAGGTCCTGCAGATCATTCCCATTTTGTTAGGACACAGCATTGTAAAGGGAGATTCTGGCTGTAAAAAGCTCTCTGAGCTCACTTGTGTTCACAGAAGATCCTAGAGGAGGTTTTATATTATTACGAGCATCTTAGCCAGTATTCACCCTGGACAATTAGAATTTTGTTTCTGTTATTAATTACATTAATTACTGGCAGGGTCCAGGGCTCTCAGCCCAAGCCTCCTGCACAGCCCTGACTGCTCCAAGGTTTCCTTCCCTCCAGAACTATCTTCTGCAAAGCCTCTTGGTCAGACAGATCCTGCACCTTCCTCACTACCAGGTGGAGTTTGAAGCAGTTCTCCTGCCCTCACAAGTCAGCCAGCAGTGAGTCTGCAGCTCCCTGCAGGGCTCCAAAACCTCCTGAGAGGGTGGAGCAGGAAGAGGCTCCCGCAGTTCCCCTGCCAGCTGTCAGGAGAGATGTGCAGCACCAGGAATGGCAGAGTCGGGCAGCCATGAGCTGATAGGGAGAATGGATGGTTGGAGGGGAAAGGGGAAAGGGGAAAGGGGAAAGGGGAAAGAAAGGGGAAAGTGAAAGGGGAAGGGGAAGGGGGAAAGGGGAAAGGGAAATGGGAAAGGGTTAACGGGGAAAGGGAAAGGGGAAAGGGAAAAGGGGAAAGGGGAACGGGAAGTGAAGGGAGAAGGGAGAAGGGAGAAGGGAGAAGGGAGAAGGGAGAAGGGAGAAGGGAGGGAAAGGGATGCAGGAAAACTGGGCTAAAAAAAAATTAGGTGTTATTTAACTACTGGAACGTGCTTCTGCCCAGTTTCCTAGGGATGGTACTTGTAGAACAGGAGTGAATATGGTGTGAAAACAGCAGCAGAAGAGCAAGTCTCTGGTTCACCTGGAAGGAGGGAGGTGCATAGGCATTTACATAGCCTGCGTGAAAGAAAAAAATTGGTTCTGCAGTGTTTGGCATCAGCTCCTCTGTATCTCCACAAGTGGATTTCCAGTCTTCATGCAGAAATCTTTGCATCCTTCCCATACAAAGCCCAGTTACAAGAGGTACAAGAAATCCTTGACAGTCACATTTCATAATCCCATTCCTTTTCCTGCCAAGAAATGAAGTGTCATTCATTGCAGCTTCATAGGACTTGATTTATAATGGAATGAAAGTAATTCAACGTAAATATAACAGTTTTCAGCACTTAGAGAAACTGCCCATGGGGATCACTTTTGCATTCTGGGCAGCATGAGGAATGGGCTGGGGGCTGGGCACAAACCCCTTTCCACAGGAGTTTGTGTGATGGGTGCTAATCTTCATCTTCCAACTCATCTTTGGACAGCAGTGTGGGAGGAACTGAAACATGGGGCAAAGACTCACATCTGAGTAAACAACATCAACAGCTGAGGTTTTTACACCCTGTCTGGCATTGGCCAGCGATGAAGGGTTTCACTGCAGCCACAAACCTGTTGTTCCACCTCTCTCCATACCCAGACCTGTGCACAAATACACACACAGAGTTTGGGGGGGCTGATTGTACAGGTCAGCCCTTGCTTTCCCCCATCACCCGTGTCCTGTGGCATTGCTGCGCTGACCCCAGTGCTTGGTGACCCTCAGCTGCTGCTGCAAGGAGGAAGAGGATGAGGCTGCAGCTCCCTGGGCTCTTCCTCCCTTCCCAGCTTGCCTTGAAGCATTTGGGCATCCCAAATTTCATTTAACCTGCCGGCACCGGGTCGACCTTGGCCCCGCCTGGGGCCCAGACCCTCAGGGAGTGGGAGCTGTTGCCACCTCGCTGCAGAACTGCTGTGGTGGCTCCGTGCCATCCTGCCGGTGCAAACAATCCTTTGAGAGTCCTTTCAGGTGTGTTATTAATTCACAGGGAAAACTGTTGGTAGATTTTCATTGCATAACACAGCCAACCTCAGGACCAAAACAGAATGGAGGTGTTTAATCAGAGCAGTCCCCTCCAGTTCCCACATTAGGGATCTGAGCCAGATCTACATCTGAGCTCTGCAGCTCGCGAGCCGAAGGGACCCGGGGGTTCTCCATGCTGCTTTAAGCATCCATCAAAACAACTGTAAATGAGTTATGTTTCAAGTATGCAAGAACTTGCTTCTCCATGCCAAAAAACGATTAGTGTTCTCAGGCTTCCAGCAATGCAAAGCAGAGTCTGCAACGTCCTGATGAGAGATAGATGCATTTCCTCTTAGACAATTAATATTAGGGGTGGGTTTTATTGCCATTCTTTTTTATGTTGTTAACATCCTGCCCTCTTTCCTGGTTCCTCCCAAAGAGCTACAATGCAATTTGCAAAACTCCCCTTTGTAAGATGTAAACATTTACTAAACATTGTCTTTCCACTTTGTATTATGACAAAAGAATAGAAATCAAGATGTTAAATATATTTCTGTATTTGCATCTGAAAGCCCCAGGCCTTCCTGAACATACTTGCAGATAACTTCTATTGTTCCCAGCACATTGTTACCTTTTTCTGTGGATCATCAGCTCCATGAAAATCCAAGGGTGAGCTCTTTGCTGGAACACTGTCTAGGACCCACCTACCACCCAGTGCCTTACCAATGTATCCATGCCATATGATGATCATCCCTGTTATTCCACCTGATCGTTTCATCCTGGGACAAACCCAGCCTGTCCTCCAAACATGTCACTGGGATTTGAGAGCCAGACCTTTTCTCCAGTGCAATCCAGCTAAACCAGAGGCAGAAGCAGTGGCTGCAGAGGGCCTTCCTAGAGCTACCAGGCACTTTGACAGCAAAACCTCGGGTGAGGGAGTGATCCTGCTGTCCCTGTGGGGTGGCCAGGCTGTCTCAGCTGTCCCAGGGGTGTGGTGCTGCAGGACACACCCCGAGGGCACAGCACAAACCATGGGCGCACCAAAAACCCTCCTGAGCATTCTCTGCAGCCAGGAACACCTGAAAACACTTCAATCACCTCCCTCACATCTCCACTAGATAGGAGAAATCCAGGGGCTTCATCAGCAGTGCCTTTTCCAGAAGCAATGAAAACAGGATCTTCAGCCCAGTTTGGATGGAGCCTGAAGTGCCCAAAGCCCCTCCCTGTGCCCCAGCAGAGCGTGGCCACCTCAGCCCCTGCAGCAGTGCCCCCACCCTGGTCTTGTCTTCTCCCTTTTTGTTTTTGCCTCTCTCTCTGCTTGCTATAAACACCATCCTGTGTTTCACAGTTGGTAAGAGATGGCACCACATTCATTGATGTTGCAACGTTCTCCAAGGGTGTAAAATAAAACCAGTTTTGCATTCCATATCCCTAAGCAAATGCTTTTTCTTTCTCTTTCTTCCTTGTTATTTTGTGCATGTGTGTGCACATGTATTTTTTCAGGAGTAAAAAGCATAGTTTACCCCAGTACACATACACACACACATTCTTTAAGTGCAATTATTTGGAAAATTTCCTGTTAAAATTCCCACTTAATAAGCAAACCTCATTTAATGAAGAACTGCTTAGCATCACCTGGTTGTTTTGGGATTTTTTTTTAATAAGAAGAAAATCCAAGATATGAGGGTGCAAGAAGAGATGCCCCGACTGACTCCGTTATACTGATGTGACTCCAGGATATGTATTTACAAAACTGATTGACGCAAAGGAGGAAAGACTGATATTTTCTAGAGCTATAGGAACAGTTTCAGAGCTTAAATCTTTTTTAAAATCACACCACAACCACAGGGGCCATCTTCCTGAAATTTTTGGAGGGAGGTGGGGCTGTTTGTTTGTCTTAAATAGCCTGTTAACCTCATCTGCTACTGCAGACAAACCCTTAGGCCAATCCTGCAAACACCTCTGGTATTGTTTAGAGCAGTCACTTTTGCACCTGCCAGGAAATTTCTAAGATCAGAGATGCAGATCCACCTCCTGCAACCTCTTTGCCTTCCTGGAAACTCCCCCAGAATAGCTGACTGGGTAGGATTAGGCTCTTGCTTTGGAGGTTATGTGATCTCTGTTTCTTCCAGCCCTGCCAGCCAGGGCTTACCTCCAGATGAATATTTCAGCACGTGCTTAACCTTAAGCAATGAGATACTCATGCTTATAGTTAAGTATAGGCTTAAAAATTTTGTTGGAAGCAAATCACAAGCACATTCTTACATACTTCTCTGGGCTGGGCCTAACCAGCACTCCCCTGTTAAAACAGACTTTTTTCTTTTTTTTTTTCCTCCCAACACTTATCCCATCACTGTAATTTCCCTCCTCAACTTCCTGCTCCAACTGCTTCATTCCAGTGAAACCAAGGGAAAATGACATTTTCTCCTACAGCAGTAGATCATAATTGACAACAAGCATTAGATTGGGCATGAATTTATAAAAAAAGGTGATATCTTCTATTTAGCACAGCTATCCCAGGCTAACTGTACACTTGGGTCTGTCCAAGACCTGGCTCTCCCTAAAACATCTCCTCTCACACATCTTGCACTCCCACAGCTCTGAACGACTCCAGGCACACACCGAGGCTTTTATGGGGCTGGGGGAAAGCTGCCTCCCCTGTTAAGCATCCAGGAAAACAGAAGGAATGCAGCATGTTGCTCCTGCCAAGCAGAGAGTTAATATCCTTGCACATGAGCCATTTCACCTACAGCAAGAAGTGAAAGCATGCGACTACACCCAGCAAATGATCACAGAGCACCCTGCAGGGAATCTGCTTCCATTTCAAAGGGAGAGATCAAAACCCACAAAGCAGAGAAGGAAAGAAAAAAAAAAAAAAAAAAGGGAAAGAAAAAAAGAAAGAAAGATGCTCCCAGCCTGTGCATGAGATCAATGTTGGGCCCAGCCTCAGAAGTTTTCAGAGAGGGAGAGGTATGGACAGAAGACTCATAGAGCACTTTCAGTGCCGGATTATTTATGTGTTGGGGGTTTGATCCTACACACCAAAATAAATGGGAGGTTTGCCACCAACTTCAATGGAAGCAGAAACAAGTCCTATCACCTTGAGGTTTATTGGCTGTCTGCAGAAAGTTTTAAATTCTATATAGAAATTAAACAGAGGATAATTTGACAGTTTAATGGTGACATCGTGGGTTTTACATTAAAAGAGACATAAATTTATCCTTTGGGTTTTGCAATTTTTTTTTTTTTTGCCTGTTGTTCTTTTAAAAGAAGAATTCTCATGTTTCAAGGGAAGACTGATGAAAATGGGACATTCCTGTGCATAAGAAAAAAAGAACTTAAAGTTCAGTCAGGCCCTACCTACCTCACTCAAGGCTCAGTAGTTTGAAGCAGTTGGCATTAGAGGTAGCAGCAAATTAGCCAACCTGTAAGTGCTCCACTCCTCTGCCAAAAACAAGGACTGTCCTAATTTGAACTATGCCAAATAGGGCATTTGACCATGAAAAATGACTTTAAAGAGATGAAAAAAAAAAAAAAAAAAAAAAAAAAAATCAAATCCTTTATTTGGCACCCATCAGCTGGTCCAAAAAGTGAGGAATCTGCTGAGTGACAGACTCAAGCTCAGGACACCCTGCAGCTCCAGCACCTCAGGAAGTCCAGACCTAAATTGATGTGGAAAAGCCCAAGTAAATGACTTCCCTACCCCTTGCTCATTTAATCATTGATTATTAAATTAATCCACTAATTGAAGCCAGTTAGTGCCAGTGTAGCAAGCTGGCCCAGTAAGGTTGAGTTGGGGTTCAGCAGCCTGATGGCAGATATTTAAACTTAGGACAACAATCACACTTCCATCAATAGGTAGCTCAATAAAATGCTCTCTCTCTGGCTGGTTTGGCTCATTCCTTTGGAAATCCAAAGGACCCTGAGTGGCAGCTCCTGATCTCCAAGCAGACTGGGACAGGACCCAGAGTCTGTTTGGATCTGACAGCCCAGCAGCTGCACAGGATGGGGAATGCAAGAGGGGAATGACTTCAACTGGGGAGCAACAGGAGAAATGCAAGGCCACAACAGCCACCCAACATCACCTGCCACCTTCAGGAGGCCTTTTCCAGCCACCATGTGGGACCCTTGGAAAAAAGAACCATTCACTGGTCCCCCATCCAGCACTTGCAGGATGGTGGCTGTGCCCACAGCTCTCTTCCCCCTCATTCCACAGGGACAAGTGCCTGTGTCCCCTGCACACATGAGACAGCTCAGTCCTGGATACAACAATCACCCACAAGCTACAGCAGTGGGAGCAGCCCCTGGAGCAGAGGCAGATGGGAGAGGGGATACAAGTGGGATGGGAGGAAACATTCGGGGTTCACACAGGAATGAAAAAACTCTGGTTCTATCTTCTCCCACTGAAAGATTCCAGCACCTAGGACTGTATTATTTCTCATGAAAATACAGGAGGATCTTTGTTCTGGGCAACAACAATAACAACAAGTCTTTAAAATCAACCGTGAAAAATACAGCATGACCAAAACTATTTGAATTTGTGCCATGGTCTGTAATGAGTTTTGTTTTTGGGGTTTTTTTGATATGGGGAGGAGGGAAGAGGAAGAACGGCAAAAACATTTCAAATCAACCTATAAGGGTTTTTTTTCCCCCCCTCTCCTGAGATTTTTCCACTTCAGTCAGCACACCAGAGAACATCTCACTCCCACAGCCCTGCTGCTTCCAGCCCCCAGCAGCAGCACTGAGGGATTTCTAACACCAAATGGCTGGAGCAGAAAACTGTCCTGAGGCAGGACAGGGGCTGGAGCTGCTCTCCATGAGCCACATGGACACCACCATCGGGCCCTGAATTTCTCTGCCAGAACCCGGGGCAGCCTGGGCAGCGCACTCTGGCCGGTGGCTGCTCCAAGAGAGGACAAGCCTCTGCTGCTGGATGCATAATCTCCAATTTATACAAAGCTTTGAAAGGCATCCAACGGTCTAATTGGGAGGCCCTTAAATTAAAGTGGGGATGGGATTTGGAATCCACTTTAGAGCCTGTGGTTTGGAGGGAAGCATGGGGATCCATTTCATCTGTGTTGATATCAAGGGAGCCCAATATATAAATGTTTTCTGGCACTTTTATTCCTCCAGCCCTGGGGTTTACATGAGGGTTGGCTTTTTGGTCAGGTTTTTTTTCTTTCTCTGTTGTTTTTTTGCACTCTGAAGCCTCTTCCAAGTGTGATTTTGGAAGAGGGGTGTTACTGCAGTGTCTGGGGCACCTCCATTTCTCTCAGGTCTGGCTGCTGGACCATGGCACTGCTCCATGCCTGTCCCCTCACTGATGGCAGCTGCCCTGTGATGGTGATGTGATGGGTGGGACATCAGCAAAGTTGGATTCTGGATGTGCTGCAAGGGAGTGGAGGGCATGGGGAGCTGTGCCCATTGCAGCAGCATCAGGGCTGCTTTCAGGGATGGCCCTCTGTCCCCAAGCCTCAGCCCTGCATTTCCACAGCCCGCCCTCTAGCCTGAGGCTTGAGAGACAGCTTTGGAATGGCTTTATTGCCCATCCTCAGGAAAGCTCTGCTGCCCTTAGCCACCACCTCCAAGCTGAGGCAGCAGCAGGGGCAGGATGAAGGGGTAGGCAGGAGATGATCTTCATTTGTACAGCTGCTTTTAATTGGACTCTGGTGGAATAATGAGTCATTTTGCATCACTCCAAACCTGGCCCGCTGACAAGGACCCCATGACTGAACATGTCCCACCACCATTTTTTATTCAACAGCCAAAGAAATACATATATTCCTATATCACAGGATCCCAAAGCCTAAGGAGACACTTATTTCCAACTTGTTCCACTGTGGTGAGTGAACCAGACCTAAAGATGAGAGATTGCAAGGTGAACACTCCCCCATTCAATGTGTTTTTTTGCTTTTAGGTCTGACAGAAAACCTACAAAGCATTGGGAAAAGGGGGCTCCACGTGGGCTCTCCCTCCACAGCTGCCACAGCTGGGCTGGACTGCAGCAAAGCCAGGCAGATTTACAGGGCTGGAGCCGACCTCAGCATCCTGAGAGTGCTGGAACAAGTCAGCAGCTGCTGAATGCGGCCACCTCTCCTCCTAATCTTCAAATAAAATTCTCATCAAGGAGCCAGAAGGAAAATGATCTGAGGGAGTTTTCCCAATTTTTTATTTTTGCCACCAGAACAGAGTATTGCTCCTCCTCGCCTCTTGAAGCGGTTTGTGCTCACTAAAGCTCTGCAACAACAACACTGTGCGTGCACAGGAAATTCCCTTCACATCTCAGTGACACAAGGAGGAGGAACAAGGATTGTACAATGCATGCAGAAATATAAACATGAGAAATGACCTCACTTATGCCAGCGTTCCCAATGACTGTATGGGTTCATGGCCAGAATTTCTCCTGTGGCCTTATTTCTGCCCTCCTCTCCTGTGTGCTGCATGCTCTGATCAAACACCAGGATAGGATCTTAAATGAGATTTGGCCTCATGTCATGTGCTTTCCCTCCAACTCCTAAACCTTGTCCCCAGCCAAGCTCCACATGCGTTCCCATTCCCAGAGCTGGGAGGGCAGGTTGCCTTGGCCCTGTCCCCATGGGGAGCAACTGTGCTGGCTGGATGCTCTAGTAGAAATTCCCTGGTGGGAATTACACACATGTATGAAAATAAGGGATAAGCTTGAGGCTAAAGTCCTGGCATGAGATGCAGAAAAACTTGCCCTCACCTCCCAGCCCTCCCTCGGTGACACCTGGCCCATCCCGGGAGCACACACATTACCTTCATCCCCCAGCTGCAGCAGGGCAGAGCGTTCTGGGTGTTTCCCACCTCTCCAGAAAAGCCAGCTGGGACACTCCATCCCCTTTTCCTGTGAGTGACCCCGGAGCTGTGCCTCACTCAGGATGACCTGCTGCCGAACACACTTTAGCCCTGCACCAGCTCTTTCTGGACAGTGAGTCACAAATCCATGGATATCTTCGCCAGAGCAGAGGTGCCATGCTTCTATTTTGCAAGAAGCTGTGACATTTTGCGAGTGTCTGTGTGTGGGATCAGCTTCAGAAGGACAGACCAAAAGAAAGGAAATTAATCAGAATGTTTTGTTTCATTTTAAGGGGAAAAAAAAAGTGAAACCCTTCTAGAGGATTTTTTTCCTTGTGAAGCAAATAAATACCTGGCTCTTTTGACACCTGAGTACCTGCTACTTTACCCTGCCCTGGAGTCACAACAAGAATCAGGGAACTGAGAGCAGACTTGGGAAGTGTCAAGACTCCAGGCCCTGGAGCAGGGCACAGAGCAGGAGCATGGCCCCCACTCAAATGGATTTCTGGGCTCCTGCCCAGCAGCAGCAAAGTGGGAGCTGCCCCTGCAGATACATCCCATCCATCTTGGTACCTGGGTAAAAACTGCCCATAAGGTAACCCTGAAGCCATCGCCTGGAGGGGCCCTGGTTGTTCAGCTGAGATTTGGCTCTGGGGAGCCCCGCTTGGAGCTTCATATCCTGCCGGCTCCTCGCCCAGGGCCGTCCCTGAGTCCCTGTGTGTGGGGCACGGCCCCCACCTTCCTCCACCACCCGGCACAGCTGCCCCCTCCTCCCAGGAAAAGGTGGCTGTCGCTCGGAGCTGCCTCCTGCTCCTCTGCCAGTCCCCTCCTTCATTAAATTAACACCTCGTTAGAAAATGCAAGCTGCTTTGTTCCTACAAATGGTGCTGGAGGGTGTTTACTTTCCTAATGAATATCCTGTGTAGAATGGAAATCTGTCCCTGGCAGTCCTTAACAAGTGCTTCATTAAGCTGTTTGAAAAAACGCTTCTTTCTGTTCTCCTTTGAACAGGTTACGCTTTGCTCTTTTAAGCTGCGTTTTGGCTGCCTCTCCACACCTGAGAGGATGGGTGGAGAGGTGGCCATCTGCTCCTAGAGCCAGCAGTTTTTCCAATCGCAGCAACAGGAAATGTGCTGAGAGATAGAGCAGCCTCTGCACCGGGTGAGACAGCATCTCCCTGCTTCCAGGAACAGTCTGGCACCCCGGCAGAGCAGCGGAGAGAGCAGCACTCACCTGCGAGTGCAGCTACGGGGTCCACGCTCCTACTAAACGAGGAAGGTTCAGCAGCAAACTAGAAATGGGAAAAAAAGAGGGGCGTGGTAGATGTAGGGGCCAGGCGACCAAAGTGATGTTAAGCATGGACTCCTTTACAAAAGTTTTGAGAGTAAAATTTAACAGCGAACCTTCGGGTTTAAATGTGTTTTTGTCTCTGTTTAATTGATGACAATCAAAAATGCTTATAATGCTGTTTAATAAAGCTCAGGTTGAAAACTGAAAGCTTGGGGATAGAAAAGTGTGTTTGATGAAGCTTGTTTCCCAGTCATTTCTGGAAATAGGTACCACACAAGTTATCTTTCACACAAAACCTAAGGAAAGGTCACAGACAGAAAACACATGGAGCATCCTCACAGAGCAGATCTCTTAAAAGAGACTGATCCTCTCTCACTGCAGAGAAGCCAATATAATGCAGGTATGACAAAAGCCCAGAAAAACCTCGTTTCAGTGTAACTGAGTGTTGTTCCTGTCACTGGTGGGATCTTCACCACCCAGCTTGGCACCAGCCACACAGCCCTGCGCTTAGATGGCAGGGCCTGTTCTCTGCCCTTGGAATGTTTGCTCTGCATTGGACCTTCCACTGGCATTTAACCCAAAGGTTCTAATGGCATGGGGGGGATTGTTTGTGTGTTTCAGGGTGTTTCAGTAGGTTAAGGAGGTTTTTATCCTTTCATTTCCTTTTTTTAATTATTATTTTTATTTTCTGCTGCATGGTGAGAGGCTGCTGTCCAGGTCACCAGGCAATACCTACAAACCTGAGAGACACACATGAGACACATGAGAATGGCAATGAAATCAGTGTGCACGTACCAAAATCTGAACCAAAACACGCAGATGATAACATAAATGCAGCATTTGCAGATTGAGGAAAGCAGCCAGCTTCCTACCAGTCACCCCATTAGGACAAGTTCTCTTGTCACAACTGTACTGATAGAGGAGTGGATAATTAACCATCAAATATCTGTACTGTAGCAGTGATTGTCCAGTGTTATCTGACAGTGGTTTCAGAGATAACACTGCACAATAGCCTATTTGGAAAAGTGGCTAGAGTGGAAAGAAGTACTGGAAAGTTGCATGAAAAAAAATAATGGCACTATTCAGACGCTAAGCTACTAAATTCAACTGTTCCACATAAATATTCATTGGACTTGGAAAGCTGTCCTAACAGAGGATATATAACTTTGATGGAAACACTGGTATTCCAGTGGCTGCACTTTCCCTTTGCTCCATCTCTTAGTTCATAAGAGAGAAAAAGAAATTCATCTGCCCCTGGCCATTGAAAGAAAGAGGTATTTAGAAACCATAGTGTAAAAAGCAGAGGGGAAATAGCTGAAGCACCCCAAAATACGAGACACAGTAGAATGTAGAATGCAGATCATGTCAAGCAGTTCTCTCAGCAAAATCTGAATCCAAATTCTGGCCACCCAATCTGGGAGACAAATTGTTCCAAACCAAGGAAAAAAAAAAAGTTCTTTGCTAACCAAGAGGAAACAATTTAAGTTAGCATGCAAGCCTGTCTTAAATCTAAGAATCTCTGCTTTTCCTGTGGCCAGATGATTCCAGCTGGCACATCCATAGGTCACCTCCAGCACTCAGACCAAATTAGCATTGCCACTATCTGCTAATATATGAACCAGGATTAAATACTAATAAACCAAGGTGGGCTATATCCTGCTCTTAGGGAACCATTAGCCATTTGGAATACCTTTCCCAAAACCACTGGAGTCACACATCTCTTGTAACTGAGATTAGAATCTGATGTTTTGTTTTTAGAATCTGATCTCTGAGGAATTTTTTTGCTGCTCTCCAGTTCATATGAGCTAATAAGCAGCTTTGCTTCTATCAGGAAATTGGACAAATGTGCAACAAAAAAAGTGTAACAAACTGTGTTTGCATCTCTGTCTATTCTACGTATTAAAAGGGCCCTGTGGACTGAAAAGGTCGTGTTTCACACACGTTGCTCTTACCCTGCAGGGTAAATTTACACCCTGGAGGTGTAAAGGAGGACAGGACAGAGGTGGGATTGTCTTCCTTACCACCAGGCCTGCAAAACCATCCACATCAGAATATCTACAGTATTTACTGTACTAAAAAATATCTTCAAAAGCATGCAGGAAACAAAACTTATCAGCCCTGTTCCTGGGGAGGAAGGGAAGGCATGACATGGTGAAGGACCTCTTGCTCCCTATTCCTGCATGCCTTCCAAAACAAGATCTTGAATAAGTTTTATTGGACTTCTGCATCTCCTCAAGGCTGGGTTAATGAATCATATCTAATGCTGGAGACGTTGGCAGAAAGCTTATCAACCCACTTTGCATTTTTTGCACTTGCCAAATTTGGGGAAAAAGAAATGGAATAGTACATACAAAGAGAGAGGGAAACGGAGTTTGTTCTTCAGCCAAGTGAAAAAACTGTACAAGAAGGGAAAGAAATCAAGTAATAAGCTCATCAATAAACAGAATTGATAAAAGAAACCCATGAAAGACTGAGCCAGTAGAGGAATCCCTGCATGTTTACATCAGCAAAGAAAAAGAGACATGGGAATGGCTCCTTGAGCCACCTTTCCTGAACTGAATTCTTACTGACTTCTTGCACCTGTGGAAAAGGCACAGTGAAAAGTACCACCTTCTAGCTAAGGGTGCATCCCCAGCATCCCCTACAGAGAATGACAGCTTCAGGTGCTCAGGAAACTGGAAGAGCAGGACACTATGTGGTAAGGGAGAAAAAGAGAAAACTTGGAGCTTCATGATAGCTCCTTGTGGCCCTTCCTACACCATATCTGACTCCATTGCCTTTCCTTCTTTCAGCTTCTTAAAAACATTGACCAGAAACTCCACCTTGTACAGCCTCCTACATAATTCTGTACAAAATCAGGACGAAGCCCAGCAGGTTTTCCTGCACAGCTGCAGGAACAGTCCCACTGTTGCAAGACAGCTTTCACAAGGTTCATACTGTGGGATGAACTTGTCCCTTGGCTCACACCACTGCAGCTCTTACCCTGCCCAGCACTGCCACCAGCTTTGCAGGATGGCCTTTGGGGATCCCCCAGGGCCCTGGATTTTACCTAGAGACAGGAATAGCATAAGACCAGGCAATGGGGAGCTGTGTTGCCACCCCCAGAAAAGGAGGGTTGCTGGCAGGGCACGGTCACCTGCCCAGAAAGTTCCAATCATTTCCCTTTCTTCCCCTTACTGGGGAACTTTTTCCACAGTATTCCAAGGAACTCTTATTTTTGCAAGAACTCTGGTGTCATCCCTATTAGATGATAAACATTTATAAGCCAAAGCATAATTCCAAATACTTAGCCCTTAGTTAAATGCTAAAAAGTAAAGGTCAAATTGTAAACATCGGCATTTTTGTAAAGATTGTGCGCATTCATGTTTTGAATTCTTGTTTTCTTTAAGTAAACCCCAGGCAAGAGATAACAGATGCCTAATTTCAAAGACCCTGAAACTTCTAATTTGGCACGCAATGGCATGCACTGTAATGACGTTTACAGAAGCGCTCTCTGAAGCGTTCACACATGAAAAATTAAAGCGGAGAGAGTTTGTTTTATTTAAATCAAACCTATTTGCAGAATGCTTTTATCCAGCCATAAACTGCTGTGCAGCAAAAGATCAACATTTGTGCCTCCAAGTTTTCTTCTTAATAACAAGCCAGTAAGGCAGCGCGTTCTGCCTCAAAGGACCATTAGGAAAGCATTTTTTTCGCTGGGGGGTGTATGAGGATGTTTGCTACTCAGACAGATAAAGACGACTTAATGTTCCTGCAAAGCCAAGCACTCAAAAGTGAGAAAAAGGCGGAATTACGGTAACTGGAGCCATTTTCCCTCTCCTCATGCATGTGCATGATGACACAGCACACTCCCGTTTTCCCGGCAGGGTGTTCATCCCGGGCTCGGCCAGGGAGAGAAAGGGGCTGCTCTGAGCCCCCAGAGCCATTTGGTTGTGGTGTGAGGACGCTCCCCGTGTGCTCCCACACCCCCTTGGACACCCGGAGCTCAACCCAGAGGCAGAGAAGCAGTGCCTTGGTGGGCCATGGCCCTCTGGATATGGCACAGATAGGAATTCATCTTTGGTGTTTCCCAGTGTAGAGAAAGGAGGAGCTTTCCCTAGTTTCACAGGCTGGGAAGCAAAGGAGGAAAAGGGGAGCTGAAGCATCCATGGCTATGGGGACAGTCAGGCATGTCAAAGATTTTTCATCTTTCAGAGCTCTGCACAATGCTATTTTCTACACTGCAGCTCTCCTGAGCTTCTCCTGCAACTGCCCAGGTTTTCAGGTCAGTACCTCGAGTCTCAAGTCCGATACCCAGAATATGAGGAACACTTAAATTAGTGACCACCCATGAAGAGTTTGGTTTAAGTAACTTGCCTGGAATCACTCTGGCAGAAGCACTGAAAGTGCTAATTCCCTAGTGAACATCTGAACAGACTTTAATACTTTCTCCTTCTTCCACAAACCCCCACCTCACTCACCATTCATCTTTCCACTCCTGCCAGAAACAGGGTAAAGATCCTTGGACAATGGTGTCTTTTACCACACAACCCTGATTCATTCCCCAAGCAGGTCTGTAATTGTAGTGGTCTAATTAAAGGCTGTATCACAGCACAGAAAATGGGAGTAGAGCTGGGAAGAGAATTAAAGTTGCAAGATAATTTTGGCATATCCTAAACATTTTAAAATACAGTTTGCACATATGCATGTGATGTCCTTGATTTAAAAAAAAATAATAAAATTAAAAATAATCAAAATAAAGCTACAAAAAAATCTGCTGAACAGCTGGAAGCAAATTCCAGGAGAGCTGGGACCCTTGGAGTTGCTGAAGAGACTCCAGTAGTTGAAGCCAACACAGGACCTGTGAAAGGACAGCACGGTGCTTTTTGCTGTGCAGACAAGAGGGAGCTGAGGAGCTTTGTCTGGGGCCTTTGCAGAAGGGAGAATGCCAGCACCACGTCAGGATTCTGGAAGAAAACACACTGAACTCAAACTTTTCTATACAAAACACATAAGTTCCCTGCTCTCCTTTCTCCTCTATTCCATATCCATCTATGCATGGAGGGATAGATAAGCTTTGCAAACACCCACCCTCCTCCTGCGAGCACAGAGGGAGATCCTCACCCAGACATGCAGGCGTTCCCTCCACTCCTGGAAACACAGCTGCAATTACAGAGCAGTTCCTCTCCCAGCCCTGTCCCCCTCCATCCCCCCCAAGGGACAGACCCAGCCTGGGTGGGGGCTGTGGGAGAGCAGCCACCCCACAGCAGGGAGAAGCCCCAGCCAGCTCTGCAAAGGCTGGGGTTTCCAGGCTTTCCCCTCAAACATCAGCCGAGCACGTGCAAGGGGAGAGGTTTGAAATGTTCATTAAGTGGCCAAATTTGGCAGCAAGGCAAAGTGAAAGTCACTCCGCTGCCAAATCTCAGCAGCACGGTGGTGCTAGAGCTGCTCAAATTGGCTGATGTCTCACTGTTTCAAGGCAAGAAAAACTTCTTCTTTCCTTTTTCCCAAAAAGCTGGTGGTGTCAGTCCCACATCAGCCACATACCACACACACTCACACACAGAGAAACTCTGCCACTGAAATTTGTACATTGTGAAGAAAGGGATTTGTCCCGATTTACAACAAATGCCCGGGAAGTTTTAGATTTCAGATCCACCCATCATAACAACAGAAAACCCCACTATGGCTGAAATTCCTTCCTATAATATTTACAAAGTATTTCTACCATATTTCTCTCTATGCCACTAATAAAGGTGGCTTTTATACAAGAGCCATGGGAATGTTTGATTTTTTTAATATTATGACTTTTGATCAGCTGTCAGGTAAGGAGGTTTTTTGTTCTTACTTTTCCCTCACTGGGCTGAGCAGCTCATCATCTGTCTACCTTAAGCTGAGAACTTTCATTTTAGACTCACAAAGTTGTCTACATTGTCTTTGCAGACCTACTACACATAAAAGGCAAATAACAAATGTGCTAAGAAAAGCTGCAAGTGAATGAATTAGGAATAGACACAGCAGACAAGAGAACACACCTCTGTGTTTAAGCTGTTAGGAACAAATATCCATCTTGTTACACACGATATACCTCCAAAAGCAAATTAACTGCCCATATTTGGTTCTTCAAAAGGAAGCCACCACGGAGACTGGGTCTACCAGCAAAATCTGGTTTTACTGGTCTCATGTTGGACAGTCAAGTTGGTTGCAGCTGCCAAAGCTGGGACTTCAAAGAACAGAGGATTTGCTGGAAAAGATTCAACCAAGTCCATTCCAGAAGCTCTTCCCTGACCCTACACAGTACCAGCTACATGAGAGGGAGGAGAAAAAAAATACTAATCCTCCTGTCTATTATGTAGACTTTTGGGGCTTTAGAGTGCAATTATTTTTGTAAATAATTATAAAATTAGTGACTATTATACACACTTTTGCTAATTTGGACTAATTGCTTTTCATAGCTATATTTAAGCTTGGAGCAAAGACTGTCTACAGAAGTCTGTTTTCTCTTTGGGAAACAGCTAAAGAACAAAGAAATTGAACCCAATATGATCAAACACTGGCTAAGGAGTATATTGTTTTACAGACAGAAGCATTAATAAATCATGGTATTTCTCTCTCTCTTTTCTATCAAAGGAATTTTTTTAGGACTAGACAGAAAACAGTTCTTTCCCTGAAAGCTTTAAGAAAAAAAACTCAGGTCATTTGCACCTCAATTGCCATTCAATTATTACAGATATATTCTGAAAGTTACAAAACTCTTGCCTTTGGAGACTGCTTAAACAGATCACTAGAGCAGCATACAATGGAAATTCTTTTGGGAAACGGACAAGAGCAAAGAAAAAAAAAAAAAAAAATAGGGATTACTGCATAAAATAGTGTAAAATCACCATCAGTACCAGCTGAAATCATTCCAAGGGAAAATTCTCACTCAGTTCTGCATTCAGTTCTCTGAGCACCTTCTCCTCACTCAAAACAACTATTTCCACTTCAAGCAAAGGTAAAACAGAAAACAAGAGGCAACAGAAATGAGCCTGATTTTCCAGAAGAGCCAAAGCACGGCCAGTCAAAGCTGTGTCCATGCAGACCCCAACCACTGGGACACACAGGGCTGAAGTGCTGGCCAAGGTTTTCATTTCGCTCAGTGATTGTTATTCTGAGGCAGCAAAACGTGCTTGTCCAATCATCTGGAATTCCATGGATCCCTGCTGCCTCGAGAGTCCAGCGGGGAGATGGAAGCAACCAAGCTTTGCAATAAACACAGTTTCGAGTTTACAAACCTTCTGTGAAAGCTCTGAGGGAAAAGTCTGGCTGTTTGTTCAAGCACACACTGCTTCAAGATGGGCTTGCAGTCCAAGCCATGAACGCTGCCCATCCCAGAGATCTCACAGGCTGTGGTGTGTCCTTCCAGAGCTCAGTTAAACATTCACTATGTGAACAATGCTGAGGTGGTTTGGATTTCACCATTTTTGCTTGGAATGAACCAAAACCCAATAGCAGACTTGTGCTGGTGCAAGCCAGTTCCAGGCAGACTGAGCACTTGTGCAGCTGACGTTTCCCTCCAGTGCCACTGGAGTTTGGGAGGTTTGCTTTGGTGACCTGTGGCCTTTCTTTCTTTCTTCCCACCCGCCTCATTCTTTCTTTCTTTGCTATGTATGTTAATTTGGGGAAAATCATAGCCTAGGGCAACACACCTGACTGCTTCCCACCCCAAAATCATTTACCATTTAATGCACGGTTACATTCATTCTTCTGCCTTTATAGTTCCCTAATGAGCTTGCACTGCAATTAACAAAATGATTGTGTTCGCTTTGGTACAATGCACCTGCAAATACCAGGATGGGAAGTCATATTTAAAACATAAAAATACACCCAGTACATATTTCAGAAGAAGCCTGATATTCCAGCATGGGCTTGTATTTCAGCAGGTGCCAGTGGCTGCCAAATACTTTGCTCTCTGAAATATTTTAGCTGGTCAGAGATGTCCTTGTACTATCTTCCTGTCCATGCTACAACAATTTTGTGAGAGAAAAATATTAAATATTTTCTTTTTTTACAGAAATTATTTCCTATCCTGCACTGAATAATTTTTGTTGTGAAAGTTCAGGACAAATCTAGCTTTAAGGTCTTTTGGGTACATGGAAAGATCCTTTATAACCCATTGTAGGATTCATTCAAAACAGCTATTTATGAGAAAAATACCTACCAAAAATAAATGAGCAGTTATTACTTACATTATTTCATTGATATCAGACAGTTTCAACAAGTATGTGACACCTAGATATGTATATTTCAGCACATCTGCCTACACATTTTTGAAGATTTTGGGGAGAAGAAAAAAAAAGAAAAGAACAAAACAATCTTTTCTCTGTCTCTGCTTGTTAAATAGAGCACAAAGTAGAAAAACCATGGTGTACACAGAAACAAGAAGTCACCATACTCATATTTCTTCATCTGTTGCTCTTGTTCAGTGTTTTTTCTCTCTGTCACAAAATCAGAAATACTAATGAGCCTCTGGAGCTCTTCTTTTTCAGCCTCCTGCTCACAGAGCTAGTCCAGCTTTGTGTTAGATTAGGTTGTTTAGGACCTTTACCAGCCAAGTTCAGGAACTCTCCCAAAGTAGAAATTTTACAATTTCTCATGGTTCAAGTGCTAAAACATTAGTGCTGTGAAGAATTCTGTCCATATATTCAGTCAGATTTCTTTTTGCTATAATCCACAGCCGTTGCCTCCTACCCTTCTGCTGTGCACATCTAAGAAGAGTCTGGCTTCATCTCCTCTACACCCTTTGGGTCATGGCAGAGGGCTAAATGAGAGTTCCCCACCTCTCCTCCTGTCACCAGCCCAGCTGCTGACCCACCACAGCTCCCTGAAATCCCCCCAGCTTGTCTGTACATTGCTACCAGAGTCCCAAACTGGATGCAGTGCTCCAGTGACATCTTAGTGACCAAGAGCAGAGGTGAATAGTCAGGTCAGGCAGTCCAGCAAGAATTGTAACTGATTCCTGCAGGAGCCACGTCGATGACACATTGGATGTGGGGGTCCACCCAGCTCCCCAGGTGAAGCAATGTTACCTCACACCTGCATAGGGCATTTCTGTGCCAGGTGTAGGACCTGGCATTCATTTCCCAGCTCACTTCTCTGATGGTTCCTCTGGCCAGCTCACCAACCACTTCTCCTGTACTGGCATCCCCTGCAGACTCCCTAAGGATGCTCTGTGCCTCATCAGGGCTGACCAAAGCAGATGTTAAACAGTCTCAGCCCCTCAGCAGCCTCTGATCATCCTGACTGACCCCATGAGCTAGTAGTGCCTCATTTACCTATGAGATCTTTAATTCTTTAATGCGTGTACCACCTCCTCCCCCAAGCTCTGCCACTATGTGTAGAGAGCTGAAAGTAGGTCTTGCTCATGAGAACCAAGACAAAACATTGAAAACTTGAGCTTTTTCCTACTATCTTCATCATCAGCCTTATTCAGCAGAGGGTCCACATCTACATGCAACACAAGGGAGACCAAGGAAGAAATAACCTGCTTACACTCCAAAAGCCTCACCAGTATCAGCTCCAGCTGAGCTTCAGCTTTCCTAACTCTGTTCCTACATTGCCCAGGCAATATTTCTGTGTTCCTCTTTGGTTGCTTGTCTCTCCTTTCGCCTCCATACTGTTCCTTTTTGCATTTGAAATCAGTCAGGAGTTCCCCGTTCAGTCACGCTGGCCTCCTGCTATACCTGCTCAGCATCCTGAACATCAGGATGGACTGTTCTGCTGCTTTGAGGAGGCTGTCCTTGAAGATCAAGCAACTTTCATGGGTCTCTCTGCCCTCCAGGCAGACTCCCAGGAGATTCTGCTTACCAGTTCCTTGAACAAGCCAAAGTCCACATGTTTGAAATTTTGAGTGATTATTATATTACTTGCTTTTCTCACTTCCCTCAGGTTCTTAACTAGCCATCTCATGACACTGCAGCCAGATATTCCCAAAACAGTTCTTCCTTATTCAGGAGCAGCAGGTCCAGCTTCCACCAGTCAACTTCATCCAGAACCAGCACCAAAATGTTGTCCCTCATGTATTCCATACATGTCCCAACTTGCTTATCCCCAATACACTGCCCTTTCCAGCAGATGTGGGGAGTCCCATATTCTCCTGAAAGGATTTAGTCTGTGGTCAGAAAAACAAGCCCACTTCTTGATTACCAGCCTTTTGCATGAGTTAACAGCAGTATATTCCAGACTGAGGTGCCTGTCATCCATCAGAAGCACGCTGTAGGATCCCAGCTGGAATCCACACCATGTGAATGCAACCATCACAAGCCCCTTTGAAAAAGGTCCATTTTGACAAATCCACCTGTGAAGGATCCCTGGAATACTTTAAACAGTGTAGAAATACCAGCAATGCAACACAGAAGTGTTCACTGACAGCCAGTTCAGGTGAGCAACACTGGCTCATTTCAAGAGCTGGTAAGAAGAGGAATAACATGACCTACCTGAGTGATGAAAGCTCCAAAGCCAGACAGTCCAGAGGGCAAGGCCAGGAAATGAGTAAAGGAAGAAATATTTCTGTACCTTGTGGGCCCAAGACCCAGCATCAGTCAGTTCCAATGAGTGCCAGGGACTCCAATTCTCCTAAAAATGGCAGGATCTGCCAAACTGCAGATGAATAGCTTTAGGAACATGATGCTGTATTTTAATGAACCTGGATACTGGCTGCAACTTTGTGGTTTATAAATCAGGGGCCAAGTAGGTTTTTTGACCTTTAGCTGAATTCCCCCTCAATCATCCAGCCTCAGTGAAAGGAGAGTTAGTATGAAGCAAACCTGAGAGTTAGTATGAGGCCTTCAGTATGAGCTGGAGCTTGCAGTTTGCACAGGCCCTGAAAAAGCCTGGTGATGTAAAGGAGTGTCTGATTTGACTGTGACTCACTCACCCTGTCAGACAGCCCTAATGACCAGCCTGCCTGGGCTCCTCAGCAGGAAGGAGCTCAGCACTTCCCCTATCCATACACCCACTCTTCAGACGTGCACATCTCTGGGTTGCCGACCTCAGTTCTGAGCACTCCAGCACCACCACTGTCACCATCCTCACTGGAGCACCTGACTTTAAAGATTCCTGAAATTATCTTCACAACAGCCACGCAGGATGGATTTCCTCCATGGCAATGATAGGACATTAAGGGACAGGTTTTGTAAAATGGAATTCGGTCCAAGTTCCAGCAAGTTTCAATAAACCTTTACTTTGCCTCTTGAGCTGGTTTGAGCTCACTTAGAGCTCCTGGAGCTGTCAGAGTTCAGGCCATGTGAAAGTGCCAAGTTTCACACTGTTTTGCACATGAAACCATAAATCCCTCTCCAGAACCCCAGAGGCATGAGGGGGGTTGCTGCTCAAAAGGTTCATGAACTTTGATAAAATCAGGCAGATATCAGAGTTTGTAACAATGTACTAAATTAAGTTCTGTCCAAAAGTTTTTCATGGGCCAAGAGTACAAAATAAGCAACAAGAACAGGAAAGTTTTGCTGAATCAGGCCATAAAAGAAAAGTCATTGCCATACTTAGTTCTTTATTTTTTTCAGTCAATTAATTGCATTATTTTCCCCTGGAAAATCCAAAGGCAGTTTTCTTTATCCAAGGTAATTTAAACTTTTGGGTACATACCTAGATCTGATCTTTTCCTGTTTTATTTGCTTTTGTTTCTAAACTGTGCACCTACCAAGCAGAGATAAAGAACCACATTCTAGAAGGTGAGACTATCTGAAAATGTTTAGTTGACTAATCCTAAAGCAGTTGTTTTTCTGCAAAATATTTAGAGATGATATTTACTTGAATGAAGCTATCAAGCAATAATTTGACAGTATTTCTCACCAGCTTTTTACTTTCAGTAAAAAACAAAATCCAAGTAATAGGAAAATCTTTGGAAATAGCAGTTACCACCCCAAATCCTTTATAACGCTTGGCTCAGTTTTCAGTGATAATTACAACCAGAATTTTCACTATCTTATTTCAGTGAAGTTTCAGAGCAAAAACTGCCATTCAATGTCCAGGATGCTCAAAATACAAAATTTAGAGTAAAACAGAAATAGTTGCTCACCTACCCCCCCAAGCACATTAAAGAAACTCTGGTTCATGGTTGCTTTGAACCCCAAATTTCAAGGAGGAAAACATATCTTGACAGGCAGATTTGAGAGTTAGTTATGGTAAATAACAAGTTTCTCCCTTGCCAGCCTAGCAGAGTTCTAACACAAAGTGGGAGAGGTCAGATTTCCTTGCCCACAGAGCAGTGATAAGAAGCCAATAGACAGATTCATACCAAAGTCATCCATACAACTGATTCAGGGGAAGCTGTTCAGAGCAGCAGCCATCTCTTTCCTTCATGTTTAAATATGAAACCTTATTTCAACATCTATTTACCACTGACATATTGATTAATTTCCTAATGAGTAGGATCAGATGTTCTGACAGCACCTAACACTTCAGGGTTTTGCAAGCAGTTTACAAAGCCCTTTACTCACTGGGTAATGGTCAGTGAGGAACCCAAGATCCAGAGGCTTGGAAATATTTCCCAACCCTAGTAACCATTCTTTAGGGAACAGCAGTCCCCTATGGACTCCCAGACATTTACATCACTGAGCTCAGGGAGCTGCACCAATGGTCACTGAGGGCAGATTTTCACCTCCTGCCTGCCTAGCACACAAAACAGACATGACTAAAGAGAAGCGAAAAAATGCAAAATCTGAAGGAACCTTTAATCTCTTTGGTTAAAAAGAAAAAAAATGCAACCACTTACTAATGGAATGTTAAGATTGTGTATTAAACCCACAAAAGTCAGAAAACGAAGGAATTAAAGACTCCCTTGGCTCTTTTAACCCTTCCCTCTGCCTGTGTGCATTGCAGACTTTTCATCACGCAGTCACGTAACACTGGGTAAAGGGACAGAACCATAGGTGACATTAAAGGGGGAGCACAGCTTGTTATGAAGTCCAGAAATGGAAATGTTAATAACTATTCATTTTGTCTTGTAAAAGTTTAATGCTCAGTATTAAAGAATGAAATAAATATTAAATACTAAATTATTGATACTAAAGAAACAGCAAGATGTTATGGAGGAAAATGAAATCCTGAAGAAAAGAGCTGTTGCTCTCGGTGAGCATTTTGGTTGCAGTTTACTTGCAGTGGTCTTTATCTCAGTAAGGAACTGTCCCCCAGTTCCTGCCCACATGAAACGGGCTGTTTGTCCTGCACAAAGCACCCATACCTGGATTTAAACCCCTCAGCATTTTTCCCCCTTCACCAGGTCTGCAAGCTCTGTAGCTGCCACATTCCAAGCAGCTGCACACTTCCCAATCCCTAATGCACACATCCTCCTCATGCGCAAGGAAATATTATTATCCTGGCTTTACAAATGAGAATCTTAGGCACAGAGAGATTAAAGCTGAGCATTTCAAAGCATCCCAGTTAATTAAAATGACTGGAAAATGGGTGTCCAAATTGTTTAGATACCTTTGAAGTCTCAGAATAATTATATTGCTCAAGGTCACACAGGGAGTTTATGGCTGACCCACAACTTGAACCCAGATTTCCAGCGTCCCACTCCAGCACCTTAATCACAAAGACATCTTTGCTTTCCAATTTAATACTGGCCAGACCTGGTCCTCATGCAAACTGGTTACCAAGGGATGAAACCTGTCATTATGCCATATAATGGAGCTATCTATCTCTACCCTACAGGATAAACAGCAGAGCATTTCGGCATCTCCAAATTCTTTAAGGTACATATCATTACAAAACACTTAAAAGGCAGGAAGAGCTATTCAAGAATTAGCACACAGGGACAAGGAAGGGACTTCTCCAACTCCAGCTACACAGCTGAGTAGTTTGGTGTCTCCTGTCCTTGGTCTGGAGGCCTCACTGTTACAGTCCTCATTTTCCTGATGTATGTGACTAGCAGCATTTCCTGTCAAGTGTTACCCACAAAAGCCCTTCCCTGTTGCTGTCAGCCTACCTCTAAATTCCATTACTTTTCATGACCTGACCCACTTGACACTACAGCACCAGTGATGCTGTTTGTTGCCATCAGGCTTGCTAGACTACAGCACAAAATAAACCCACAAAGTTATTCAGAGCAGCACAGAGACTTCAGCAACACAGGATAATGGTGGAGGAGTCTTGTCCCAAAGGAAAAATTCATAAAGGACCTGTTGGAGAGAACTCCACACCATAAAGAAGAGTTTCTGTGCAGCACTGCCTGACGTTGCACTGAATGACACCACAATCTTGCCTCTGGGGTCCTTGGTGAGGGCTGTACATCACAAACCAGTTCTGACATCCATTAGAAACCTTGATCCCAATTTCTTCTGAGCATACACTCCACCTACATTTGGAGCTGCGAGTCAGAAACCTTCATTTTCCAAATGCTGATTCCTATCACTGGTGCGAAGTCCTCAGGCCTCGCTATGAAGAGATGCAGACACGAAGCAAAACTTCTCAGATAGGATTTGGTCTCAGCTTCTCCCTAAACATACTGACACCCTCCAGGATGTGGAATGCAGTGGAGGACAGGAACCAACATAAAACACATACACACACACATCCCTAACATGCTGACTTTTTATCACAGAGGTTGCTAATTTCCCATGCTAAGAACAACCTTTGGAGCTAAAATGAATTATGCGTCTCATTCTGAGTGCATCAAAGAGCAGACTGCCTTTTTAAAGGAGTCAAGATCACCTCAGCTGTGCTTTTGTTATCTAGCCCAAGGTTAAGGATTTGGCCTTGGGCTAACAATTGGCTCAGAAAACCAGGATCATGAAATGAGAGTTCCAGGAAGAGAGAAAAACCAAAGCTTGGTAAAGGCACACTCTTCAAAGTGTCCCAGTAGTTGACCTTCTTTTTTTCTCCTCCCCTCCCCACCAATGCACAACGCAAAGAAGAGGGGAATGGAGCCTGAAACCCTCGGAAACCCTGAAGGAAGTACTCCCACTGAGAGGAGCTGCAAAGACCTTCCCAGATTCTTCCCAGACACTCAGGCTCATGGAGAAAGGCCTGACAACAAACTTTGCTCACCACTTAGATGAAAAAACAGGCAGTAACCCCTGAGTGGCTCAGGTCTCAAGAAGAGAAAGCTATTGAAAAATACAACACTGTGATTATTTCTTTGCTATGAAACTAAAATTAAGCTGCTTCTATTTGAAAATTAAATGCAACCTGCCAAAAAAAGGCTCAGATCCTCCAGCAGGCCTGAGCTGCAAAAGCCATCTGCCAGCAGCATGGCCTGCTGGGTTATAAGGAGCTCTTTGCAAAACACTGACTTTTTTTAAATGTATTTTTGTTGGTTGGGTTTTTTTCTCAGAACCTGAATACAGGAGAGTCACAGGACATTTTCTCCACTCTCTGCTGCTCACAAAAGCCAGAAGGCTCCACCCACGCTCCCAACACCCTTTTCCCAGGGCCTGGTCCCTCTCTCCAAGGAACTGGCAGTGGGCATGCACCAATAACCCAGCAGGTGTGCAGGAGCTCTCTTTAAATGACTCTGCCCTCTAGGGTACATTTGGGTTATATTTTCAAAGATGAAAATCTTTTCATCTACAAACCTGGGAGACTTCTTTGCCCAACACGTCAAGAAGCAGTTAACCATTAACTATTTCTAAAACAAAAAACAACACAAAGGCAAAAAAAAAAAAAAAAACCCATAAAAAATCATCAGACCAGGAAATATGAATCAATTAGTCTTTGATCCTCCCCTCAGTAATAACATCTAGAGAACATGGGTTGCTGCTAATCCTAAACAACTAAAAATGTTGATGGACTTTAAAAGTACTAGTGGTTAAGCAAAGGAGAATTTCAATTCCATTTCCCTCTGATCTTTGAGTCTCAAGGTGTTATTCTGAGGCCTCTCCCCAGAAAATGTGGGGAAATTTTCTTTTTAAGAATCTCAGGCTTCATGGTGTCCTCAAGAGGTTCCAGCAAGGAATGATTTAAAGTAATCCTGCTGTAAGCCTGGACACTGGAAGCAGTAAAACGACAACATATTTGTCATTTGAACAACAGGAATAAAAGAGTAACAATAATACCACTGTTTTGCAGAACAAAACCATTTTTTCTCTTAAAGCTATCAGGACCACCTTTCTTTTATAGTGCCAGGGCTAGGAAAATATATTGCATGTGCATTAGGACTTGGTCCAATGGCCAAGACATCAACAGACCATGAAATCAAAACAGCCTTCATCCTACCATTATGATATCAACTAGAAAATCAGGATTTTCTAGAAAATCGTGAAAATGGACCAAAAAAGCTGGACTCAAAGCGAGAGATTGTATTTATGTAAAGGGTTTTTCATTCAAAGGAAGAGAGAGAAAATACAAGCAAGAGAAAAAGTTGTGTTAGAACCACCCTTAAATTAGAATCATTAAACACAACAAGTCAGAGTGATGCTTATAAGAAATAATACAAACCCTGTCTCTCTTCCTAACTGCTAAGGAGCCAACAACTCCCTTAGTCTATGAAGTCCCATATGAAGTTATCAATAAATCCTGAGGAAAAATGCAAAATTCAAGTTTATCATGAATTGAATCATTGTTTCTGGCTGTAATGCAGAGACAGCCATAGGCAGATAGTCCTTCGCCCTTCTTCCTCCCATCATCACTGACCTTGCAATTAAGCTTCAATATGCCTGTGAGTATATTATTGATGTGGAAACAGCTATTTCCATCACGCCACAGACGTTCTATACTTTTGAAGTCTGTGGTTACAGAGTCATTATTCCATACAACACTTTCCCATCACTAGGGTGTGCAGGATGCCATAAAAAGTGGTTTGTGCAAGTTCCAAGCTACGGGAGTTATGTCAATCGTTACCTTAAATACATTATTTTTTATATGTGGTCACCCTGCCTCCTGAGGATTTACACTAATAAAAACAACTGGCTTGTCTGAGAACCAACTCAGTAGAGCTGTGCTGATTTGCAGATCTGGTTGATATTTCCATCTTTTAATCTGCGTATTGTTTCCAGGAAGATGATGATGATAGTAATAATAGTAGTAGTAATAGTAATAAAAAAAATATAATAATAATAATTTGCTTTTGTTTGTAGTGAAACACTGCTGGAGTTGAAGGCTTTGTTTTAATGAGACACACTGAATGAAACAGTGTCCTGCAGTGCAAGAAGTACATGTCAGCCTTGGCATTATGAGCCAAGCTACAGTAAAATACTCATAATTTTCTTGGTGATCTCCCAGAAAAACCTTCTTAATTTAATCTCTAATGGGATTATCAGCCTCATTAAACTGCAAATCTTCCTCAGTCCAGCTGTTGTGGGAACCTGAACTTTCATAATGTTATCAATTCGCTGCTCTGTTCTCTCTACCTGAAGTCCCCTTCAAAGCTTTTAACACTTTCAGCTTCAAAAACCTGTGGGGTCCTTCCCTACTTCCCTGATGAAAATCCCTGCTTTTTTTTCAAACTAAACCCACACTGATGTGCTCCCTTCCACTGCAGAGCTCCCTCAGTGGCTCTGGTCTAAATTCTGTGGAGGCAGCCAAAGCATATTTTGCGGAAGGCCCTGCAAGAATGAACTCTGAAGAGCAAACCCACCTCTCCTGAGCCAAGAACCAGGCTGCAAATTCCCTGCCCCTGGAGAGGTACAAGAGCTCTCAGCCACTGTTCCTCTATGGAGAGAAACACAAGCCCAGGCAGGTATTCCAGCTGAGTGCCTTCACAGCACTATGGAAATACAGATGGAAATGAGCTCTGGCCCTCCTATTTCTGGCAAGTTCCACCCACAGTCCCTGCTGTTCTGGGGTGTCCCTGCTGCGCCCAAGAGGTGGAGAACTTCAAACCTGTCCCAAACTAAGATTCCTTGGAGGCTGGGACAAAGTTGTCTCTGCAAAGGACACAGAACCAGGACAAACCCAGTGTACCTGCTATTCTAGGTTACCATTTCATAGAGCTCATGGACAGAAGGGTGCTAAAATCCTGGAGGGCACTGACAGGTGACGAGATTCCATAAAAAGAAAAACTCCACCTTAGGAAACCATTACTGTTTGTTGCAGGCAAGGCTGTCAGGACTACAGGTAATGAAGGAATAGTACTGGAGAGACAGTAAAGTAGTAATCTTAAAATGCTTTTAGAATTCTTTTTGTGCCTAAGCAAGGCAAAAGCAGTAACCGTGTGTGTGCCTACTGTGCTTACTTTCTCACACCCCTGCAAAACCTCTTTGGAGAAATAAACAAAACAAATTGGAGTACAGCAAAGTCATATTCTGAAAGAGCTGGGCTTTTTTTGACTTGTACACAGTAGTCTAACAAAACAAACCACTGTTGCTTGTATTCAACACCCTCCTTACTGCACTAACATGTACAATCCAAGTGTCCTTCTGAACCTAGCTTCTTGTTCCTTTCCTATGTAACTAAAAAACAAAGTGGTCTGTGCCTGTAGCAATCTTTAAAAATGCATTTAGTGCCTTTGGCCTTTTTGTTATTTTTTTCAGCAGCTTAAGTCAACTGGGAACAAGATTCATGGTTCTCCTGTTTTAAGATCACAACATATCAAGTTCTCATACTAGCAGCCAGCTCTCCCAAAAGGGGTTGCCTTAATATAAAGGAGAAACTAAACATTCCATATCCATAATTAGATAAATAACACTTCAGGCAAGATATGGCACCTTCAAAAGTTCCTTTTCAGGCTTGGATTTTTACTCTGCTTGTTACTACAGAAACCATCTAGCAACCAAAATCTAACATAGACTCCACCCAAAACAGAGAAAAACAATATAGACAGAGTAGGTTTTTCCTCCCCCCTCTTTTTTCCCCCCCTTTGCTCCCCCCCTTTTTCTTCTTTTGAAAGGGTGGGTGAATGCTAAGGAAAAGTATCTTACTGTGCAAAGGATAGGAGCATTTTGCATGCAGTTGAAACAGTAAAGCTCTGATTACAGATGGCAGCAATGAAAGCAGGAATGAGTAATGAGCAATGAGAAATGCGTAATGCGGGATGAGGATATAATTTCCACACATCGGCTAAAGAAAGGTTTACACTCTTAAGCAATAAAAACAAACCATTAAGCCAGACCTGCACTGTCAGGAAGTATAAAACAGTTCTTGAAACTTTGCAGTTACTATACAAAAGCTTTTGTTTCATAAACTTTTGTTTCCTGATCTTCATAAAACATTAACATCAAGCTGCCATATGGCAATTAGCTGCCTCCTGAAATCAATAAAAAACCACCCCAAAAATCAACAACTTAGGAATAACCATACAATACAATAGCTCGATAATTATCCTCTTCTACTAGTGTAGCAAAGTGGGTCTGATACAAACACAAGTGTGAACGAGCTCCTCCTCCACAGCTGAGAGTACAACAAATCACGTTCCTCTCTGAGCCTCACAGCTGGGGATGTGAGCCTCACCTGCCTGGCAGGGGGAGCAGGGATGTGGCCACCCAAACCCTGGATGGGCAGGGAAGGGGCCCACACCTGGCTGTGGTGAGCCTAGGGGAGCCCAGCAGAGCAGCCCCTGCTCGCTGGGAATGGCCAATGCTCTCGGGAGAGCTTACCTCAACTGAAGATCCTCCTCTACATGCTGCTGACCTCAGAAGTCCAACTGAATTTTGCGCAAAAATTATCAAGCCACTCGACAAAGCTGCTACTGAGTCTCAAAAGGACAAGGAGACATGCTGATCACATTTGTGTTTAGAGAGATGCTTATCTGAAATGCACAAAGGGTGACATTATCTATCACAATCTCTGCCTATATAGATTATATAAGTGCCTAGAAGTAAAATGTTTAGGACCTACAGGGTAACAAAGGCAGTTTTGCCTTCAAAATATTTGGCTTTTTCTCCTCTTAAGAGGAGAAAAATCTCTTTTCTCCTTGTAGAGCACTATAATACTAATAAGAACTAGTACTAATAAGAATTAGCACTAAAGAACTAAAAGTAAGTACTAGTGTTCTGTGAGAACAGCATACCTTTGGTATTTAGCATTTTTTAGCAGTCACTACCAGACTTTCAAAAGATGCCAGAAAGCCCAAACCTTTCAGAAAGGCTGTCTGATCATCAACCCTATCTAGAGGAATTCAGGAACACAACTGATGTCTAGGACCTACTACTCATCTGTGAAAGTTCATTGTGCTTCTTTTACTTTAAGTCCTAAACAGAGGCTTTAGTGAGCACTCTCAAATCTCCAAGCTAGAGAGTGAGGTTAAGGACTTTAAGGTACATTACAAAACTAGTTCTGCAGAAATTTATTGACATGCTGAGCTCGACACCTGCATATTTCCTCCTCAAAATCAGTAAGGAACTGATGATTCTGTGGCTAACAATAAGCAGTTACAGGAATGCTTACAAGAGTGGATCTTAATAAGTTTGCAATGATACATTGGCCTCCCAGTAGATTTTACTAAGGATGCAGTTCCTTGTCAAGCACCAGGAGGTTTGCCTGTGCAAGGAATGCGGCACCACGCCATGAGCCAGCTCGTGCTCATGCATAGACAAGTGCTGTAGCCAATTTTTTGGCAACAAAATTAGCATCAACGTGTTCTCATGCCTTACAGGAGAAGTAAGGCAGTCACCACTCTGTAAAGAGCTTCCCTCAGTCTTGTTACACATGAAGGAGCTCTGAGAGTTCAGCTTTGCAATGCTGGGGCTGAGGGTTTGGTTAGAAGTGCTGTGGGTTCTTTACCAATTTCACAGGGTTGGGATCACACCTTTCATGCTCATCATTAAATTTTCAGCACTTGTCAGCTTTATCAAGCTTAGGTTTCACAGTAGAGTAACACAGTTCTGACTGCACAACCACACATCACAAACACCAAACCCTTGCTGAACCTCCACTGCAGCACTGACAGCCTTGCCAAAGCAACAGCCACAAACTCATCCAGCACCAGGAGAGCTGGCAAGAAGCAAAAGGTAAACCAAACACCTGCACACATGATGCTTCATTCCCTAGAAACATCAGCCACCAAAACAGCACCAGTGTTTTGAAAAAGCACCTAGAGATTGTCCACTCAACCAACCCCCAGGCTGCTACACAGTATCAGCACAACCAACATCAGCAACCTCTCCAAACAAAGCAGAGCCCAGCTGCAGAGTGGTGGATTGTTCTCTGGCAGCTGTTAAAAATACTGCTGGTACAAAGAAATACATCAGTTTTATCTCACCACAGAACCTTACAGCCCAAGAGATTTTTAAACTCACAAGAAAATAAAGGAAGCTGCCAACAGGGAATTAGTTTTTCTCTCCTAGCCTCTGTACCCTCTGCTTTTTGTGATGAACAGCAGTAAAGGATTGTTCTAAAAGAGGACCTGTAGGACATCATCAAGTTAGCCCTTCTGAACAACCCATCTAGCTAGCACCATTGCTGCAACTCAGATGATTCTGGTAAAAAAAAGGAGGAGTTTGGGGAGGGCTGGGAGAAAAAAGAGGGATTCATTAACCAAACATCAGGAGGCCCAAATTAGGGATTCCCACAGCTGACTTAGAGAGGTCCCTACAGGGCCCACTGCACACATGGCTTCACAAAGTGTAGCCTCAGTTCACCAAATCCAGAACTGGACCCACAACAGCACTCGAGGGGATGACCAAGAAGCCCATTTAAGCTCCATCCCTGCTCTCCTATTTCAGCACAACTTTCACACAACACCCCCAGGCTCTGCCTGGCACTTCAGGTGTGGAACACACAACAGGCACAATCAGTATCAGCTTCAATGCTTTGTTTGCCTACTGCAAATCACACTTTGCCCCTTACATGAAGGATTTAAAAAACAGCAAGATGATGCAAACACAAGTTGTTCTTGTCATGACTGCACAAGTGAACCCTTTTTTCTTACAGACTGGACTGCTCAGAAAGAAATATCAGAATTCTATGATTTATTATCCAAAATCGATTTAAACATTTGGGAAGGAGGGAAAAAAAAAAAAAAAAAAAGAGTGTCGCTTAAAAAGAAAAAAGGTTTCCAACATAAAACCCTGGAAATGAAGAGGCTAATCTGCCAAACAGCAAAACCATCAGCTGAGGTTAGAGAGGAGGTTGCATACGACAACAGCTTGCTGTATGTAGGGCAAAAATTGCAGATTAATTTCACTGTAACACTCCACAGAAGTGAGCTCTCATCTGAGGTGAGGAAGTATGCAAGGCTTTTCCAACTGTTAAAGACAAGGCCCGGTACAAATTAGGTAGGTACTCCTCTTTAGCATAGATAATCACAAAAAAAAAGATGACATTTGAGTTTTTATTATTTTATATTTGGCCAGGACTTTTAAAGGAAGGACTTTTAAAGGAAACATCAAACATTCACTTTTCTGTAGGTCTAGAAAGGATTCAGTCTTCCCCCACCCCCACAGGATTTCTATTGGCCCTTATATTCACACTGCAAATTAGTTGGGAATAGCAGTATTTATACTAGATCAGCAATGTCTGGTTCTTATCCAAATGTTCCACCTAAAGAGGATGCCAGTTCTCATGGATTGGACAGCCCACCCTGCAGCATTCCTGAGAATTGTACAATATAATCTTGAAAGTCAGCAGAGTGGATTATCCACTTTTTTCTGGACTTGAACTTGTGACCTTAACAGTAGCACAGCAGAAAGCAAATGTGCTATGCACTTTGCCATAGTAACCTTCCATGTATTCTTTTCAACTTAAATACACACAATTGAAACAGCTACAATTTTGGAAAATTATGTACAAACCCTATATTTTTTTCTTTTTTGATTACATATAAATACAAATTAGCTATTCTTCTAAAAAGTGGTTATAATAGTAAATAAATACAAAATAAGAATCTGACCATTATACTTCATGTGCTGGGGTTAAACCCATATAAAATGTACAACTAAAATACATTTAAAATCTTTAAAGGAATATTTCTCTGATTAAAATATTTGCTTTCCCAACTTTTTCGTAGACATAAATATATTTTCAAAATAGTTGTGTTTTTTTTCTTTCCATTTCATTACATAAATAAAGTCTTCATTGGGAAATATTAAAGTGTCAGCTATTTTTTTTTTTTTTGCATTTGTCTAATATATTTGCTGTGTTAGCGGCACCCACAACCCTCCACAACCATATCTTGATAGTTCTTTAATACAACTTTTTCATTTTCATCAAGGTAGAGCATGGAAATAGCACTCAGTTCTGTCGGCACACAGCAAGCCTTGGGGATTTTGGAATTCACTGAATTGACCAAAGTCTGAACAATGGCATGGTTTGTTGAGTTTAGATGATCTGCCAGTGGAAAAGGACATTCCCCATGGCAGTAAAAGGCACTATACCCCGGCGGGGCAACAATCCAGTCATTCCACCCCACATCATTGAAGTCCACATATAAGGGATGCCTTTTGCAACTGTATTTGTGGCGTTTACGCTGTTTGTGTTTCGCTTGACGCTTTTCTCTTTTATGGAGCGGGTGTCCCTTGCCATCATGCCCAAACGTCACTAACAATGGCCTGAGCTGAGACCAGCTATCTTCATCCTGATGTAAAGACCTGCTAATCCTAACGTGCCTCTTGGAGGCACTGTTCTCTTTGTCCAAGTGAACCACCTCTACCACAAACCCATGATTAGGTTGTCCATGTGCAATCCACCTCAAAACAGCTGGCGTTACATCAAAACTTTCCCATTTACTTGCATTATGATGCACCAACCTGGTGTCCAAAAGTCTTGTGACAGGGTCCTTAGAGGTGGCTGTGGCTGGCTTTATAATTTCATAAATATTAATACGGTGATGGTAGCTGCTGTTGTTCTCAAAGGCTCCGTGCACCTGTTTCCGAAAAATCTGGAGTTCAGCTGAGGTGATAGACTCCTCGTTAGGGATGGAAGTTAAATTAAAGAAGAAACGCCGTGCTGTTTTCCCACTCGTTTCTGGCAGTTCTTCCAAAACTTCTAATTTGATTAAGCAGGGAAAATTTAAAAAAAAAAAAAAAAAAAAAAAGAGAGAGAAAAAGAAAAAATCACAAACTGAGACAATCATACCCCTTAAGACTGCTAATGGATGTTTTCAAATGACAGCTACCACACGTGACACACAAGACCTGAAAGACTTTCAGACAGAACATACTGTCTTCCCCGTTAGTTTGTTTATGCAAGCATGTATAGCATGAAGTTAAAAATGCTTCATTCATTGTTACACATTTGGATTGGATCCTGGTGGCCTCTGCCTTCCAGGTAGTTATCATTAGAAGCAAGAAATATACAGGATTAATTTGGACTTCAAGGACATGAATAAGAAACTCAAGCACTATAGCTACTGGGGAACCATTAAAACTGGAGGATGACTTTGGGTAGCTGTTGCATTCCTGAGAATACAGCTCTAACATCAGTCCCTTAAAGTCCATTCTGAAAAACATTACTCTGCAATTTAAGTGACCTACAAATCTTAAAGTACGGATTTTGGTGTGTTTAATTACAGACAGTGAAGTCAGCACCCATAACGGTACTTTATGAAGCACACCCCAGTATTTACCCAAAAGGGCCATAAGGAGCAGCAGGAAGATTCAACTGCTGAAATAGGGGTGGATGGAAGAGAGAGAATGAAACAAAGTCACCTCCAAACAAGAAGTTTATAAAACCACCATTTATAAAAAAATTCAAAACCAAACATTCAAGGAGTCACTAAACTCCAGGTCATTCCCACCTTTGAGTAATAACTGAATGGAGCTTCAGAAGGAGAACAACATACCTAAGGTTGCTAAATACATTGTTGCTGCAGATATTAAGAAGTTACAAGTATTTCCCAAAATAAAACTCTCTCATAGTTTTTAACTTCAGTGCTAAACATACTGAAGGGGAAAAAATCACTTTCTAAGGGGGAGCCATAACTGTTGTTAGCAATTCTTAGTCATGCAACCATTTCCCTTTGAATCCAGTACAAATTTCTGCATAAGGTAAGGCTTGGCCTTATGGTATTTTAGGACCAGACCAGTATTTGCTAATATGCAAATATTCTTGAATAGTCACAAGACGAACTTCTGCTCTCAAGAAATCACTAATGCAGTGAGAACACAGTGGAAAAATGGGTGTCACACTGATTTTCTTCCGTATTTTTTAAAAATTATAACAAAATGGTTTTCTAACAAAATCAGCTTTTCTGTAATCGTATGACTACTTCAAACCACAGGTTTTTACATTTGCCTAAACCTTATCAACTTTGCCCTTGCCCACAATCCTAGGGTTTAACATGAATGACCTAGGTGCTGGCTTTTCCCCATTAACTGCCGGGTTTTTACTTCCCATGTAGGGAAAAGTGGATGAGGAGAGGTTAGATTTTGCCATTCATCTTCCTCGCGATAAGGCTTTCCACTAAACAGCACATCCACTACTCAAAGGACGCCTCCTTTTAGAAACTTAAAAACGAATAAATATCTTTTCTTAACACAGTTTCACTCTAAAAGTAGGGGGAAACTGCTTTTTCATTACTTTTGCAGCGGGGCCGCTGCACGGCAGCACCGGAGAGCCGCAGCCAGGAGCAATTACAAACTGGGGAAACGCTTCCCAAAAAAAGCACGTGAGCGACACGCGCCCCACCGGCTCCACGGGCCTGGTTAATGCCACAGCCGCTGCTTTGGCTACGGGAGCCGGGAAACGCCCCCGAACTGCTGAGTGAGGGTCCGTCCCAGAGAATCGCTGCCTCGGGGGGCTGCAGGCGGGGACGTGCCGCAGAGACGGCTGCTGGAGGCCTCGCAGGTGAGAGCCAAGCGCGGCCACGGAACTTTGGCCAACCCGGGTGGGTCCGGCTGCAGCGCTCCTCGACGGCAGCCCCCGAGGATGTAGCGATTGATTGTTTCATTGATGTCTCACGGGGATTAGACAAGGATTAGAAACCTCCGCAGCGGTCCGGCTCAGCCGCGCGTTAGGGAGCCTTCCCTGCTTTCTAGCCTCGCAGGAGAGCAACGATCTGCGGGAACGCTTAACGCGCTGGTTTAGCGGGAAAAATCAATAAATCCGGAGCGCCCCGGCGGACGGAGAGTGAGTGGCGAGAAGGGAGCTGACAGAGCAAGAGCTCCGCAGCAGAGCCCGTCGGGCAGCGCACCCACACTCCGCGAACCCCGCGGTACCGGCGGGATGGAATCCGCCCCCCGCTCCTCCTCCGACCCTGCCCTGCCCTCCCCTCCGCTCCCGCAGCCCGCGGAGCCCCCGCCCGCCCGTACCTTCGTGGTGGAAGCTGCGGACGGTGTTGGCGCGGCTGGCCGCCCGCTCCAGCGGGAAGCCCAGCGCCGCCGGCTGCCCCAGCTGCTGTCCCGCGTGCAGGCGGTAGAGGTCCAGCATGTAGGGCGGGATGACGACGTCCTTGCCGGGACTGGGTCGCCGCTTCAGCCCGAACATGTGGAGCAGGCGCAGCTCGAACTCGCTGAGCAGGTCCTCGGGGCGCTGCGCGGCCGAGGCGGCGCGGCCCGGCTCGCTGAAGCGCCGCCGACCCACCTCCGGCATGAGCCCGGCCGCGCCGCCCAGCAGCGCCTGGCAGAGCAGCAGCGCCAGGAGCGAGCGGGTCACGGCAACCATGATCAACCTGCGCGGAGGAGGAGGAGGCGATGGGAGCCAGTCAGCGCGGACACCGCGCCGGGGGAGGGGGGGAAACGGGCGGGGACGGTCCGCAGGTGGGACCCACCCCGGCGCCGGGCCATGGCCGGCGGAGCCCCCGCCGCGGACCGGCCGGCGGAGCCCCCCGAGGGGCCGCTTCAGGTGCGCAGCGGCACCGAAATCCCCGTGGCAGGAGATCAAAGGGAACGAGGCGGGACGGGGGAGCGAAGCGGGGCGCTCCGCAACAAAGGAGCGAGGAGGTGAAGGGGAGGAGGGGACGCGGCCGGGGGCACCGCCGGGGCCGGGGCGCAGGTGTGCACCGGGCCGGGCCTCCCTCCACCGCGGCCGGCACCGCTCACCGGGAAGGGAAGCTGCCCAGCAAAGCCGGCTCCTCGCTGCGCTCCCGTCCCGACTCCCGGGCTTCCCCACAACACACCCCGCTGAGCCGAGCCGCGGGGGCTCGGGGCCGGCTCCGCTTCCCCCGCGGCGGGGCAGCGGCTTCCCTCAGCGGAGGGAAAAGGAGAGCTGTTTTCCCTCGGCAGAGTGGAAGAAGGGGAAGGAGGAAAATACATATCCTGCTACGTCCTTAGCCAAACCCACAGGATGACATTTTCCCCCGTGAAACTTTGGGCTGGATTATTATAATAGTAATAATAGTTATGATTAGTGTCCCGTCCCCCCTCTCTCTTCCAGAGCGCTAGCACCTCTGCCGTGGCCCACGGAGTCATCCTGCGGAGGAGGCTTTCAGCGGATCTGCGACCGCCGGAGCTATACCTGTGTGCAGCAGCAGGGGTTGTGTCTGCAGGAGGGTGTTCTGCTCTCGGGGTGTTTTTCCCGCATCACTTGGTGTTACTCCAAACTTCGCTGCTGCTCCTCTACAGCTGCCGAGCAGAAAATAGAAGTTCCCTGAAGTGCAGTCCGCCTCGGAAACATACTTTTAGCAGCTGGTTGAGGAGGCAGAAAGCAAGTCCCAGCCAGGGAAAAAGCGTCTCCCTTTTGAAAGCAGCGATCGTGAAGTTGCTTCTTCTTTTTCTTCCTCCTCCTCGCGTGTGTGTGCCTGCCCGTGAATGGGTCCCTACGTGTCTACGGAGTTAAAAGGCTCCTTTTCCAAAATGTCCTTTGCATCACGCTCATCAGACAGATGGACATTTACCGAGACTCCCGAAGCAACATCAAGATGAAGCTTGACTTGTCTCCGCTCCCTTAAAAAAGAAAGGAAAAAGGAGGGAGGAGGGTAAATAAAAGAGGGGAGGAAAAAAAAAAAAAAAAAAAAAAAAAAAAAAAAAAAAAAAGCAACATCAGATGAAGCTTTGAATTGTCTCCGCTCCCTGAAAAAAGAAAAGGAAAAGGATGGGAGTGGTAAATAAAAGAGGGAGGAAAAAAAAAAAAAAAAAAAAAAAAAAAAAAAGAGGAAAAAAAAAAAAAAAAAAAGGTGGGTGGGGCCGCCGCCACCGTACCGCGTGGAGCGGCCGCGTAGAGCACCGCACCGGGCTCCCCGCCGGCCCCGCACCCGCACCATGGCAGGGGGTGCCGCCGCCGCACGCCGCCGCGGGGCTTTTTGTTGCGACGGCGATGTCACGACCACGGAGGCTCGGGGGCCCGCGCCAACTCACAGCCGCCCTGTGGAGCGGGCTGCGGCCCGCGACGGCTTTTAAAGGAGACGCCGCCTCCCTCCCTCGCTCCTTCCCTCCCTCCTCCCTCGCCCGCTCCCTCCCTCGCCGCGGCAGCCGCCCGCGCCCGGGTCGCAGTGCCGCCGGAGCGAGGGATGGGGCGGGCGGTTGTCCCGTTAAACTGTGGTACCGGCGGCTGATCCGATGCGGGAAGACCCGCGTCCCGCCCGGTCCCGCAGCCCGCTCCGGGCGGCAGTGGCGGAGCGGAACCGGGCCAGGTCGAACAATGACCCATTGTACAGCCCGAGCGCTCCGCCGCCGCAAATCGGATTAGCGCCGTGTCCCGGACTGCCGGGGTGGTAAAGTGCGAAGGTCACGTAAGGTACCGGGAGAATCCCGGTGCTTTAGAACTTAAAAAATACATAGATGTACTTATTTATTTTTCTCCCCCCCCCACTAGAGCGTGGAGCCCGCTGCCCGAGGCAGGGTCGAGGGCTGGAAATCTGGGGGTTTCCTCGCTGTCCTCTCCGAAAGAGAAGCGCCCGGACTCGGGAGAAGTCTCCTCCCGCTGCGCTACCGCGGCGCATCCGATGCGGGCTCAGCCCCGTGCGGGCGGAGGGGTTGGGCTGGGTGTTTTTTTTTAAGATGTGGCTGCCCTCCAGTGGTGGAACAGCGGCGGATCGCCCGGCCCAGAACAGCTACCCCGGTGCGAACCGCCCGGCCGCGGCCCCGCACCTGCCCCGGGGCTGAGCCACGCTCCCCGTGGGGTCGGGGCCCAGCCGTGACTACGCCGGTGCTCCCGGCTGCAGCCTCGACAGTGCGAGACAGCGGTGGCGCGGGTGGAGAAGGCAGGTCCATGCCCAGCGCGATTGGGCTCCCAATCCCAACTGCATCCCTCGATCCCTTTCCTGACGCCGGCAAATCTCCAGACACAACGAGTAACTCGCGAGCAGGGCTGTCCCCTTTGCCCCAACTCTTGTTTGTCTGCCTGAGCTCTGCGGTAGGGCCAGGCCCTTGCATAGGTATGCGATACCTAGCAATTTCGGGTCCTCATCAAAGCCAAAGCCATCGGCACACCATCATTAGCCGGGGTCCTGGTGCCTTCCCGGCAAGGCGAGTGCTCCGTGCTCCACCTCCTCTTCCCAGTATCTCTCAGGGGCTTCATTTGCAAAAGGCACAGCCGGCCTGTGACACCTTGAATTACTGCGGAGGAGGACTTAAAGCAATAACAACTGAGACAGCTCTATTACCAGCTCCTCCTCTGGGAGCGGCCTTTTCCCTCCATCTTACAACTTTTTAGTGTAGGAAGAGCACCGATTTGAGCCAGGAATTCAACCCACATTTGGGTTGGAATATTTCCTCCTGTGGACCTTCTTCCCTTGGCTTCCCTATCATGACTTCAGCAATTCCCGCGAAACGTCCCTGCAGGATGAGGAGCTCAGCCAGGGAGGTACATACCAGCAAAACAAACCACGCCAGAACTGCACCAGCGTAATTAAAGAGCTGCTAAAGCTCCTTCATGCCCAACAGATCCCAACATTTGCTAACCTGATTTTCACCCACCCTCATGCACACAATGGGACAGAGGGACACTGAGCAAGGTGAAATCCCTCAAAAGTTGAGTTATTTTCTCATTGCATTCCAGTGCAGATAGTGTTTAATTTTATGACTTCCTGCAAGTCTTTAGCATGAACTGAAAGTTCGTGCAGTGTGACTTCAGGGTATGCCAATTATGTAAATCAGCACTAAAATAACAATGGCAACGTAGTTTACACATCACTGACATTAAATGAGCACTTCAACTTCTAATTGCCATTCCAGTTCAATCTTAGTGGGTCATGCCAGGAAAAAGTCATTTCTTGCCTCAACACTTACTCCCTGTGCCTGGAGCATAGGCTCTACTGTATGCCCAGCACAGTGTTATCTCCAGGAGCTTTCTATATTAGGATAATGAGCCTTAGAAGGGAGAAACATGTTTGTGGTTGCTCTGAAGGCCTGCATACGCTCTGATCTGATATCAGCAAGGTCTGGTAAGTTTGCCCCTCTGTCATTTTAAGTATAAATAAGCTCTCAGAGTCTTCTCTTGGCCATAATACACCTTGCCCTTTTACGTTATCATGTCTCAGCCTATTTCGATCTGGAGCTGCTGGGGCAGCAATTCTGCCTTTCCATCCATTTCCTCGAGGCCCCAAAAAACAACACTGAAGCACCTATAACATGCTCCCTGTGAGTGCACTGGCACCCACCCACACCAGAACCTCAGCCATGGCCCCCCACCTTCCCCACAGAAAGATTTCTCACCGAGGCAGATCTGGCTCCATGGAGGCAGGACCCTGGAATATGGGGGGAAAATGCCTTCAAAGTGTGATCCCTAAAGGTTTGATTGTGCTCCATGTCTCCTCAGTACAAAAACTGACCACATTCTGCCTTGTCTTCGGGTCTGCTCCACTGCACCCCCAGCACACCTGAGCTCACCAGCTGAGAAGCATCTTCATGATTACAGAGGGAATTGGAGACAGGTGTATTTAGGTATAATGACCTGCAATGCAAACATGCCTGGATGTGCCCACCCAGACTTCTAGCTCCACCAAGGAGCCCTTGTCCCCTTCCCACTCCTAGAGCTGTGCAGCAGCACGCTTGAGATAAAGAAACTAAAGCTTAACCAGTGCATTCCCTGCAGCTGAAATTCCTCATAAGCTCAGTGAAAATGAGCTGAGTGGTACAACAGCTAAGTATCCAGTCCCATGGATGTGTGCTCCCACAATGTCATTTCATTTTACAGAGTTACTTTAAGAGCATTCCTGCTCTTCAGCCCAAGTCCTGCCAGAGACAGAAACCACCATTTATGCTGAAAAGATCTGTTTTAGTAAACCTGACTGTGCATATTTGTTAATCTGCTTTGTGAAATTCCACTTCTCTCCCCCCGCTCCGAACTTTGCTGAGTTGACTACACTGATTCATTTCTTTTTTCTTTACCGCATGCACTCCATATTTTTTTTCTTTTTTTTTCTTTTTTTTTTCTTTTTTTTTTTTTTTTGGCAGGTGTTTAGCCAATGAGTACTCAATTAGTGGCACCTGCTGCTAGTGTTTCAGTTCCAGGTGTTCCTTGCTAGGACCCAAACACAGCTGAGAGATATCAACTTCAGGTGTGGTTGGGTTTTCTTAGTAAAAGGGTATCAAAATAAGGACATGTTTTACAAGAAGGTGAGAGTCCTTTTTCCAGGGTAGACAGAAAAGAAGAAAATCTTTTCTCCCTGCAGAATTTTTTCTTACAAATCCTGTACAAAATCACATTTATACATTGTCACAACTTAGTGTCTTTTTTTCCAACTTGGTTACACTGCAACCGGCGTAGCTGGTGGCTGCTGGCAGAAGACTTCAGCTGGAAGACCTAGATGAGAAAGGCTCCCTGGTGTCTGTGACCACAACTTGCAATCCTTAACAAAATGGCCTAAATTCTGGTCTAGTTAGAGACACAAGCCTGCAGAAACACTCACATCTCTCTGTTCACAGTGATACTCAACATTTTACTACTGGCTCCAGCAACCCTGTGTGACCAACGCAGAGCATTTTTGAAAATTCCCACTTTAGACCACTGTCCCCTGGATATGATAAGTATGTGAGACATGAAATATTAATAGTAGAGAGCTTTTTTTTTTATGGATTTTGCACATTTCAGTGAATAACCCTCTTGATAAAAGTCTGTGCTGAAGTATGAAACATACACATGGTACAGCATCAAATGTGAGCAGGACGACGGCTGAAAATGAGTTAAGATGTGTTAGTGATGTTGAGGTTTTGCCTTCGTAATGGGTAGAGATTATCTGAAAGCTTTTCTTTTCCTGAGCTGTGCTTCCTGTTGGCATCTGTGTGAATATGATGTGTGGCTATTCTTTAAAATATTACTTAATACTGTTTTCCAAAGACATATTTGCCTTTTGGTGGTTTGTCTTTTAACATCTATCAACTGTCCCTGCTGCACAGCCTGTCTCCAGTTCTGTGAAGGATGGATTCTCACCTGAGAAGATAATTTACAAGAAGGTGATTTGTTTTTGAAGAGAGGAAAGGCAGCTTATTCAGAAATGTCTATTTCTTTTTTATTCACATTTGCTGAAATCTAGCGGCTCTTCAAAGCTGTTGATCTGTTTCACAGTGAGTCTCAATTTCATTCATCAAATCTCAACTTGCTTTCCATCATAGTGGCAGGGAAATTGGAATTTATCAGGAAATACAATGCAGACCAAAGATTTTCTCAATTTCCACTATGTCTCCACTGACTGAACCATAGCAGTTGCTCCCAGCTCTGTTAGGTCTGCAAATACAGGCTGCAGCAATCAGTTCACGTGGCTGTGCAGCTTTGAAACTGCAAGACAAATTCCTACTATTTGTAATAAAATTACTGGAGAAAGAGGAAAAGGGGAGGCTAATATGATAACCTTTTTTTAAAAAATGGGGTTTTTTCCTTTGATGCTGCAAAGTGCGATTTCAAAATCAAACATTTCACCTGTGGCTTTTATCATGAAGAGGTGAAAATGCCACAACACCTCGGTACAGCCTGGAGAACAACCAAGCCATCACTGGAGATTCTGAGGGACTGCCACCATTGCTGCACATTTAATTCCATGCAGTAGGATTAGCCACAGACTAGGGCAATTCAGTAGGCTGTGAACTGATTCAGAAGGTCCCAGTTCTCTTCCCAGCAATAGGAATGTCCTTTTACTTTCCATAGTGCTTTGGATTTCCCCCCATGGAAATGGGATGATCATGCTGACCCTCACTTGTAAGTTCCTGCAAGACCTTTGAGTAAAAGCACTAAGAGTTAGTCACTGCTTTTGTTTGGGGTTAAATATTAGGTTAATACCAATAATAATCTCAAATATCTGGGATCCCAAGGCTCAGTCTTGCCTCAAAGACAGTGGCAAAGTTCCTACTCGTTTTGGTGGTACAGGCTTACGTGTTTAAGCAATGAAGAGATAGGGATGCCAACTCAACTGGAGCAAAGTGGGATTTTTTAATTATATAAGTCTTGTTAGGAAGACAATGAGGTGAGGGTGTTTTCCCACAAGAAAGGGAAATGGCTGCGTCATAGATGGTCCACTTCAAGAGCTTATAATTTCATCACTGCAGAGATGACGTCAAGCAAAATGGAGGATAAAATAAAGTTACGCATATTGCCTTAAGAAGTGCATATTTTAGCAGTGAAACTGGATAATGTTTTGCAATTAAAATAAAATAAAGGCAAGTGTGACGTTTTGTTTAAGCAGATTGTCTGTATGAAGGCTTTATTGTAGCTGCAGATTTAGGGCATATGAAAAGGTTTTCTGTGCTCAGTTGCAGGATGAAAACCATTGCATCATTGGGCATTCTTGTTCTCTAACACTTCTTTGCCTTTGATAGTGAATGCTTGCAATTTTATTTTCTGCTGTAAAGTCATGTTTGCTCAGGTCATTATCATTCCAATTTTTAAACATCCTCTTAAGACTAGGCAGAACTACAGAGAGCAATAGTGAAGATTTGTGCCTGCTCCATGGCATGTGCTTGGCACAAGGGATCAGCTGCTGCACCTGCTTCGCGCTGGCAGCAAAGCCATTTGCGAGTTGCTTTCAATCCCATCCCTTGTTCCCAGCTTCCAGAGGGATTCCAATGGGCACAGGTCCCCATTCAAACATCACCATGGAACTTTTATTTGGAGGCCTGTTTTCTTGTGTGCTACAAAATCTATTGACTGGGAGGGAACTTAGGAGAACGGCATCCTTTGACTATTCCCAGGCTCTTGTCCACTCCAGTGCTCCCTCTGTAGCATTCCAGAAAGCACATTCCAGATTGAGGGACTAATTATTAGCAGCACACATTCAACTGCTTCAAGGTACTGTTTATCCTCAGAACATCTGCAACCTTAAAGTCTCAGAGTCATAGTCAAAGTCATCTCCCTGTATCCAGCCTCCACACACTTCTCCAAGGGGAGGAATATCCAGTGTCTCCTTTTTACAGAAGGAAAAGAAGAAGCAGAGACCAGAGAAAGGCTATTTTTACTGAGAGGTGCACAGGGCCTGAAGACCTGTGGAGGTCACACTCAGATTTTCAACAATGCATAAGCAGGTTAGACACAGTCTTTGGATTAAAATCCCAAAACTTCAAGTAACATCTTCAGTACTCAGCTCGAGGAGACATTATTTAAAAGCCTGATACCAAACCCATTACCCAATAGTTTCCTGACAAATTCCTGCACTGCCTTGTCCTTCTTACTGCAACCCATAAATCCTAGCAGGAATATGATAATCCCATTCCACTACAGAGAAAAGCTCTGATGAGGTAAGAGTCTATTTACACTGAAGGGAGAGGGGTTTTTACAGCCTTGTCAGGATAATGAAGGTACCAGTCAGGGTATCCTGATTTTGTTCGGGAACAGATTTGTTCCCAACCTGGATCAGTCTCCATAGGAGAGGGACACACTAAATTCCCTCATTGCTATGCCTTTGCTCCTCCCTTTGCTTTTTTCCAGGCCCCACTGCAGGATGGACATTGTGCAGCCAATCTGCTCAGGACTTTGGGAAAGCCTGGGCCTAGCTTTATATTCCTTAATACCTTTAACTGCCTTCCCTCACCACACCTCGGCTTCCTGCTTTTTTCTGATATTTGCAGTGACCTATCTACTCTCACTTTATGTGCTTGTTAAAGTAAGCACATCCATCAGCCTGTTCAGGATTAGCCTGGAGAAGCAGTGCCATAAAACATCCATGATGTGCAGCATTGTCCAATTACTAATTCCATTATTCCAAATTGATTCTGCTTTCTCTCCGGCAGCCCTGGTGTTGTGTTACTGTAAGAGATTTGCCCTTTCTTCCATTTTCTGTTTCCTCTCCAGTATTCAGGTGTAGAGGCTCAGTAAACATTCACATCCACGTAAGGTGGGTGTACTAAACATTCCATTAGCCAGCCGTGGAATAAACTCCTTTCAAATAAATCAAAATACTAAACAAACAAACAAGCTGGGGAAGCATGGAATAAACTTCATTCATTTTGCACCTTTGATTGTCTCCCTCGCTTTCTGCTTCCCTTTGTACATCCCAAACCACTGCATGAGCCAATGGGTTTCAAAAAGGAACTGCCCAAAATTCCTCCTGCCCCTCTCTGCCAGAAAGGGCAGCCAGCCCTTTCCTTGAATCAGGAAAGAAGTAAGAACACCACAAGCCCCAAATTAATACCTTAAATAATTTTAAACAAACTATAAGTCCTGGTTCAAATTCTCACACAGCCTAGGAAGAATCCTGAAGACCTGAAACTCAAGTTTGTGAATAAATCCTTGGAAAATCAGGGCTGCTCTCTCCATACCAGTGGAAAATTGAAAATCCAAGTTGTGCAATCGAATGTGACATTCATTTCTGCAGCTGGTGGGAAAATAGTTTCATTACAAAATAAACTTAATAAAAAGTAGACTGTTTTGTATATCTTTTTTTTCCCCCTAAGCAACTTCTAAAATGTCAGACATTAATTTTGAGGAACTGCGATAGATTAAAAAAATACACGACTAAAATAATATGTCAATATTATTTTTTCCTTTCTTCCCTTCACTCATTTACAATATTGGACACGTTCTGATAAAACAAGCTGAATTTTCCAGGTTTAAAACTGTGAAAAAGCTTTTCTATGTACTCTCCAAAGGAATATCTACTTATATGATAAAACAAAGATTTATTCCTCTTAAGACAAAGTGAAATCACTGCTATCACAACTGAATGCCATTTGCTCTGTGGCTTTCTCAAAACCCCATGTGGAAAGGAGGCTCCTGAGCTGACACATAGACATCATTTAAGTTTTTAAGCTTTTAAACTTTTAACATTTTTAAGCAGAGCAGCAGATTAGCAGGACTATCACCATTGTGCTCAGAGAAATAGTATTTTCCAATGCTTTTCATGAGGGGAATAACTGCTCCTGGCAACCTCTTCATTAGTCCTGCTACTGATAAAAGCATTTCTAATATCACCACTTTGATATAAACAATGTAATAAACCCAGGAAAAGATACATAACTCCCCTGAATGAGGAGTCTTTAGAGCTTTTCTCTTATTGTAATATTTCCCATCCTAAAAGAGGAAGAAACCACAGCAACAAAAGGGGGAAAAGAAAACCCTAAGTTAACTGTGGGGAAGTGTTCAAGGCTAGGCTGGAAGGGGCTTGGATCTGCCTGGTTCAGTGGGAGGTGTCCCTGTCCATGGCAGGGGTTGGAGCTGGATCAACTTTAAGGTCCCTTCCAAGCCAACTCTGTGGCCCTCTGAAGGGAATCTCTGTCTCACCCATGCTAAGTCAGTGGTGTAGAGTGGGCAACTGGAACTTGGCAACTGCAGCTTGGAGGATTTCAGCCACCCTGCTGTGCTGAAGGAAGGCAAGGATTTCCAGTCAGAAATGGGGATTCAGGGGCAGAGTGCCTCTAGTTTCTTCCCAGGTTACTGAAACTGCAAAGTTTTCTTCACTTGTGTGGAAAACACTATTTATACCCACCTCAGAGCGTTAAACAGAAATGTAGGTGCAGCAATACCAAAGGGATCCCTCATATCACTGCCCAGTCTCAGAGCCCTAACAGAAGTGTACCTTATTCCCTGCTTCCTTCTCTTCCCACAGCTCCACGTTCCTCGTGAGCCCACTGCATTTTCAGAGAAGCAAAACCTTCCTCTTCCAAAGCCCAAGGCCAAATTCCATGGGAGCAAGCTAGACCCACAGCTCTGTTTGTATCTCTTCCTCTGAGGCTACATCTCTACTAGTAAATCCAGTGTGCCTGGGAACATTCCTGGGCATGGAGGCCAGCTGGCATGGAAAAGCCTGCTTCACTGCTGGCATCCTCAGCGGGATGGCTGCATGCAAACTGCTGCTTGGGGATGGTCCCAGGGATGGCAGAAGGAACCACGGGGAGAAAACACCTGGGAGAGTTTCCTGGCCTGGCCCAAAGGCTCACCGGGGGTGACGTGACAGAACCACCCTCACTGGCTTTGGATGTGTTCCCAGGCACTGCAGTGTGGACCAGTGCAGGTGTTCCCAAGGCCATGCCCACCTCTGCCTGCCCAGAGGATGCAGGACCTGGGTTAAGGCTGTCATCACTTCAGTCAGCTGAAGCTGAACGAACTTTTATCTGCACAGGAGCTGTTGATAAGGGAGCGTTTAAAGGCGCCCAGAGGGGAAACCACTTGAAAGCAGAGCTGTGGTGATCCAGAGAGCAGCTCAGGGGCAGGCTGGGGTGGGATCTCAGGGAGCCAGAGCTGTGGGAAGGTAAAAGGGTTCTTGAACACCCAGTGCTCATCCCCACAGAGGGGCTGAGGGGTGTTTGCCACAAACTGTGCACAGGTTTGCCAGGATCAGTGGAGCTCTGCATTGGCACACCCATGGCAAGTACCACAACAGAGTTCTGCATTGTTGTGATCCACAAGCTGGTCCAAACTGACACACAGCTTGTGACCGGCATTCTCTTCATTGGGGTGTCACTCTATGGCCATAAACCCTGTCTTGATTGCAGAGAGCAGGGAAAGGGTTCCTCTACTTCTCACACTCAACCATTCCCTTCCTCAGGTCTCTCCAAGTTAGGATGAAATTTCTCCAGACATCTAAGCTAATTCTGACTATTTTCTCTGGGTTAGGGAGCAATTGTACATGCTGCTCTGCTGGAAGGTGAAAGGGGGGAAGCAGTTCCAGGGAGAGGGAGTGGAGCAGGAATGCTTGGCAGAAAGCGCTGCTGCCAGGTGAGCGTGTGTGACCAATACCTCTTTGGGCCTGTTTTTATCTCAATTTTGTTTCCTTTTAAAAAAAGTCTCAGTGATGGATTTGAAGATGTTTTTATTCAGTTTACCAGATGAACATATGGTCCCAAAAGCAATCTGTCCCAGAGACAATTATTCAGTCAAACCTCAATCAAGTTTCATTCCTTCACTATCGAGCCATAAATTCAGCAGGAGGTATTGGGGCTTCTGCACAACCACAGCAAAGCCACTCCTCCCATCCATGCTGCAGTTTGATAACACCTTTGGGTTTGATTATCCTTTTGGTTAACCCCTTTGCAGTTTGGATTCAGGCTTGTCATTTCTCATGGCTAATTTATTCCAGAGATGAAGGACCCTTCCCTCCTTTTTGCATCTGCCCTCTAGTTCAGCACAGGAACTTTCTGGAGCCAGCCTGGCTGCCATGAACAGAGTCCCAAACAACAGAGCTGATCAAAGCACAGGCTGCCACCATCCATCCCAGCAGATAGCTCCTTCCCAGCCCTGCTCCATTTCTTCTGCCAAAACTGCTGCCATAAACAGGTTCAAAGAGATGGTTTGTCTGAAAAGTAAAACCTTCTTGAAGCACGTGCATGGCACTTCGCTCCGTGGGGTCCTGATCAAGGTTGGAACTTCTACATTACAAATCCATTCTTTCCTTTATATTTAAATGCAATGTAAATTCATTTAACAAGTAAATCTCAGTTAAAATCTTTAATTTGTAAACCAGGATTTAAAAATCTATAGGAGCCACATTCCCCTTTCCTGCTGGATGAAGGTACAGTAGCTAATGTTTCAGTTAACGTTTTGTTCAAAATCAAATTAGGTTCACATTAGGCCCACAAAAGGAAATCATGATTGATCATCTGGCCTGAACAGCTACAATTCTTTTAGTAACAAAAATATTTTGTAAGTTCATTTATTATTGAGATCAAGCAATGTCTTTGGAGCTACATAAAATGGTTCCAATTAAATTCAAGTAATTGCCATTTTGAGTGAACATAAGCTTTTCTGGATAAAAAATAAAGGGCAATAAAAGCTCAAGTAGGCTCATATCTGATATTTAAGCCCTCAAAGCCTTTTTGCCTTTTTTTCATACTCTTTTTAGTGTGAGAGAGACACACACACAGGAATGGAGGGAGGAGCAACAAGGACATATGAAAAAAGAGGAGTGATTTTCCCAAGCTGATTTCCTGGGTGACCCAGTCTCCCTGGGAATGCTGCCCATGGGATCTGCACCAACTGGATCAGCAACAGCACGAGAATCCAGAGCTTCTGCTGCACTGTAAGTGGCAAAGGGAGGAAAAGCCAGCAGAGCACAAATTTGAGAATCTCACCACAGAGATTCTCAGGAAGATCATGAATGATCAAGGAGTTACAAGTGAAGAAGAGAAGATGGATTATTTCGGATTTTATTGCCCATATGTCATCATTAGATATGATGATTAGATAGTTAATTTCCTGTGCCCACCCAAAGGTCTACAAAAGTTCTCTGCAGCCTCTACCAGTGGTTTAATATCTAGAGTGCAGTTTGCTTCTAATTACAATCAGACCATAATTACAGATTCACATTTTTGTATAGCTTCTTTTGGGTCTGAATCTGTACTAGTGTGACACACAAAAGTTTTTGCTTTAGCTCAGCTTTGGTTTGCAGCTTTTTAGTTTTCCCATTTGAAGTCCTGGAGAGGAATAGGAAGTCTACATCCAGTGAACTTGTAAAGCTTAGCTGAAACTGTGAGTTCTCGACCCAGCTGAAGACCTACTCCTTCCTAAAAACAGTTGTTACAGTAACTTGGTATTTCTGGGACTCATCCCAGATTGAACATGACAAAACACCAGGATCTTTTCCTCAAAGACAGTCTCCCATGATCCCTGTGTGGCTCTAGCTTTAGACTTTCTCCTAACTTTGTAAATATTTTTCCTTAACAATGGTCCAAGAACAAAAGGTTTAGCAGGCAGGAAATGTCAATATTTGGTTTTGATGAGAAACAAGCATCTCCTTTCTCTTACTTACAAAAGATTGTCTTTTATATGGAGTTCTGCCAAGAAAGCAGAGGAGCACTGAAGCACCAACGCAGGTAAGCACAGCCACCCAAAGCACTGCTCTGGACAATTCTGCTTCTTTAAAGAAGTAGAGAAACTAATTTTTCACTAGAGAAACCCATTTAGCAAATATTTCCCTGAACTTGGGAATGGCAAATTCAGATTGCTCTGCAGTAAACCCTTCAATAACACACAGAGACCTCCTCTGAAATGGGCTGAACAGGACTAATGCACATATTTTGACCACGTCTGATGACCCCTTCTTTTTTTGAGATTCAAACAAACAAACAAAGACAAACCATGCCTTTTGCCCTTGTCTGCTTAGAAGAAGTCAAAAGTTAAAAAGAAGCCTAAATAGTGGATGAAGAACGGAGAACTCATTGTCCTTGATTAGCGGGAATTGAGGCACAAGGAGGTTGAAGTCACACTTTCCCATGGATTAATGTCTTCTTCTTGTCCCTTTCATCCAGGGAAAAAGGAGGCTCTAAATGCAGCTGGCTGTCTGCTCCAACACAGTTCAAGTCAATTGACTGTGCTGGAGAGTCTCAAATGTTTTCTTTCCTCATAAATTACCTTCATTAGCTATGTAAATAGAACCCTAATGAGATACTAATTAGCTGTTGAGATTTCGATCTCAAATAACACAAACAGTTGTGCTGTAACCATCTGTTTGTGTTTGCCAAGGTGCAAGCACGTGCCACCAACCTGCCAACCCCTGCCTGCTGCTGCCCTGGCAAAGCACACCTCTGAGATAGGTGCTGGATCAATACCTCCAGCTTCCTCCTCAAGGTCGTGTGGCTGCTCCTAAAGGATTTGTGAAGCTGCACCCTCAGATCAGCTCATTTGTCCTTGCTTCTCAGACTACAGGAAGTTTTCCTTACTGTCATTTTATCAGGAGAACTAAAGGAGTACATAGGAAATTTGTGGACTGCCTAAAGGAGGATTTCACAGAATCACAGCATAATTTGGGTTGGAAGGGACATTTGAAGGTCATTTAGTCCAGTCCTCCTGCAATAAGCAGGGACATCTTCAATTGGATCAGTCTCATCAGCCTCACCTTGAATGTGCCCAGGGATGAAGCATCTACCATCCCTGTGGGCAACCTTTGCCAGTGTTTCACCCCCTCATCACAAAAAAAATTCTTCCTCACATCTAATCTAAATCTATTGTCTTTCAGTTTAAAACCATTACCTTATCACAATGGGTCCTACTAAAAAGATCTGTCCCACTCTGTCTTATAAGTATCGAATAGGCTGAACAACCCCAACTCTTCCCAATCCTCTGACTGCCTTTGTAGCCCTACATTTTTCACTGGTACCAACAGAAGCAAAATTAGAGAGCCCAGCAGGAGCTGACATGGATGTCTATCTCACTAAAATGAAGTATCAATAACCTAGCTCACACTCGATGAAAGAGCCAGTCTGAATTATTTACTGTATGTCATACTTCAGGTTTTAATTTCAATATATGGTGAGATGTACAATAAATTATTCAGCAGCATAACAAATTAAAATGCAGTTTCAAACTCCATTGTATTTTCTACTCTTAGGTTAACAGTCCAGTTTGCAATGATGGCTTGCTAATCTACTTTTGCAAGGGGTTTTTCAACCAGAGAGGCACAGAGGCACACAAGTTTTCCATTGCAGCAAATCTTATCCAGCTTGAATCATTTAACAGCCCATCCTCCTTGAGATACACTAATGAAATACAGCTTGGGCAAGAGGGTCAAATGTACCTGCAGCAGGTTGGCCCAGAAGCCAGTTGTTTGTTTGCTCCAGCTTTTCCCAGGGGACTTGCAAGGGTGTGAGAGCTCCTGTCCTCTCACCTGTATTATTATTCTGTGTGCCAAACAGCTTCTTAGAGATATTTTATTTTACTTTCTAACTTTTTCTCTTCTCTTTATGCATGATCAGTTTTGTAGAAAGGTCTGGGAAATAGAGCTGGTGTTTTCACCTGTCCGGGTACCTGTTTTTTGTGTTGGGATGGCAGGGAAGAAGGTTTCTTCAGCCATGAACAGTTATGGATTCAATATAGGGATTGTTGCTTGGTCTTACAACTCATTTTTACAGCAGCCTTGCAAAGTTTTTCATGTCCACTTGTCAAGATATTTTCCCTCCTCATTTTGGCAAATAAAGTAAGGAAACACTTGTCAGTATTCCTTGGGGACACGCTTTGGACGTAAGTCCAGGTGACAGTGATTCAGGTTTTGTTCTTCAGTGGACAGTACCTCTGCAAAATTACAACCTCCTGAGCAATAGCACATGCAATGTTCAGTCTTGCAAGAGTGATAAGTCTAAGATCCAATATTTCCTGACTTATCAGAGCTCACAAAGGAAATCTTTGTACTGTATGAGGGAAGACATTCCAAGTTTCTGTCCATAAAAGAGCCTGAGTTCTTTAAAAATCATGACATGTTTATGCAGAGTAAAACAATTTTAGGTCAGTTTAGGACATTTTGTCCCTCTAAAATCTGTACTGTTGAACTTGTGCCCAGATGATAGGAAGTCTATATGTTATAACAAGAACATTTGACAAAACTATATTTAAAACTTTCAAAGCCTTTGACCTATACCCAGGGCTTTACACAATGGTCTGCAAACAAAACCCTGTTTGTTGTTTTGTTTATGAGTGGCTCATGGCTCATCTGTTCTGAAATCATGGGCCTACCCAAGAGGTTTAATGATGAAAACTGCTCCCAGTCAAAAGGCTCTCCGTGGAAACAAAGTTCCATCAGGCACAATGGCTCCTCGAATCAAAAAAGTTTCATTTGGAATATCCTGCATCTGATTAGGCTTACCAAAGGCAAAGAAAAGATTTGGAAAGAGTTCTGCCTGTGTTGCTGTAATACCTGGAAGCAGCAGATGATGTGTGTGACCCCGAAGTGGGCATCCTCTGCCCTGTGCCCCAGCAGGGAAGGAGCAGGAGTTCCCTGCAGCTCCACGGTGTGCTGGGATCAGCAGCGAGTTCCCATCACCCAGCCCAGAGTGCAGCCACAAAATCCCCAGGGGCAATGCTGGTGGAAGGCTGTCTCCTTCCTAAAACTGCTGTGCAGGGATGGAGCAAGGAGCCAAGGGCAGTCAGGGCACCAGGAGTGCATTAGCCTTTCCCACAGAGGCAAAAAGGCTCTGAGGTGCAGCCTCGGTGGGATTGCTACAGAAGGGAAACTGAGCAGCTGCCAAATCCAAGAGCTGCTGCTTTACCTGAAGTTAAAAAGGAAAGAAAGTTTCTTTAGGTTTCTGGAGAATCAGAAGCCCTGGATTTCTGTCAGCCTTAAGAGAGACCCCTACATACACCCTTATGTCCAGATAATGTATCTGTATGGGTAGCTGATCTCAGAACTCTCCAGCTGAAAAAGCTGAGCTGAAAGGTGCCATATCCATTTTAATATTGGTCCCTGAGGCGAGATTAACAGAAATCTGTTTGTTTCTCCCTTAGCAGAAGTAAAGCTGCAGTAAAGGGGAGTGTGAGGTGGTTGGACTTCTCCTACTCCTGAAATATCCCATCAGGCTGGGATCCAGTTACATATTGAGTTGCATTAAGAACAATGGGCAAATCATTCTGTGCAATGGGCCTCAGTTTCTGCACCTGAAATACTCAGTTAAATAGCTACCAGGCATTGCATAACCCAGTTTATACATTTTAGGATGTGCTGACATGCCATATTGCCTGAGCACTTGGTCAGAAAAAATAACAAACATTACTGATATTACAATAATACTTGCAAATTATGGACGTCTGCAATTACGTTAAATTAAAACCTGGTGTGGTTCACAATACTCAGATGGGGCAGCATGAAACAGGACCTCTACTACAATCAAACTGTTTCAGCTTAAATATTTTGACATTTTGGATGTAAAAATAAAAAAGCTCAAATTTATATAGATACCTCAAGTAGTTCAGCAGAAACAAACTTTGCTTTTCACAAGAAAATAGTTACAATAGCAGATTTTGCCAGTCCACCCTGTGGTACCACGACACAATTTGTCAGGCTGATCTTCCTGCGACTTCTGGTGATATTGGAGCACAGTTCAAAATTGGAACCTGGTGCTTTGCTGTCCAGCAATCATTTTTTAGAATATGTACTTTTTTTAAACCAAAATTGGGATTTTCCCATGAACCAGTGGTGCTGGCTTGAGCACTGTACATGCAAGAAATCAAGGCAGCAACATCTGCCTGAAGTTACTGCTCAGAGCTGAATTAATACCAGATTTTCACCCTCATATTGATACTTTTCTCTTGAATTGAATGGGACTTGACCTTGTCACAACAAGATCAGGGCAAGTCTGGGAAAACAATGTTGTGACATCAAAGGCAAAACAAAGGAATGTCATCGCATGTGTCAGAAAAGGACATGATGGGGTCCTCTTACAGTAGCAAAATAATGTCACTGTGAATCCTGGGACACCCTCTTGGCTCCCAAGGCTCTCCCTGAAAAGGAAGCGCAATGGGAGAACCTGGAAGGTGGAAATTTCTTTTAAAACCAGGAGATGTAGATGCGGTCCCTGGCTGGAATAAAGAGGCTCTACTGACTCTAATGGGGTTGGACAGATTCACATCTGTAGGAGATCTGGTCCACTGCAACCAAAGCGTGGAAAGGATGTAGAAATTAAAATACCGCCTCACTGCGGGGCACATCAATTCATCACCGGTGTGCTCGGGCATTGCTCCCCATCCCTCACCGTGTAAATAAGGCCACAGCATTTTCATTTGTGGGTAAGAGCTCTCAGTTCTTCGTGCCCCTCTCCAACGTGAAAACCCCCACTTAGGGCTGGTTACTTTTCCGCCTGATGCTTCACTGGAAGAGGCGCACTGTGAAATCCCTGTTCCCGGCAGCTACCGCCTCGCAGGGGGGGAGTTCCCTGTGCCCCCTCCCCTCCAAGATTTAACAGTACAGCCTTAGAAAGGGGATTTTCCAGTATAAACAGAGCTAAGCCAAACTCTTCTCCTGGCCTCTCCGTGCCCCAGCCCATATTTGCCCCACATATAATTACCTGTGGATTTCACCTAGAAGACAGAGGATTTCACTTATGGCCCCAAATAGGCAGGCTCTGACGTAATGGCAGTCTGAGGAATATAGGTCAGGGAGGTGGCCCGGCCACTGGAAATGAATTTTGGAAGCAGAATAAGCAACCTTGTTAGAGGAGAAGATAGTAATCAGCAGTGGTCCTTGGATCTAAACATTTCACCTCCAGCACTCTTGCAGCTACAGCCCTCATCTGTTTCACTTTCCTATTTTAAGTACCTGACTCACATCCTAAATATTGACTTCTATTTTTCTATTAGCACTGGATTTTCAGCCTCCATATTGACTTTGACTGTACCTATGGTTGATACTAAGCCTCTCAGGTCAACAAACTTTTATAGCTGTTAGCTGCTCAAACCACAGTGGGCAGGAACTGGCACTATAGAGCAGTAGCTAGAAGCAATATTATTGGGAATTATAAATTATTCCTCTGCCTGAACTTTTCCTCCTATTCACATAGCTACATTCATTTTTAAACATGTGGCAAACGAATCGCACAGTGAGGACAATTGGGACTCTGTGATTTGGGGAGCACCCGCCACCGCTAGCAGGGATGGATTCTCCCCTGGGAACAGTGGAGTAATGCTGGAGTCACAGCCGGGGTACAGCAGCATAATCTGGGCCAGTAATGCCTGTGAGGATAGACAACACCCAGCCAGAGGATCAGACACCCCAAATCCATCTTAGCTGCACACACAGACCCCTAATGTCTCCTTTGGCTGACGTTTTAGCAGCACACGGAACTGAGCTGTTGCAACCAAACATCAGAGAACCTTGGCCATCCATCATTTGTAAAACACTTCATGTATGGAAGAAACAATAACAACATTAAAAGAACATTATGGCAGTGACAAAGCCAAGCCTGAAAAGTGAGGAAATGCAGCAATTAAGATTAACTTATGCCTCACAGTATAATACCTTTCTGCAGACCTCATACTATTTTTTGGAATTAGGACCCATGCTCGGGAACAGGGACAGGGAAGGTCCAGCTGGCAACAAGCTATGTCCAGGATTTTACTGACACAAGATAAATGCAACATCTAGATGTGAGAGGAATTGTATGAAGCTGCATCCCTTAAAAGATGCCCCTTTGGGCGCTGCTACCCCTGAGACTTGCCCAGCCTGTGTCCCTGCACAAAGAGCTCACAGAAAAGGTTGGTTTCCTGCCATCCCCCCTCTGCCACTCAACCTCACAGACAGCCAAAATCACCCGGATTTATCTTAAATTTTAAGTCTGTGCCATGTTCAGTTTAATGCTTTCTAAAAAGTTGTTATCACTGAGGAAATGATTACTGGGATGATAAGCTATGAATGACTTATTCATGCACTATTTTCAGTCCTTCATCAGTCTACTAGATCTTGTGCTTATGTTCCAATCCTTCACATACTGATTAATTTTTCATGTGCTACCAGGCCTTTTTCAAGTAAGGACTGCCAAACTAATGCAATCTGGCCATTTAGTAAGTTGTTCCTTTCCTTTTTTGTTTTTCTTACCCCATGCCTGGAGTACAAGCCTGTGGAAGGAAGGAAGGGTCTGTCAGAGAACTTGTACGATACTTGTGATTTATTATTAATTGCTGGCACAGCAGTCCCTGCAGGTCTCAGGACCCTGCCTAAGCAGTGCTAAGCAATGTCTGGATGCTGTGCTGGGCAATGTACTGACTAGGAAAAGGGCTTTTCCCAGCCTTTCCAAGTAGGCAGACAGTGTCCCCCTCCTATGTAATGGGAATGGAAATAAAGCCCTGGCTGACCAAGTGCACAGGGGGCTGCTGCAGCAGAAACTGGACAAGTGTCTGGAGCTGAACCCTCCACAGCAAACCTAGGAAAAAGGCTTTTCCCTCACCTGAAGTCTGCAGAATTACGGTTTTCAAGGATTTACCACTTAATGGCAAAATTCTGGCCCACAATTACGCTGTGTTCTCTCTGCCAAAGCACATACATGAGCTGTAATCAGAGAGTGGCTTTTTCCCATCCTCCCTCCAGCTTTGCCATGAGGTGGAAGAAATGGGGATGGGTTAAGCTTGCTTTTCCCTGCTGTGCCAGAAATGACACGTGCCTCATCCCAGAGAGCTGCAGCTCAAATCCTGTTGCTAAAAGCCCCAGGCTTGCAGCACACAGCCCATGGCCCCACCAAAACCAATGGACATCCTTCCATCTGCACCTTGTGGCAGGATCAGGGCCACAAATACAGGCCATGAAAAGCGAGCAGAACATTAAATAAGTTGTGCCCTAAGGGAAGTGGCCAGCAGCAATAATCAGACTGAGAACTAACTCTGCTTTGGCAGTGACTCCCTGCACAGCGGCAGCCAAGTCTCTTAGGTATTTGATAGTTTGATTCCTCACCTGTACAACAAGGAAAAGGTAATCCTGCCTTCAGTAGAGTGTTCTGAGGATGACTGCCCTCAGTTCTGGAAACGACTCTGATGTACAGCATGTATAATGACCCTCAGATACTTAAACCTGATCCTTCTTGTGGAAACATTTATAGCCCTTTAGTTCCTAATTCTAGCTATACATTACCACAGCAGCAAGATGGAGCAAGATAAGCTGTTGTTTTACCCAGGTCTCTTGAGCTGGTCAGTGAACATTTTGGTGCTGCCAAGCCAGCATGATCACTTCCATGCTGCCCCCCTATTCTGCAAGCAATGCAAATTATCAGGCATTTGAAAAAAAAAAAAAAAAAAAAAAGAAAACACAACCACACCAAAAGCAGTACTTTGTGAGCTACCTGTGGCCATCAGGGTCCCAGGTGACCCAGGCTGGCTCTGCTGTGTGCCTGCAATCAGCATGGTTTGTGTGCTCTGAACAGCTTGTCCTTACCCCATCACTCCACACATGGGAGACTATCCCCTTATTGCCCTCACCCAGGGCCCTGACCTCAATTATTAACTGCATTTAGCAAGGACATTATTAAACCTGACTCTCTGCTCCCTGATGAGCTATCAGGTGTCTCTCTTTAACCCAGCAGGAACCTTTTTCTCACCCCATGCCCTTCTTATTACCCTTTAATGTGCCCTGAAGCCTCTGGAGCAGCTCAGTCCATCCCAGATAGTGTCATTTCTAGAAGGATAGGGGGGAAAAAAAAACACACCAAAAAATGGAAAAGTCCATTCCAGAAGATTTTTTCCTAACTGGCTCTGAAACATCTTTCCATTTCCTTTCTATTTTAATCATCCATCTCTAATAACAAATTCTAAAAACCAACAGGTCTATCCAGTCACAGCAAACTGCTCAGCTGTGGATTTAAGCATGTTACAGTTTTTAACAGGACACTACTCCTTTATACCTGTGAAAACTGATCGCATCTGTCTGTTATGATTAAAAAACAAGGAGATATTAATAAGAAGCTACTAATTAGCTTGCATTTTAATCGTGGCTTTTATGCCAAACAAACACAGGAGTGCCACTGAAACACAATATAAAATGTCAGCAAATGTCTGTACTTCAGAGCTTGGCAAGTGCAGCTCACAATGTGCTGATGCCACCAGGGCATGGAAGGGCATTAGGTAATGCTCCCTGCTCCTCCTGGGCTCTGGCACAGGAATGCACCAGGCTGTGGCTGGGGCAGAACCCTGGAGTGAGTGAGAGCAGTCTAAGGCAGCTTGGCTTCATGAGCCGCACCAAAAGCCCAGGAAAAGCTGCTCAGTGACTGAATCAAGGAGACCTCGGAGACTCTACCCTGGTTTTCTGCTTCCTCGCTCCTCTTCTCAGGTTTTTACAAGAGGGATATGTTAGGGTTCATCTCATGTTGGCAAGGAAGCACCCCTGTGCCACCCTCAAAACGCACAAGCTGTGGGTAACTGGGTAAACTGGGAGCCTCAGTCAGATATCAGCAGTGTCCCTGCATCTCCAGCAGTCTCTGCATCACCTATCCAGCCAGCAGTGCAGCTCTCCCCTCACTGTCATTTCCAGCACCAGGCACAGGCACTGTGCCAGCAGTGCCCCTTGCAGTGCCCCATGGCTGCATCAGGCCAGACCTCACTCCCTGATCCATCTGGGCAATCTCCCATCCCTCACAAAACCAGCTCGTGTGAGAAGAGCTGCTCTGGAGCTGCACTTCTAAAAACAACAACCAAACTTTTCATTCCCAGTACTGTCCTTTATGACATGTCCGTACGGTGCCCAGCATCCTGAAGCCCTCATCTCCTCCAGAGCCCCTAGGGGCTGCTAGATTGCAAAAAATACACACCAAAGACCAGCTGGAGAGCAAAACATTCCTCAAACCTATCCTTCCACTACTGGCAAGCAGCTGAAAAACGCAGCACCCTTCAAATAAAAGGCTATGACTGAATCCTGCAAGTGCAATGAACGTTTTATGGATGAGAACGCTCCTACCCCTCAAAATATTTGTTTTCAATCCCCACAAAGTAGTATAATGTCATTTAGCGAGGAGAATTCTGGCAGTCGGTGCATAATCTGGCAGAGCTACAAGTACTGTAGGTGTTATGATACACACACAACATGTTTTACAAATAGAAAGTGGTTTCCAGAGTTCTTTAATATATTCTAATTTCCCCACCTCTACCCAAAAAAGCTGCAGTTATGAAAATACTGTTGCATACTGAAATATTAAACTAGAAATCTGAAGAGAGTTGTTTTTTTTAAAAGTTCTCTTTTCAGCGATTCCTTCTTCTCTCTATTTTTTTTTTTTTCTTAAAGTCAGGTATGTTTTTAGCAACTTAAACAGGTTGGGTTACCCACAAGAAGTAGTAATTTTTCCACCTAGCAGATTGAGGCATTCATACCCTCTTCAAACATTTCTAAATTTATTCTCCAGTATTATTCAAATAGAACTATTTGCATGTACACCCTGAATCGGATAAAACCCTTTTAGTACTAACTCATGGGTAGAAACCACACAAATGAAGAAGATTAAAAAATGCACCTTCTTTGAATCCAAGGAGCCTTTGCAAGAAGTCCTTCCAAAAAGCCATCCTGTCTCAATTGGTTATTATTTCTTCTTTTTGGAGGAGAATCCTGCTCAAGAGCAAATCTTGAGGTATAGCAGGTACCTATACAATATGCAATGAGATACACCCTTAGCTAGTTAGCAGCCACACGGGCAAGGGGTTATTAGCCTAATTTACAGGTGGGAGACGAAAGGAAAAAGAGACCAAGTGAACCTCTGGCAGTTCCAAAACAGTTTTTTTGCTCAAGACCCATGCCTCAGTCACAACACAAGGCTTCCTTCCCAAGAAATCACATCAGCAGCTTCTTGTGGAATTTCCAGGAGCAGGAAAGCTGGGTTTTAACTTTTATAAGTCTCTGACGTTATCAGTTTTACTCTTAGGTGAAGTGACCAGACTCAGTTTCAGGAACAAAGCCCCTTGCAGAGCACTCAGGCATGAGCAGAATCAACCATTGCCCCATCCAACCTCCCAGTCAAAGGAGGGCACGTCAACTCCCAGTGTTTGGGCACTTCCAAACCAGACCACCACACGAAATCCCAGTGGAGACCCCAGAGGAGCATGCCAAGGAGGTTACCATGCAGTAACATTAGCACTGTAGTGGCATCCTGCACCTGAGCCACAGGGGCCTTACCTTGTCTGGGCAGTGCCACAGGACCGTGGGTACATCACTGAGCAGCTCAGCACAGAGCTGAGCCTTGCTGCTTCAGTCAGCACTGACTACTATGTGCACATCCACGCTGTGAGGATACATGAGAAGTTTCTTCTGGGAACAAGGATGAATGGGCAGATGTCTGCTGATGACATCCCAAACTGGTGGCATAAATATTTCATAATCCAAATGAAGATGTTTCTAGTTTGTCTCAGAGGATAATCTCCAGGAAGTGCAGTGTTCTCAATTCACTCACTTTGGGTGAGGGATTAGCAACCAGGGAATGGGTTCCCCCACAGGGAGAAGAGCAAGGTGGAGGAAAAGTGCAGCCTACAGTCGGGTTTGGCAGGATGTGCTATCCTAGGAACAGGACAACCTAAGGGAGCAGGACCTGGAACCTACTGGCCTTTCTCAGGCTTTGTGACCTGTTTATTCCCACAGCCTACTGTGTTCAATCCAATACATCTGTTCCACAAAAAAGAGCAGCCTTTCCAATTGAGAGCTTCTATCCACACTCCCAGCATGGAACATCTCCCAGACATCTTCTAATTGCTACACGCAGCCATGAGGCTCCACGTAGGTTGTGATGAGGGAAAACCTCTCAAAGAGAGGATGAGGCGATGCTGAGAACAGGGCAAGAGCAGGGTGGTACCTGTGTATCAGCTACAGATCATGGCCACAAGGTCTGTCTGTAGCCTCGGGACAAAAATCGAGATAATAAATTAGTACAAATTACATGAATTACTTAAATAATGCTTGTTAGAAAATTACACCTCCATGCTGCTGTCCGTTAGCCTGTAAGCAGCTCCACAGGCAACAGAGGAGCGAACACAAAAATAAAATATTACCCAGTAAAAGGTGGGGCTGAATGATTGTGCCTTTAGCATTTCCTACCTGCTTACAAATAGACTCCCACCTTTACAACTCTATTTATTGGGCCAGATTCTCACCTGAACTCAACAATGCTGATTTAGGCCAGCTCAGAATCTGTGATTTACAAGCATTTGCTGACAGTCACTGTGGCCTGTTGTCTGCCTCCAGGTTGTTTGCTAAGTTCCATAGTACGGCCTGTGGTGTTTCCCCCTCTTGCTGCTGCCCAGCTGCCCCAAGGTAACAAATGGTGATTCCAGTGTTCCAGCACCATCCACCCATTTGTGACAGGCTCTTTAACCTCGTGCTTCTCCCTGGTTGGGAGACACAGCCCTGACCATCAGTCCAGTCTCCAGTGGAGGTGAGTCCCAACCCAGCAGACCATGTGGATAAGTCCTGAGGGACTTAAGCATGTGCTTAAGTTCTCTGCTGGATCAGTGCCTTTGCAACCAGTCCGACTGCTTTGTTAGCAGTGCTGAGCACCAGGGCTGAGCTCCAACAGGAAATAGCAGCTTCCCTTTGAAGTCCTGCCACTGATGTTCACGTAGGTGGGACTTCAAAGAAGAGCCACCGCTTCCCCTCCCAGTATCGGAGGCCCCAGTGTTGGAGAAGCAGTACTGCTGGTTTTAATTGCATGAAGGGATGCTTTAGGGCGGACGATTCAGCCCTTCTCAGAAAAGGGACAGCTTGAAAAAGTTCCCACCTGCTGGCAAGAGACCCAAGGAGAGGTGAACCCACACCCCAAAATACCCTTTAAAACAAGGGCTGTGGAAAGAAATCTCATTCCCTTCTCTTCCCTGTTTTCCACAGTGCCACTGAAAACTACCTTGTGAGCATCTAGTTTACTCTGGAGCTGTACTCCTGTCCGGCATAAGGGCCTCTCGCCAACTGGATGTGGATGAGGAATGGCCAACCTCAGCTCCCATAATAGACATCACTGGAAAAACTGACTTCAACAACAGCCAGACTGAGCCAAGATGAGGAAATACCCCCACAGGCAACCTACATGGCTGATTCTGCTGCTGACTGACAGTGCAATCACACACCGGAGCTCCTCTAATTTCTCTGTATCTCTTTTCCTTGAGGGGAAACAAAGCAGAGAAGTCCACATCCTAAATGGTGTCAATGAACTCAAATGACATCAAAACGTGGCTCCACCTCTTCTCTTGCAGATTGACAATATCCATCTGTTCTCTCAATCTTCAGCTAGAAGCAAGACCCAGTCAGAGGGGAGTCTTAACACTGAAACCCTGGGGAACATGGAATGCACTGGAGAAGCAGCCACCATTCCCAGGAACAAAAGAAACAGTGCAGGATTTACATGCATGTGCAAAGCTCTTCCATGTTCACATTATTTATTTTCCCTCCTCTGAATTCCCTTCATGTATCCAGATTCCATATATTTCTCCACTCAAAAACCGGCCACAAGAGCAGGTATGAATTTTGAAGGAAGATGAGTAATTCTGTGTTTTTCAAGGAGGGAGTCCTTTGTGATCTCACTACACAGAGTTCAGCTGAGCTCTGCTGTTCTTGTCACCAACTTCCCATAACCTGGTCATCTGCCCTGGTCACTTCATGTTTTGTACCTCCTCACACAACACTTGTACATTGCTTTTGGAACAAACTTGAGTCAGCAGGAAAGCAGTGTATGCCAGTGAGGATTAATAAGAGCAGGAATTTTAACCCCAGTAAAACCAGCTAAGCAAAGATGTGCCCCAAAAATGCAGAGAGCTCTTGGTGCCAGACCCTGAGGGGCTGACAGCAGCAGTGCAGCGTGACAAGACTGGACTTGACCACTCAGATGATCCCAGCCCAAATCCTGGTGTCTGCTCTGGTGGGAAGAATGACCAAAAAAAAAAAAAAAAGAAAAGCTCAACTGAAACGATTCCTGGCTCAGGACAAAAAAATGAGTGTGGAAAGTCCCTCGTGCCTTTCAGTGACACAGCCATGGTTTGCTCAACCAGCTCAACAGCAGAACAACTTGCATAGAAATGTTTGAGAAAAGATCTCTTTTTATCAATAAAAAAGTAATATTTTCAAGACATTTCTCTTAGAGTTTTGAACTTCTACCAGGAAAATGCCAATGAGCATTCTTAGCCAAAACTGTGCAACTATTCTATAATCAGCAGTTTCCCATTAAAGATTTTTGAGATTTAGGAGTCTGGGGGATTTAATTGCTGGGTTTTTTCTGAGTATTTAATCGACATTTTCCACTAAGGGAGGAAAAATATTCTGGTCAAGTGTTGGTTTCCTTGCAAGGTTGAGAAGGGCAAGGAGGAGGAGGGGGTCGCTGTATTTTTCCTTAAAGACACAAACATTCTCTTATAACTGAAGTCACCATGCACTTGTGAGCCTGACAAATTTAGAGGACTTAAAATCAATCAATAAAAAAAGAGCTTGACCACAAGGGAAGTTCTGGTTAACCCTTCAGATTTACATCATAGACAACATTAATTTTATCACAGCCTTAAAAAATTAAAATAGAAAAATGCATCTTCTTGGAAAACAGCAGTTATTTTCTTCCCCTGCTCAGATATTTTTATAAGCCTGGTTCCACCAGCCTCACTCCTGTTGAGAATCACCTTTCCCTGCAGGGCAGAGCATTTATTTAGAGGTGAGATATTATGTCCCAAGCAGGACACTGAGATGCCTCCACCCAACAAAAACTCTACTGTGCAGCTGAGCTGGACCAGCTACATCCCAGGTCCAAGTCTGGTTTGCAGCATTCCCCATAGTGTCTGGATGCTGGCCTCTATAAATAAACAGGCCAGAAGGTCTGGAGAAGAGGTGAAGCCTTTCTCATTAGCTGTGAGCAAGGAAGGAAGTTGTACCTCACTAAAGACTGCGGGAATTCACAACTCCCTCCTTCCCTTAATAGCACTGCTGGAGGCGGAGAGGAGCAGGGCAGAGCAGCCTGACAGGGATGGTCCAGCAAAACTGTTGAGACAACCAGTGAAATGAAATCCTGCTCATGAGTAAGGGTGGCAGAACTTGCCTGACAGATACCTTTCTTGCTGGCTAATCAGTACCACAATTTATAGCTCTTTCCATGAAATCTCAGTGAAAGAACACAGTGGCATACAGACTGCTTTGGTTGGCTGGCAAACATGTCTGAAGCCTTATTTGTTCAGAGAATAGGTATTGATAGCTTGTTGTCACCCCCAACATGCTTTTCTGGTTACTTATGCATGTTAGCTTAGCAAAACTTCCACTGGGAAAAGTTTTTCTGCTCCAGAAGGAATCTTCTGGGCAAAACAGATTTGGCCAGAGCAGCCAACGATTTTGGCAGCCAGAAGATGCACTTTTGAAGGCCTGATCCAGATCAGGGAGTTGAACTTGGATCTCCTAAATCCAAGAGGGATATCTTAGCCCCCAGGCAAGAGGCCATTCTTGAATGTTGCTTTTCTGCTGCTTTTCTTTTCTTACACTGTGTGTAAGTCATACAGTTTGCTGGTAACAGCCAGACCAGTTCTGCAGAACAGTGACCCAGAAAGAGCAGGAACATGACCCTGGGTATCCATGTGCCAGACCAGTGACTTGGCTATCCACTGCTTTATTGCAGTAATCAGGAACAACAAATCCCTTTACAGATCCTGTCTTCCAGGTGGAATGGAAAAAACTGGAAATCTCACAGCATCCTGAGCAACAGGAGAAGCGTTTCCTCCTGCTGTTATGGGGGACAGATCCACAGTGTTTATCACCTCTTGTCGCCAGAGTCAGGATCTGGCCTGCTGCCTTCCACCCTCATTCTGAATGCACTTTCATCTCTAGTATAAACACCGAGGAATATCAAAAGCCCTGTTGACAGTACTGCTCTCATTTTCTTCTTTAAGAAGTTGCCAACATGTACAAAATTAAACTCCACGAGTCACAGTAGGCTGTTTTGTCAATTTATCCAATAGGTAATGTAATACTATCGCAACATCTACCACTCTCTCTTTTTCCTTCCTTCCTTCCTTCCTTCCTTGCTTGCTTGCTTGCTTGCTTGCTTCCTTCCTTCCTTCCTTCCTCCCTTCCTCCCTTCCTTCCTCCCTCCCTTCCTCCTTCCCTCCCCTTGTGATAACTCTGAGGAATATTCCTGTACATGACAGGTGCATTTTCCAGGCCACAGGGCCACACATTATGGATATTATGTATATGGATATTATTGTGCTAAAGGAGCTTCTCTGGGAATTTTCTCTGGAATTCCCGGAGTGAAAAAGAAGAATGCTCTGTTGTCCCTCTCCCACCATCTTGAAGAGTGTATTTTAGGACTGGCCCTGTATTTCTCATTACCTTCCTAGTTCCTTTCAAAACTAATGGGAAAATATGGGCCTTAAAAATATAGAATTGGGCTCTTTCTTATTTCATTAACAAAAAACAAGAGCAAAATGAGCAGCACCATTTAATAAACAGCAGCTCTGTGGAAAACTTCTAGGAAAACAGGAGCAATGCCAAGTGTTTCTCTCCAGCTCTGGAGCTCCTGAGCAAGGAAATACATCCCCATAGCAAGGCATGTATGACATTTGCAAATGACCTTCACTCGAAATCGACATTACCTCAGTACATAATTCATTCTTAATCTATTAACATATGACTCATTAACATATTAGTAGCAGTAGCGGGGTGTTAATAGGAGTAATACTAATAATCCTGTCATTGTGGTGCTAACAGGTCCCTGCATGCCAGGTCTTCTACAGGCCTTCAACAAAAGGATTTGTGACTCAGCATCACAAAGGTGGTGAGACAGAGGTTTGATAGCCCTACCAGTTACTTCATGGGATGTGTGCTATTATCTCTCCTTATCTCCCCGAGGAATCACAGAAGATCTAAATGTGCAATCATAAGGATTGTTCAGGTGTAAAATCCCTGATGCTATCTTTGCTGGACACGGGATGAAGCCCTAAAGAACGTTGGGGGATATTTTCATATTCCTTAAATATTTCTGTTAGTACTCAATCAGGTGTGGAATGCCTACTGAGCTCTTGCAGAGATTTCTGCTTCTCACCTCAGGGAAAGGTTTTATGAAGTAATTCTGCAGAATTTGTCAAGAACTACTGGGGAGGAATAACACACAGCCTAAAAAATGCTGTTGTGTGTTCCTTTCTCCGCCCTTGATTTCCGTGCTTGGAAATCTCACCTGACAGGAGGTGAAGAATGACTCTGTTAGTTTGGGATTTCCAGGAACACAGTTCCTGCCATGCTGTGGGAAGGTCCCCACATGGCTGAGCCCACCCACAAGGCTCAGCCAGCACTGCCACCCAGCCAGCAAATCCCCAGAGCCCAAAATAAGCTCACTGAGCTCCAGCCTAGCTCTTTCAGAGAAGAGTCACACTCACAGGGGTTGTGTTCTGCAGGGGTTGGAATGTAAACTGGAAAACTGATTGGAAGACTGAGGAGTATCCCCGACTTCATATGCAGACAAAATCTGCAGGCACAGGTCTGCCTCTGCAGAAGATGAACAGATATTCTCTAGTATCTTGCCACATATCCCTGCATCTGTGGGATCCAAAATCCACACCACAATGGAAGGTTAGACTGGGCAGGCTGGGAGCCACAGTTGGGGTGGAAAATATCCACAGTAGTATTTATATAAGGACAATAAAAAGCAAGGTTCTAATTACCTTCCTGCTCACCCTCACCACGATGCAATGAAGTATTTGCCATTAACATCTCATCTACATGAGAGTGTTGTAGAGTATATTAGAACAGGGAAAGCACTACAGCTCTTTTTGGAAAGAAGAGTTGTATGGTACAAAGCACTTTGACACCAAAATAACTGCAATCACGTGAGGTCTTGTCCCAGCATAACCAGAGATTAAAAAATCTCCAAGAACATTTTCCTAACAAAAAACTTGTATCAAGGTAATTTTTTACTGTAAACCAGGCCTAAAAATGGTTCTTTAGACAAGGTTCTGGGATAATGGTCTAATAATCCAACTCCTCCTCAAGTGTTGTGATGCCAACTACAACCTTTAAAGCTCCTGACATTGCAATGGCCCAAGCCAGCCTTGGGGTGTGCCCAGAGACACTGAAGGTGCAAAACCAGGGGATTGATGTGGGCTCCAAATCCAGAAGTTCTAAAGAAGGAAAGCCCTGTACTCACAGCCTATCCACCACTCAGGTGGGTGCTAAAGGAGGCTTGGGAGCTGATTATGGCACTGATGTCTGGTTCTAACTCAAGGGAGTTCTCTGGCCCCCAGCATCCAAGAGCTGCTGTAGACAACACTGTAAGGCCACAGCCCTGCCAGAGATGGCTGGGGTCACCCAAGGAGTTGTCCAAGTTTGCCTCCACAACCAGTTAATCTGGCTCCCACGTGCTGGCTTTTCAGAACCCCCAAACTATTATTATCAAGAATCTTGTATTAACTACTACATGCCTGAGTGAGTGAGTGAGTAGACAAGCTCATCAGCTGTGAATGGCAAAACAAATTCTCAAAGGCAGCTCTCTCTTTCTCCCGTTCCTCAGGCTTACCATTATTTTTAAACACAGAATCAAAACCAGCCCAGCTCACTATAGGTAGGGGGGAAAAGGCATCAGGATCCTCCTTGCCTGTTTTTAGTGTCTTTCAGAGCTCCACACAGATATTCCAGATGATTGGCAGAATCCTGTTAATTGTGCACTTGCTAGAACAGCCATATATCTCTGCCCTCCTCCTCTAAGTTAAACATCCCTCTGCAATCTCCGCTGGGGTGAAAGATAGCAAGTGACATCCCACTCCTCACCATCCAAGAAATGAGGAAAAGCTCCCTGATGCCTCTCTCCTACTGTATTTCTGAATATATGAACAGTCCATGTCTTGGCAGGGGAAATACATGACTTGGATCACACAGTGGCTCCAACAACTTTGTGACATCTGCAGAGCTGTAAACTTTACCTTTGCAGGGCTTCTGTGAAGCCTCTTTTGCTTAATCATACTCCTCTCCAGAGGTGAGGGCAACCTTCCTAAGACTTCTGCACTGCAAGAATATGGACTTTTATATTCAGAGTGCCTTCACTGAGGCTTTGAGAGGAGAGCTCCTAAATTGAAACCACATTGCCCAGTCTGAGCCAGAGCCTGCTGCATGAGCCATGTCTACTCCCCTAGTCTTTCCAGTGCTGCTGATTGCTTCCCAGCCAGAGCACAAAACAGGAGGGCTTACAGCTCCCGGGAATCTGCCAGCATGGAAACTGTACTTGACTAACAGTTTGCAAAACTCCACTAGAGCTCTGGGACAGGCTTACATCTTTCCAGAGTCTTGGTGGGTGCAGAGTGGTCTGAACAGCTCTTTGTGTCTGTAGCTGCTACGAGAGAAACACCTTTCCACTTCTTTTTTTTTTTTCCAAAAGAGAAGCTGTTGGGACGTGCTCACCATCTCGCTCTCTTTTGATAACCCTTTCGGCATCCTTCCGTTTTCTGGTTATTCGTTTGTTACCCCTGAAATCTGATTCCTGATCTCAGCCCTCTCTTATCAGCCCCTTTCGCTGAGCAGTTCCAAAGCGACGGGTTAGTTTTAATCTTTGCGCTCTTTCTCTGTCCCCGAGGCCTCGTTTTGCTGGGGAGGAGGTGAGTGATAGGACTGACACTGGAGGGGGGAAGGGGCTGCCATCCATTAACTCCCTGTTATCTCTCTATTCATCTGCCCACAAAACAAAGGTATGATTGTTGCTCCAGCTCCCAGACCTGTGCTGGCTTCACTCCAGCTCCCGTGGGTCAGAGGAGACGTGGAGGCATGGCCCAGCACAGCCCAGCAGCCGGGGGTAATGCCTCCTACACAGGCTCTGTGCTCAGGTCCTACAGCCATGTCCTGCCCAGCCCTGGTCCCACTGAGTGGCAGCTGTGCCCAGCCTGGCCAGAGCCGGCCTCCCTTTGGGTGTTTGAACCTGCCCATGAAACACAGGTTGGACTCTGCACCACCCCAGCATCTGGCAAACCCGTTCTGGGCTGTGCTCTCATTGAAGCAATTATATAGGATATAGGGTGCTAGAACATGAGTTCCTTTATCTCTGTTTCCCACATTACACCCTTTCCTAAGGCGAATTGATGCAGCCCCATTGAAGCTGAGGTACTGATTGACACCAGCTGAAGATCTGGCCCCGATTCTGCCGTGCCTTGCCTCTGGGGAGTCATTTACACCTGTTCAGAGTGCAGAAGGCAACCAGCAGCAACCACTGGAGCTGCAAAGCAGCAAAGTCCCATCCCATCACCTTCAAAGCCTGACGTGCCACACACTGATCAGCGGCACAGGGCCCAGCTCCCTTTGCATCTCAGTTGGTTTTGGCGTTGCACATTGACATCCACTCTTCAACTTCTAGTAAACCTTGAGATCCCTGCCAAGATTCATGAAAGAAAAAGTTGTGACCCGGTTCCTGGAGGGTGACTTGGTGTAAAAAACTTTCAGTAGTGACATGATGACACCTTCATGAAATCTAGCACCACACTGGTTGGTCCATGAAATGTGGTGCTAAGAATCAGTCCTGATCCAATGTTACATGCTGAATATCTTATCCTTTCCTTGCACACACAAAATCCCTGGCAATTTCCGGAAGAACTGCAGTTGTGCAAGCCAAACAGGGCTTGGCTTATGTTCTGAATCATCCAAAGAGTGCCAGTTTGCATGGACAACTTCAGCCTTTGAGCAAATCTTGCCAGCACAGTAAAAAGCCTGAGGTCTGAATGAGACCCCAGTTGACTGCAGCTGGCTGGCTTGCCTGGGGCTGTCCCTTGTGCCAACTTTAACTGTGTGGCCAAAGAGTCTTGCAGGGAGTAGGCAGAGCAGTCTCCATTCAGTGCTTGCAATACACCTGCAAGAACCAAGGCTGGACTTTCTTTGTTGGTTTACTGCTCTCAGTGCCACCCTGTCCAGCTTGGCACCATTTGGTGGCCTCTGCAAACAATGGTAAAGCTGGACAGCCACGAACACACATCTTCACAACCTCTGTTATCCTTGGAGAATTCCAGGAATTACAGTTTCTTCCAGTTTTTGACACAGCTATCCAAAATCCAGTGAAATTACTGTAAGGCCTCCAGAATTGACTTCTAACAAAATGGACCTGGCATTTAAATCTAAGGTACCATGTTAAGATCTGTGGGTTGCTTTGGGCTTCTAATTTCCATGGGGATTTGCATAATAAAATCCAATAATAGGCTGGGCGAGTACATTGAGCAGTGGCTGGCAGCCAGGAGCTAATGAGCTCCATTGCAGACTGTTTAGCTCTGGACAAGTCACTTGACCTTGCAAAGTCACATCATCCCCACCTGTGAAATGGGATGGTAATACTTGCCTCACAGGGGTGTTGTGAGGATTAATTAGTTGCTGCTTGTACATCACTTTGATGATGTTAAGAACTACATGCCTGCTAAGTATTGTTATTGTATCATGGCTGGGAAGATACTGCAGTTAGGGCTAAATCCTGTCCTTGGAAAATGAGGCGTCTTTCCCCACATGTTGTAAAATCGGCTGTTGGGCTTGTGCAAGCAGCTTTTATATAACATTGGTACCAAACATCAACATGCTCCTTGTATCTCTGAGGCTGCCAAATCCCTGGAACAATGGCCTGCTGGGAGTCATGTGATGCCCCATCCCACCACAAACAGCTCTGGGCAGGAGCCCTGCTGCAAACTCTTCCTCTCCCTTCCCCCACAAAATGAGATTAGGGGATGTCTCCATTGGGCACTTGGGTGGTGATCTCAGGTCTAGGGCTCAGTGCCGTGCAGAGCCAGGGCAGCAAACGCTGCTCACCACCAACGGGATAGACCCCTGGGATAGGACACTGGGGACAACCGAGCACACTGCCAAGAGGACAGACCCCTGGGATGGGACACTGGGGATAGCCAGGCACACTCCTGCACCTGGGACATCTACACTGGCTGCAGCGATGCAGGATGGCTGTGGGAACACCTGGATACACGCACAGGCACAGACAGATACAGGTAAAGATCTCCTAGCTGAAACTCCAAGCATTGGGTGGATACTTCCTCTCCCATATGCTCCCCTGAGAGGAGACTTCCACCTCAGCATTTGGACCTAGGTGCCACCAAAGAGTGCACAAAGAAAAGAATTCCTTTTCTGCAACAGGCTACAGCTCAGGATCATTAACAGGCTAAAATCACAGTATCCAGCCTATCCAAGGAGTTATGCATCCAAATCTTGGTGACATTTAGTGGAAGTTGGCCAAATGGCTCCCTTTGATTCCTCTGAAATTTGAAACATAACTGTCACTGTATCTTAGATGTGTGAACTGCTCTGAGAAGTCTTTCATATAGACTAGACTGCAATCAAAGTGTTCCATTAAACAGAATTTTATGAAGACAGAGGGTTGAGACCAGGCTGATCAGCAGCAAAATTATCTGAGAAAACACAAACCACCAAAGTCAGCAAGTTTGAAAGGGTTAAAGAAGAAGGTTGTTTGGGTAGCCGGTGTACATTAACTATCATTTTCAGTCAGCATGCAATGACTAGTTAGCAGGGCTTATCAACCCCAGCTATGTGAGGAATTACAATAAATGCCTGAAATGCAAGCAGGTTTCCGGCTTAGGTAGGTAAATAATGGAAGTCACTATTTTTGTCTGAGTTGCAAGAATTCCCTGCACACAGAGGCTCCCCACCCCCTCCCCACTGTCACACAGCTAACTCCACACCCTGCTGCTTGGCAAAATGAAGTCCTTTCCTGCATCCTTCAGACTTTTGCTTTGTCTGCAGAAGGAGCCGACTCACAAATTCCTTTTTGGTGGAAAACAAGAGGTTACATTTTCTGCATTCATTTGTTTTAAATACTTTGAGAATTAAATGACCTAAGGATGAGAGGAAGGAGATACAAGCTGCTCTGAGATGGGGACTTGTAGGGGAAAAGTAACAAAACAAGCAACCAGAGCATAATTCTGGTGTTCCCAAAGCCTCCCAGCAGTCTTCCCATTGACTTCAGTGGCATGAAGCACCATCCCTTGCTAAAAACACTCCCAAACTGTTCAGTGATTCCGCTGCTATTTGAACAGCCACTGGAGAAAACTTCTGGCTGCCTCTGCAGGATAGAAATAGGATAAACTCTGGATAGCACTTAGTAGTAAATAGGGAATAAAGTCATTACAGTCAGGGAGTTGATTCTCATTTAGCCCAAGGCCCTTCTCCCTGCCCTGGCATCCCCAGGCACGTGCCTGACCTGGCTTTGCTCAGAGGCCCCTTTGAGGTCTGTACGACGGGAGTCTCTGCTGAAGGAAACACCGGGCACCCGCCACGGGATGAGAATCAGGGTGGGATCCTGAGCCTTGCAAAGTCCCTGTTGACCTGGCCAGGCTCCAGGCAATTCCAGGAGAGCCTCAGCAGTGGTGAATGCTCCCAGTGTTTGTGCAGCACTGCTGGGGGAAGCCCAACACAGGCTTGGAGAGGGGGGCCCAGGGAAGGGTTAAGCAGCGCCAGGTTGGAAGTGTCCTCCCTCCGTGCTCCACACATGCCGTATTCCTTAGCAAAGTGAACGTATTAACACTGGCATGCTCCCACACACCGCCTTGGCTCTCCTCCAGGAAATCATAACCCAGCTATTTGGCACACAAGGCTACAATTTTATTTACACAATCAACTTCTTGATAAACACAAAACTTACAAAATATACCACGCCCTTAAAATAAAAAAGGAAAAAGTCGGGGGAAGAAATGCAGCAACTTGACCTTCTTGGCCAGAAGGGTCAACATGCTTTGATTTGATAGCCCTGTCCACAAGGCACTTGTGGATCCATGAGGGTTTGCCCTGGCTTTTAGGCATCGGGGCATACAGGGGTACCTCTGTAGGGCTGGGAGCTGCCAGAGGGGTCAGGACTGAGCCAGGCAGGTTTCCTTCTGGGCAGAAGGGTCTCTGTCTCTATGAACATTAGCATTTTCAACTCTATGTCCCCCAGACAGTCTAACCAACTGTGAGTAGAAGTTGTGGGCTTTATTTTGGAAGGAGTAAAAATTTTGGTTTCATGTGGCAACCAGATTTTTTTGGTGACATATTCTACTTGGCCAGAGCACCAGTCAGCTCTGAAACTGGGAAGTCTTAAACCTTCAGCAGCCCTGCAGAGCACCCACTGCCTTAAGTGAAGCTCTGCCTAAACATCAGATAAAGCTGCCCCAGCCTTGCAGTGATCTGAGGAGCACATGTATGCATGATATCAGCATCTGGGGTCACCTGAACTCAGCTCCACCATCTTCTCCTTCACCTTTTGAGCTCACATTTCTCCACTGACCCTTCAAAGAAATTGTCTTGTTCAAGTTCAATTGTGACTCAAGCAAATGAGTCACATCCTTCCTCCTTCTATCTGTAGGCCCCGGAGACTTGGGTGGCATCAGATGCAAGCCCTCCAAAAGCCAGGGCTAATGGTAGTTCTATTAAGCCTTACATCAGACACATGAAAAGAAGAAGATGCTTATAGCATGCCTAAATCCCTCTAGAGAAATATTGCATGAGAAAAAATTATGGGCCAAGGGCATTAAACTGATTTATATTGGCTGAGGGTCTGGACATATCTGCTTTATTCTTTGCAGATAAAAAGATCTGCTGGAGGGATAACAAGATTTTGATAGTTTGGAAAACAAAGATTGATTCTTTAACAATATTTTTTTTTATTTTTCCCACAAATGGGAAGAACCACCTTCAAATACCTGAGACACACTGCAATAATTTAGACAGATTAACATCTTGATTCTTAGAGATAATAGGAGCTGAATGACTGGCCTCAAAACCAAGCATTCGTGACAATTCTCAAAATGAGAGCATTATTACTCCCCATTTCCACAATAATTTACATACAACTGCAAAGGAAACCCTTTTCCCTTTGCAGCTGGGGAATGCACCATAAACAAAGCCTTGCCACAATTCCTGAACACCCAGAGGTGGATGGGTGAGCAGGTATCCTGGACCACTTCCCTTGCTGCAGCTCAGAGTTTGGAACAGAGTCCCAGACACTGATTTCTATAGATAAACACCTGGCTGACCTTGGTATCACCATGGGAGATGAGGGGGAAAGAAGGTCCCCTCCCAGGGAAAGATGGAAACACTGGAGATTAGAGCCAAGGCCAAGGAAAGGAAGTCTCCAGGACTGGGTAGTCAAACACCATGGTGAAAAGCACTTGCAGAGTTTCTAAAATAATTTATTTGTTGACTGCCAGACATTTTGTTTCCTTTCACAGGCTGGGAAAGGAGAACATAGGTCCACCTGAGCAGGTCAGAACCGTGATGGAAATTTCTCAGGCTACCCATTACAAAATAACGGCTGTGCATTCACTCCTCTCTCTTCCTCCCCAGGAAGCAGCAGCTGAAATGAGAGACACCAAGATCTGTCAGGGATCTTATTTTTGCCTCGTCCACCCTGTCAGGGTCTTGCACACATTTGCAAATTGTAATTTAGGTCTGCCTGCTACATATTCAGCTGCACAGGAACAAAAGGCTCTCCTTGTATTGTGAATAATTCCTTCAAATACCAGATGTTGCCTGATTTCTCCAGAATGGCCAACTCCTACAATTTTACAGCAAGTAGTACTACACACAGTGACTTTCCACTTAAATAATTTTCATACCTAAGGACCTCATCTATGATTTAAAGTCAGTTTTCATCCTCTGAAAATAAGAGAATAAGAGCTGAGTGCCTCTAATGCAAAAACCAGAAGGTAACATTCACCCAGCTCTGTACTAAGATCTGAAGGCAATCTCACTTTTTTTGGATGCAACTTGACCACTGCCATGTAAAAAAGAAACCAGGGAGAGCCAGGGCCCAAACCAGAAGTATCCCAGCTCTGCAAGTGGGGACAGGGACCTTGAAGTTGTGGGACCTTTCCAACAGCAGCACCAATGATTTCTCAGGAACGGGCTCCAAATTAGCCTCATCAAGTCTATTTCAGAGCCACAGGAGGGCAAGATGTGGAGGAGGACTTCAAGGGTGCTTTCAAACGAACTGAATCAGAGGTTTACCCAACCCCGCTCTTTCAGAAGTTTCTGAATAACGCACCAGCTTGAACCACTGGAAAGAAACAAATAAATGAGCTGGCAACTTTCACAGGGAGGAGCCTTGAAGCCCAGTTCCCAAGACCACGCCAGCCAGCTCCATGTGACAGCACACAGGAATGAAAATAGGTAGGTAACATTAACAGAAATACACTGAAACTTAATAACAGCAGCTTGTCAGGACACGCACCAAAGAGAAATGGCTCATAATAGCTACAGCTTGTATTATGAATGTTTCATAGCCATCTGGCTACAGAACTGCCTGAACTCAGCTCATGTGTTGTGTGTGCTGTGCTGACCCACCAGGCACGCTCTGGAAGGAGATTGTGAGGCTCAAGTCAAGCATCTCTATTAAAAAGAGACATCAGATTTTCAGTCTTGTCAGATGGACAATGCCTTGAAATAACAAGGCAGCAATGATCAGAGCTAAAGAGCTAAGGCTGTGTCCTCCTTTGGTGTCAATCAGGAAGTTTTGCTCGGGATAAATGGAGTTATCCCAATTTACACTGACTATAAGATCCAGCCCCATTGTATCAACACCTTGTTTCAGTCATAACTTCCATGTGTCTATCAGTAGCTTAAAGCAAAAGGCACAGTTTAAAAGGAAAAGTAATCCCCCTGCCTTTCCTCTCCTGATCTGATTCACATACAAAATGGGCTTATGAACTCAAAAATTATGGGAGGGATTCAAGGAGGAGGAAGGGGAGACACAAGAGCCCTTTTATTTTGCGTCTTATTCACAATGAAAATTGGCACAGAAGCCAACCACATACATTAACATAGTTTGGGCAAGTTTAACTCTCATGAATACATTTCTGTGGAAAAACTATGTGACTATGGAAAAATCCCCTCTTTTTTGCCATTTGAAAAGATAACAGGCTTCTATGTGGAATATACCCAGAACCTGCCTGATTCAGAGACATGGAAATACAAAGATGAATAAGGCTGTTTCCCATGCTAGGGGCCCATGGAAACTGAGAGGGGAGGAAGAAGTGAGGAGGCACATTGACTCAGGAGAAGGACTTTCATCCTACAGGTGAAGGAAGTATTTGAAGGCACTGGTAACATTGCAGGCCTGTTCCAGAGCCCATTTTAGTCACTGACAACATCACATTGACTTCACTGTGATGTGGGTCAAGGCTAAATAGTTTTAAAATATAATCCAAGGCTATTTCCACATCACTGTGTAGCGAGTGGGATCCAGTTCAAGTGTGCCCAGCCCTGTGACTTACCTGCCTTTTGTCCGTATTTCTGGCTGCTAGCCTGACTGCTGCTTGGGCCCTAAGTCTCAACATTGCACTGAGGAAGAGCTGAGCACTGGACCTTTTTGGAGGTCTGTCTCCAACTGGAATGCACACCAGACTGCACCCAAAACTAAGTAAGGCGACCTGGAGGGAAGAATGCTTTGGTCACATGTACTGGAGCATCAACTGCACCTCTCTTCTCTCCTCCCTTCCTGTATATTCATTGTCCCTCTCCAAACTCAGGCTGAGGAGGGCTTGTAGTGGAAGTGTTCATCAAAAGCAGAGGGTATGTCTGCTGAACAACATGGGCATTCCTTGTGTGATGATGTAAGTGCACCTGGCCCCCAAAATTTGGAATTTAAAGTCAACCCAGCTGCAGCAATCAGCTCTGGGATCCTCTGGCACAACTGAAGTCCAGATGCAGCTTTAAGATTTCTGCAGGATTTTACAGGCACACAAGAAGTGACCTCGACTCCTAGATCCCTGATTGCAACCTACCAGCCATTCCCATAAAAAACCCTTCTCATTTGCTAGTCCTACTCCAGTGCCACATTCCTGGCAGAGGATGGTAACCTCAGAATGAATATTTTCTTTTGAATGAATGTTTGCTTTATTATTATCATCAGATACAAGAGTTTGCATTGCAAGTCCTTCATCAGATCACTTCAGAAGTACATCACTGTATCAGGTCTTTAATATCATGCTAATTTGTTTCATAAATTACTAATTGAACTCCATAAATGACTCATATTGTTATGGCAAGTATCGACATAGAGAGAACTCAGTGATCTCAGAGGATAAATCACAGAACCGTCCTCTCCTGCTATGTAACACAAAATTAAACAGTGGGCTAGGAGCAGGATGGGGAATTTTCCTCCACAATTAGTCCAGAGCCCTTATCTCTGTGATGCATCTCATTCCCACATGTATTGCTCCTGTCCCAATGTGGAATTCCCGCTGATGTCAGCGTGTGGAAGAAGCGAGGTGCACAGACCCCACATCCAGGGCAAAGGATCTGTGGATCAGATTGAAAGGGAACTTCCTTTTTCAAGGGCAAGTCCATCCAAAGTGCTCAGCTGCTTTACTGACATCTAATGCACATCATCACTGGTTCCATCACTGAGTTTGCCTCCATTGGAGAGATTGGGTTTGGCCAGGCTCAGAAAACAGGACTTTTCACAAGTTGTCCAGTGTTGGCCACTTCCTGCCACACAAAATGCTGTCTGCTTTTTCCAACACAACTGTCTCCAAAGACAACCTAGAAACAAAGTCACACTTTGCCTGGCTTGGCAGCTGGTGAAAAATAACTGGTTATTTCAGGGCCAGTTTTCCAAAAGCACCACTCTGTTTCTTGCTGGGCTGGAGGGAGGTCAGAGGCCTTCAGGCAGGTTTGTCTGACTGACCCTTCGCTCACTGACCTGCTGTTGTTCCCTAGGAGTCAGCCTCACCACCACTTGCCTTGCAGCAAAGGATAGGGTATTTTTCTAACCCAAATCCCAGCAATCTGGTATCTACACCTGCTCAGCCACATTCACCTCCCACCAGAGTTAATGGAGTGAGTAGGCACTTCTGTGAAGAAAATTACCAGGCCTACAGCAGATGCCTCCCTTAGGATGAGATCACTATCACTCCCAGGCAGCTGCAAAGGCCATTTAGCTTCTCATCAGCTGTCCCTGTCCACCTACATCCCAAGGAATTCCATCCCAGGTGAGTGCTCAGTGCTCAGTGTGGCTGCAACAAAGGAAAAGTGGAATTGTTTTGCACACATTATTGGTGCTGTGTGCATCCTTCAGTTCCTGCCTTCCTGTTTTGCCTTGTTCTGAGCTGCATTTTATGACTGAGCCTAGGACAGGGAACCTCATGCACCTCCAAAATCAACAAAAGCATGAAGACCACCACATGCACAGGAGGTGCTGCTCCAGCACAAAGGCTTGGCACAGAACTGGCCAGCCAGGTTCCGACAGGGAGAGACAGAAAGTCCAACAGGGATCTTTGCAAACATCTCTACTGATCTCCTGCAGTCCTGCTCAGTGTTTCACTCAGCAGACCTCTGAAATTAGAAAGCTGCACAGTTCTAATGCACGACTAAACATCCTGCATTATCTCCTAAGAGAAAGATGTTACTTATTTTACCCACACAAGGCTTATCTTGTAGTAGCCATCAACTTCCCATGGAAAGATCACACTCTACTACTGTACATCAGTCATTAGAGGCAGCTTCTAGACTTCAATATCTCCAAAGGAACAATAATTGTGACCCTTTCCATATTTTATATTTACAGAGCAGCAGAATGAACTCATTGGGATCAGCAGGTGGTGTATGTTCAGCTGCTCTCAGCAATATTTGGATCACCTGCTCTCAGCAAGGGCAGCTGCCATCAGGGAAGCAGTGCCCTGTGAATGTGCCATTCAGAGGGTAGGAGAGCCTAGACTTTTAAGGCACACATCAAAGTAATATGCAGATGTTATTCATGCAGTAGCTGAGAAAAGTGATGGCTAAAACTTTGTAAAACCTGCGCTGTTTTTTTCTTTCATTTTATTTTCTCTCTTACATCCCCCATTTCCTTGCCTTATCTTATGTGGAAGAACAAAACTATTAAAAATTATGGGCTGTATCCTCAGCTGGTATAATCTGCTGTGACTTCACAGAGCCATGCCTGTTTACACAAGCTGCAAATTTCTCCCATCAATTTAAATCTCTATAGATTTACATCATGGGGGACAGCTCGACAATTTTTCCCATAGCTAATAAGCTTCTTCAAAAGAGAAAAGACAAACAAGCACCCTTGACATCTATTAAACTTGTATTTGGAGCTAACGACTTCAGAGGATGCCTTCTCCCGCTCTATCTCATGTTCTTCCTCCTGCTCCTCTGTTTATCTGAGGGTCTTCCCAGTATCACACGGGCCAGAGTTGAACTGAGTTGCCCAGGATGGTGCCTGTGGATGAACCCATGGTTAGATCTGCTTCCTGACATGAAGCTCTGTTCCCTTTTTATCTCCCGAAGTAGTGCTGCAACCCATTCCAAAAATCCCTGGATCCTGCTGAGGACAGAGCTCTCTTCACTACCACCCAGACTCACACACAGGATGCAGGGAAAAATTCCTGCTCTTTGATCAAGGGCAGCAAGTTCAGTGCTCAGCTCCTTCTGCCTTGGTGAATTCCTTAACCAACAAACTAAAGGCTGTTTTAAAAATGTTCTCCATCCATTTCATTTTGATGTCAAGAAACATTTCATCTTCCTATCAAATAAAAGCACATTTGAAACCTCACCATTTTCTACAAAATTAAATTCTTGTGTTCCCACTTGTCCTAACCAGAAGCACTGTAGCCTCATGTCTGCAGAACACATTGTACTGTGCAGATTTTGTGCTGTCCTGCAGAGAAACACAAGGAGGTTTCATGTGACATTACCAACTCACCTCCCACAAAATGTCCCTCCTGTGCATGAGTAGCAATCTGATCACTCAGACAGACACTTCCCATTGGAAAGCAGTTTGCTGAACCATTTGGAAATCCTAAACTCTTCTGAACACTCAAAAGCACAACCTTTCTGCTGGACAATACTCTGACTGAGCCTGCTTTTGGGATATACTGAATTATCCTGAAGAGCCAGGTGACTTAAGTGCCAAATTCCTTACTACATTCACTGATTTAATTTGACCACTGAAGCTCTCCAGGCTTTTTTGGAAGCCCCAGTTACGATTCCAGGAACCAGTATGTCCAAGATGATCCCACGGGTTGAAGACTTATTTAAAAGCATGACCTGTTCCTGCTGGAGACAAATGATGGAGTCCCTGCAGGAGTGCAGGGAATGAGGAGGCTGTATCACCCATCTCAGCAGTGTATTTTCTGTGCTATGGAGCAAGGCCAAGGCCAGTGGGGATCTCTGAGGCTACAGTAAAAGCCTTACGTTTCTTCCAATAAAACCTGAGTCTAGTGCCCTGCAAAACACGTTGCAGATATGTTTTCTTGATGGATTAAGGAGAAAGCAACCAAGATGATGAAGATTTGGAGCTTATAGTGACAAAGGAGAGGGGCTGAGAGAATTCGACTTGTTCAGTTTCTAGAAGAAAAGATGAATGAGAGACCTTATTCCTGAGACAGCACCAAGAAGGCAGAGCCAGGCTCTTCTGGAAGGAGCACAGCTCTGCTGGTCACTGCACTGACCATCGTGTCTCCTGGAAGGCTCTCCCATAACCCACCTTCTCCAGCATGATGTTTGCTGCCTTCTGTAGGATCTCCTGCTCCAAGGTCATGTTTCCATTCTGCTCCTCTTTCCCTGAGACTGCTGACTTGCCGGGGGTAAAGCTGTCTCTTGAACAGCCCCCATCCCATTTAGCCCCTATCCCGGGATTTTCTTCCATGAAAAAGGCACTGTAAAGGCTCTGGACCCTGTGCTATGATTTACACTTTTTCATCTCCTGCAGAAAGCCTGCCGTGTATGTGATGATACCATTCAGCTCCGTTTACCTGAGAACTTAAAAAAATACCATCGGAGGTTGTTTTTTCCATATGGGTAAATAGTAGGGGTGGGAGTATTCCTTATGGGAAACCTGGAACAGTCACACTCTGTTGGCCTGACATTTCCTGCTGTAATTGAAACTTTTGATGTTAAAAACTCCATTTACACAGCGTGTCTCCAAGCCAGGCGGGGAGAAGGGCAGAGGTGGGCTCAGCGCTAGCGCACAGTTCCCCCACCCCCTCACTGCAGCCAGTTAAATACAGCAGGTGAGTGCAGAGATGTAAGGGCAGGAATATGAGGAAGGAAATTCCAGATGAGTTAGGTAATTTGGGTCAGAGGAAGCCAGGCGTAGTTACAGAGGCAGGTACAGATCAAATCAACTCGAGGCTCTGGGTCTCCTCTGCCCCAGGTGGGCAGGGAGATGTGCATCCACGTGGTCCTGTGCTCACAGGGCATGTGTGACCCAAACTTCCAGGCTCTGCCTCGAGAGGATGGAAAAATGGCTCCCCCTCAGAAGTGATGGGCACCAATGGCAAGAAACAACTTTGCCCTCTTACAGGTTAAGGGACTTTTTGCTGCATGTCTTCGGAATTCCCATCCAATGCTACACAACCTAATCCTCAACCAAAGCAGCAAAGCAGTCAAATTCTAACTGGAATCCCAGCTGGCCTTAGGTGAAAATCCAAGCAGAGGGTCTCACTACTGCCAAACTTATCCCCTCACCAATTCCAGACCCTGCCACGACTTTATTCCTGAGGACCTGCACAAAGCTGCACACGGCAGACCCCCAGCCTCAGTCAGTGTTGATTCAGTTCATCCCCAGGGATCCTTCCAGCTGGAAATGGATGGGCCCATAGGGGATCCATCCAGCATGATTTGCCCAGCCTCTGCCTCAGGTGTGCAGCAGCCACCAGCCCAAATCCTCCCTCTACCTCCAGCTCTACCCCACCCCAGGAACTCCAGTCATTCCCAACCCTCGAGCAAGCCTGATTCTTGTCCTCCTTCCCCATGAAACCTCTGGCAAGCTCTCCACGGGTGAGCAGCAGCTGCAAGAAACACCAGAACACTGGGATCAACCCCGGCTCCATCTCCTCCTAGCAATAAATATGGGAATAAGACAAAGTCCAGGACAAGATGGAATCCCTGTGAGTAATGGACATAATTACATTAGCTAGGCAAAGTACCTTTATGTTAAGAAATATTTTTGGCATGCCATGAAAAGTTTGAATCCTGTCACACCCCAGCAGTTACAAAAGTCAAAGGCAACATAACATGGGCTTTATTTTAACTGTTACGTGCATTTGCATAAAAATGCTTCTTCAGAATGATAATGCAACTGTTCTTCCCTGTTTTGTTCTTTTTTTCTTTTCTTGCCGCTTTCCCTTTTGATGCAACTTTCTTGCACAAAGGCACAAAGTAGAACAGGAAGCAGTTCTGCCTGAGACTCTTTTCTCAGGCACCTTCAAAAATTAAGGCTCAATCCTTTAAGCTTTTCTCACATATCCAAAGACAAGACAGCAAAGCAAAAAAAAACCAACAAAAAAACCCCCAACTTAGACTCAGCAATCACTTCTTAATATCTGACTTTTCACTGTCAAATGGGACTCTACCCTCCAGCCATGACAAGGACAGCCACAATAACAAGCAAATTACATTCCTCTTTATTCTTCCCAGCAATCCTTGGGAGGAATGGGCAGTACAGGGTGAGAAAACTGGGCTGGGTCTGTAGAAACAGCCACTTCAGAAAGGAAACAAATGAGTTATTTGAACAGACACTCGGATTGATTCTCATTTCTAACCCTGTACCTTAAATGACAACTGACTATATACTCAATTGACTCCTTGGGGTTCCACAAAAAAGTTCATTCAGGAACAGAAGTAGGGAAAACTTTTAAGTCTCAAAAATACTAAAGCACATTTTATCCCACTGACTTTCTCAAGCTCTATCATCTAAGCAGGCAAAACTAAATCCCATAGTTAACAGCTGATATGCTTTAATGTTAGATCTAATATATAGTTCATTTGTTGATTTGTATTAAAATATTTAATATAGATATCACTGGAGAAATTCTGAATTTTTTCACCTAAGACATTGCTAAACAGTTTTTAAAAATAATTAATTAAATATTTTTGTTCAGACAGCACAAGATTTTTCATTTGAGATAAAGGTAATTTTTTAAAAGTTTTTGACAGCATTCATATCTTGGGGATAAATCTAAAACCCAAAAATGCCAGTGATCCCAGTGCTTACCAGTTTTTCCTGTATCTCCCACCAAGGAATCTTTCATAGAAAAACTGACAATAAGCATTCCAGTTTTCCCAGGCAAAGTTGGGATTATCTTTTTGCAGAAAGATAATTTTTTCTACTACAGTGAAAGGATTCTCCTAAGACTGTGGGTGCCTCAATGTGTAAAGGACTGGCCCTTACTCGAGGGGTTCACAACTGAAAGAAAGGTAAAGATGGGAAACCAAAACTATTGTGGCTTGTCCCGTGCCCCAGCACAGACTGACAGCAGAGGTGCAGAAAGAGTCTGCTTCACTCTTCCCTTAGTGACCTGTCAGATAGGAGACTATGGTCAGACTCACTGATAAAACCTTTATTTTGGTTTCTCCTGCCTTATTTTGGCTTCATGGGCTGGCAGAGCATCAGCGAACTTCAGTAAGTACAAATGTAATGGTCTTCAGCAAATAGCCAGAGGGAATCAGGGAAGATCTTTATCTTGATTTTATATTGATCTTGATTTTTTCCCAGCTGGAAGAACTGAGAATTCCCAGTGTACCACTAGCAGAATCACATGCCTAAAATTATCAACTTTGAGACAAAGAAAGAAATCAGAGGAGGAAAAAGAGATAGCAGGTAAATAAAAAGCAGGAAAGTGCTGTCAGGAACCAATGGCAACACTTAGCCTAAGAGTTGTTGGAGGCTCTGGTCTAATGCTATGGATAAACATTTGTCCAAATGACAGTACACGATGTAAGATCATGTGAGATGGGCCAGAACTAAGTCATGATTGATGAGCCTTGGAAGAGGAGGACCTGGCTCTCCAAGGTTGGTTTTGCAACCTTTGATCTTTATAGCCACACATTATAAAGCGGTTTCAACTTGTAACTAAATTCCTGACATACTCAGCTGTAAAATCCAGACATATCCTGAGCAATAAAACAAATACATAAACTGGAACTTAGGTGAGAGTCATCTTTTACTGTCATTTAATGCTGGAAACACCTAGAGCTTGCTCTGCCACATTCAGTAGGAAAACAACGTTTTAAGAGCAGTGTGAGGGATTTAGGCTGGAAGCAAGTTAATTGGGCCAGACAGCCTATTTGACTAATCCGATCTGGATCCCAAATTTCCAGTGCCTCTAAAGAGCATCACAAACAGGCACATTTTTGACTGTAACTGTACCACATAATGTTCATGAAATCCAACTTCTATCACTGCATGTATCAGAGCCATGGGCCCTCTGCAAAAACATCATTCTGCCAACTGTGGATATCACCAATAAATCAAAGCAGTTGCACAAGCCACAACTTAGGTGGCATTAATTAGATCAGTGGAAGTTATGATCCAACATAATTATCATTGCTACCCCACCTACATTTAATTTCAGTGTTTCTTCCTATCTTTGTGCCAGAGGGTCCATAGGGAAGCACTACATGCTTCAACAGTGCCAGCCTCCAGAGGCAGCACGAAAGAGCAAGGGCTGGCAATAATGTGAGTGTAAGTAAGGGGAAGGGGCCTATCATGAGATGTGATCAGATACTGTACAAGGGAAGAGAAGTAAATTCACCCTTTGCCCCTTACACACCCCACAGCTTTGCAGCTGCCTTATCCGACCTGCCAGTCCCTATTCACCCAGGTGTGTGCATAAAGAAATTACTGCAAGCACATGGAGAGCCTCACCAAAGGAAACCTGATTTCCCGAGTCTTACATACATATTGGAAATGAAAAGCACGGCCCACAGGAGGGGAAGGAAAGTCAGTGTGCTTGGGTGGGGCTTGCTGCATCTCTGACCACATCTGCAACAGCGAGCTGGGCAAAACAAAAGGAACATGGATACACAGAGAGAAATGGTCAGTGCCAAGGACTTGACATCCACACAGGGCATTTCTATTCCCTGCTTTCCTTCAGAGAGCTGCAGCCTAATGGCAGCAGCAACCAGCACGAGCTGGCCCTGGCTGGGTGCAGCCCTAAAGCCATTCCAGAACAATCCTGATGACATCCTCCATGCGTGCTCTGTGACATAAATGTGCAATTCAGTGGGGGGTCACATTTTGGAATTACACTGTTATCTCAAATGAAATGCTAACGCCAATGTCCCCCTTAGAAGCATCTCCATATGAGGCATGGACAAGTGTCTGTCCTGCTGAAATAGCCCAACATAACAGGACCCTGCTACAGCTCTACAGCAGAGGACACTCCCCAGCCAGGGTCACACGGTGTGGCTGCACCACCATGTGGGCAGCCAGCTTCCCTGTGTGGCCTGGGTGAGCTCTCTGGCTCCGGCACTGCCTGTGCTGGCAGGGACAATCTGACAATCCTGCAGCTCTGAGGACTGTGATACAGAAGAGGGAGTCATACAAGAACAAACACAAATGGGAAGCCAAGTGTTTGCAGGGCTGAGCCCTGAATCACAGCCCAGGACACAGCTGTAATGACAGTACAGGACCGAAGAACTACTGCCTTTGAGCTGGCTGGAAGGACTTGATACAAAAGGTACCATATCTTTTGGGTCACAGCAGTCCTTTCTGACTGAAGGCTGCACCATCACAGTGGTAGGAAGACAAAGAGGTTTTCTGCTGAAGGTTTTTGCTAGAAGTTTTCTGTTTTTTAGCCGGTCAATTGATTCTCTTCTTCTTTGACCTTTCTTCTATGCATCTGCTCTTCCCTACACTTACAATAAAACATTTTCCTTTGACACTGTGCAGGGCTCTGCTTAAAAAGAGCTTGGTGTAGTCAGGTGTGCTCCTGGTGAGCTGCAGGCTGCAGTACAAAGACCCCACTGTTTTTCAGAAGGCCATTCACTAATGTTCACTCAACAGAGGAGACCAACAGTACGGCAATATCCATCAACCCCTGCATTTGCTTGTAATTAAAGAAAGGTCAGGAGCTGTGCCTTTCTGAGAATCACGCTTACCTTTGCATGGTCAAAACCCAAATGTAGACAAATTTCACAATGTAGAAACATGAAACCTGGGACATGAAAATTATCAAATAGCCAACCGTGTCTGTTTTTCAAGGTTTGTGAAATGGATTTGCCCCTGTGCTTGGGTACGGAACTGTTGAGATTGTGTTTGGTACCTAACAGCAAAAGCTGTTGTGTTCCAGTTTTTTCATGCCTTGTTGCCACAGAAAGCCCTGATTCACACCACTTCATTATCTTTCCTCATTTTTATAGGCAGCCAGAGGGCATGCTAGATCCTCAGTTTGTTTGTCTGGATCCACTCATTAGTAAATTAAGTGTAGTGAGCAATGACGTGCACCTGGACATTTAGTCTGAGTAGATTCTTTAACACTCAAATTAGTTGTGCTACTCCAGCAAGAAAAGCAGCAGATCTTCCTGAAATGTAATTTTTTTTCTTTATGCTTTTGCATTTCTAGGTGCCGTAGTATCAATGGAGAGGAGACAGTGAAGAGCAAGAATGAAAGAGAAGAAAGAAAAGCACAGGACTTCTCCCTGTGAAGTGCCATTACCAATCCCTTTGCTGTGAACACAAGGATCCTGCAGCCAAGACCGTGGCCACATCATGGTGACAATCTGAGTGGCAGCATTTACAATTTTTTCTGTACAGCTAGATAAGAAATGCCAAAGAAAAACACAGGTGTTTAGAGATTTAGCTGGGATATTGTCAGCAATGTTGAGTGCTGTGTGCTGCTCTGGAAATCTGGAAACAGAAACTACCTACAAATCTACTTTTAGAGACCAAGCCTTTAATTCCAACCTGGTGCTCTTGTGGTGTCACTACATATAATTTGCTTTTGTAATGGAGGGAACTGGAACAGAAAGGGACAGATACAGGAGACAAACAAGGCAGGAAGTATTCCATATGCTTCTGGCAGACACCCTTTGGAGACCATGGGCAACTGGTGCAAGAATCAGAGAGACACGATCCAACATGACCCCTTGCTCTACTTTTCCCATCATTAGCTGGGTACCACAGAGAAGGTGGTTAAAAACATCTTCTAAAATAGCTTTAAGGATTGGAAATCTGATAAGGCAAATACAAGTGGCAAAGCTCCACTGACGTCAGTGAGACTTATATAAGGGAAGATTTTGTAATGGTAAAAGTAATACTGGAACTGAAGTCCTGAACACTGAACAAGGAAGTTTTTCAGGTTAACCTCAACACAAGTGACAGATTTGTCCTCCAAACAATTTCTCCACTGCCCTGCAAATAAAAACCGAACTTGGACTATTTCTGCAAAAAAGCCTGGCTTTGGGTGTGCAATCACACAAGCATAATTCACTGCAAAGCTACTCAAAAATAGGCAACGGAGATATTAATACAAAATTATATTTTTAAATGTGAATTTTGAATTTATACATAGGAGAATGTTAATGAAAAGATGTGACTGTGAAATGCAGTACATTTAGCCAGTCCTGGGACAATATGGTGTGGGAGTCATTCTTCCTTTCTACAATTCTTCTTTTCAGGGCCTTCAAGTAAGTTGGTGTGAATTAACACTGCTCATTTGAAATCAATGGAAAAAAAAAAATGGAGCAATGCCAAATTACATCAGTGAGGGATCCAGCCTTTTGACTTCAAGTTATCCTCAGTTAACACTGGCGTAATCAGAAAAAGGCGACATTTACTTCCCTGTCCAATGAAAATAGCCTGGGTATTGGCTACTTTCAGAGAACTGCCTGAAAACATTACACAAACCATGAATTATTCACAGTATTAAACAAATAATTGTGACTAGTAAATAAATATTTGAAAGTAATGGCTGGTTCATACACCATTCACGCATAGTGTAAGGGGGAGATATTCATCATATGAATTACCCATTAAGAATTACTGGCTCAGCTCTAGTTATAACCGATAAACAGTCATGTGGATAACAAGGCAAGTGTTTGGCATGTCTCCTGCTTTCATTCCCAGCAATATGGCTTCCTTTTCAACAGACACACAAGCTCAATTATTTATAGCCCTTCTTCCAGAGAAACTGACTGCCTTCCATGCACCTGAAAGGCGGGAGCTGGTGCGCAGTTTCCCCAATCCCAACTTGTCTGGTTAAATTCCAGATCAGGCAACAACCCTCTGACAGAACCACATTCCTGATGTAGTTTCAATTACCTAAATTATTCTTCACCTCCTGTCCTAAGCATGGGCATATTTTTGATGGCCTGAGCTGGGAAATGTGAATGCAAACTGCTACCAGATGTAGAGAGGAAGAATGATTTCATATCGGAGGCACTGGCCTCTGAGTCAAAATCTCTGAGCCTCTGCTGTGCCACAGGCTTTCTGTAAGCCACTTAGGCCCAAATCCCCAGAGGTATTTAGGCTTTTAACTCCTGCTCATTTCAGTGAGAGTTAAAAACCTAAATACCTCCATGGATCTGGGCTTTAGTCTCTGTGGTTATGTCTACACAGCACAGGGGTATCCATAGTGCCAAGCAGGCACATCAGAGCTGGCTCCCAACACCCCTGCTCCGGGACAGGAGAAATACCCTGGTGTTGGAGAGTGGAATATAATCTGATTATGGATAGCCCTCACCACAGCATTCCCAGGAGCTAGCCTGGGTCCCTCCACACAACACTCCATTCTGCTGGGTGGGTGCTACCCACATGTCCCCAAAATCACACTGCAATTTGGGTCACAGCCTGCCTCACTGGGATACAGGGACCATCCCATAAAGTTCACACGGTGCACAGGCATTCTGCTGGTGGGGCAGCATATAAAGCACAGGAAGCCAACACTTTTGTTCAGAAGTTTTGAACAGAAGTTCAACAGGTTCAGCTGAACAGTCCTACAAATTCCATTTTAATTCAGCTTGCCACAGAAAGGCAGCAAGAGGCTGTGAAAGAAGGTCCCAGACAAAATATCTGGCACCTTTCACTTACAACACCAGCACAATATCTGACCGGGTCTGCAAAGAGAATCAGAGCAAATGGTTAACAAACAGTTGTGGTAGTTAAAAAAAGAAATGCTTTGCTGCTTTTCTATTGTCAGTTTTGGCAAGCAGCACTGGGGGAAGCGAAGCACTGATAACATTGCTTTATTGTTCGTGTAGGTCCCAACCTTAACATGCTACATCTGTATCTTCTGTCTCAAGAAGTTGCTTTCTTTTCATCAAACACATTCCAGAAGTCAACAGTAAAAGCACTGACAAGAGACAGCAGATTGATCCATTAACTCTCACTCACTGCTAACAGTTCCTTGGCTGAAACCGGACCCTGCATTCCACTTGGGAAGATTTGGTAAGTTCAAAATGTAAACACACTCCCAGGATTTGGTTACTGCTCTCATGCAGTGCAGCCCCTGCCTCAGCATAGCAGGAGGTGCTGGGAATCTCCGCAGGTGCTGTACCTCTTATTTTATACATGCATAATTAAGGAACAACCAGGACAGGCCAAACGAGTCCTGTGTGCCTCGTGTTGCTATTATACTACATTCTCAGTTAGTGCTAATCAATGTGGTTGCAGTGAAGGATATTACAGCACCCAGCTCTTTCTAACATGTCTAACAACAATAATAATAATAAATAGTAGTAATAATGAACTCTCCCTTCACCAGAAAAGATGCAATTAAATAAGCATGTATTTTCCCTTTGGAGACAGGCCCTTAAGCATCTTCCTTTTAGCAGCAGATAAAATGAAGTCTTGCCTGTCATGGCTTTGAATTTGGTTTGCAAAATCAGCCTTCATTTTAAGTAAGATTTATCCAACAATGCTCCTTTGTTGGACTATTATTCTCCATCCATCCAAGCACGCAGGGTCTCTGCTCACTGACCAACACACCAGTGCACTGTAAAAGCACGGCACAAAACGCCACTTCCCACCCATTTGCTCCCAAAGCAGCAAAGCCCAGCGCAGGCTCCGCTCCATGTGCGGCTCTCTGCCCCCCTCTACCGACTGCCACAGTCGGTCCCGGTCCAATCCCTGTGTCCAGGGATTCAGCCCGAGGTGCTGTTACCCTTGGAGAGGCGACAATACACCTTCTGAGAGGCAGCAAGATGCTGGCTTACCCTGGGAAGAAGCTGATTTTTCCTATGCAGCGGCTGGACAAACACGGGTTTTGTCCAAACAGGCCTCCGAGGTCAGCTTCTGCCTTGCTCACAGAACAGAATAAGGGTTTGTGCTGTGAAACTTGACATGGAGGTAGAACATAACTGCAATATTCCAGCCAATCCCTGAATACTGGGAGTCAAGATGGTGTCTTTGGTGTCCCATCAGGTTCTTGGGACAAATAACATTTTCCAGGATGGACACCTTCTTCTTTAGCTGAAAAGTTACTGTTCTTCAAGATTTCACACATTTTGATGTGATAGTGGCACTTCCAAAGAAAACTTTTCAAAGACACACACCTAATCAAAGAGCGACACATCTGAAAAACTGCTTTTGGTGCACATCTTCCTATTACTGCCTTTTGCTCTCCATGCAGACATGGCACCACATATAGCCCTGGAGCTCATGAGCAAAGCAGCAGAGATTGCTATGGGGAAATGCCAGGAGCTCCTGCACTGTCATCACGGAGATTTTTGCCACTGATTTCAGTAGAATCATGATTTCATGCAGGACTCCGCTGTCATTTGACTCGGGGTTTAATTACACAACTTTTCACTAACTGGCTCTCTAGGTATCTACAAGGCTGATTTCTCTCCAATCTCACTCCAGGGGTTAGTTCTGACTTGTTTCAGGGGCCTGTTTGAAAGCCTCATGCTCCTTATACTTCCCTTCTTCCTCTGATACTGTACAATCCCAGACACAGCTCCCTGTGCCAGGCGTACCTGAGTATGCGTCATCCATGTTTACATCTTCACAGCTTCAGTTTTCTCTCCCTTCTTGTCTCAAGTTTCCAGTGTTTTTTTGCCTTTCCCCCACTTTTCTCTCCTCTGTTATCAGGTCTCATGTATTTACTATCCTTTTGTTACACAGATCTATAAACAGATCCTGATCTAGGGAAAATTACTTCTGCTGTTATTATGGATCTGGATGGGCAATTTGGTCTGTTTCCAGATCATTTTGGCCTCCTGGCATGACCATTAAGAAGCCATTCCCCTGTCAGATCCAACTCTGCCTGTACAGAGAGATGACCTGCACATTCCAACTGCAAGTCCTTCAGGACTCACAGCAGTGACAGCAATGGGACTTGAGATTCTTAGAGAAATGGGAACATCTCCATAGTAATTCTGAACAGAGAACTTTCAGCACCTTAATTTGCAGCAGCCTTGCAGTCAAAGGCATGCCAGCAACACATTGACCAGCTTCAGTCCTGCTCCTTTGGGTACCTTAAGCAGTGGAGAACACCCCGTTCAGGCACCAGCTGTTGAATATGCACATGGCATCCTAGGCAGGCTTGTCCAGCCTGCCCCAAACCCAGGGAAGATTAAAGCTAGTTGTTATTTGGTTATCTGCTCTGCAATCACACCTCCAGTTGCACTGCAGGGGCACAGTGGGTGAGCAGGGGACTGTCCCCCTCTCTGCTGCACTCTCAGGAGTACCATGAGTGGCCTGAGCAGGAAGGGGGGCTGGAAGGCTGGACTGAGGGATTTGTTCTGCCTGGTTTGTCCTATAGCAGCTATGGGTTTGATAGCAGCTCACACACACTGGGATAATTCAGTCTACCTCTTTCCTCCTTACACTCTGGAAAAGAATACAGACTTAGGACTGGAAGAGCCTGGATTTATTTCAGCTGCTATCTCAACAAGTGATCTGTTACAGGGAGAAACATATATCTGTATGAAGTTGCTGTTTGCAATATGTATTTTAAATCCTGGGATGAGCATGAGAGGAATTATCACAGAGGTTTAAAGAAAATTAATTACCACCTTTCTTACAGCAGTTCAGAGTTACAACTTGTTTCCACTTTCAGAAGAGACGTGAATATTTTACTTGTCTTGGATCCTGCAGAGGATTTTTGGGATCCTGGAATCAGATGCTGAAAATCACTTTCACTGCTACCTGATGTGAAGACAAATGCCACCAGCAGCAGTTATGCATGAGCACAACTAATGTGAAATAAGAATAAAGCCTGTAAGTCCGTAAGCACAGCTAGAGCATCTGCACATTCAGATCCATAGATATGGTTATGTACCTTTTCTACACCCAGAAATGCAACAGTAACTAAAAGAAAGGTAAGAACAATTTGGACTCTTCTGTTTTAGAGACTACACTGAGAAGGCCTCTGAAAGCTGGAGACTTTGAGGAAGTCTCAAGTTCCAAGCAGAGAACTTAAAATCACAAACAGCTTCTCATTATCTTTCCTCAAATTTGCAAAAGTCAAGACAGAACTATAGCTGACAGAAACCCAGATTTCCTAACGTCTGACCTGGTTATTCAGAGGCATTTTCAACATGAGGACTATGAAAAACTTAAATCCAGTGAATTCCTGCCGACCTGCTACATAAGTGCTTGGTGTCACACATTCAAAATGGTCCAACAATGACTGTGTTAGCAGGACTGCCTCAAAAGCTTCAGTGTCTCACTTTGGCTGAGCAAGTGTAACTTTGGATCCTTATTTAAAAGTTGTTTGTATCCCTTAGTCTGTGAGGCCAGAGTGAAAATTTTGTTGGAATAATCCTTCTCATGAGGTCTCCAATAATACCTGCATCCAGCTGGGCTAGAAAAACACTGGGAGCAACCTTTGAGAGACTTTCCTCATTTTGCCTTCCAGTTCCAGCTGAGACTCGGAAGAGCAATATTTTGTAAGCAGGACCAGCAGTGGGAGAAGGAAAAGTTTGCTAAGTCTTGGTAAACATATCCCTATGAGCCAGCTCTGAGTGCCTGCCTCTGCACATACCCAGAGTCCAAGGAACCACAAACAAGTGCAACTGGCTGTACAAATCATATATTCTCTTGATAGAAAAGTACAACTGCCTATGTGCCTGAGCCTCTGCACTTAAGTAATTGAGGAAAATAAGTCACTTTTAATTTCAAAAAGTTCTCAGCTGTGTCCTTAGTAATTAAGATAGCATGGATGCAATAAATCAGTACATGTGCCAACCCACAGAGGTCAAATATAATCAGGCAGCAAATTATAGTAAACATTTATGAATCCCTTGTATATGGCACATGACCACACCCACTTGTTCTGGCACAGAGATTTGCTGTTGATTGCACTGGTCCTTCTGGCATTTCACGTCCTCATGCAAGTCACACCAAGTAGCCACCCTGAAATATTGTACTAGAACATGATCAGACTCATTTTAATCATTGTGTGTATTTTAAATGATGACTAACACACCGAGAGGATGAGAGAAACCAAAATGGTCAGGGAGCTTTTTTTAAAAGAGGAACAAGGAACATGTAAATTGAGGTTTCTATTTAAGCAACAAGAAACTCTGTGCATCCTTCTGCAGGGGAAGGACGGGCTTGTGGCTGAAGCACAGAGCAGGGCTGTAAGACCCTACTGATCACAGCAATTCTCCAGGACAGCACAGCAAACCCACGGCAGAGTTCCTGGGACACCCGAGTTCCTCAGCTCCCTGTCTGTGGAACAGGGATGATTATGTTCCCATCCTTTATCTGTCTTGCCCATCTACACCAAAAGAACACTTCATTGAAAGGGACTGCCTTTAATTAGGTGTCTGTGTGTGCTTAGCACAATAAGGTGCCAATTTTAGCTGAGGTCCCTGAGTGCTCCTACCTGGCAAATGAAACAGGCATTTACTGCAGGGTTAATGACCAGCTGAGATTACCTGATCTTATTATTTCATTTGTACTGCTGTCACACCTAAGAACACCAGCCACAGACCTGAACCTGTTCTGTGTTTGCATTTAATGCATACAGCACATAATGACAGTGCCTCTCCCAAACAGCTTAAAATTAAGTTTTACTTTCCCTTCCCCCACAGCCAACGTGCATGGAGTTTGTTCAGGGAATGCTTTTCAGATATATCTGCCATTGTGACAGCTTCAAGCATCTCCTTATGCCTGCTCAGATTAGATCTGGATTACACCTGACAAGTGCAGATGAGACACTGATCACAACTAGAAGGAAAGTGAGAAATATTTTCTAACAAAAACATTTGAAGAAACATAATTTCCTGTGTTTTTAAATGTAGTAATGTCCTGCTGATAATTTTATTTTTAACAAAAGGAAAAAAGTAAAACCCAAATAAGAAATACCAAAGAAACAATTTGATGTTTTGTCTTTAGATATGCAATTGATGTTGATGAAATTGCAGAGCTTCTATCAGGCGTTAACTAGGGAAAAAGCATTCCTACTGTATTTTCCTCCAGAAAGCTTTGATATCAAAATGTCAGGGACTCTTACGCACAAGCACAGAGAGTTTGGGAGATGAAATCCACCCCTAACCATAATCTTGACTTCAGTCTACAGGCCTTGAAGCTTCTCTTGCATGTTACAGTATCTAGGGAAGCCTTGTACAAGACAATACATGCTGCATTAGAGGATACCGTGGGTGCTGAAGGGGAGCTTCTGGTAGGGGATGAAAGAGATGGAGATGTGAGATGTCCCAGGTATGAGCCATTTCCTTCCCCTGTGGTGGCACTGATCCTTGGGAGAGACTTACTTTCTCCTTGTAAAAAAAAAACCTTTCAAAGGAGATTCCTTACCAGCTGCAGATGAAAGGACAGGAGCTGGCAGCATCAGTGCCTGTTTTACACTCTGCACACACCTGGAGAGTCCTGGAATACAAGAGAAACCACCTCTACATCTTTGGTTACCAGAGGAGTTCCCTGAGCAAGTCTGGGACTCTTCAAAAACTGGCATTTTACCAAGAAGTCACAGACAGCAGGAATCAAGTCCTTTCTCCTTTGCCTTTTTCAAACTGGAGAGAGACCCTGCAGCTTCATTTGGTTTGTATGTGCAGAGGTGCACAATGGAGAAAGCAGGGACTGAAGAGGAGAATCATCCCAGCACTATTCAGCTTTTCATAACTATCAAACTATGATAATTTCTGAAAAGGAAATCCCTTTTATTTAAACAGCCAGCAACAAAAAGAGAAAATAATGACGTGGCCTTCCATTTCACCCTGCATTAGTACCTCCCTAGTATAAAAACTGCCTTTCAATCAAAACACCTTCCAGAATACTCAAGTGGATAAAGGCTGGGAAAAAGACCCTGTGAGGAAAGCAAAAATCCCTTTAAGGAGGGACATGGTAGTGCCTATTATACCACAGGATGTTCTCTCCCATGGATGTCACCACATGCTATTCCTCACCCAGTGCTCACCAAAACCCAAGTTTGATGATTTTGGAATATTACACGAGAGCAGAACTAACCAGATATCCTTTTGGAAATACCATGTGAACCAAATTAGAATGATAATGAATTGTTAGTTCCATAACCTGGAAATGTCTTAGGATCATTATCTTCCAAATTAGCCCAAATGCTTGTCTTTAAAGTTTTCAGAAAGTTATGCTCAAGCTTGGGAGTTAAATTTGATAGGCCAGGGGGCAGAAAGCTCTCTGCCAATTTTATTTTTAAGACTTCCTACAACGACCCTTGAATACTGGTACATGTGACAATATTGGGGGCAATGATCAGAGCTGCTATCAGAAAAAAAAACAAAATAGAAAAATTCTAATTCCCTCAGCTGCAGATAATGAAGTAGAGAAACATGAACAGTCCCCAGTCAAATAAACCTCCTAGAAGATGTTATTTAAAAAAATCTCATCATTTTCACCTCATAGTGTGATTTGAGAAGCTTGACTCATGATTTCTTAATGCTTTGGGTTAGCAAGACTAGTTGGCAGCACTAGTGGCTGAAGTGAGCTGTACTTCACACAGAAAAATCATTCAAATGTCTACCTGGCAATTAGCCAGGAATCCTAAAATTAACAGCCCATTAGAAACATGTTATTTTCATGGACAACCCCTCTGAACCCAGGGCTGAGAACAAGGGAGAGGACCAGTGTCCCTCACATGTGTTTCCCAGTGGGGTCAGCTGGATCCAGTAGGGTGGAGAGCAGCATTTTGGTGGGCAAACAGGTTCAAAATGGGCCCTTCCACACTACAGCTCTCTCCTGCAAAGAACTGCATTTAGGATTAGTGAAATGTTTCTCAGTAGGCCTGAGACATTTCTCTGAAAATGAACCCCAAGCCTGCAGATGTTGCTGGTACAAACACATTGTAATTCACTGGCAGTTTCGGCCCCACATTGAGGAGGGTTTGGTGTCAGCAGGATGATTTGGGAGAGCAGCAGCAATGTGGGCCAGGGTTACATGAAGAGAAGTAAGTCCAGAGCTCATTATGTCTTTTCAATGATTGAAGGGGACTTCTGCAGGATCAGACAGTTTTTTCCAGCACTGCTGATTAAACTGGGCAAGACTTCTGTTGACTGAATTTGGCGTCTTCAACTAACACAATTCAACTGTCGGCAACATTCAGGAGTTGTCATTGAAAACTCAGTTTCAATGAAAATCCCAAACTAAACGCTGTGATTGTCGATCAAAAAGTATCTTTGAATTAAAAAATGAAACACTATTTCAGATGTTGAAATTCCCCTTTATAACAGTTCTTGCTTTTGTTTCTTATTGCAACCTCCTCACAAAAGAAATTTGGATAAAACATGCATCAAAAATAGTAGAGGAAGGAATTTCTGAATTGTTTTTTATTTTTTTTTCCACATGGAAAAGGCATCTCTAAGGCAGTCCTGTTAATACATGTGGAGACAAAGCAGCATTAGTAACATTGCTAACATTTAGGAGACATGGATATCATTCATCTCAGAATCTTGGAGAACACACTTTTTTATTCAAAGATTTTCAGATGTGGGACAGCAATCTTTGGACTATTTCCATAAAAACTAGATGAAAATTAAAGAAGGGAAGTACTGAAAAAATATAATAATGAATCAAAATCCATTGGACTTCACTCTGGAGCTCAGATCAAATATTCTTCTCTTAGGAAGAGGAAAGGCATTACAGCCTGGCCAACTGTTATTTGAAATAGAATTGTAATTGTGTATTGAGTTCTTATCTTCAGATGAGGTAATCCACAGCATGCTGATGTACGTTTATCAACCGGGCTGGTTAAGCCCCAGGGAATGACAAAGGGGAGAAAGAATGGGAAGGAGACACATTGGCTATGAAACACTCCTTGCTGGAACAAGAAACAATAGGGTGCTGCAACTGAAAAAGGAAGAGAGACACTTCCTGGGACAAGATGCCTTGCTGAGGTACATCACTACCAAGAGATAAGGGTATTCTCAGTGACAGGCTGGGGCACCCAAACTGCGGCAACTCCTGCAGCGACACACAAGGTCTTTCTGAGGGTTATGTTTAAGGTTTCTAAGGTCAAGTGACTCTTGCTTTAGATCTGCAAAGTATTTGTTTCTCAGGTAAAACTGTTTAAAACAACTTCATGTAGGAAGCAAGTTCTAAGCAACTCTTGAATACCAGAGTCCTGTAAAATCTTTTAAAGAGACACCCAACCCAGCACACTGCTTCAGACTTCTCCATGGCTTTTCCTACAGATGAATCAGTAATTTTCTAGCTAAAGCAAAGCTTCACATTCAACGCTTTAGTTCTTATTTTCTGGCTACAATTAACTGACTAATTATACTCTCCATAGTAAACAGCAAATTTGTTTCAGATCTGCCACTGGAGTCAAGCTCTCTATAGGAAGGGAGTTCAAATTCCAAACTCAGAGAAAGAATAAACACTATTCCCACTCAAGCATGCCCAAAATGGGCTTGGGATGGAAAGACCACAAAGGAGAACTATAGGGGGATGTTAGAAGCGAGGCAAGAAGAGCTTAACACTCAAAGCATTTTTTTTTTTTTCTAAAAAAGCTTTGGTAAGTGCTGGTTAGATCCTACAAGCATCACAGAGTAGAACAAGAACTGACAGCACACATGCTGCTTGTACTGCTGCCCATCCTTTTTCAGAAGGAATTTTGCACTCTACACCCACCCCCACATTTGAAAAACTTTGCTTTAATCCTTAACACAATTTCTATCCCATTTCTGTAACTACTGTGTAGCCTTCCATTGACTCAAGCAAGCACCAGTGTCCTGGTACAAAAATAATTTCCAAGGAGGAATATATGGACATCACATGAATCAATAAAACAGATGCAGGTGTGGGGGAGCACCCACAGCTTCACCTGCAGAGCAATGAGCTCTCATATTGGAATAAGGCTCTTCCCTGGTGGTATCACACCAGGTGAAAAGCAGGTGCAGTCCCGTTAAACCTTCCATGGTAAGAGGAGAACCCTCAGCCAACCTCCAGCAGCAAATCCTGCCCTTAAGCAGAGGTGAGGCTTGCTGAGAACTCACTTGCTGAAGTACCATGAACTCGAATTCTTCGGTGCCTGACACAAGAGAGTTTAATGGGGTCTGAGGTTTTGAAATCCAGTTATCCTATATTGGGCATCCATACCCAAGACCTGTGAACAGTGATAATCTTATCCAGAAATAAGTTCCCTCATTCCCTGAGCTGCATCCAAAGCAACCTGAGCAACAGGCCTAGGGAGGGGATTCTGCCCCTCTGCTCTGATGAGAACAGTGCAGAACACCCACCTGTAGTGCTGCATCCAGCTCTGGAGTCCTCAGCACAGGAATGACATGGACCTGTTGGAGTGAGCCCAGAGCAGGCCACCAAGATGATTAGAGGGAGCGCCTCTCCTATCAGGAAAGGCTGAGAAAAGTGGGTTTGTTCCACCTGGAAAAGAGAAGGCTTAGGGGTGACCTAATTGTGGCCTTCCAGTACCTGAAGGGAGCCTATGAGAAACATGGAGGGAGAGTTTTTACAAAGACCTGGAGTGACAAGACAAGGGTGAATGGCTTACAGATGGAACAACATAGGTCTAGATTAGATACTAGGGAGAAATGCTTCCATGTGAAGTTGATGAGGTTCTGGCCCAGGTTGACCAGAGAAGTTGTGGATGTCCCATGGAAGTGTTCAAGGCCAGGCTGGGTTGAGCTCTGTGTAACCTGGGATAGCAGAAGGGGTTGGAACTGGATGATCTTTGAGGTCCCTTCCAATCCAAGCCATTCTATGATTCTATGATTTCCAGCCCTATATTTTTGTCAAGTGGCAGGCTACAAAACCAACAGAGCCTCTGCCAGCTGGTTGAGTAACCCCACAGAAATGTGTACACAAAGTTCTCCTAAATCCCATACATCACAACAAATAATTGATGACCCTGGTGACATTTATGGCTCTTTGTCAATCTGACAGCTCTTTCACTTACTTTACAAGCAGGAAAATAAAGAGTAATTTAGCAGAACTTGTGCTTCTTGTTCATGCAGGTCACCCCTGTGACAGTCACCCAGGCACAGATAAACTCTGGCACACAAGCAGCTCGCCCTGCTGCCGAGCTGCACAGACAGTAGTGACAAAGGGAGTGACGCTGGCACTCCTAGAACTTGCTGAATACCACCATCTACTGGCATAAACTGTGGAGGAAGGGAACGAAAGGAGTGGGGACAGCACGGAAGCAAGGAGGGGAAAGTGAAAGAGGCTGAAGAAAAATAATAGCATGAGGAAGACAAAAACAAAGTCACATATTATAAAACAAAAGGCCATTTAGATGAGTAACAAAGGAGCAAGACACAACAGGGCAAAGGGAAAAAAAATATGGTGGAGGCTGTTTTTTTGACAAATTACCCCCCGCACCATGCTGCTGGTTCTGAATGCTGGGCAGGAGCCTGTGGACACAGCACTGGAGCCCAGCTGCTGGGAACCAGCACAGCTCTACTACAGTAGGTACAGACAGGTCAGCCCATCCCAGGCAGCCTTCCCACAGCCCTCAGATCACTCTGGCTGGTCCTGTGTACCAGAGGCCATTACAGCTCGAAATACTTCTTTACTTCAGCCCAAAATCCTCTGTTTGCTTCAGGTACCTAAAAGGGCACATCTGGGCTTAGGTGAATGCTACCAAGAGATCTCTGGAGCTGGCTTGAATTGGTGGTCACCTCCTTGTTACTGCAGTTCCCATCCACACCCGTATCCCTGCAGGAGCCTTTGGCCCATGCTCAGGCCTGGCCTCCCGCCTTGGGCTGCTCCTGGACCCGGCAGATCTGTGCCTGACATGTCCCAACAGCCTCTGGATGTCTCTGGGTTGCAAAGCTTCTCCACAGGCAATAATGTTCACCCCACTATTGATGGGAGCTCAGCTGGAATTTGTCTCCAAGATAGGGAAGGCTCCACATGCCATTACCATAGTGCTCAAGTCATCCACCCACTTGGAGCTGCAAGGCTGCTATCACACTGATTGCTGTATGTACACCTTCCAGGAGTGACTTTACAGTCATCTACTCACTTAGAGCCATAATTAGAAACAGGAATGTACTATTGCAAAAGAGATTTAATATTCATTTGAATCCTTAACATTAATTTGCTTCAGCCCTGTGCCAACCCCCTTTCCGTATTTGCTTTCAGCGAATATTTTACCAAATTAATTTTCTGCCAGGAATATTGGTAGAAATGGTACATTTTAAATCAGTACTGAGGAATGTTCCTGGGAAAGAAGCTCAGTGTTCATAACTGAGCATATTCTCAACAGAAACCCAACATTAAATCTGTGCTTATCCAATCCCATGTGCCAGGCTGTAGTTCAAGAGGCCTCCAGTCTCTGTCTGTGTAAAATTCCCTGCATGATCCTGGACAACTCCAGCAATCTCTCCAGTTCCCTCTGCTCCTGGGGCAGCACAGCGAGGCACAAGAGTTGAGAGCTGCCAGCACAACCAAACCCTCCCACAGTGTCTGCACTGAGGTTCTTACCAGCACCAACAGACACAACTACTGCTCTCTAGCACAGGGCAAGGCTACATATCTGTGCTTTTAATTGGGCTGGACAATTCCAGTTAAAATAAGAGTGATTGCTCTCAAATTGTTCTGGTTTATCTGGTTTAATCTGAATTGTCTAGCTCAGGTTAAAAAATCCAAAGCAAGAACACATCTGCATTGTTCCTATGGAAATACCTATCAGCCCTATTTTTCCCACCATGTCCAGGTGACAGAAACCATAGGAAAGCCTTTACCTTTTCTTCTTGTCCCTAATTATGCCCCAATTTTTTCCCCTTCTAGACCACAAGCAGCTCTGAAAATCTACTCCTTCTCCTTAAAAAAAGACCCTAAAGTATAAATCCCAAATTTAAAAAATCGGTATCTCAAGTCCTTATCTTACAGCTCCCTTTGCAAGGAAAGGGCTCAACCACACCATCAGGGATTTCATCAGTTCTCTCTGCAAATGCTGGGGTTTTCCTCGGTATGGGAAAGTTTGGAATATCAAGGAAATTATATTCCACCTAAACTTTTTCCTGTTGTGACACTTTCCTTACCTTTCTGTTTATTTTACCCCTTTCCTCATCCAGCCTAGCAGCATATCCTTTCTCCATTTCCCACATTTGCCTATTCCTTTTTCCCTATGCTCCCCCTCACTAATTTCCTTCTTGTTAAGTCAGCCTGTAGCATCCTGATAACAATGCAAGAAGAGAGGGTAGAACATTACTGAGTTATTTCTTTGCAGAGATGTGTCAAACCCACCAGAAACTTTGGCCTAATATGCTCTGGCTTTTCCTTCTCCTCCACCAAATCCCAGGACAGTACACAAGCCTGTGCCATCACACCCTCTCTATATTGTCACTACTCCTCCACCTCTATGGCAGCCAACTTTCTGTCCTTTGCCTCCTCATTCTCTCAGGTTTTCTTGCCTCAGTCAGACTCCTTCTCTCTCCTCCTTATTTCTCTTCATTCACCCTGGGCTGCGAGCCAAATGCCTCAGGTCTGATAGTAAAAAAAAAAAAAAAAAAACACCAAAAAAACCCCCCAAAAAAGCCACAGAGAGAGAGAAAAAAAGAGGGGAAAGAACTCCCCGACTCCAAAGGTCTGCATAGGATTAAACCCCATTTGCCCCAGATGGCTTGGAGACAAGAGTAAAAGAGAATTCAGACACAGAAGGACAGGATAGTCAGACTTTCCAAGTAAGCAAGTAATGCCAGAAAACATACTGGGCTAGTTTCATTCACATGGTACCAATGCAAATTACTGGTGGTGGGGATCAAGGCTGGGATTTTCAAAAGGGTTAAAGCTCATGTTTTTAAAAGCTCTTTACTCACTTAGGAGTCAAAGTCCCATTTTCAAGAGGAAGTTAGGAGCAAAAACCCCCTTCTGGAGTCAGTCCTAATTCTACTAGTCAGACAGGCATTCCCAGATCCTGACTTTGCCAGCCCCTGGTTTTCACTGGGAAAGTCCCCAGGACCTCTCTCAGTGTGGGCAGGTATAGGTTATGCCTTGGCAGGGTGATCACCCACTGAGTCAGGTGACACCAGGGACACACGGCAGCCCCCACAGACCCTGTGCTTAGAGCTGCCCTCTGTGACAGGGCTCAGAGGTACTGGGCAGCTGCTGCCCCTTGAACCCCTCATCCCAACTCCATCATCAGCTGAAAGCAGAGCAAGATTTAATTTAACTGAGGGCAGTCCCATGGCCAGAAGTAAACACCTGCCTGGTTCTGGCCATGAAGGTGGGGTGTCCTTCCCTCTCCCTGTGCATGTGTTGGGCTGGGCATGCCCAAGAGAACACCAGAATTCTGTATGTACTCTTCCACAAATGCCAATATCTCCTTCACCAAAATCAATGGCACTTGCTGTCTCCCAAGTCATTTAGGGTACAGATTTCAGAGGTATCTTAGGGCCAAAAGTTTACAGATATTGACTTCTCCAAACTGCACTCACATAAAATGTTCTTTTTGGACAGGCTACCCATTTTCAATTGAATTTACACCTCTGAGCTTTAGAGCTGCTTTTTGAAAATCCCAGTCCTGTAAACACAACCAGCAACTAGCACCAAAAGACTAGTTTTGAAAGGGTTCCCCATCCCCACTGGAGGACACATTCTCACATGCACCCCAGTCCCTGGCTGGTACATCAACAGAATGCCCGGATGTTCAAATATGCCAAGCACACCCAACCATTCTTCACCACCCAGTATTCTCACCAGGGAAGGCAGAACTCAGCACTGTTCTTCTGAAGTGAGCTTGCTGTTGAGATCTTTTGAAAGCCAGGCCCTACTATTTACTACTGCTCTGAACAGCTCCATTCTTTTAATATTTGCTGGCAGAAACTGTACCTTTGTCTCCAAGGCAGCCTCATCTTCCTTTCCAGATGGAATTTCTGACTTCAGTAGCAATAAAGGTAGATTAACCAGCTATTTTGAAAATCCCACCATCTATACCATGCCACAGCAACTCAACACCAATTATATTTTGGATCTTGAATCATTTCAACAAACTGGCAGTTAATGATCTATAGGCAAAGACTGTTTGACAAGCATAGCTGAAATGTAAAGCCATATGTGAAAATCACCATCTTTTCACACACAACTTGTGAAGAGAAAGAGGAAAATATGAATCAAATTAGCTATCATTATAAATAGTGGTCTGGAAATGAATCGCAGATGTTTTGATGGAGAATGGGTTTTTTTGTAACACAATTCTTCTGAAAAGTGCCCATTCTGCATGAAAAGGATCCTTTTTTTCCCTGAAGAAACTGATTGTTCAAAATATTTAAGTATTCCAGCCATGCACAAAGACATTTTTGCATGCCTTTGCAATGTTCCATGGGAGTTGGATTTTGTTCTTTGGTGTTCATCTAAGCCAAACTCCTTAAGTGAATTACATTTCAAATGTCATATATCTATCATCTTTAAGGGAGGAGACCACAGAGGATCAGTCCAAATAGAAGCCAGGTTTAAAGAAGCTAAAAGAAAGAAGTTTAAAGCCAGGTCCTGTGGCAGCTTTTCCAAACAGAAATATTCTGGTCTTTCACCTTAGATTTTCTGGTTATTAATCTTTTCTTTTTTTCTTCACTAGGGTTACAATTCTTTTCTTCACTCCATATTTTTATGACTCAGTAACAGCCATGTGATAAGCAGAAGAGCAACTGGATAAAGGTCACTATATCATGTACCCTTGGTTGGACAGCACTTGGAGTCATGTCCATCTCTGGGGCATGACTAAATGCAAACTAAAAGAAAAAATGCCTGAAGTTTATTGAGCATGTACTCAGTGTGGCCATCTATTTAAGGAACAGTAATTAGTATTTGTGGGGGATGTTGGCAACATGAAATTAAGAGAACAAGGTGATAATCTTCACAGGATTGGGTAGAAGGAATTACTTATAGCCAGTGGAATCTGAAGTATAAGTATAATAAGAAGGGTAGGAAATTCAATTGTACTTTAAAACTTTGGTGTTGCATGCTTACAGATTTTAGTTCCCAGGCATGAGAGTGGAAAGTGTGGTGGGTTTTCAGTACAAAAACACTTTGATGACTGAGCTGGGAAAGCTCCACAAGATAAATGACCAGACTGGACCGGTACATTTGCATGTCTCATTTTTGGAAGACGCACAGAAGGACTCTGAACCCCAGGCAAGAGTAAAATCAACAGCAAAGCACAGGCTTGTCCAGATTCCCTTGCTGACCTATGGAAGAAGATGCTTGCTCTCCTCTGATGCACTGTGCAAGCTCGAGCATTAAAAATCCTGATTCCTTCAAAAGAGGAACACTGTCTGTGCAGCCTCTCCAAAGGGAGAACCAGAACAGTGCATAATGTGGCATGACTCTTTCCAAAGATTTCTTAATCAAGTAAAACGGAAAAGTGGTAAGGCCCAGAATAGAGCTCGTCTTAATATGTTTTAATAAGAAACAAAGAAGGCCCTGTTTTGCACTATATTGTTCAGGCTTGCCTTTAGGCACATGTGGAAAAATGTTTACTAAATAACTCAAATGCTTAGCAGTGAGATGCATTTTATTTCAAACTGAATTTTCTGCAAGTGTACACATGCCAAAAGGGAAGCAAAAGGTCATCAAATGATTGCAGGTACCAATCTGTCAGTGCTCTTCTGCAGGCACAAACCCCTCCATTGCACCGAGAATGAGCCACATAAAAATCCAAACCAATTGATTCCTCTCTCAAAAAAAAAACCCAAAAAAACCCAAAAAAACAAACAAACAAACAAACAAACAAACAAAAACCCAAAAAACAAAAAACCCACACAAAACCGAAACAAAACAAAAAGCCCACAAACAACAAAACCCAAACCTGCAAACCTGAAAGGAAAAAAGTGTGCCAGCAGCCATGCATTGGATGATTGTCTCTTCAACAGTAGCACCATGATCCAAGCTCAATCTTCACTCTGCCATGTGAGCAAAGGCATTTGAGAAGTGCCTGACCAGAAGAACCAGATGAAGAATAGCCCCCGTCTGGCCTAGAGTAATTTTCGTGATATACTTCAAGCAACACCTTCAGCACACTCAGCCCTTAAGCCAGTCCCAAAACCAAATGAAAAATAGGACTCAAATGTCCTCCCATCTCCTCCTCCATCCTCAACAAATCAATTATAATGTTTGTAGCTGACATAACTGAGTTTTCTTAAAAAATAAAATTTAAAAGCACCCAACATCCAAACTGACTCATTATTCCAAAAGATTTTAACTTCAAGTAAATATCTCATTCTTTTGAAAAAACACCTCTCAAAAAAAAAAATGTCTGATCTCCCTTGCATAGGACTCTGCATCTTGCCAATCAGACTGAAATACCTGCATCTCTAAGTCACTTTGAAAAATAAAAGGAAGGTGCCTTTTTAAACAGTGTTCTTGCATATCAGATCCCCACTATAATGGCATGGTTGGAGCTTGAAACTAATGCCAGGCAGACCTCAGGGCTGAAAATAGGGCTGAAAACACCTATAAGGTACAACATGTACCTGCCAACTGCACCATTTCCAACTAAAGTCTATGGCCTTTTAAAGTTACCTGCTGCCTTAGTCATCTCCTGCTTGTACTTTCCCATTTTCCCACCAGCCACAGAGAAATCTCAAAGTCTGTATTAAAAAAGGTGGTACTCGACCTTTGAACCACTTGTTGCTGAACAACTTGCTGCTGTTTTAAGTAGAATGATCAAACATACTGTTTCCTGAGATAAACACAGCATGCTGAAGTGACATATTGCAAAATCTTCTGTTGTTTGAAATAATCGCTGTCTGAGAAGAAAGCAGTGATCCAAATCCCTGCTAGTAATGAGCAGGAATGCTGCCTGAGTATTATCAGTGATCCTGCAGTTACCATCCTAAGATGTCTGTAACTACTGCCAAAAACAACACCACTTACCCATTCACAGAATATTCCCAACAACTGCAAGTTTGTTCCTGACTTCAATATCCCTTTTAGTCTGAAAAGAAATTACCACACTGATTTATTCTATAGATCTAGTGCTTCCTGTGGGTAATCAAAGTCTTCATAAGCATCTGCAGCTTCAATTGCTTAATTTCTACCGCTCTGGAGAACACACATGTGTGTAAAGGAGCCAGCTGGATTCTGCTGGTTGTTTGTGCATCCTCACCCAGAATCATTCCCATCAGTTACAGCTAAAGTGATTTATACTGTGGTGAGCCCAAGGGGGACTAGGCAGGACCGGGCACTGGAGCCCTGCCTGCAGAGCTCAGCCTGTAAGCACAAGGAGCAGCAGATGCAGCAAGGCAAGGGACTCATGAAACATCTGGCAGCAGCAAACCCAGAGCGAAGATCTTTTCGTGAGGGAGTTTTGTGAGTTTTGTGAGCTTCAAACTGCCTCTTCCCCAGGATAATGTGGGTGGCAAGTTGAAAGCCACTGTTCGAGATCCTAGGATTTCTCCCTTTGTGGAAATCATTTCTAACCAGGCTGACTCTTGGGGAATACTACAGGAGAACACCCAAAGTCAGATTAGTGGCTACTGGCAGAGCAAGGACATCTGGGCAACAAGCAGCTCCTGGGGGACTCCCCCTGCTAGCTGGGACCAAACAACCTGATGGCTCAGCCCTTTGGAAGATGCAAAGCAGAAGGATTCATTTTACATATGTGATTTGTACAGCCAGGACACTCTTGCACAATAAAGCTGCCCTCAATCATGTGGACGAGATTCAAAGAAAAATGTCAGTGAGAACCACTACATTTCTTCAGCGGATTTGAATTAAAAGAACAATTTAGAAAGATCAGTTGCTTTTCTCCAGTCACAAGACCACATAATGTCTTTTAAGGCCACTTCCCCTAATTCTGTTTAAAGGCTGCTACCTTTCTTGAGCTAACAGGAGCTCTGCACTCAGCAGCTTTTCTGTATGTGAAACTCCTCCTAAATTAAATGGGGCGGCATTTGCATACGAGCTCCTGGGAGGCAGCATTTGTCATCCTCATTTTCTGTCTCTTGACATGAAGAAAAAAGGATTTATCAGCAAACTAGAGAAAGCAGCCTTTTGCATATTTTTGTACAAAACAATTCAAATACTGAGGAAAGGGGAGGTGTTTTTTCACAATCTAGGTGCAGAATTAATGTCCTCTAGATACAATGACATCTGAGGGAGACCATCAGCTGCTCAGTGTTTAATATGGGACTCTGGTAGTGGCTTATGACTTCTAATGCTCAGGCTTGCAATCAAAGACATCATCTTGAGCTGTAAAAATCCCTCTGTTTTTCATTTAAGTGTCTATGGCAGGTTTTTCCCACCTATTGACTTGCTGAAATGAGACAGATCTTTCTCAAATATGAGATACCTTTGTATTTCCAGGAGCACAAACTCAAGCTTCTGCTGAAGATGGAAGTTCACAATATATCCTCACTACCTCTGGTGAGTTATCTAGGTCTAGACATGAGCAGCCACAGTATAAAGCAAACATATCCTAATGATCCTAAATCACCACACAGCTCTCACCCAAGGAGTCTCCAGGGAACTGGCCTTTCTTTTAGCTGAAGAGTTGTAAAAAGGCAGAGAAGGACAAGCCAGGCTGAATTGACGTAACTTCCACCCAAAGTGTGACTATCCCAAATCAACCCAAAGCTCATATTCTAATCTTGCTCCCAGGTCTGTCGCTGTCATCTGTGTTGATGAAAGTGCTAAGCTCACTGCAGGGTTTTGCATGGGACATAGAAAATATAAAGTACAAGTACTAAAAGCCCAACCTGACTGTGTGCTGAAGGCACAAGCTGCAGATCAAAGGTGCCATGATAAAAAAGAGTTTGAACATTGCAGAGCTTGCAAAGTGACCCTTGAGTTTTTAAGAAAGTTAAAACTCACAAAAGCCTGTCAGCTTCCCAACAGCAATACTGCTGAGAATGCAGCTGCAAATGGATCCTACGAGCAATCAGCTGTGGATCTCCACAAAAAGGAAGCTCCAACGAGCTTCTCAGATCTCCCTTCAACTTCTAATCAACTATAAAGAACAACAAAATTACAGAAGTAGGAAACCATGCTTCCTACTCTTTCATGACAATCCTTTGAAACTCCTCCACTAAAGCAAAGATTTAAATACTTTCCTAGTCATAAAATAATCTTGCTTGTTTTCATCACTGTGCCAGTTTCAGACACTTGGAAAATTCTCCTCTCACCTCAAGCAAATAATACCCACATGCAGCTACTGAGCTTCATTAGCCTTTGTTTGCCACAGGAAGCCCTCCCAGCACTACCCAGATGGGTAGAAAAGGAAGGGCACCTCAGGACAGCAATGAGTGACACAGGAGTCGGGACATGCAAATGTGGGGTTGGATTCTGTCTCAGTGTACCTGAGTAACCCTGAACAGGTCACGGAGAACCTTGCTCTGCCTTAACTCTCCAGCTACAAAATGAAATGGTAATTGTCTGCCTCAGAGGAATACCACAGTGCTGCAAACATGAAGGCTCAGCTACTGTGGGGCTGCAGCACTTACAAATATTTAAAGAGAATGAAATCAGAAGGGAGCAAAAGACAGGGGGTTAAAATCCACTTCAAATTTACCTTTTCCACTATGAATACAATTATTGAACTGGTAAAACCAAGTAATCTGATCTTACTGCAGTAATGCCACAACAGGCAGTGCTAACCATAACCTAAAGGCTTAGAAATGTGTTTCTTTTTGGCACTGTCTGTTCTGCTGGTTGTCTCACACCTCCAGGAGTTGAATGAGTCAATATGGGAAAAAAAGCCCATCAACATGACAACACTCAGTTTGCCTGCCACTTTCATGAACTCCTCAGCTAAGGCCCAGGTTTTCCAACTCTCCAAGGTGTGGAAACAACACGTTTGCAGATGCTTCCTCTTTGCTCACACTGAATTTGGAACTTGACATCTGATGGCATAAGTAAAGGGGTCCAGAAAGCTCCAAAATGAAGCCTGATACTCACATGTACCAGCACTACGGGGGGCACACCCTGTCCTGTAATGGACCCTGGACAGGGTCACACCTTTCACTCCTCACATTGAAAGGAACAGCAAAGCCTGTCCCCAACATGATCCAAATGTTTTGGAAAGCCAATTGTAGGTGTGGACTGTTACCTTGTGCCACATACTCAGGTGATGTGAACTAATGCTGAACTTCCAGGAGGCTACAGCCCTGAGCTCTTGGAAGATGGCAGCATTCAATAGTGTGATACTCTAATTGCAGCATTGCGTTTTTAAGGACATTAGAATATTCCACAATTTAAGGAGCTTGTGCACTTCCCCTGACTGACTGGCTTTTCCAAGCAAAATCTCTTTAGGAGAGCTCAGACAACTCCAGGAAAAGCAAATTCATTAGCCTGATGTCCTATACAGTGTCTTTGTGGCAGTCCAGCATGGCAAGATCCTGCCACTTCAGCAGCAGGTACTCCATGCTGAGTACTCACATAGGTCTGCTTAGCAGTTACTAAATACACATTATTTTGCAGAAAGCATAAAACTAACAAACATAATGAATGTTTGGGGTGAGACACGCCGTGACTGCTTTTCCACCCAATGCCATATGTGCAGAGCGTTTCTTTTTGGCAGTCCAATACCCAGTGTTTCAAGCCCACAGAGACCCAAAGTTTATTGTCTGCCAGATGGGCTGTGAAATGTATACTGTTCATAATGGGATTATGCAAGTTGTCCATTGTTTGAAAAATAATCTAAGCATTATCCTTTGTACCCTTTTAATGGGTTTCCCTTTTATACAAATTAGGAAGTCCAATTTTTCTTTTTAAGTACTTGCTGTAGATATCTGCTTTCAGCTTTACAAATTACATCTTATTCAGGCACATACTTCAACACTATTCAGGAAAACCAAGGGATTTTTGCATAAATAAAAGTACAAAGATCATATCATTGTATGGAACTATACATATTGACTCTGATGACATACCTGTATTTCTCAGGGTCCCAGAAATAATGAACAATATGTAATGACACAGTTGCTACGATTCCTAGCTGTTAGCTCCAGTAAAAGAAACAACTACTTTTGGATATATTCTTGCAGTTCCTGAAGCCAATAAAATTGTGCTTAAATGATTACCTAAACTACAAGTTATGCAGTTCACCTAAATGTCACATAGTGATTTTCTTGTAGTCATTGACACTCACAAGGATTTCACAGAGTTTAAATACAGACATCTTCAAAATTAGGTTGCTCCTCATCATCAGATTTTCGTACTCCTCTAATCAACTATTCTGCCCATCACCAAGAAACTGTGGCCTCACAAATAAAACTGTGTGCCTTGAAAAGTAAGACTCAGCATGACCAGTGCTGCTCCTTGAGCTCTATACACTGATGTCTCCCATCTATCAAAGCTCTGCCTGTTTCACACTCATCCCTTGCTCATCCTCCTCTCTGAATCCTGATAGGAAGAGCCTTTGAAATCCACTCACACTTCATCCTGCAGTGAACATGGACCACGCTCTGGGATATGTCTACAGCACCACCAGTGCCAAGCAGCTCTGCATCTTATACCACACACCCAGATTTCTTGTGGGATCAAATGGTTTAATTGATTAAGCTCTGGGGTTGGTTTGAAGTCAGGAAATTTAGCGTTATTTGGGAGTCAGGGCTTGGGAGAACTTCCAGAGTTCACCAAAGAAAAGATTCAAATTTCTATTGATTGCCATTGGGTTTGGATCAAGTGATTAGGAACCATTTCTCTTCTTACCCGGCACTGCAGAAATTACCTGGTGCTCTTGTGACAAGGTCCCAAATCCAAGCTCTGTCTTCTGCAAGGCAGCACCAGGAACACATGAAATGTACAGTGTCTGTATGAAAAGGCCTCGAGCTCTGACCTTCAAGGCATGCCAGAAGCCCAGGCCACTGGTGGCACCTTCCATCTGGACAGTCTGCTACACTACTCTCTTATTAGCTTGAACTAATCTTATTAGCACTAATGCAACATCAGCCTGAGGGCCAAAGGGTTGAAACGTCCCCTTTGGCACACAAAACTAAGGTGACACTCCCAAGTAAGCACGACTGAGCTCTGAAATGGTGCAGAACAGACATTTTTATCTTCTCTTGGAATCTTCCCCTCCCTCTCCCCCTGCCGTGGGGAATCAGGGCTGGGATTCACCCACAGGTGGCAGTGCTTCAGTGGCAAACACAGTCACACCTCAACCACGCTGGGATCCTGCAGAGCCAAACTGGCTGCAAAACAACATAGGTACAAATGGCCTGGTGTTAATATGGTTCCATGGTCAAAGCAGCTGCAAAATGAGTGAAAAAAAGAGATTGAGTTTCTCTGGGTTAAAGATATTACAAGGGAGAACAAGAATGAATAGTGGCCTGTAGCCACTTTGAACAAAGTAAAATGTGGAATAATACCTGATTTAAAATCATGAAATCGAAGAGAATTAACTGATAGACATTTTTCAGTTCCACTCCAACTAAGAGGAATGAAAGGATTTGATAAGCTATGGAAACTCACTTAGAAAAACCACAGCATTAATTCTTGTGATAAGGAAGCAGTTATTTTTCTTGAAAGAGTTCATTGTTCATAAGTAATTTAAGGACAAATTCCAATTCAGGAAAATACATTTCACATCAAAATTTAATACAACATCTAAGAGTGACAGGAAATTCGGGGCAGCAGGATTAATTTTTTTAAGTCCAATTCTTGAGGTCTATTTTTAATATTGATTCATAAAACTGTTGCTTTAGTCAAACGTTTTTGAAGCTGTGATTTGCTAGCGGTTTGGCTCCTTTGGGGAGGGGGAGAGCTTGAAAACATTCTTGGCTTGGCCGGAAGGTATGAACTTGTTCTTGCTTTTGACCTCCTCTGTGCTGCACAAAATCAAATGTTGGTGCTGCAGTAGAAAAGTGAAGTGAGAATGTGAAAAAAAACTTGAGCAAGGCTCTGCCGTGTTAGATGTTGCATAACAGTGTCAAGTACTTCATGTTGGCAATAATCTGAACATCTACATCTTTTTTCCTCTCCAACATTCCTCAAATAGCACTCAGGACTTTTTAAGACATTGACTTTGTATCCTTTTATTTCATTCTGAGTAAGTTTTAAAACATCTGGTGTTTTCCAGGTTTTCTCTACATTCATTTAAAACTGGAAAGTTAAATTCTCCCGCAAGTTCTGGAGTTCACGCGTTAAGAAAAAAAAAAAAAAAAAAGAAAGATAAAACATGAAAAAATAAATATATGGCAGATGCAGGCCTAGTTTATTCTGTTAGAACCTGAACACTGAGGAACTGTTTGTGTCCCAGGCAGTGGGAGGCAGCTGACTGAGGGAACCTGGGGCATGGCAGAACCACAGTGTCAGCTGCAGAGCAGGACAGGCACAGCAGGAGAAGGAAACTCCCCATGCATAAAGCACCTCCCTTACACAGGGTGTCACTGCCCCAAGACAGGGCTGTCACCAGCTCGGGTTCTTCCACTGCACTGCAGGTTGGCAGGGCCCTCTTGCAGCTACATAATCAATCTTTTCTTTTCCTGCTGGCTTCATGATGACTGTGTTTCTCCCAGACCACTCCTTCACTTTCTCATTTTGCCTCTCCATTTTCTGCCATTCCTTTAGTAAAGGTTAAGCCAATTTAAAGCTTTCAGCAGAGAGGTGTCACCCAGGAGCCTGATGGGGCCTGTTTGTCCTTGGAATGGGCATAGAAAAGGCAACAGCAAAGGAAGCTTTTCCATGCACTGTCCTACTCAGGATGCTGAGTACCTTGACCTGAAGGTTTTCTCCCATAAGGACACTAGGGTACTTCATTATCTTGTAGCACCTTTAGGTTGCTCAGTGGGAGCTACAGCATCAAACAAGGGTGAGACTGTCGAATGCTGCCAGTTGGGATGAGATCATCTGGACAAGGACAGAACCCAGAGATGATTTGCTTTTTGCTGGACTTGAAAGGCCACTTCAGTTCCAGCCAATAACCAAAGCCTACGTGATTCACACAAATGACCCACTGATGAAGCACTTCACATTTCTTCATTAAACCCCTGATCCCCCTGTTGTCCAGACCCTAATTTTCCCCTCAACAGTCCAACTGGATACCCTAAATAAGTGAGAGCACAGTGCCCAGCAGTCACACGGTGCTGACTTTCCACTGCTCTGAAAGGCAAATCCTGCACTTCTATAAATATTTCTGAGCTCCATGTCAATAAACAGGCCCATCATGGAAGTGTAAAAATAATTGAACCGTGTTCCAAGACCTTTCACATTGCTGGAGAGGTGCAAAGAGTCTGCAGTGTATATAAGAATCAGGTTGGTTCATGCTCTTGTTTTCAATTACATTTAGATTTGTTTCAGTTAAAAATGAAGCTTGAACTGATACCAAATTCCTTCTTTTTTTTTTTTTTTTTTTAATCCCAGCACATGCCTGATCGGCTGTGAACAACAGTTATTCTTTTCTATTCTCAGCCTAGCACTTTTAAAAGGACACAGAAGAGTAGCTGAGATTTAGGATCTGCTCCAGTAGAGAGGACCTGATTTCTTGCCATGAGCACAGGTGCTTCTGTATTGAAGCATTAATCAGCCCAAGTCCCATCTGACCACTTTATTCTGTCCGTATGGCAGGCAGTCAGCTGTGGGCTTTCTTCAGAAGCTCGTGAGGTCACTCCATCTCTTTAAAGCAGAAATAAAGACTCTCCAGCAAAGAGTGAGAGTTGGCAGCTGTGATGTTGAGATGATGTAATTGTACACAGTGGTGATGTGAGATTTTTCTTGGTTCCTAGAAGCCAATACTGCAGAGGCAATCATACTAACAACAGTATTTGCTAAAATATTTTTGGACAAGAAAGGAGACCGAGTTTCTTGCACAAACCAGCAGTGGTCATAAGAAAGTGAAAGGTCAGGAATTGGCTGTCAGAATTGGAGGCAGTCATGGCCAAGCTCTGGTGCTGACAACTCAAGGTAGGGAGCAGTGCAAAGAGCTGGCTGCTCCCCTGCACTAACACACATGTCTTTCTATCCTGAACACCCTGGGCTACCTCCCTCTCCATGGCTCCTCTACTAACAGCTGGTTATCTTCTGAGCCTTGCCATGGGTAAAATGAGGAGATGGAATTATTTGCTACTAGCAGACTCCCCCAGAGTAAATACATGGCACTGTGTACCTTGGCAAAATGGGGTGGACACTTGACACTGAATCAGCTTTCTTGGGTTTATTGGTGTGGGTGAATTTACTGAAAAATAACTACTTTTGAAAAGAGCCATGTTTCTTTTTTCTACAGCTGATGAGAGCAGCCTGGAAGGACTAGGCAGGCTGAACAACTGGATAATGAAAATACCTGGTCACATTTAACTCTGGGAGATTTCAGGAGCTGAGCATCTTCCTTTACTTGCTGGGTTTGAAACACTAGAGTGGTATTTAACAGAGACAGATAAAGCCTGTAAGAAAATGCTGGGGCACACTTGCCTGGCCAAACTTTCACAACATGGCCCATTCCACAAGAGCTCCTCATTGGTGCTACACAGGTGCTGCTATTTTTAAGTGGGAGTAGAGGCACTCTCAGCTCCACTAAACTTCCAAGTCTGCTTTGCTGCTGGAGTTTGATTTTAACAGAAATGGCCTCACCATAGTAAAGAACTGAAGGACAAAAAAAAAAAAAAGAGAAAAGAGTAAACAGAGGTCACTTTGCTAACCCTTAATGAAGTATCCAGGAAATCGGGGTATTTTCTGCAATGGTGGTCACTCTGAATGGCAAAAAATATTATTTCTTATGCTGTGCCACTGGCTTTTGTGAGGCAGAACATCATGTTGGTATAAACAATTCTTGTCACTCTAAACTCCCCCTAGATCCACAGACTCAAAGTTGTGCCTTATGTCACCCAAGAGGTAAAAACCCTCAACTGAAGGCTGGGATGTGACCTAGCAGTCAGATTTCACATTACAGGGAATGAATAAACAGTGCTGAAGGGGGGGAGGGAAAGATGGCAAACTTTTTTTACTGCAAATAAGGAAGAACTGGACTCACAGAATGTTTTTTATTTAAATCTGAGAGATTATTTCCAAATAACAGTAATAATACTCTACTGGTTTCATATATGTTTTGAGCTTTTAGATTTTGTGTGATTTTCTTTCCCCCAAGATTAAAGTTAGCTTACTGAGTGCTAGAGTTATCTTATTACTGTAGAAGTATTGGAACACACATAATGTAACTTCTGGGAGGAAAAGGAAACTTAAAGCTTTTGGGTTTGCTTTACTTTTATGAACACGGATGATTGGCATTTCTGTTAAAGGGGATCTGTTGAAGATCCTTTTTATTTCCTTTCTGTTAATTTATCAAGAGCTCTTGACAAATTGTAAATATATATATATTCCCTGCCTGTTCTTCAATGTTGGAGTATATATTGATTAAATGTTTGTAATCAAAAAACCCCCATAATCTCTGCATAAGTAATTTTTTTAGTCTAATTAGTCTAAACAATTTTGCCACTGATACAGATACTTATCCCAAAAATTGAGAAAAATCAATGAATGTGGCAGGTGAATCAGCTAATAAAATACAACAATGTTTAAGAGAGAAAGATCAACTTCTCTGGGTTGAGAACCTCCACTCTAGCAACTGATTCCCAATTCCCACTGCAGTCTGTCACATAGATGGGGCATGGCAGAACCTCTCCCTTCAGAAGAGGAAAACTCAGAGTTCACATGGCTGTTCTCTTAAGCTTACTACAGGAAGAGAACTGGGAAAACCCAACTCAATCTAATACATAGATATTCCATATCAGAGCTCAGGACACTGAACTACACTGCTGCACCCCACACACAGACAGAAGAGTTACATGGGTTATTGACTGCTGTGAATTTTCCTACTGAATCATAATTAGAGATTCTCTTTTACTGGTGCTGCTCAGTAATTCTGTGATGAATCTGATTCCCTGTGCAAACACAGCATTCACCAGACCTCAGGGTGTCATGTCTAAAAGGGAAGCACCATTTCACATCCATTTCTGTTATCAAAAGGCCACTAAAACACCATATTTCCTGTAGGCTTCCCACCTCTCAGTGCCCATGGAAGGAGGTATTTTGCAAAAGGCCAGGCTGGGCACTTCCTCTGCCCAGCTCCCAGGGCACTCTCAGGGAGCCCACGCTCCTAACCAGAGGCTGCAGGCACTCAAGTCCTTTTCTGGACTTAAGTTGCTCAAGAAAATATTCCATTACTTCCCAAGCTAAATCAAATGAAAGAACACAACTCAGAGCTGCTTTTCTCCAGAGACTCCTGAGCTGGCAGAGGCCAGTGTCATTGCACTGAGGTCAATGGAATGATACCCATTTATATTAGCTAATGATTTAAACCTCTAAACTGACATACGTTTCTTTTCCACCAAGCCTGGGTGTAAAGCAGAGCCTAGAACTGAGGTGAAAACACTCACAGTTGGTTTAAATTCACACTTCCTCCCTTGCAGCTGCATCACAACAGCAGAAATTTTGCAGAAATCAGTTTAGCCATGCGTCCCAAGGGAAGGAGGAAAACCCAACATGTAAATAGACACCATCACACAGCCACAGCACAGCTGGCATGAAGATGGGGTTCTGACTAACCCCCAGCTTTTCCAACTTGACTTTTGTGCACAAGTAAGCACTAGAACAGCTACCTGGAAGATTCAGGGTGCAGAAATGGGGAACAGACTGTGTGAGGGGCCCTTCTTTGCACAGAGAAGTTGCTCTATGGGAGACTCACAAGCACTGTTGGCTGAGGTAGCTGTGTACTGCTGGTGCACGTTTGGGGAGGGATTCCAGCTTGACTTCTGCAATGATTGTCTTATGCCCTCAAGCATGAGATTTTATTACCCTTATCTTGGCAGGCATGACATTACTTATTGGCCACAGCCTGACTGCAGAAGAGGGAGGACTGGATTGCTACCATTCCCCACTGGGTGGCTGCTAAGCAACTGTCCCAAAAGTTGGAGGGAAAGGAGAGAATGTCAATGAGCTCATTCCTCAGCCCATCTACTTCCAGCTAAAGCCTAGGGAGCACAGTTTGAAAGGAAATAATGACCCAGGGGACCAAAGTGACCAGGCATCTCCTGCTCCTGGAAATGAGAGTCACCTGCATGGTAAACAACAGAGAGAGATGTTCCCAGCAAAAAGGAGCCATGCAAGGACAATTCTGAGTTCCCACTTCTAGGAGGCTATAACAAATTGGAAAGTTCATCCTAGTCTGCTGCTTAATTTAATTAATGCTGTTTCAGACATGTTCTGTATGTGGAGCAATAGTGACCTGTAGAAGGTGGGAGCATTTCCTAGAGACCAGGAAGTGTCATAAAACCATAGAATGGTTGGGGCTGGAAGAGGACATCAAAAATCACCTTGTTCTAAGACCCCTGTCATGGGCAGGGACACTTCCCACCAGACCAGGCGGTCCCAAGGCACATCCAACCTGGCCTTGAACACTTCCAGGGACAGGGCAGCCACAGCTTCTCTGTGGTTCCAGTGCCTCCCCACCCTCACAGGGAAGATTTTTTTTCCTAATATCCAATTTAAACTTATTCTCTGAATTCATGCCCTCTTGCCCTGCCACTCCAGGCCCTTGCCCCTAGATCCTTATAAAGTTATTCTACCTCATTCTTTACAGAAGGAACATCTGCACGTCTGGTAATGGTGAGTGGCCCCAAATCACCTGGGAGCAGAGATCTGAAACACTACCTGCTCCTTTCCACAGGCAAGGCTTGGCAAGCAGGAGAGGCAATCAGAAAAGCTCAGGCTTAAATACATGTCAAAGCATGAAAGGCTATGACTATATTATATTCCACCCAGATACCTGGATCTCTATTGGAAAATAGAGATACATCTATTGGAAAATAACCAATATGAACAATAACAACAAAAACTCACTCTTATTTCAGTCAATGTGCCCACAGTCTGATATCCAACTGCCACCTTGGATCAGAACAGGAAAATGAACCTTCAAAGTAATGTGAACAAGTGGAAGGAAAACATAAAGGATCATTCAACTGTCTGCTCTTCCTGCCAGGATCATCTGATCACTTTAAATCGTCTGCAAATATTGATCAATAGCTCAATATCAGATGACACAATGAAATGTCAGCACAGACACCAATTTTTCATCAGAGTCCTTTGCTGCCCATTGTATTTCCATTTGCTTATTGTTTGTGGGGGTTTTATTCCAGTTCTTACAGGAAAAGATGTGTCCCCAGGCACCACACAGTGACAAAAATTCAGATTTCTTCAGGATTATTTGACACATATTTTTTTTGTTAACATCATAAACATTAGATGCCATTACAGGGAAAGCCACGTACATTATAAAACATAAATTAAGGTTTGTTTTATAGATCAAAAGCAAATCAATATTTAGCAACAACATTCTTGAATATATTTTCTATAATTACAATATGATACTGATTAGTAATTCAGGCTGGAATTATGGACCTTGAACTTATTATCCAGTAAAGTGACAGGGAAATGCCTGCCCTATGAAACCACAGTTCTCTGGATGAAAAAGTAAAAGATCACAGCTGGGCCTTCGATGGCTTCAGGAGCACCACTGGTGTGTTAACAGCATCACCAAAGCTCCCTGGTGATACTGGTCAGAATGGTCAGAACTATATAATAGCTGGAAATTTCAAAGATTTGGAAAGATGATTTTAAAAAAAAAGAAGTATTTTAACATGCTTTGCTTCTCACTGCTAAACTTGGTTTAGAACTTTAAAAATTTGTACTGTATTATATATTTAGATTTAGATCACAAGTACACAAGCTATAGATGCACATTAAAGTGCTCCCTGTTTGCATCTGGCTACCTCTAGATTTAGAAAATGAAGAAAAATGTCAGAAATAGAAATCAACAATTAATGAACTTATAATTGGAACAAACAGAAGAGGAACGTAAAGAGAGAACCACTGAGAGAAGCTGCTTTACAAAGAGTTTTGAGGGGTTTTCTTCTCCTGAAATTTTAAATTTCCAAAATGGTGATGGATAAAACAGAACACAGAAAAACAAACCAAACTTTTTTTTCCCTTATTTCCTTTTTTTTTTTTTTCTTTTCCTGGAGAAGAAAGGCTCTGTTTCTTTGCTTCACAAAGCCTCTTTCATTGCTTGGATTCTGAAGTGTTAAGCTACCTATTACTCTGCTACCTATTCCCACTGTCAAGAATGCCCTAAAATAAATCCAGTGTAAACAGCTTCCATAGATCCTCATGGTTGGATTTGCTACATGTGTAGGACACAGCCAGAGCTTTGAGGTGGATCTGTCTCCACCTTCTGTTCTGAGCAGCTCTCCAAGACTCAAAAAGTCAAGTTTGACTTCAACTAATGGAAAAATGATTATGTCACAGCAAAAGGGAAAAATCCACAAAGCACCACATCTCACTAACCCAAACCCCATCCATTCTTTCCTGTTTCCTCAACAGAACATCCAAAAGACCTTGTTCTACATTGCAACAAGCCTAACTCCAAAGGGTTTGGACAGCAGAAATAATGACACAGGTTTAAGAAGGTAAAAAATCCTTCCTGCTCTTTGATTAACTGGGCTTCTTGATGGAGTTAAGTGCAAACAGCTGCCTGGACTTCAACTGAAAAGCCTAAATCTAAACACTCGGTGTTTACATAACCCAAACTTCTAATCAGGCAGCTGGATAATCCACCCATTTAAAGTATCCCTAAGAGTTTCAGGGAAATGTGATTTTCTTACAGCTAAGCCAATCAACAACCACTTTAAAAAACTCCAGCTACCAAGTTACTACTTTGGAACAGAAGTCTCAGTGGGACAGGGTCATGACCCCGCAGTGAATCACAAAGCAATTTTGGTGGGATCCTTCCCCCTTTCTTTTTCTTTTTTCTTTCACTATTTTTTCCTTTTTTCTCTTTTTTTCTTTGAGAAGTACAAATCTGAATCTCTAATTTCCTCTGTTTTCAGATGTTGCAAGGTAATAAATGAGAGGAGGAGAAGAGCATACACCAGTGCTTACCCACATGCTGGCATCTGCTCACAGGATCTTAATCTAAAATCTCGTGAAATTCTCACCAAATTCATCCAGACCCATGGAACTTGGGAAAGGCAAAGTACAATCACCAACAACAGAGCCCAGCATTTTTCCAGAGAAAAGAGGGAAAGAGAAGCAGGACTTAGAAATGAGAAGTTTTCACAGAATAAAACAGTACAGATATTTACAGAACCACTTACAGAATTCAATTTTCCTTAAACTGACAGACACTTTTGTAGGGACTCTTGAGTTTAGGGCCCCATCTCATCTCGCCTCACTGTCGTATTTTGCCATCACAACTCATTCTAAGGTGAGACCCTCAGTTTTGTTTTTATGTTCAAATGAAATATTTTCACCTCACTGCAGCTTACTTACCAGATACCACATGGTTTGTCTTTCTTTTCCTAACTCAGTAAAGACCCTGTGCTAAATCACATCCAGTCACACCTGTTAGATAAGGAGAGTCTGAACACCAATATTTTCCTTGGCCAATTCAACAAAATTTTAAGTGTCCCCAGACAAGGTGATGCTTCTTGAGTTATGCAGAGAAACATGGGGTTTGCATCCTGATCTACAGGATGGTCCTGGAGTTTTCCAGATCCTTCTGCACCTCCACATCACCACCTGTGAAAGGTAGATGGTGTTGGTGTTTTACAGCCAAGACTGTAAGTAAAATTGTGATTTAAAGCTGTATTTTAAAACTAGTGAAATATGTTGAAAACAAGAAAAACATGTAACTTTTTCCAAGCAGGAAGGAATCTTTTTAGAACATATGGTAATAAAAGAAAAGGACAAGCTTTTACACTGATAAAATCTGGCCACGGAGGAAATAAACTTTATTTTACATTTCTTCATTTTGCCAAGACCCCAAGCAGAGCAACAGATACAGCACTGGAGATCCAACACTGGAGAAACAACGCTACATAACCCCCTTTTAGAGGACATGCTAAATATTTTAATTCCTAGCCAAAGGGGTTGAAAAGTTCGGGATTTAAAACAAAAACTGTGTCCTTTACTTTCCTCATCAGAAGCCAGATGTCCTACCTACTCTGTTCTTAGCTCTGCCTAGTTCCTATGGGGACTAGATGGCAAATTAACTTCCCGCAGCTCCTACCTGCATCCCTAGAAATTTCCTACACTTTCTTTAGGAATATGTAGCTCCTTTCATCTTTTCAGCTTCTTTTCTACTCCTGTGGTTGATCAACACAGAAAGCAGAAAGTCTAGAAAAAAGAGTAGCAGAATCCAGCAGTAACCCCACAAGAGATGAAGTGGCAAGAGATAGGAAATTGGAAGATTATTTATGAAACACCAAAATAACTTCAGTTTCTTCCAGTTCTAATCCTCTTTTTCATCTTAAAGAGGAGACCACCTCTATTTGGGTTTTGGGGTTTTTTTGAGATGTGTTTGAGTTTAAGGTTCCCTTTAATTAATTTTAAAATGTGGGAGGGGGATGGTTGGAGAGCTCTGAGGTGCAGAAACAGAGGCAGCTTATATTCACCTCTGTGTGGACAGCCAAAATCATAGAAGTGTTATAAATCAAATAGCTGGGTCATAAAAAAATGGATACATCTGCAGTATTTGTTGTTCAATAATCAGCCAAGCCCAAGCATAACCTCATAATTTTGAGAATTAAAATAAAATGCAACAAGTTTCAAGTGAAAGATCCTTTGTACACACACATGTTTACACAGTCTCATTTTCTCTGTCTTTTTGATGAGAAGATGCAAATAACTTTTTCAGCAACAAATCTATCACATCAGACTCCTGTAGCCCCACACTTAGGTTGCAAGACACTCTTGGAGGTTAAAATTCTTTTTCAGTGTCTTGGACTCATCCACAAGCTGAACCAACTGGTCAGTGAGAACTTGTATGTGAGAATTTGACTCATAAAGGCCATTCAAAATGGATTTTAGCTGTGCCAGCCTTGGACAACACAAGTCCAAGTCACTTTTCCCTTGACTGGTGACCTTGATACAAAAAAAGGCTGCAGTATCTGGTGCAATATTGGTGAAATATCTGACCCACACAGAGGCCTGGTCTAGACTGCAAATTGAGATACCAGTGTAAGAAGTCACAGCAATGGCTCTGTCTGCAGAAAACCAGGGGCAGAATATCTGGGTGTTTTAAGACAGGAGTTTTCCAGCTCAGCCCTGAGAACTCAGAGTCCTGCTGTGTGCTCACAGCTGCCTCAGCCCCAGCTAAATCCAGTTGTTCTTCCACAGTCCCAAATCCTATTTAAGTTGCCTGCCTGTCCTGAATTCACACCAGCATGCAAAGAGCCCCTAGGCAGGGGCAGGGTACAGAAGCAGATCCTATCTGCTCACTGACTCTCTGTGACATGATCCACAGAGGGAATGCAAATGCCTTCATTCCATAGGGGCTTCTAAAAGAATTGATTTGAAGCCTAAAAGTGATAAAGGGTAGTTAATCTGCAGAGTTTATGATTTTCCATAGTAAACAATTATACATTCAACAACTGCTTATCTTGTTCCAAAATGAGCTTTTGAAAAAGAAAAACGGGGGGAATCACAATTAAATATTCAAAACTCAGAATTTTTTTTAACAAAGCCTGCTTATAGAAATCAGAAGGCCTTTTTTTTTAAGAGAATAATACAATTTTATAGAATTGCAGGCATCTGTACCAAATGTTTGCCTGAGCCTCTCTGTAGCTGAAAATGGTTTCAAGGAACAACCTCACAAACACAGAACCACGCTGCCAAGATTAGGCACATCTTGCTCATAGTTTCAGTGGGTGTCCGATATTGCTTCTGGGGGCCACATAATGCACTCTGACCCAGGCCCTTTAAATCAATTAAGTGTGTCAAGCCACAGCTACTGAAAAAAACCCTAAACAACTAAAAAAACTTAAGGCAGAATTTTGAGACTAATCAAAAATATCACCAAACTATTTCACACATACATATTCATCCAAGAAAATGGTAACAACAGTAAAATTTAAAAAAAAAAAAAATGCTACTTGATGTGCATAAAACAGGTTTTCACAAAAGAGGAGAAAATAGGTTTCTCACAGGGGTTCCAAGTTTAGCTATCTACTGTCCCAAAGGAGAACTAGCTACCGTCTGTCATCGGTGCACTACTAACAGTTTATTAGTCTGCTGACATCTCCATCTAGAAAATACTGGTAAATTGTCTCAGGCTGAGAGGCAACAGCCAGTGAGAAGGACTTGCTGTGATGTGGTGGTGGCAAGCAGGATTTTTTAGACATCTCCACTTACTCTGTGATAAAATACTTCCAAGATGGTGTCACCTCCCTCCCAGACGGCCCAGCTTTTCTTAACGCCTGATACAGAATCAGTGATCTCTGTGAATCGGGGCTAATCTCAGGATATGTCACATCTGTAGCAGGAGGAACAGCTGAGCAACACTTGTCCAGGCATAATTGAGCCTCAAGATTGCAGAGCAGTGTGTGATTAATTGGCTGAAGCATTCCTGATAAAGGGGAAGAGGATAATGACCTGCCTGGGTCAATGGGAGGTGCTCTGCTTATCTGGAAGCGTAACAGGCATTAAGAGAAATGCTCCTGATCAAGGTCACAGGGAACTGTGACAGATTCTGTGTGAGTGTGAATTTGAGGCATTTCAAAATCACATTCCACAGATGTGCACAGGGGAAGTGTGCTTAGGAAGAGTATTTTTATGCCTTTTATGGTTCTGGCTTCAGGATCATTACTCACAAAAATATTGCCAGGAGCCTACTCTTAAAAAGATTCACTGAAGAGCTTTGCAAGTCTTTCCATGTCAGTTTGGAAAACGTAAGACTAAATTAAGAGGATTCTCACTTGATTTTTCATGTAGATATTCCAGCTTCTTCCAAGGTCCTCTTGGAAGCAAGCAGGCATTACTCCCACATTGGAAAAGGGAAAAGAGCCACATGGAGCAGCAGCTGTGGTGGCACACAGGTGACTCTTGGTTTAGGAACTACTTTGGCTCCCTAGGCCTGCTCAGCTAAGCTGAAAAGAGCAGGTATCACTTCCAATCCCCACTCATGTTGGCTTCCCAACAACCACAACAACCTCCTTGGTGCACTCTCAGGGAGGGGAAGGCTTGGACATTTCTAAGGATGTAAGGATGTTCTAAGAACAAGTGCTGACTGTAGGTCCCTCACAGTTTTATGCTTCGGCCCACCAGGATGTTTTATGCAGAACAATTACATCTTGTGCAGCAAGTTTGCAGCAAAAAGCTGCTTTAAATACCAGCTGAGTAAGTTCAGGTAACAAAACAATGTCAAACACTCATTTAAAATAATAAAGGCTGCATGAAACAGAAGATATCTTTTTATGACACAGCACCAGCCTGTTCTGCCATGCAGAAGACTCACTGTGTCTTATGGAATCTGCATCTTCTGGGACACATCACTCTCAACAACTTAAGCAAATTTGGCTGTTCAGATGGAATTACACAGGGTTCACACTTGGCTGATCTAGCAGCCCTCCTCAACATTTGTTTCCTCAAACAGCTCTCCCTCTTTCCTGAGTTGATAAGAATTTCACCTCCATCAAACAGTTTTTTTGCCCTAAACTCTAAGTATCCATGAAAGAGATTCTATGGGAGCTGAGCTCTTTACACTCCATGACTGCACTCCAGCTGTCTTTGGTCTAATGATGTTTTCTTCATCTGCCACACAGATTTTCATACACTGAGGTTACTTCTCAATTACATGTTGCTCGTGGAAAATTGAGAGGATGGCAGTTTATAGGAAATAAGTGTGAGGTAGAGTCTTACAGGGAGGGAAGTCACTCTTTGAAGCTTCAGTCAGCACTGGTTTATACAGGCCACACAAGAGAAGGTGTGGTGGGTTACCAGCTGACAGATGCTCAGAAGAAATCAAAAGTCATACTGGTTTTGGCACAAATACAAATGGGAAAAGCATCAACTAGAACAGGATTTTAGCCTTAATGGAAAGTTTTCAACTTCAAACAACCACAACAAGAAGGAAAAAGATCTTAAAAGTCATTCAGTACCAAAACAGTCAGACCATGAACAGCAACAATGTTGTTGTTGCAACCTACAGCATTTTCACACCTTTTCTATTCCCTCTCTGGGCAAAAGTGCCCATTCCAGTGAGTGAATTGTACACTGCTACTGGTATGAGCCAGGCAAGTAGGAGTTCCCAGTTCCACACAGTTATCCCATCCCTTTCCAGGCCCATGTGCAGCATGTATCTTCTGAGCCAACTGGAAATGCCCAAGTTGCCATGAGCAATCCATAGCCTCCCCCCCAAGAAAAAGAATTCAAAGTGGGCAGCCTTTAAACAACTGCGTGAGCACTGCCCATCTCCGGAGAGAAAGGATTTGGCTACTTCCCGTTTTGCTCCAGGAAGATTTATGGCTGATCATCATACAATAAGTGCTGGGTAAGGGTTATTAATCTTTCTAAACCCACTTCACATTAGTGACTAATTCAAACTTATTTCGTGCATAAATCAAAAGGTACTAAAGCATTATGTTTTCCCTCCTCTTTGGCTGTAATTCTGAATCCTTGAGGGTGTTCTTTTACAAACCTCTAAGCTATTTAAGTGACTCCAAACATGCTGAGCTGAACTCTAATTTATAATCTCACTTCTTGCTCATGCAGCACTTTCCCTCTCCCCAGCACCTGGCTTACAAGTGTCCCACTTTGTAGTGCCCAGCCCTCCGAGGAGTTCTCAATAACAGAGCTCAAATCCAGCTCTAAAAGCAGCTTCCTTTAGTGCTACAGAGCACCCACATCCTACTGCACACAGACATGAGATTGACTAAGGGAGTTTGCACAGTGAGATGCATATGGAAAAACTCAGCAGCATTTCTGAGCTTTGTCCTCATGCAAAAAAGTTTGGTTGCACTAAAAATGCAGTTATAGAGGGCATTTTTCTTCATGCTCTGGGGAGTGAAATAATGGAATTCTCGTCCTTCCCCCTTAGACATGGCTGTTCCCTTTTATACTGAAACAATCACACAAGGAGAATGCTGCTCCCTGCATGTGTAGAACAGGAGTTTCATGTTCTCAGCATTAAGCTTTCTCATGAAGCCATCCAGATTGCTATTTTAATTCAGATCAACCTATGCCTAAAAGCTCCTGCCACAAGTGTGGTTGTTCTTCCAGCAGCAGCCAACTGCCACACTCACAAACTCATAAAACATGTGATTTGGCTCCCTGTTAGGAGGCTGACATTTATCATAAACAGACAAGCTCCTCTAGATCAGTGCTTGGGGTTTTTACTTCTGAGAGTACTGTTACAATTCAGCACTCTATCAGAGTAGGTTACAGTTACTGATTAATTCAGACTACAACTTTTATTCAAAGATTTTATATCATGGAAAGTTATTCCACAGGCTCTGTCTACTATTAAAAAATCTGTGTACTTGATTTTCTTTCATGGTATTTGTCACACCTTTGGTTCATTCTGAGCTTTGCCATTAGACCAAAAGCACACAAATATAAAATATTTTCTCCTTACACCACAATCTTTCCAAGTGGTCCTAGACAAATCTAAGTGAATTAAAATGCATCCACAAGAGCAGCTCCTGGGTGCAACACAGATGAAAAAAGCAGATTTACAGCTATTTCCAGCAATTTCTATCGAGGCAATGGCATCTACAGTTCTCATTTTTGTATAGTAAAAAGACAAAGCCTGCCCAGTGTTTGAGAACTGGGAGGCCACCTGTACTGGGACAAGAGACATGTTGGTCTTCTGAACACTTAGAATGAGGAACATTCAGAAAATGTCTGGCTTTAGAGGCTCACTCTTAACCTGTGCATAAGTATCTTCCAAAGCAAAACAATACAACCATTCCTACTTTAATTGTCCAAAGTCATCTAGCATAGAATGAATATTAATCCTCTGAAAGATCACTTGCTCTCACACAAGACATGCTCTCTACCCTAAAAAGAGTAACGTTCTCTTCAGAAAGTTGTAAATTTGGGATTCACGGTATGAATCTAAAATTAAGTTTCTAAGATACATGAAAATAAAATAAGAGCAATTACAAATGTAAATTAAATAAGTTGCAACTTATCTGGACTAGCTTCTAAGGCATGTGCCTTGAGATTTGCAGTGCAGAAATAACATTGCTCTGACATCACAAGTATGCACTTCTGTGCATTGAGAAAATCCTGATGTTTATTTGGAACTTTTGAAGTCTAGTATCAATATAGCTTCTTAGTCCCCAGAGTGTCCTCAAGGTCTGAGAAGTGTATTTTTAACTTCCATGCTTACTGACATTCCATTCAGGCTGTTTGGCTGTTCTCCCCATCGGGGCTCCATCAGCCATCGCTCTGATTTCGGCACCACGGTGCTTATTTGCTTTACCCTTTCCTAAAGGCCTGTGCGAAGAGGTGTGGCCTGCTCTGGCAATGAATTCACCCTCACAAGAGCGGTGTTAACTTAGGAGCTGAAGCTCTTTGAGGGCACGTTTCTATCAGTGCAATCTGCACAAACCAAGGCAATGCTCGGTTAGGGCAGTGCTGCTGCTTGGGGTGGTTGTGCCCACTGGGTTCTACATCCCTCGCTGCCCGCTCTCTCTAACAGCCACAGGCTGCCTCTGATCCCCTTCCCCCTTCCCTCAGCTACGCTCAGGGCTCATCCTGAAGCACCCACCACCATGGAGGCAGAGGAAGAGGCACAAGGGAAAAGCCCATGGAGGGACAGCAAGAAACAGTAGCTCAGTGTCAGCTGAACACTGACATCCACACTTTGCATCCCCCTCGGAGATGTGATCCCACAGAGCCCTGAGTGCACAAAGGCCACTTGATTCCGCTCTAAACAATTTTAGCTGTGCTCAAACAACAGACTCACTTAAAAGATTCAAGAATTCCTTTTAAAAAACCCTTTGCATCTGTGACATTTTTGCTGTATTTTTCAAATCATGTTACCAAAAAAGGAAACAAAAAGTTAATCAAGGAGTTGGTTGGTTGGAAAAGCCTGAATTCAGAATATTTTAGAAAACTTGTTATAAAACAAGGTGATGCGGGAGGAGGACATAAGGCTCTTCATTCCTGATTTATACTAATGTTGGATTTCTAGGGTGCCATTAGGGAAGTGCAGGTTGAGCATGTATAAGAAAATGTCACCACTTGTTTTAATAAGGCAAAGAAGATTCACGGCTTGCAGGGCCTGGCATTTTATGCCACCATCAGAACCAGAAATGCAGCTAGGAAACAGCAGTCCTCGAGATGACACTGCTCAAATATGGAAAAGTACCAGACACAAGCAGGACATGGTCTTGGGAAGGGTGGCTAAAAAACGACAGATGTGGTTTGGAGTTCAGCACTGTCCAAGTCATTGCACATTGTCCTTACAGAGCAAAATGGAAAAGAGAAAAGTGAGCTGGACACACCAACCTAGCTGGCAGGCGCACAGGAATTCTATTTTTTTTAGCTGCTGTAAAGACCTACTGAAACAAGAGCTTCCCAAATCTCTGCAGGTATGTCTGTGACTTTTCCATCATCAGTAGCCTGCTGCTTAGGGAAGCAGAGCATTAGGCTTTCTTTAAAGGAGCCTTAAAAGCCCCTCTGTTCACTTTCAACTATTCATCACAGTCATTTGAAGTTCTCTTTTGCACCCCTCCTTCTTCTTACTCACATCTGGTGCTGCAAGTACTATGCTGCAACCATAAATAATGAAGGAATGATGTGAAGATACTGGATGCTCTGTTCCAGTGTCCTCACAGCCAACCTTCCAATAAAGTCTTTACATTGTCACTACAACAAACACATAAGAGAAGGAGTGGTGGGACAATGTTTCCCATTCTAGAATGCAGCTTTTAATTAGCACTTTATTAGCAGGGTCAGCAAACATATAGGCTGAAAAATAAATTGCATATTTGAAAAAGAGGATTTTTTCCCTCAGTGAGTACATTTGCGTTGAAAACTCCAGGTAGAATAGACAAGAATTAGCAAAAGCATTTCAGGAAGGGCTGATGTCTGTCAATAGTTGGGTCTCCTGGCAAAATCTGCCATTTGCACCTCCTACATGCCAGAGACTCAAGTAGGATGAAGGCTCTTTTTAATTTTCTTTGCTACAGATGTATGATATGACAGAATGTTGTCCCAACACACAACTGGTTAGGAGGTTACAGAGATCATACCAGATCTCTGCACTTGAGGAGCATTTCTGTAGCCATGTGACATTCTCACTCTGTGCAAGCATATCCTATTCCATGACTGATTTATCTGGTAATGGAAATGGAGGGAAAATGCAACCAGTTTTGTAATTTTTCTAAGTAACAATTGAAATTTCCTGGTCAGCACCAGGCCTGTTACCTTCCATTTCTATCTTCACCAGAAGCTCCTTCGTGCTGGCATACAAGTTTCTCTGGAGAAGCCTTTTTAAGTGAACACTTGAAAAAATGAGGTTTGATCAGTGATCATGAAATGGTTCTTTAAATGCAGGACAATGGATTATGGCATTTCAAGGCTAGGCTAACTGTGCCAAGTATGAGCACTTCAAACCCTAGAACAGATCTGTGAAAACTATGCTGACCTCTCAAAACTCTCATTCCCACACACTTATGGTAAAAAAACCTCCAGAGAACAACACATTAGGGCCTACCTTCTCTGTAAAAGCTATTTTTGGTTTATCACTATAATACACTCATTCTGGGTGTTTTCTGAAGGTATTTTGGAGTTCCATTGTCTTGAGGAAAAGTACCACTGTAGTATTTATGTACTTGTGAGAACTGACCACAGGAACAAAGTTCCAGTTCTGTGATCCACAACCTCATATAAGCCAGCTCTTGCACAAAGCTTAAAGAAATTCATCTCAAAAGCTTGTTATCACCCCTAGGTGAAATAATGGGAAATCTTTTTAGCTGTCTCAGAGAACACTAGACCCTTAACTTTCTTGACTGTTCATCCTAATTTCTCAGCCTTGTTTTACTGAATACTCACGATAAAAAATTAATTGCAACCACATATAGCAAGTTGTCTGTGCACATGAGCATCAAATGGAATACATGAAACTAGAAAAAGGCAGAAGCAATGTAAGGCAGTAAATCATTTGGGGTGAGTCCTGGCAGCGAGGCACTCAGAGGTTAAACTGGATTGCAGCGAAAGAAATCCCTGCTGAAGGGTTCATTTATTTACACTCCCATTAGAGGAGCCTACAAAGACGTACATCAACAGAAACAAACCATTTTAGTACGTCCATTGAGTGAACATCCATCAGTGAACACGATCTGTGCCAGCATGTCTTAAGAGTGACAAGATATTATTATTGTAGTGCCAGAGGGGGAGGGAGGCAGGGGACAGAACAAAAAGGAGTGCTGATCCTTGCCTTAACAATGAGCCCCTATTCTCTTGCACTGCACCTGAGCTCTGAGGCTTCAAACCCAACAACCTTTTCCCATTGGCCACTAACAGCTCCTCTGTGGTTTGTCTCCCAATTCCTTCAAAGGAGCCTTCCCCCCATGGCATCTCTGACTACTGCATCACCTCTGCTAAATAAATGACATCGCCTCGCTCATCAGCCACACGCAGCTTTACTCCTTCCCACTGTTTGCACTCACTGTTTATTTTTTTAAGCACCTAACCCTCTATTAATCCTCCAGACAGCACAAAGGATCCATTTGCCAGAGACAGCGATTAGAGCTGTGAGCACTGAGGCTTCCTGGGAAACACCTGTTTCCCTCAAATAACCTGAGGGAAAAAACTCAGCAGGCAGGACAAACTGCTGGTGGAAATGGAGAGAAATGGGAGCAAAGTCCTGGTGTGATGAGAGCTACCAAACTCCAGAGGGTGGATGTCTTGCCTTCTTCAGTCACCAGTGCAGAAACACACTCAGCATCTACAATACCAAACTCATGTGCCTTTGACACTTGGCTGCACCTGATCAGCTGTGCCTCCTCTCTTCAAATCTTACAACTGCAGAAACATGTAAACTACTTAATGGGAAATTTTTTTGCAGTTATTTCCTGTATTACTTTTTTCCTTTGCCCAAAATTTATATTTAAAGAGACCAACAGCATCTTAAAATTTAAATAAATTAAATTTCAACAATCTCCATTTCTGAAACATCATCAGTACCAAAACTCAACCTTACCTTTGTTCCACATTTTGCAGGTTTTTCTTCCAACAGCACCAAATATCTGTCCCAATTTTGAAAAATGAGCATTTACTCATAAGAGAGTATGAACAAGGATTTAGAGAGTAGGAACAAGGATTTGAACTTTCATAATCATTTTTGAGCATTCATAATCATTTGAACTTTCATAATCATTTTGGTCAGTCACATAAGGGTAACAGCCAGCCTTTGGACACACAAACTCATATAGAAAGGGTTGGTAACTGGATGGCTGTTGGATTTACCTCCTTTGAATTATAAAGATAAGTGACAATACACAAATAATACCGAGTGGCATAGCATGGCTGAGTCATTCTCTGTTTTATAAAATGAGAGAAAATTAGATACCAAACAGGTTGTATAAGCACCACAGGCAGTAACTAAAGCTGGAAGAAGGCCAGGCTATGTTAATAGCTGCCATTTGATCTCATCCAAGATCCCTGAACACCCAATGCCTGATGAAGTCAGTGGAAAGGCTCCTGCCCATCCCAAGAGGTGCTGTATTGAACCCAAGACAGAACAATGGCACTCAGGCCGAGGAGAGAAGCTGCTGCTACAGCACTCAGTTCAGCACCACACTGGAAAGCAGGCTGTGCTGATACTCCCCAGAACCACAGTTCATGGCTGACCAGCAATTCCTCTTTCCAGGGCAATCTGTCCTCTTGAGTACTTTTAAGCCTCTGAAATTAATGGGATTATTAAAGGAACACCACAGAACCTGAATATTTATGGTAAATCTACCACAGTGATTTCTAATGTACTGTGATCCAAGAATTCTGCATAAAACATTAAGAACTCCAGGAGAGATTTTCAACTGATATAAATCAGCTGTTCCCATTTTGTATGGAGCTGCAGCAATTTGCAACTAACAAAACCACAGCTTACCATTTTCAAAATTAAAATAATTTTTGCAGTATTTACAGCTAAGAGCAGACCCTTGCTTTTGTTTTCTTATTATAGAACAATAGTTCATTTCTTGTAAAATAACAGGTCATTTCTGAGACACAAAGGGCAGGGCTTTTTAACTTATCACCAAAATTAGGCATTGCAAGACACTATTTAGATTCCTATTGGTTTCTTATAAGGTACACTGCTTACACATTAGCAACTTCTTTAGGAAGGCCCCAGAGGAAATGAAGAATGTATTAGGTAAGAATGTATTTACACTGCAATAATTTAAAACACACTTTTTCTTCTTTTTTAAGCCCTTTTGGAACTGATGCTGTTAACACCACCTAGAAACAAATGCATACGGTGGGGTGGGTGTGTGTGTAATATATATATAGATACATAGTTTTATCTATCCACATATATTGTTCTAGTAACAGTCACCCTTTCATGGGGCTCATCAGTCGCAGGTTTTACTCACCTGATGGGCAATTTGCCATCGGGCTGTCCCATCTGTCAGCACACCTTATCTGCCTTTCTTCAGATCCATACTTATAAGGGAAGGTTGGATATCTGTCTCCTCCTAAGCACAATAAAATTAAAGCTGTAATTAGCAGCCTGTCCTGGACACCAGGTTACATTCCACGCCACATGGAGGACCTGGGCTGGAGTGGCAGGTCTCTTGGGACAATGTTGGAGCCCAAAGGAGAAAGTTAGCCATGATGTGTGCAAACAAATAAGAGCTGGGCTTGTCCTTCCTTCAGGAAGCTGAATTACAGACAGGAGCTCGCGCTTGGATGGCACTGAGATTCCCACAAGACCCTCTGGGTGGAAAGAACTAGGTTTCAGGAAAAAGGACTCATAGCAAGTATCTGACTATTGATGCCTGTTTAAGTAGAAAATATCAACAGAAATAAACCAAACAAAATATCATTACCTTTTTGAAAGAGAGGAGTTGAATAATTTACAAAAAAAAAATGCAGGACTTCGTTAAAAATCCTTCTGGTATTGTCAGTTCAGTGCACTCAGGTGCACTCTGGGGTGGGGCTGCTGGAGCCGGCTATGGCCGGCGGGAGCAGATCCTGCCTCCCCTCACAGCTTCAGAGAGCCCCCTCCTCTCCTCACAGCCTCGGGGAGGAGCCCCCCATCTCTCCTCACAGCCTCGGGGAGCCCCCATCTCTCCTCACAGCCTCAGGGAGGAGCCCCCCTTCTCTCCTCACAGCCTCGGAGAGCCCTCTTCTCTCCTCACAAGGAGTCCGGTGCCCAGGCACCCAGAGCCGGGTAAGGAACAGCAGCGCTGCTGTTCCAAAACACTGAGAAACCCCCTAAAAACGGGTCCTGAAGGTTCTCAAGCAGTGACAACCTGCACCTTGCCGACCACCCTGCCCTCACAGACTCCCGGCCGGGTGCTCTGAGCCGACTCCTGACACCTGGCAGCCCAGGAAACACATCATCTTACGCTTCTAGCAGACTTTTGAGTTCAGTGATGCCAAAAAGGGATGCCCAAAAGGGATCATCCATCTTAATTAACAAAACTCAAGTGAGCAGCTATGTCAAATGAATTAGCAACACGCACATAATCCCATCACATATATTCTTGGAGTATCTGCCCCTCGGCTGACCGATTTGTCATTAACACAAACGTACTTGAGCCCTGCTTATAATTGAAACCTCACTTCTGGCCAGCCACGTGTCTGGGAGAGCCAGGAGAACTACTTTTTCCATGTTCACAAGCACCTCTGCCAGTCCTTGGTGTCACCACCTGATTAGATCTTTGGCACCGCGGACTCTGCTTTGGCACAGAGGAGAACATCTCACCGCGCCTGCCTCAAAACGTGGACTTGAGGTTGAAGGCAGAAGAGGAAGAACAGCAGATGTTCCATGTACCAAACTGAATTTTCTGCAGATCAGCTGGTTTTCCCATAGTAGAAAGGCATAATTACCTAATTAGATCAATCAAGAACACAAAGTACTTGAAGCTACTGTTCCTTCCAAATCTTGCCTACGTATTTGAGCAGCAAATGTGAAATGAAAAACCAGACATGAGTCCCTGGTTCCACCAATCCCTCCTTGAGCTGACCGAGCTCCTGAGCTACGTAGAGAATGTGTGAACATGACACAAGTTCACACCTTGGTCAAACCAGGGCAGATGCTTGGGAGGCAAAAAACCACCCCAGTACCCTTTTTAATACTTTTCTCTGAAACAGCTGTAGTGTTTTTATACAAACAGAATCACGTATTCTTTCCTGTGCTCAGCCTCAGAAACTGCCGAAGCATTTCTGCTGATCATTTCCAGGGGAGCCCAGCCCCCTGGAAGCAGCCCTCAGTGTGGATGATTTCAGCACGCATGGTAAAAGTTTAACAGCATTAGAGGCTGCCACAATGGAAATTGTTGGGCATCACTGGTTTCACTTATAATAATGAAACTTGGTTGAAAGCTAGGAGCAGTTTGATGTAGTACTTTCTACATAATAAGGACCGCTTTTTTTGTGAAACCAAATTGTTTTACAGCTGAATGTTTTAACTTTCCAAGTTAATCTTGACTCATATGTTTTATTCTCACCATATCACTGTATTTCATTGTTTCAACTCATACATACGTTACATGAAAACAAATGTTAATACATACCATGTGTGCATACTGTTACACCCCAGTGAGCTTATGCTGTTACGCTTTACAATATGATAATAGAAAATCATTGCTATCAAACGTCATATTTTCAAATTTCAGAATCAAAATGTTTTGACGCTTCCAAAGTAAAACTTCTCAGAATATTCCCTACCCAGCGAGTGCCCAACTCACTCCAACCTCATTGAGTGCCTGATCTCCCGATGGGGTGTGCAAACTCACTTTGAAACTTCAAATTTTGTTCTAATAGAGAAAATTCTACTTTCCAACCAATTTTACCAATAACATGTAACACCTAAACCAAAACTTTGAGACTCCAAAGTGCTTGAGTAAATATGTCAGTGCCTGTGACAATGGGGTATTGGTTTAATGAGAAAAAATTGGGGTTTCTTCATCTAACATTCAAAATTCTGAGGTTTTTGTCTATTTTTCTTTAATACTGGACAGGAAAAAGAAGATTTATTCAACAATGCTGCCATTGAGCAGTTTGCACCTGTGTTCCTGTCATTCATGTGGATGTTTTGCAGAGCTTAAGTTATTGAAGCTTTGCAACTTACGTACTTGTTCATATAGAAAATCAGAACAATCATAGCAGTAAATTGGAAAGATTTCAGTTTTCTCTTGTTAAACACTAGCAGATCCCTCCCCATATATCTGTGGCCTTCCTCAAGGTTCTCATCACTGACTCTATCCCAGTCTCCATTATCTAAGAAATAAGATTCAGAGAACACAAATTGTGACCATGAAACAGACCTGGAGCTTGTTATGAGACATGCAGGGTTCAACTGAAAACCAAACATCCTCAGAGGAATAGCCAGAAACCTGTTTTTGGGAAACATGTCCGGAGGTCATATTGGCAAGGAGGGAGACTGCTGGAGCTGACTGAGAGTGCCTTGGGGCAGAAATTCTCCCAGCTTTATCTTGTCATTCAATTCCAACAAGTTCTTAGTTCTTTTCTACATTTATTCCTTTAATATTTTACAGACGTCTCCCTTATGTAAATGTTCTCTGGACATGGTGTGCCATTTATTTACAGCAGGTTGTTCCATACACAGCTCCAAGCAGTGCCTGCTGGTAATGTTCACTGCTGCTGCCAACAATTCTTGAACCAAGCCACTATCTGCATATTCTCCTTTGGGCTACTAACAGGGTCCTCCAGTCCTCATTCTTCTGTTACTGCCACCCAGACAGTTCCTTTTAGACTTTAAAACAAAATTAATAATCTGGGAGAAAATAAAAGCCATGTGGGACTGTTGTGCTGCTGGCAAGTATCATCCTCAATCCACTGCAGTCAGTGGGACCGATTTTGACATCCTGTAAATGGTCACAACAGTGCCAACAAAATCAAAGCTCTTCTCCAGAGTCCAACCTACCAACACTCTACTTCTCTTCTCAGTATCCTTTTTTTTAATCTAGTATCAAGAACTTGAGTTCATAAAATCCTCTGGGCTGGAAGCTGTGGTTACTAACATGAGACTGTGGTCACCTTGGAACAAAATCCCATACATGTTTGTACACACTTCCCTGGAGCTGCAGCTCCTCTCTCCTGCTTTTTAGCTTGACAAGAATTTTTTATTCTCAGCTGCATCTGTTCCAAAAACAGAGATCTGAAGCTCTCTTGGTCACCTGTGTCAGACGGTTTCTCCCTTCCAGACCAATAGCTCAATACCCAAACTTCCATTTCCAATATGATTGCTTCATATCCCCTTGTTTGTGTTTAAGGTTTTTCCATGGGTTGACCTGTTGTCCATTTCTGCTGGAGAGGAGTTTACATCAGCGACTCCCCATGTATTGGGGTGGCAGATGATGTCTCAACCTGCCATAAGCTGCCGTTTCAGAAGGCTTAATAAACTCAACTGAACAACAGCCTAAGAAAGGAAATAAGAGATTTAACAGGCTGGTATTTCTACCCCCTTCTGCTTCCTAAGGAAGACAAAATAAAAAACCAAACAAGCAGTGGCCCAAACTGGAGCGTACACACAGCCCTCCCCATTAACTCGATGTTTGTCTGTGTTACCTATGAACCAACATGGTTTCAATTTAGCTTCTTATTAATCTCGTGCATTTCTTTCAACTGCTATTTTAAAAATAGAAACTTCATGTTGAACATTTTAATAGCATTACGTTTCAAAAGCAACAAGCTGCTGTACTGATTTTTTTTTCCAGAAACTTTATTGCCAGATGTAAGTATGTGTGATTATTGATATTCTTTGTTTTCCCACAGGTTCCTCTTTTCCTTATTAAACAACATATCTGTAGTTAAGCAGCTCCATGAAAGTCTAGTGAGGTCCATGAGAAATCACTTGTCACCAGCACACAGCTCCATCTTGTCTAACTTCAGGCATTTTGCTGAACTGCTTAAACTAAGAGTTTCTCTATCGTGAACTCCCTTTACATTCAGTAGAGATGACTGAAGACATTGTAGGTAGTTACATCCCATCTAAATTTCTGAACTTCTTTTGGGAAATAACTACTTTTTCTTCACTGATTACTGAGGGCTCCCAGAGGAATTCACAGAGGAATTAGGTCTCCAGCTTGGAACAACTAAGAATCTAATGGAAACTGGGATGAATCCAGACTCGGGGTCCTCAGCAGGACCAGCAAACAGGCAGTAAAGCTCCCAGAAGTACATTTTTGTTTGAGTCCATATATATAATTTTAAATAAAGCTAATGACTGTTCTGCAGTTGCAGTAGACAGCCTCATTTAAGTGACTGTTTCAATGGGTGAGAACAAAAGACAAATACAGTCAAGAGAAACACAACTGAAGTTTTGGTGGGTTTTGGCGCACATCAGGACTGTGTTCAGCTCTGCTCAGCCTTTTCACCCCCTCACAGAGGAAACTTCAGGAAACCATTCCACAGAAGGCACTGCTTTCATAAAGAACAGGATCAACTTCCTCATGAGCAGAGACAAGTATGCTAAGAAAAACTGATATTAGCTCAGGTGGGGGAATATGGGAAGGTAAAAACAGCAGCAAATTCCCACCCAACATTTTTGTAGTCTGGGGCAATGGCAAAGGATAGCGCTGACCCTGGGGAACTAAAGGAAATCTACACTTACAGCTGTTGGTTCACTGATCACACTGATTATCACATTAGCAGTTGAAGACATTCCTTCCCACCCACATTTGCGAGTTCCCGTGTCTTCAAGGAGGCTGCAGCCACACAAACAGTGAATTCAGCATCCAGCACAGCTTCTTCCAGCACCAGTAGCTCTGCTCCAAGGTTCTGACCCTTCCCCCATCACTTCCAATAACTCATTCCCACCACCCTGCCTCACATTCCCATTCCTTCCCTTGTGCTAAATGCCAAATCAGCTGTTTATGTAGCTGTGCACTGAGGGAGCAGAAATTTCCAGTGGGGAGATGGGAGCAATAACCTTGGTTTCTATCAGTGTTTTCAAGGAGTTGCCAGGGGTCCTTACAAGGTAAAACAAACGACCCTAATCTCCTAGCCCTACAGCTTCCCTAACACACAACTGGGACAGGTAAAGGGAGCATGTTCTTTCTAGTGGATAGGAAAAATGCTCTTAATGGGACTGATCCAAAGCCTGCTGGAAATCAGTAACTGACTTCAGTGAGCCTTGGATCTGCTCTGCAAAGCCAGCCAGCTGCAAGAGCTGCTAGAGTCAAAGGAAAATATTCTCCAAAGGAATGGTGGTCTGTAGCTGAAGTGCTGGCATGGTTTCAGGAGACCTGGATTCAGTCTTCAGCTCTACCGTTGCTGACCCTGTGCAAATCATTTCAGGTCTTCACACATCAGCTTCCCTTTTGTAGGATGATGTATGCATCCTAATGAGCTCATGTGTGGAGACATCTTGGGATGCCTGAAACAGGAGACAAAAGTACAGACACCAGCACCATGTCAGCAGCTGGAACTCTTCCTCTGCCCCTCTGTGGGCCCAGTAAGATCTGTTACCCTCGCAAAAGGGCACAAAGTGACCCCACCAGTATCCTCACATATTCTCAGCTCTCTCAGGGCACCTGGAAGCTGCCCATAGCTTGTGTTGACATAACCTCACCAAGCTGCCCAGAGGCCAGGATGTGTGGTCAAGGCTCAGCACAGGCTGCCCAGGCCTGGCAATTGCAAGAGGCTTCATGTAGAGACTGAGCAGAATTACAGGAGCTGCAGCCCATGACACTGATCCATCCAAGCACACGAGCATTTATCTGACTGGAGCGTGTGAACAGACCTATCAAAGCCAAGGCAGCACACAAAGAATCACATTCCTGCACTGGAGGCTTGGGGGAGGTAAGCTGTGTTTTCATGCAGTTTCAAGGAAGCCTGACAGTCTTAGCATTATTTACACACTTGTGCAGAATATCCTCCTACCAACAGCTGGGGCTTCTGGCAGCCAAAGGCAAACCATCTATTGTAATACTATTCTTCTGTTGTAGGAAACAAACTCTTCCAAGCAGAAGAAATTCTTTAAAAAATAACCCAAGCAAAGGCACAAATTAAGCCCCAGAAATTAAATACTGAAATAATTTTTACAGCATAGAAAGATCAAACTGCAAACAAGCTGCAAAAGCCATTACTAATTTAACATTCCATTATTCCTTTTTTTTCCAAAGTGTGATTCTTTTCTTCAAGCCAAGCGTACTTTGCTGGGACCAAACCTTCACATTAGATTTCCTGTGCTGTGGACTTGATGAGATAAAGCAGTTTCTTAGGATCAACAAATCACTTCATTAAATAAGCCCGTTCGTAAATATTCTCAACAGCAATTAATGTCCTGGAGTAAGGAACTCATTTTGGGCTGCATTCCTCACTCAGGCAAGACCTCCCCTCTAACACCAGGACTGCAGGAGAGGGTCCTAACTTTGAAGGACAGAGAGAAGCCATCCTGGTTCTCACCATTCCCTCCACATCAGCTATTTTGTTTCTTCCAAGCAGGAAAAAGGAGCCAAAGGTTGGACAGAGATGCTTCCCCTCTGTTCTCAAGCCTTGTGAAGAATGGTCCATGCAGTGGTTTTCCAATGTAATCAAGACTCTGGGGAACCAGGATAATTTACAGAATTTCTTCTCAGCAGAGTAAACAGAATTGCTGGTGTCACCCAGGACCTGGAGTGCCTGGATTTTCACAGTACCAGCAGTTTATGACAAAGTTATTGTCACTCCTGGGAGGTAGAGGAGATAGAAATTCTGGATTGAAAAACTGGAATGGAAAAGGGTTTTTCATACCCCCTGACCCCATGTAAGGCTCTGCCTGGAAGTGAAGCAGTGCATTGACTGGCAGGGTTTTAGTACTAAACTCCAGAGTCAGGGTGGTCCCTGATGAACAAAGATATAAAGCAGGAACTCAAGATACATTAGAGAAGGTTACTTTGGGTTTTTCTCTGCAGATATTAAACAAATACGTCCCATTAAGATGCATTATAATTCTCTGTGTTTTGACAAGAATACACAAGCACCATTTTGAAATTATAACAATAAAAGACAATGTGCAATATTCTTCAAAAAAACCCCAGCTTTAGTCCTACTTTTGTTGAAATGAGCATTCTCATCTTGTTTGAGTAACTCGATACTAGAATGCACTAAGAAGCACAATATGCTAGAACAGAAAATGAACAAAGTATCAGGATGCAGCAATTTATGTCAAGTCAGTGTCAACTTACCAATTAAACTACTTCTGAATACTTTATGGGGCTCTAACCTTATAAACAAATCCAGGAATAATCACAAAGGTGCAATTCTTTAAGGTATTTCCACCTTTGAAAAGACCCTCCATTTTTGTGGGAAAAATCTTCTCCTTGCCATTCAGAAAGAGTTAAATAAATGTGAGTATAAGAAATGATTATAAAAAGCCTACTGAACTGGAGTAACAATAATGCCTCAGTCTTGAAAACATAGAAAGTAAATGCAATTTTACATTAAAGATCTGAAAACAAACTCAAGGCTAATATTTTAAGGGGGAAAAAAAAATCTTTGATCTCCTTTTCTTTCCAGGGGGGAGCCAATATCAACAGGAGTGATTTTGTACTATATTCAGGAGTCTTTATGTGGGTTAATAATGTTAAAGTTATTCCACTGCTTTTTCAAACTTTTCTGGAATCAGCTCCTTGGTGAAACAGGGCCCTATTGAAGACTCTTGAATTTGCATAGCATGTGCAAGACATTTAGATTTATATTCCATGTTAGGCTTGTGTGTTTAGAGTTTACTCAGGCATATGCAATTCATTGGCTGTATTGTTATCTTCACAATGAACAAGCACACTCACTTCATCTGCAAGAAATACAACTTTAAATGGAGAAAATTAAATTTCCGTGAGAAAACGTGTTGCATGAAAATTTCCATCAATAAAGGCTTAGCTCAAATGTACTAAGGTTGAAATACTTTGATTTGAGCCTACCTGGGTACTGTGTGACTTACGTAGCAAAAACTATAAAATCATTTGGAAATTATTATTTTGGAAGTGCTGCTGTAACGACAATTATTCACATTACAGTTCTCTCTAAGAGCCTTTGGTGTTCATGATGCTGTTGTGTTCGGTGATGAATTTGCCCACAGAAACTGACAGATTCTGCCTTGAAAAAATGTTGGTGCTAAATACAAAAAGCCATCTACAGAAATTTGGTTTGATATTTGTGAGACACCACAGCTCATGTCACATTTGCTGTCACCACCGGAGTGTGCTGGGGTGATCTCCAAAGGGTGATTAACATTGGTGTTAACTTGTATGGCTCCCAGGACTGAGTAGGAATTCTGGGACAGGGAAGCAGAAGCAGTGGCAGAAGGGTTTGGCTGTGGTGGCTGACAGGGAGAGGCAGAGGGAATGTTGCTACCTCGTCTTGTAGGTCAGAAGGATGCACAGCAGGGAAAAGATCTAGGAGAGCTAAGAACAACTTTGAAACTTTAACTCAAGCAAAGCAGCATCTACAGTGAATCAAAAAAAGGCAAAGAAGCCGAGGCACTAGAAAAGCTGGCCAAGGGGGGCTGTGAGGACAAAGAAATCCATGAGATGGAGGTTTGAAAAGTTGGAAGTGATTTATGTGCAGATAGCAGATGGCTGGATGTACGTCTCAGCAGATCTCATCTACTTCTTGTATTCCCAGTTTCCTTCCCAATTCCCCCATCCTGAGCCATTACATCAGATGAGAGATCTGCCAACAGGATTGGCCCAACTACTGCAGAACACATGTGCTCTCTGCAGGGCAAGAGAAAGGAATTCATGGATCACAAACAACTGACTACTGTGTGCTTTCTGTTTTCATTTCTTTCATTAGGAATTTAGCATCCATTTTTTTACTGTTTCATTAAACCATAGAACTTTCCTTTGGGCCATTGGTCTTTTCTCCTCATAGAGGTGGCTAATCTGGCTGTGGAGCTGATGGTCCAGAGGAGAATAAAATGCAGCTCTTCAAGAGATACAAGAGATGTGCATTGCAACATGCTTTGAAACTGCTTCTGTCTTTACAGAGGAACTGTATCCACCAAATCAGGCTAGAAAACTGGATCAAAATGGGCTATAGATAGATAGCTATTATATCCAGATAGATAGATAGATAATAGATAGATAAAGCATCTGAATTTTAAACAAGGTCAGTGCAACAGTTCTGAACTATTACCACTTTGGATCCAAGTGAAACTTGCTCAGAAGAAGTAATCACAGATTTTAATACCATAAACATTTCAGATGTTCAGCTCCCAGGGAGAAATCAGGCAGCAGCCTTGCCTTCAAACCCACAGCGTCTTATCATTTATATAAATAACAGTATTAGAGACCATGGAGGGCTCCCTGCTCCTTTATTTCCTGAAAAATCACTCCAGGTCTGTTATTTGCACATCAGTCACCTGCACCAAGCTGAGCAGTTCTTCTGAGAACACAAGTCTTGGTGATTATTTCCAACTATCCAAAATAACCCACAACATTTGAAGGAAAAGGCTGCCCCACCATTACCTGCAGGTGACGTCACTGTGCAGGTTGCAAAACTTAAAAATTAAATCCAACAATTATACTACAATAAGCCAAAATGTCTGGTTTGCCTTGGCTTAGAGACAGAGGTCAACACTAAGGTGTAATTACGGACACCTAACAAAGAATATCCAAAATACCAGCATCACTCCCACATCACAAAATGGTGACTGTCTCAGCTATGACTAACAGCTGACTGGAAATCATGTCTTCGAAGCATCCTTATGGTCTTTGAACAGAATGCAGATGACAATCCTAAAATACATTCTATTTTCCTCCAGATCACTAATGAAGAAATCATATCCATCTAGACACCCTGGCATATGCCTCAGTGCTATTGATCCAAAAGGAGATGCTGTCATGAAGAAATTCTATTTTTCCACCAGACACGGGGTTTTTTGTGATCTCTGCTGCCCCAAACTTCTGCAAATACAGTTTCAGTAAATATAGTAAAAAACCTCAAAGATTTTTTACAGAAGGAGATGGATTGGGGATGAGAGGAAGAAAAGAACTGTTAACAGCAAAGAAGAGAAAAATCATACAGTGGGACTTGGAAGGATGAGAGATTGGAAGAAAATAACAAGAAAGACTACAAGAAGTGCATCCAAAATAAAATAACCAGGAACACAGGGAATTAGTTGATGGATATCACCTCTGTTGGAGAGAGTCCTGAGGATGATTAGTGGGATGGAACTCCCTCTCCTATGAGCAATGGCTTAGAGAATTGGGATTGTTCAGCCTGGAGAAGAAAAGGCTGTGGGTCACCTAATTGTGGCTTTCAGTTCCTGAAAGAAGCCTTAGGAAAGATGGAGAAGGATTATTTAGATGGACCTGAAGTGACAGGATAAGGGGGAATGGCTTCAAACTGAAAGGGGCTAGAGTTAGATTGCATGCAAGGAAGAAATTCTTGGCTGTGAGAATGGTGAGGCACTGGCATAGGTTGCCCAGAGAACCTGTGGCTGCCCCACCCCTGGAAGTGTTCAAAGCCAGGCTGGATGGAGCTCTGAGCAAGGTGGGATAGTGGAAGTTGTCCATGCCCATGGCAGTGGAGCTGGAATTAGATGATCTTCAATGTCCCTTCCAACCCAAACTATTTTGTGATGACAGGAAATTACAGCAAAATCCTATCCATCTAGAACCAGTGTGAATTTTCCACTCAGTTCATTTGGGTTGGGATTCCTGCTTTTGAAAGCAACAATTCCAAAGTTAACTTAATGTTAATGAGAAGTAAATAAGAACATGCAGCAAGGCAACCTGAACTGCTGATGAACTGAAAGTCATGACCATAAAGGATGGGTTCACTGCTGAAGTCCCAAAAGCAGCATTGCTTGGAGCCCTTACAGCAGGAACATGTCTGGGACAAAGCTGCTGCTGGTGTTGGGATTCTCAATGAAGACAACCTGACCCAGTTTCAAACGTGCACAACACAAGCACACACCTCATGCAGCAGAAGGCACTGCTGCAAAAGGTTTGCGTGCAGCACCCAGCCAGACCAGCCCTGTGCTGTGAGATTCAGGGACAGATGATAGCTTGTAACATTAGCTTATATCCATACAAGTAAATGAAGTGTGCCTGGGAACATTCCTGGGCACGGAGGCCAGCTGGCAGGGTACGGCGCGAGTCTCCGCCAGTAAACACCCTTACTCTTCAAAACAGGGAGGCTGGATGCAAACAGCCCCCAGGGACAGCCCTGGGAACACGGCTGCTGCCAGACCTTGCTCCAGAATGACCCGGGGCAGCGCTGGGCAGTGCAGCCAAGACCTCTCCAGGGACCGTTCCAGCAGTACACCGGCACGGGCAGTCACGCTCCCGGTGCAGGAACACTCCTGCACACTCTTTCATCTGTTAGCAGAGGAACAGCAACCTACCTACTTACCTTCCTTCCCTCCTTCCCTCCTTCCTTCCTTCCTTCCTTCCTTCCTTCCTTCCTTCCTTCCTTCCTTCCTTCCCTCCTTCCCTCCTTCCCTCCTTCCCTCCTTCCCTCCTTCCTTCCCTCCTTCCCTCCTTCCCTCCCTCCCCACCTTCCCCACCTTCCTTCTATGTCGAACACATGTGAGCAGCCATTCTCACTGATCCACCCCTTGTCCTATCCCAAACCATCTCCCCTGCTGTCACCACATGCAAAAGGTCCATGGGAAGGGCTGGTAAAGTAATGGGAATGGTCTGACTTGCCTGCTCACTGGTTCACTGAGTGCTGAAGGGCAAACCCACATCACGAGTCAGGAATGATTATGCAGAAGGATAAGAGCATGGAATGCTTCCAAACCTGTCCCACCTCCTGTGCACACAAGAACCTCACTGCACAACCTGTCCAGGGACACTTCATGATTTTTTAAAGTCATCTAGGTAGCATCTAATGTCAGGACTGCTCCAAAACACAACCTTGTGCTCCTGGAGCTACAAATGGGCTGCTCCAGCAGCCTCATCACCCCAGCAGTCTTTCACAAGACAAAGAAATGGTCCACGAATCATATCTTGAGGCCCTGGCTGCAGAAAGAATGCCTGGTTTTCTAACAGCCATTATTTTGATACTCATAACCAGTGACACTCAAATCAATTTGATTGCAAATATGTTTTAATTAATAAAAAGAAAAATAATTAATTCCTTTGTCTGATTCACTAGAAAAAATATTCATATTGGCTTCTACATCAAGAATTTGGGTAATAATCTTATACAAACCTCTGTGTGTGCACGTGTGTGTTTATACAAACCCCTCATCAGTTTAAACTGTATTTTCTGTTAAGAAGATCATTTACCTTCTAATAAATCCTAATTAGATTAAAAGCCCAAGTCTACTGAGAATAGATGTGTATTGACAAGTATATTGAGCGCTGGGAATTCACAAGGCTCCTTGTTCCAGCTGGGATCTGTTGCTACATGTTGTATGTGTAGGTGCAGAAAACAAGCAGCGCCTGACCTTTCCCTGGTTTGCTGCAAAACATGGCAGATATCCCTAGACAGATAGGCTAGAATTCCCTACCAGGAAACTTTTGGGGATGGGAGAGGAACCCAAGTTGCCATGTGCCAGTGACTCACAGATGAAAACTGTCCATTTCAGAGTTCTTGTGTCTGGAATTTGAAGGAGCCCACTCCCTTGCTGGAAGTTTTTAGATAATTCATGCTGGGGATTCCTGTCCACCCACAGCTACAAAGACAGCCAGTTTGTTTTGCACAGGTTCCCCATGGTGCTGCAGGGGAGTCTGGTCAGGTCTCTGAGAGAACAATCTCAGCTCCCTTCACCCCAGAGTTGACTGACATAGGCCTGAGTTTTGGCGCTGAGCATTCACTTGTTTGTGAAAGGCAGGCTAAGGTGACCCTTGTAACAGGCAAGTGTGGCAGGCTCAGGGAACAGGTGCCCTCCCTAGAGCCTTGCTGCCCTCTCAAGGATAAAAGAACCTGCCAGCCCAAAATAGTGTCAGTGGTCAAGGCAATGTTTGATGTGCTGTTCCTGAGGAAAAGCCTCCCTGATACCAGCTGAGATTCCCCTGGCCCTGCAGGAACGTACCTGTTGTATGCCCCAAGCCCAGGGCAGCTGTTACCACTGCGGTTTGGTAACCTGAGAACCACCAAGGATGTGCTACTGTGAAATACCACACATGGTGCAAGAGAGGGGAGGGCTGAATCCACTCTTTCTGAGTCATTCAGGTCTGTATCCCAATTTAGCAAGGAGAATTTGGAAGTTTTTGATTTTTATCTTCTTAATATCTAATTTCGTGAAGATTTCTCGCAGTTTATGACTGGCAACATTGCTTTGGAGTATATCTGAAAATAGACCATGTTTTAAAAAGAACCTTAGGCTTTACAGATTACTGCAGTCCAAAACCATCCTTAGGATCAGCCTAAGCCTACACTGACATCAGCAGATACTGTGGAGTGATACAAGAAGATCTAGGAAAATAAAGTGTTGAGATCTACTCTAGATCTAAGCCTAACCCATGAACCAAATGCCTGTCAATATTTAGAGGTTTATGTGCAGATGCTATGTCTTACATGCAGAACTGCTCTGTGATGGGAACTGTTGTGTGGTGGTAGAAAGATTCCCTTTGAAAGCTCAAGCACAATCCAAACCAAAGCACAGATGCAGATTCGTGCTTGGCACCTGTACAGAAGGGCCCTGGCAGAGCCTGTGGACAAGCTCTGTCTGTCCATCCAGGAATGCTGAACACATCACCTGCATGGCACCTGCATGGCCCAAATGCCAAGGGGAACTTCTGGCCTCTAGAGATGGAGGTTGGCCATAGCCCTGGAGGTGTGAGAACCTACTCCCTGGTCCCCTGCTGATTGCACAGAAAGGAGAGGGGGCCGAGGGCCTCCCACAGAGCTCCAGAGGGATCCAGATGAGCCGCCATTCCTATCAGTCAGGATGATCAATAGGCCAGCAGCTGCCATGGGGACATTGCTGTGTGACAATCCACAATGTCCCACAGACAAGCAAGGGGATGAACTTTCAGACACAATCTGGCAGAGAGCAAAGGTACCATGACCCTTGACTGTCAGGCTGACACATAAAAATAAACCAAGACAGCAGACTACAGGTAAACTTGAACACGTCAGGCCAGAGAAAGTGGAAATTCCAAGTAGGTCAGGTCCTGCTGTCTCAGGGTAACAATGTCCACCAGAGGAGCAAGGGCAGTAATATCAACTATCATACGTCAGAACTTCAAGACTCCCAAATCCTGCTGATGCTTTTAAAAGACTTACCCCCAGTAAACGGCAGCACAGTGTGCTAAGGACTCCTACCTTGTGGGAAAACAGAGCTTTCCACAGCAGAGCACCCCCCAGGCTGGTAACTTTGTACCCTGTTTCCACATCTGTCCAGAACTGGACAGCTCTGGGTTAAAATATTCCCAGGACACAGCTTGGGGTGAAACTTGGAGCCTTGCACTTCCTGTGCTCTGCAGGTTCTTTCACAGTGGTCCCATGGACTCCTGTACTTCAAAGGGGGATCACTCAGTCACCATGAGCAGAGGTTGGGCTTACACTCCCAAGGGATGTGATGCCTGTGAGAGGCTCCCTGGAACAGAGACTAGACAGAGTTACAGGAATAAAGTGGGGATTTGTTAAAAGACCTCAAATACACCTCGGGCAGTACAAGAGCCTGGCCTTGGCTCTGCCCAAGATGGATGATGGGTCATGAGTTTTCACACTTTTATAAGTTTTGGTCCATTTACAGACTGAGGTTAATTCTCCAATTACAACTCCAGGTTATGAGCTCTCACCCTCCCAGATTGCTCTCCTCAATTCACTGTTGTTTACAGTTTTTGGGGCCCAAAGCTGCAATGATGTCCTTGGTTCCCAGGCTGGAAAAGGATTGTTTTGTCTGACTGCACTGTGAAGAGCACTTGCTAACAGTTTATATGAAGTTCAGAGCTGCACATTAATGCAGTAAAAAAACTGGAAAATATGAAAGCTAAAACTTAAGGCATCAGAGGGCAGGCACTCAGACGTAGGTCTGTGTAAGCAGCTCTTTGAACCTTTAAGGCATTCACACAAGAAAGCAGCTCTGACAAAAGCTGTGGAATCTTCTGAACACCTCTTCAGACAGCAGAACTGAAAGACAGACTTCCTTTCCTGTGTCATTACACACACACCCTGCCCCAGAATCAGAGTTTAAATCAAGTTCTTTGACACACATCAGAAACCTTTAGTGTAGAATTTCTGAGACACCAAAATCCTTAAAGACAGACCTAACACAGACAGCCACTGTCAAATCATTTAATTGCTTTCATCAATTGAAAGTATCTTTTGATTCAAGAACAAATGCTTAGCAAGACCTTGGTGAGAAGAGACATAACCTTAGGGCTGAAAAGAAGAGCAACATGTATAATTTTTCCCTTTACAGATAAACAGACCTGCTTTTTAAGTAGCTCCTGAGAGGGACATCTAAGCATTGCTCCTGTGAATAAAGCAGACAGTTCACATGACAACCAGTTCCTGCCTGCATGCATAAGCCTCATGCCAGCAAATCTAATTGAAAATAATCTGTGATCTACACTTCACATTCTTCAGGAAAAGTGCTTTTATCCCATCTTTTCCCATCTCTCCTCCTCCCCTCCAACCTTAAATGAATCACATATTGAATCACCACAGCATGGCTGTATTTGATCATGATTTATAGGGCACTGTCTGCCTTACTTGGTACGCAGGCTTTGGAGGGAGGAGGTATTTTGGACAGGGAAGAACAAGCTGTCAGCACCCAATAAATTATCAGGAGCAGCCACTTCCTGAAGTAAAGACCAATATAAGATCAACCTTCTAAGTGGACAGGTGCACAGGGGTGTCTTACATCAACAGCTTGCCTGGCACATAACCCAAATTCTTAGTAACTGCAGTCAAATGTGGCACTGAGAGAAGAAAGGTTTTACTGATAGTTGTTGATAAACCAATGAAGGAGCTCTGGGCACTGCAGAGAATGAGCAGGGACTGGGCCCCATTGCTTGGTGCCCTTTGGTACTGCTTGGTACCAAAGCTAAGATTTAGAGAAATTTCCTGCCCTTGTTTGACAGGAGGGTGCAATATTATGATCAGCAGAACTTCCAAATCTGCAAACTCAACATAAAATTGCAGGCAAGAAACATTGATGTAAGTTTTTATCATCTCTTCTCAGTCATCAGCATTCCCCAGCCTATTGTTTCTCTGCTTCCAACTTCCTTCTTTCCAGTTTTCTCCATGGCAAACAAGTCTAGCAGCAGCAGCATGTTCAGACTTCCTTGCAGCTCACACATTGATACATACTGATCTGTAGCAGTCATGCTTAAATTGGTCCTGCACCATAAAAAAGGCGTAGGAAACCATCCCCAGATAGCACCACATAAGGATTTTTTTAGCTGTAGCCTACCAGAAAGAAGGACAGTTTAATCTACCTTGATTAAATGAAATCTGACAGTGAAGAAATGACAGCAGATTGAATACTCAGGGCTAAGAAGGAACTTCAGAGCAGCTTCACGACAGCTGTGTGATAACTGCAAAGTTCTTCAAAGATGTTTTTAAAATGTGCCAAACAAGGAAGATTAAGAGTAGGGAAACAATGGGTCTGTCTCCTCTCCCTCAGAACAGCTTTCCTGTGCCCAAGCTATTGTTTGAGTCAGACAGAAGCAGCACACCCAGGTGCTTCCAGGCACGAAAGAGGGCTGGTTACTCACTTCTGTCAAGGAAAGACAATTCATTCCTGCTGCATCCTGAACAGCCCCGAGGCCATTACACCAGCGAGGAGTTTGGCTGATCCCTACAGCCTCTGCACCTGGGGTGTTTTTGCTGAGCACCACCAGAGGGCTCAGCACGGTACAATATACCAAAACAAAGGTGCTGACCCCAAAATCCTACACCTAGAAACAGTGATCCATTGGCAAACCTGCTGATTATATCTTTACAAATCGCTGTTCTTTTTAAAATATGCTCACTTTTCAAGAGGAGTTACTGGTTTCATCGCACAATCTCCTGAGGAGAACAATTCCCCGTTGCTGTTTAGAAGGCCAAAGCAGAGTATCCAATGGCCTTCAACTGTTCATGAATTAATAAAAATACATGTTGCAGGCTTCTAAATGCACTTAACACTAGGACACAATAACTGAGAGCTGATAACTCTTACAAATTCCTGATAAAACTACATTCTGTCTACTTTATATATGGGTAATGTGTATGGAATAATATATTCCTCCCTGGAGCTACACATCCGGCCACTACTTATCTGTACTATATGTCTCCAATTCCATCTATTCAATTGCATCAAGGATTTCTGAGAAAATTCTCGTATAAGTGAATTTTTCATCCTGACTTCTGAGTCTTGTGTGATGTCTCTGACACTAAAAAGACAAAAGTTGAGCCCTTGGGGTCTTGTCAAAAGCTAATGTAAGACAAAATGCTTGTAAGCTTTGATTGAAATACTTCCTCTCTCCCAGCACCAGCTAATGATTCTGAACGATTTTGTTAAGTGTATACTTCCCTACCTTGAAATAGATACTGTGTCAAGTAGGATTTATAGGTGACTTAACTCAATCATGCCTTCAAAGCAGCTTCAGCCCCTCCAAATGCTGTTAAAAAGAGCAGGGAATATTCAGAGGCTGAGCCGGGGTTAAAGAGAGCATCTCTGATCACCAAAGTGATGAAAGGTGGTCAAGAATGGGAATCACTGTAACTACTTGTCCCAAGCTATTGTCTTTCATATTGGAACTGCCAGAACATGCAGGATGTAGGGATGGAAATGACGGCTTTCTATTCTGAGTCATCACCTGGTGCTTGGAGAGAAGCAGTATTTGTATTAAAGCTTTTAAATAATTTGGGTTTACAAGAGCATTTCTATAAAAATACAGTGGTACAGTGGAGGAAATGTCCACTGCAGAGGAGAAAGGCTAAAAAAACCCTGAATCCCATGCTTGGCTGTGCCAAGAACTGCTTTGTAACAGCAGGCAAATCCCTTCACTCCTCTCTTCATTTGTTTTCCTTTCCCACTGTACATCTGCCTTGTCTATTGGGAAAGAGAGATTTATGAGTGTCTTAGGGATTTGGTGGTGCAAGCACTTCTCTTCAACCTTGAGATGAAGGTGAAAACCCCACCCTTTGGCTCCAAGGCTGTTGTTGCAGAGACTTGTAGAGCACCCATAGGGACCTCAGAGAGGACTGCAAGGGGAGATCATTCATGCCTGTAATCCCATCATCACTCCCTGGATAGAGGCATTTAGAGGGAAACAGCACCATGGGGGGATCCTCAAAATAAGAGACCAACATCAGAACAGAGCAACAAGTTCCATCACAAGTCCCTCCAACCCCCAATTCTGTCTCTGAAACAAGCCAGGGTGCAAAGGCAGGGATGTTCACCCAGGAGATTCCCCCAGCTGTGCATTGCCAAGTGGTGAATTTTGTGAGCCACAGGTGGTGCCTTTGCATTAAACAGTCTTGGAGGAATTTAATTCTTAAATTTTTCAGTCTCTTGAGGCAAGTTAATATGAATTCTTCTAAAGGAAGTAGTGAAATATAATCCAGCAAGGCAATATAATGCAGGACAAACTGGGGTCAGAAAAACAGATGATATTTGCTGATCACTGAATATTCAAGGTGATGTTTCAACATCTCTGCAAGAGACACGAGTGGCAGAATTTCCTTCTGAAAGCTGAAGGCACTGAACTTCATTAGAAAGTGCTCAGAAGTTCACTGCTATGGCAGACCACCAGTGTCACCTGTTTTAATCCCTGGAACAATTCTCTTCCCTACGTGGTTTCTCTGAAGCCAGTATGGAGTTTGCCTTAGCTGAATAAAAGGGAAAACCAAAGGCCTCTCCTTTCCTGACATGATGCATTTATTCACATGGCTTTTAGTCTGAAACACTCTCCTTTAGTGAATGCCACAAGCACAAAGAGATGTAAGGGGCAGGTGACCCAAGAGTCCCTCTCTTCATACTCTCATCTCTTAGGCACTGCACAGATGGTGGGAGATCATCTCTTCTGGCCAAACCAGGTAACAGTATCCAGAGATGTGACAGCCAATTTCTCCTGAATTTTAACAGGGTTTGGGCAGGATTAACACTTCTTATTTCATGCAGGAAGTTTGTGACAGAAAGAGAATTTAAGCTTGAAACGCCAATATAAAAACCTGAAATCATCCAAGCTATGCCAGCAAACACTAATTCCACACTGAAGCAAATCTGCAGTAAATTCCAAAGGTGCAGACCATGCAGCACCAGGATTTTTCCCCACCCTGTGCCACTGTCCCTTTGCCATGCTTCTGTCCCTAGTTCAACAAGGGTGCTGGAAGCAGTAGATTTTTTTCTCTAAAAAGATACACACATGAAGTAGCACCAACAACTGGTGTGGTCTAAACCGTGTTCAGCAAGACACTGTATTTACCTCTCCGGCATTCCTGGAGAATGAAGACAACATTCTATCAGCGTTCATCCTCCCTATCATAAGCCAAGATGAAATGTTTAGCCCTGAAGTAATAAATTTCATCCAAATTGAGAGGGATCCAATTTATTGTATTCTGCATTTAGTGTAAGAGTCATCTGGAGATAAAGGACAAAGTTATGATCACCAGAAAGAGACGAGGAAACAGCTTTGGTGTGGAGATTCTGGAAGGCACAAGCAGGAGTGTCATGACCACAGACTTGCCCACATGGGGACAACTTGAGGACACTGATCGAAAGCCTAATTTGAATTTAGGGAGGGGTTCTTTCAAATTGTTAAATTCTTGTGAGAAAACAACTGGCTTCAAGATGTGGCCACAAACGGTTTCCTCTGCTTTCACGTCCAAAATTACGCTGAATTGAAGTGTCCTTTATTTCTGAAGTGCTTGCTCACCAGCGTACAAAGCAGGTGAATGACCTCATTTTGAGTTCACACCTACAACTAACACCAATAATTCTTTTTTCATTCTTACATACAGAGACAAAATCTCACTTTCCAAATGCATTACAGTGTATTTCTGTTATTATTATACCACCAAATCACAGCTGAGTGTGACTCATTGTGCCAGGATTTATGTAAACACACAGTAGGATTTCGTGGGCCAGATCAGGGGTCAGAAGAGATGATTTAGAATGTTTTGTGTTGATCTCATGTTTAACATAGGTCAAGTTTTCTATGTTAGTATGCCACTAACTTGCATTTCGTTTGAGTGTATTTTCCAAAAAAATATAATTCATTTCTGAAGAAGAAACATTTCATACGGAGAACCTACTCTTCCCTTTGACAGTTTGTTCTGTCTCCCTCTAACCAACATTATATTTTCACAATATTCTACTTCTCATTTGAATTTGCTGAGGTCAGTTCCAAATCCCAGTGCTTCCCTGTTACACTTCCTTGTCAGGAATTAAAGCCCTTTTAACATGGGTGTTTTCTGCCTAAGAAGTTCTCTCTGCTGAGCAACTTCAACTATTTCCACCCCGTAATTTATTTGAGGTTCTTATCAAAACATAAAACACAGCAGGGCTTGTGCTGTAAATAGAAGCAGTCCAGCCTCAGCTCATATCCATCACTGGATTTAATGGCTATCACTGATTTACATCACAGAGAACTCTGGCCCATGTAAACATATGGATCTAGAGATGGACAGGGTCTGTCTATTCAGCTTCTTTCTATAAACTAAAACTGCTGCTATCAGGAAAAGAGGGTTATGGGCTTACATAAGTGTGTCTGTGTACTAAAGTATGGATGTGTGTGCATGTCATTTAACTGCAGCTCTGCAAAACTGGGATGTTGTCACATACGTTGATTCACAACCACTCCACAGGGGTCTCAGCGTGATCCAATCTGGATCCCATTGCAATTGATAGATCTGCCATTCCCTGTGAGTTTTGGAACATAAATCCTGCCTCTCTATTCTTTCTCCTGCAGCCACGAGGATTGCATCCACCAGTGAGGAAGCTCTCCTGCCTCAGGCATATTGTGAACATCAGCCAGTAAGTAACTGGGAAATGGGTCCTGGACACACAAGGAGACCTTGGTGAGGGGAACTGTCTCCCATGGCACATCACCTTCCTCCCCCCACAGGGAAGAATGGGAGAATCTCAGCAGATCATTGAACTGCTTCTCCCTCACAGACACCCACAAACAGAAACCAAAGAAATCCCATGAAGATCAACCCAAACTCAATTTTCACTGAATATTGAAAAACACATAGTGGACAAAATGAGAGTAGGTTTAGACTACATATTACGAAGAAATTCTTCCCTGTGAGAGTGGTGAGTCCATGGCACAGGTTGCCCAGACAAGTTGTGGATTCCTTATTCCTGTTCAAGACCAGCATTGGTCTTGGAGCAACCTGGGACAGTGGAAGGTGTCCCTATCTATATCAGGTGGTTGAATGAGATGATCTTTAAGGTCCCTTCCAACCCAAACCACTCTGTGATTTTATGAAAATCACCAGGGCTGATGATGCTGACCCAGCAAGCCCTTGGCTTTGGCTCATGGCATTCTCCAGTGCCTGCCTGATTATTCTCACTGGCTAAGGTATCATTCAGAGAGTAAGTCCTATTCAACTGCAAGCTACTCAGCTGAAAACATCTCCTGAACCTGGGATTCATAGAAGGCCATTAGAAAAGGTGGCAAACTACACCCTAGATTAGGCTGAGAGGTTTAAAACCTACTCACACAGTGAGCAAAGAATTTTGGTTGGCAGAATTCCCAGAACAAGTTGAGGGCAGGCACAGAAAAGCTGCATGAGGCCAAAGCAGCTCTGAGCTTGACCCAAAGGACTTCCTTCTGTGTCCAGCATCATCACAGGTTCCTGTTCTTGCTCCAGTAATCAGAAGGTGTTTGATTCTTGACCTCAAGGGCCCTGGAATTGGACTCTTTCCTTCTGACCTGGGTGAAGCTAACAATGTCTTGCACCCCACTACTCTCTCCATGAGGACCTCAGCCCCTGACACAGTATTACAGGTATGCCCCTTCTCCAGTGGAGAAGTGGAGAGGTTTAGAATGCCACCAGATGTTAAATTGCAAGGTTTGCTCCCAGGCTTCTGGGAATTGTGAACAAGACATGGGTTTTTCAGAAAACCTCTACACTTGCCATGGGCTGTGTCCTCACCATCTTCTCTTGTGCCTTCCCATCACCAGCACGGGACTCAGCTTGAGAAGCTGGGTATGATGGGCACTTTCACCCAAATTTCCCTTTTATTTGAAGTACTCCTTGCCACGTTGTGGTTTTAGTTGCTGTGGTGATTGATTCGTGTTTAATGAGCTCATGTTATTGGTTGAGATTCTTCTGGGGTGAGTCATGAGGCTTTCATTTGGTAAAATTCACATGGAGATATTGCCATCTAGATCAGCACCAGATTAGCTGAGAACTCCAGCTTCAACTCACCTATTTTAACATTCCCAGGTGAAGTCAGCTTTCTGATGAGGCAGATAAATGTCTGCAAAGTAAATATTCAGCTAATAAGGTACCTATTGTACTGCTGATTGTGATGAGGCAGCAGCGGCCGCCAGTTTTAATTTAACATGATTTAACTACCAAGTGATTCCAACGATATCACAGGAGCTTGTTAAATGAAAATAACGGCATTCACATTTGCATGTACATGTGCAAGAAAAAAAAAAAACAACAATAAGAAAGCAGCTCCTGGGCTGACAGCACTTGGAATGATGTCATTTGAATCAGTGGCATTTAATTGCACAAGATGAGCTATCATATCCATGAAAATGCAAAATCTACACAGAGCACAGTCCAGTGGTTCTGCTCCAAAGGACAGAACACTGGACTGGGAGATCAAGACACTCATCTCTGAATCCACACTTTATCACTTCTCTGGCAAACTACTTCACCTCTTCATGCTTCAATCAGTCCATTTGTTGGAAGGGCATAACAATACTGAACTGTTTTCCCCAGTGCTTTGAAAACTGGGAAATACATGAGCCAGACTTTGTTGTACTTTTGTTTAGGGCTTTTTGTTGCTTCAGATTTACTCTCAGCGTCTGGGTCAGATTAGCTGCTTGTCCTGTTTCTATGGGCTAGGGATTGTTTTAAGGACACAAAATAGCTCAAACTGCAGGGGAGACAGGACATGGTTCCACATGAAAATGTCGTTAAGCTGATTGACCAAGCTGATTTCCGCAGGGATCAAACCACATCATTAAAGGACACCTGTTACTAAAGGCAGTCCATTTGGAGATCTCAGCTTATCATTTTACACTGCAGCCTGAAACAGGCCTTCTTAAATCCATTTTCTGAATTTGGAACATTACAGTTTGTATCCCAAAGATCTGACAATCTGAACGTACAGGAGGAAGAATGAAAGGAGTGACATCTGTCACAGTTAGAGGATGAAAAGTCTGCCCAGAGAGTTTGAAGAATCTCTGCAGAATGCCCTGCTCTCTGCTGTGCTCATGTTTCCACCAGATCCCACCAGAGATGCAACAAACTTAGAAAATAAAATCGTTTTATGAATAGATTCACATTTCATTAGTTACTACTTAAATAAGAAACTATCCTAGCTGGTTTGACTGAGGTGCTTGAGGAAGCTGGTGGCAGGGCAAGGCCATAAACTCAGATCCCCAGGGTATCCTTCTCTGGCCAGCCTCCCTCAGAGCTGTGGAGCAGGAGGGCTCTGAGGGCACGGCAGATACTCTTGTAATTGCTGGAGCAGCTTGCTTCTACTTACATTTTTCAGTATTTTTTTAATCACATTGTGAGCCCAACCATAGATTAGTGCCAAAGAGCCTCTAATTACATAGTAACAGTAGCGATTGCATAACCTCCTTCCAGCTCCCTGCAAGGGCTCAGCTCCACATTCACCAATGGAATGTCACATTTTTCCATGCTTTAAGTATCTCTTTTCACTAATGCTGCAGCCAGTTGCTTCTAATACTTAAAAAAAGAACGAAAAATGCCGGGATTAAACCTCTACAAATCCCAACAGTGTGTTTACAATAGTCTTCAGGTTCACTCCCAACCACTGGGTCTGTGACCTTCTAGTAAATTATACTATACTGGAAGGTTTTAGCTGCTGTTCCAGCTCCACTGTAAACATGTAAACTTGAGCCATCTGTGCTTTTTTAATATTTCCTGTAAAGCCTATCACTACTCCAATCTGCCATTTCAATTGGCGGCACAAGAAGTCATTGTGTGCTAATTTTTCCCAAGGGCACTTGATGCACTTTATTAAATAGGGTTTTTTTTCTTCCTCATTAAGGCCTTTCCACAACAATAAAACTATATTTTGGATACCCAGGCCAGCAGGCATTGGGCTGGTTTGTATGAAAAAACTATCCCAGCCACGCTAGGCTATTCCCAAAGAACAATATGGAGGGAAAGAAAGAAAGTTTTTTTTTAAGATTTTGCAACCTCTCCTTTTGGGGGCCTGTGGAGAAAGCATCTTGAAGGCAGGACAGCAAAGGATGGGAAGAATTTGGCTGAACATCCCACAAATAAAGGCCTGGATTCTTCCAGGGCATCAAAAACTTGTTGGGTTGAACACTTCTCACACACCTGCAGTTGTTGTTGGCTGCTGGAGTTTGGGCTGTAAAAAGGGGAACTGCAATGCCAAACAGGATCAGATCCGTGGTTCACTTAGTTCAGGATGCTGTTTCTGAGACCCACACATCAGATGTTTCATAGGAAAGTGCAAGAAACCCAACTGCAGAAGCACCAAGGTTCCAGGCCTTCATAAAGATCTCCTTTTATTTCATCCCCTGCTACATCTTTAACAAACCCAATTTCTCCTGCTGTCCATTGTCATAAAGCCTGTTATAATATATTGCTCACACTGTAGAATCTGTTTCAGATGAGCAAGGCACTGATTATGGAGCAGGAATAAAGTGGGATGATTTTTTTTTTTTATGTTAATGTTATTGTTCATTTTAAACAATGCCATGCCAGAATAAGTAACTTTTGAGAAGTAACTTTCAAAACTCAGTATAGGAAAAATTGGAAGTATACATAAGATAATTTTTGTCGGGGATTTCCTATTCAATTTTAAAATCTTTGCCTATATTTAAAATACACAGAGTATAACCTTTTCTTTGCTTTTTGATGACCTGACCTGTAATCATGGTAAAACATTTCATTAATAAATGTGGGAGACTTTTGTTCATGTTAGTTTGAGCAGAGTTTCAGGTCAGAAAGAGTAATTGTGACCCAGGAGACTGACCAGCTCCCTGATACAAAATAACTGTTGATCATTTTCTTTCCCCAAAGCCTTCTTTATTTTCCTTAAAAAAAATTAGTGACCCACATTCCACACGGGCTGCTGATGACTTTGACATACCTCTGCTCAGAGCTGTGCCAGCAGACAAGGCTGAAGCAGGTGTTCAAATACTAAGCCAGTGCCCATAAATTTAATCTGACATCCTGCTCAGAGAATGCTGGGCAAAACAATTGAACCAAGTCCACACACTTTGAAGCTGCAGCTCCAAAAAATCACAGCTGAAAGGGGAGGGAGCTTCCTAGCAACAAAAATGCACCCAAGCCTTCTAGCTGAAGTGTGTGTGTTGCACAACACCTCGTGGGTCCATGGGGTGGGTTTTGGGGAAGGGGGGGAGGCTTAAAGCTTTGAATTTGTCATTTCTTTCTCAACTGGCTTTTAGTTCTGATCCTGAGCGAGAAGAAAGGGGTCCTTGTTTGATAAGAAGGGATGATAACCTGCACCCAAGCCAATAAAAAGGATTAACCCGAGACTGAAGGCTCAATACTGGGTTCTGGCTGATGCATGGTTCAATTAGACTAAAAGCTGTCCTACAGCATTAAGGCAAGTTACCTTCATTTTCAGCTTCAGTGAAACAGACCCCAGATGACAGGATAGGCAAACAAGGACTTTTTCACTTTTCACAATTGCTTTCATCCTGCATCGCCAATGTTATTAGACTTTAAAGAAACTGGAAAATCAGAGGAGTGTTCAAAGTAGGTGGTCTCTGTGTATTCATTGCATCCGGGCACATCAGGCTGGGTAACATGTTTTGTAAGCCCAGCAATGTGGCTCGCAGTTCATTTCTTCAGTTCATTTTCATTTTCACCTAATAAAATCAATTTTCAACCCAAAGTGATGGCCTACAGATATTACTTTAGAAGTCCAGGATGTAAACACTTCAGACAGTCATGCACCTCCAGCAACACCGTGCTCTCCAAAGAAGGGAGCCTGTTCCTCCCAGGCAGCCTGCTTTTATCCCATGCACCTGGGTAAATCATGGAGAGGAGTGTCTGGCTCTTTTCAGCAGCAGGGGTCAAAATACTTTGAAAAGAAGAAACAAAAAACCAACAGGATGGTGACAGACTGACTTTTCACACACGTGGAAATGGAGGCACAGAGGAGCATGGCTCAGCCAAGGTCATCCCTGGCTGGACAGCAGAGCTAGGAAGAGCCAGGCACAGGTCCAAAGCAGTGCTCTGTGCTCTCCCATCCAGCTCCCCAGGCTGATCAGAGCAAGAGGGATGTAAATCTGTGGATTTACATCTTAGGCTTTCATTTTTGTTTTCCCCATGATGTAAACAGAATGAACAAACATCCATCTGGAATATCGGAAAGCTCTTTATGGGCAACATGAACAACTCCTTTGCTATTTCCCTGGTAAATAAAGCTTGGAGATGATTCCTGGAACTATAATATCCCCATATAGGATACCACAGACCGCCTGTTGGCATACTCCAAAATTCAGAAAACAACATGTTTTCTCCCACTATTCCCATGGCTGGCATAGCGGTATAGAGCCTTGTCCTTGCTGCCTATTTGTACAGGGGGCAAGGATTAAATGAACACAACATTGTTGCAAGCACTAAAAATGGTCCAGGAGGGGAAGTTGTTTGCAGAGAATTCAATCAAGAAAGGACAAATTTAGAGGTATTTATTTGATAGGAGGCTGTGCTAACCATTCCTGGAAAAGCAGGAGTTGTAGAGCTTAGAAAACAGACTGACCACAACTGGAGTGCTTTCCACTCACAGTTCTGTAAAATGATTACGTGGCAAAGATCCAAACTTTTGAAACGCAGAAAAAATATGTTGGAAACTTAAGCCATCCTGATAGCCCAGGGCAGCCTGTTTGCTTGGATTTTCCTGGTGTAAATAGAACCAGCACACAACAGCTCAAGGACTGTCCAAGCGAGACTGCCAAAAGAAACAGTTATTTTTTATCCAGATCATTCCAGAAATTCCTTTTTCCTTGGCCTGCAAGTGGAACAAACATCCTATTTGCTGGAGCATCCCCACCACTACATGCAAGACTTGGGTATTCCATATTAATCAATGGTCATCCTGCCCTGGGCAAAGGTTGCTGACTGCAATGTGTGGGAAACAGGAAAAGCAGCTTAAAATAAAGTTGTGGGACTGCTTGTTTCATTCAGACAGACTTGTCTGTGAGAAAAAGAATTTATGAAATGTTTATTTATTTTATTAATTTATTTTTTCTAAGTCTTAAAACAAATGGAAGTGTGAAAATTCACTGGAGCAACATTGTTTTTACAGCCTCTCGTGTAAACAGCCCTGAGATTCTGTCAATGCAGTTGAACTTTCAGCTGGGTGGTGGTCAGAGCAGAAAGGTCACCATACCCAGGGCTGACCCTGATTGAAACTCTGCTAACTTTGACTTTCTCCTTCCAAAGCTTCACAACAAACTGCAGCTTAACCCCTTGAAGGTGGTTTGATTTCCCTTATCCATCGCCACAGCAAAAGAAATGACTGACCCAGAGAGGCATTTGGCTACAAGAGTGACACAGGACTAAGAGATCTTTGAATTCCAGGTTGTCCAGAGAAGCTGCAGATTCCCCATCTCTGAAAGTGTCCAAGGCCAGGTTGGATGGGGCTTGGAGCAACCTGGGATAATGGGAGGTGTCCCTGCCCATTGCAGGAAGTTGGAACAGGATGACCTTTGAGGTCCCTTCCAGCTCAAATCATTCTATGATTCTATTCTGTCATTCTCCACTGCACCATTCTTCACCACCTCTCTCTTCCTTCAGGCTGAACTAACTTTTTTTACTAAATTTCTAAGGTACTTCACACTATGCAGCCTTTGATCACAAATTTGGGTCTTGAGTCATTATTACTTTTAGCAAAATGAAGGTTATTGTATTTTTCTAGCTAAGATCAATATAACACTAATATTTGCACGGCACCTGAGCCACCCCTCTAAACTGGGAATAAATGGCTGCTTTTTACATGACATACACAAGGATTCATCTTCCAGAGAGGCAAAGCAGGCAAAGGAACCAATACCAATGGACTCCCAGAAACACTGCAAAGTGCTGCAGAGCTCCAAAGCACAGACACTCAGGGCTGGAACATGGAGAGGTCAGCCTGATTCCTGCCACTACCAAATGTTATTGGGATCAGGAGAAGCTGCTTCTTAAACGTCTTCCTAGCAGCCCAAAGCCCCACACAACTGGTGCTGAGCAGGAAAATTCTAAGCTTCGTTTTTAATTTGACAGTCTCTGACCTGTGCCCACAGCAATGTGTTCCAACAGCATTTTAGTGGCAGGGACACAAATAATAGTCTGACCTCCTTCATGTTCACAGCTCTGGCTGAGCACATAACCTGAAGCAGAGGTACAAAGGTTAAGTACAACAGAGCTACAAATAGATGATCTTGGGTCTCAGTGGACACCCACAGAAATATTCCAGTCCTTTGTGCTCTCTCATGGATTTCCTCTCTCACCCAGCAGTTTGAAACTTCCTCAGTAGTTTTAATTCCTGTCATCATCAAAAATTACAACTTTTTCCTCCAACAAGAAAGTGCTGAATGAACTTGGGCTCTTAAATTTAAGTTCCCATGTTCATACTCTGGCTTCAGGTCTTGTTTTTGAAATGAGCCTGTTCAGGGCTAGATTTGTACTGCAGCTACATCTAAATAGGAATAAGAGTGCCTGACTCTGGGGCTGCAAATCTGTTCTCTCGTTTTGATTTTAAATCAACACCAGCATCGTGTTTTAGCACTGTCACTGCCTGGCCTTCTGTCATGCAGCCTAATTCTTCAATCCCCCCAGGGGCTGAACTCACCCATATTATAAATACTGTACTGAAGTGCAAACACTCGGATGACCTTTAATACAAGAGTCAGAACTGACCCCTACATTTCTTCACGTTGTCAAATATCCAGAAGATGCAGGACTAATAGGCACATTAATGCCCAAGGAAGAAAGTGACAACTTCAAACTCTTCTTAATGGAGTTAAAACACATTCTTTAAAAGGGAAAAAAAAGGCTCTGAGAATGTGGCCTTTCACTAACATAAACAGTTTCAAAGAATGGTTGTGGCACAGAAGCAGTGACTGGAAAATCAGAAAATCTGTATAAGAACTGTTGTCATAGTGGATTTCCCATAGGGATTATTTTAATCTAGGGAAGCCATTAAAGACATTGGTTTGACTGGAGGGCCTCAACTTTTTTTTTCTTACTGCTCTCCAGACACATACATCAAACTCTATGGGGCTGTCAAGTTATCTCCAGCACTGGCTGAAAAATCTGACAGTATAAAAAAGAAAACATTTGATGGTCTTGTGAACTGCTGAGAGTTATCAGTATTAAGGTGTTAATAATGCCATAATCTGAGGCTGATTATTCCCCCAATTCGTAATGCAATTTAGCTGCTTAGCACATGGCACTTATGATGCAGACCAGATTCATTGCAAAGGTATTGGAGGAAATTGTCCTAAGTAAATTTAAAACCCCCCTGGATTTCCAAGCCCAAACAGGACATACAGGGTGCTAGAAATGCAAGGAAAGGAAGGTGTTCTGTATTAAAATTTTACAGGAATAGATCTGCTGAGAAGGAAGCAATAATGACATTGGTTAAAAAACATTAAAAAAACCCCAGGTCAAATAAGAGAGAAAACAATCACTTGGATACAGTTAAAGGCTCATCCAGCTAATTCAGTTGGGAGCAGAAGTTTTGAGGGGTTCAAGAGGAGAATCACTTCCTGCTGGTCTCAGGATGGGCACTCGAGCACACATCCAAGCCACTCCATTCCTCAGTATATGATAAAAATGTAGAAGTTGTCAATAAATCCAGGGTAAAACAAACAAACAAAAAAAAAAAGGCTAGAAGTGATAAAAAAATTTTAAAAATTACCTTTCCAGCCACAGTATTAAGTCAGCCCCATTATACAACCTGTATACTGCAAAGCATAGATTAAATAATAAACAATTACATATTATTTTAAACAAGGAAAACCGAATTGGAAAATGCCTTCTGGTCTTACCCTGTGCATGTGCACATGGCTCAGTCAGTGACAAAAACCATGTATTCAGACAGCCCCACTCTGAACTCCGGACTCCTCAGCTTTCACATTATCCCAGCACTGAGTTACAATAATTTAAAGCACAGAAGGATTTCTAAGAACTGCAATATCTCAGTGACTTCCTTCATTCATTGTAAAGGTAGAGTGTTTTAGGAACACTCTATGGAGGCACAAGTAAATGAACATTTTTTTAATTCCAGCAGCCTTCACCCAGGCACCATTAACAGACCAAGGGATCTTGCATTTGAGAGCCAAGTCCCTTGGTGGAAATTCAGGTCCTCTAAGCAGATCTTTCCTAGAAAAGCACTTACACAAAGAGATAAAATGATAGTGAAATAAAACAGAAGATGCAAACAAGTAAATTTAGTTAGCCAAAAATCTGTTTCTGTAACATGGAAAAGACTTTTCAGATCTGGCCAACAGCCAGAAGCATCACTTTTTGTGCTTCTCTTGTTGGAGACATCTTAGAGCTTTAATAGACAAGTTCAAGCGGAGTTTAAAGAACCATAAGATTGCACAAGACCTTTAAAGTCATCAAGTCCAACTGTAAACCCAACACTGCCAAGTTCACCACTAAACCAAGGCCCTGAGTGCCACATTTATGTGTTTTAAATACCTCAGCTGAAGGCCGTTGAGATGTCACTGAAATGAAAACCAAACCATGTTTATCAGTGCACACAGAGCCAGAGAAAGATTGCAACACTTTCCTGTGTAAAGGTTTGCTTAAAAGTGGTTTTGTTTTATTCACTTGTCTGGTTTAAGATTAGAGATGTAGATTGGACCAGTGTGGCTGAGTTTTTTTGTAAGGATACAGAACATTTCAAACCAAGTCTCCTCAACCCTACAGCCCCTAAAGCACCCAGACCCCCCCAAGGTTGAAGCTGAGGACTCCCATCCTTCAGAGGGGGGAAATCCCTCACTACACATTCCCCAGGGCTCCCCCATAGTCTCCTATGTGGCTCAGCTGTGTGGCATATCATGGGAGCTCCAGGTAGTGTTGGTAGGTTCCTGGTCCAACCTGGGGATAGAAATAATCCCAGGCTTCATAAAAGGAGAAACACTCCTTGCCCAGCTCTATTGAAATAAGTTTTTACTTTCAAGGGGCGGGCAGGTGTCTTGATCCTATGAGATTCTATGACATTTAATCTCCTAAATGTCAATGTTGCTTTTGAAATGGCCTAAACCATTAGATACTTCTGAGAATGTCATCCTTCATCTTTAAATTTGCTGTGGCCACACACAGTCAGCACAAATCTTGCAGTTCTGTGACCCAGGATATTCTGCAGACATCAATTATGCTGCTTTCTTTCCTTACTCAGGGCTACAAAACAAATCTGAAGCTTTTTGCTACAGAGGCTTTCCAGAATGCAAAAGTTTCATTAAAACATGAGGAGGAAAAATGTATTTTATTCATGTTGTCATAACTCAAAATCCTCTCAGAGTTTCCAAAAACTTCACCTTAGGGCTAACACAAAGAATGGAAAATTTCTGAGGAAAAAAGAATTAGAGAAAGTTATTAGCAAAAAGTTATCAGCCAAGAGTGGGGATTAGAACTCAGCCTTAACAACTGCCTTTGCTATTGCAACTCCTGTAATAATTTTTCCACAGGGGCTGCACAGTAAATTAATTTCCTACAGGCACTGCAGTCAAACAGCAACACGATGCTTTTGTGCTGCACCTTGTGCCCAGCGAGCTCGGCGCTGCACTGGCAGCACAAAGAAGAGACCTTGGGCTCAGCTCCTTGTTCTCCTTCCCAGGTCTGTGTGAAATAAATAGCTCAGCTCAAAGGCAGCTTGCAGGAGTTTGCTGTTTCTAACAGGCATTGTCTGTTCTGCAGCACAACCACAACAAACCAATGCTGGTGTGTACTGACACACTGGAGAATTGGGACAACGCTGCCTGAAGGAGAACCTAGGTCAAGGAACATGGCAGCCGCTGGATTGAGGGACTGTGGACATCCCAGAATTATCCTTGCTGGTTCAGCCACTCTGTGCATTTTAGGAGCAGCCTATAACCAGAGAAAAGAGGCAATGGGTGGTCCAGAAGTCTGGGTGCTATGTGAGGGCTTGGAAAATCTCCATTCAGTTCTCCCCTTTAGCACATTCTGCGTGACTTCTGCCCAATAGCTTTGAGTGTGTGAGTGCTCACAAAGAGATGGGACTCTGCCCCAGTCCTCTGCCTGTAAAGCAAATAGCTTAAACTTGCTCTGCATCTGAAAGGTTTGGGGAAATAAATATACTGACAACCATGAGCTCTTGTGGATCTTCACGTGACCACTGCAGGAGTTACAGGTCACCAACACTACCAATGACAGAAAATTTCTGACCAGTTCCTGTTAATCAGAGACTGAGTTTGTGCCCTGAAGCCTGAATATTTCTGCATGTCTCAAAAGAGGGGGTTGTGAGTGGGGGGGCGTTGTTACAAAAGAGGGGTTGTGAGGGGTTTTTTCTCCCCTCTTGACATCATATCTGATGATTCATAGAGTATCAGACATGACATCATAGATAATGAAAATTTCTGCACAAATATATCAAGTTTGGAGTTAATTTGCTCTCAGATCTCACTGGCCTGAATCTATTTAGTAAAACCTCAAGGATAAAGTTCTCAAGTCCCTATGAATTCATTGTTCCTCACCTGTAACATCAACATTTCCAATATTACACATTTTGGTGAAAAAAAAAATGCCTCTTTCAATAGGCATTACTTAATTGTAATATCTATTTATTTGGAATTTCTTTCTGTTTTCCTTCATTGTTGTAAAAGTGTAAATCCTACTTGAAAAATCTCCTTTTACAGGTTAAAAAATCTCCAAAGGCTTGTAAGCTGATGTGAAAGATTGACTTAATTGAGCAGTATATTTTTGATTTACTAAAGAAACCTTAATCCTTTGCCTAAACTGATGTATAGATTTTAGAGAGATTAACAAATCTAAAATGCATTAAATTCCAGGGCAACAAAACAATCTGACTGTATGAAAAGACATAAATGTAAAACACAGCTTGTGTTGCCAGTTACTGTGGGGTCTGTTATCATTGGGTTATCGATTAAATTCCTGATATGGTTGTTATAATCATATATTTAAAGAAATTACCATAAACCTGCTGCCATCTGTACAGGAAAACCATTGTCCAAGCCATGGACTCATACAGAGAGTGCCTGCAAAATTTCCATCAGGAGCTATAAGTGAGCAAAAGACTGAAGAAGCAACTCATTAAAAATATCACAGGGTAATTTTCCAGCACCAAACTTTGCCTGTGCCACTACCAAGCCACAAGGAACAGCAGTTTTAATTAAAGTTATGCTGACCTGGGGGTGGAAATGGCAGCAAGGCCCAGAAAAACTGGAGGCTTCCATCTGTCCAGAGGTCAGGAGCATGTGGGGAACCTGTGCTTTAGATTCCAGATAAAATCACAAGAGCGATTGGAGGCATTCTGAAGGCCTGAGAGCAAAGCCTGCAAGAGGAGCAGCAGCCTGTAGGATGAGAACACTGATAAGCACAGGGTCCCTCAGATCCCATGGTAATGGAAGCCACACAAACACCTCAGATAGGTGCTGTCCAAGAGCCAGATTACATTTCCACCCATGAGCCCTCCCCAAAACACCAAATAACTGCCCCTGTGGTTGCTTTTAAAAGGTTTTTTTTTTTTTTTGCACCTGGAGCTGTCTGCTGACTGATTTAATCGTCATTCCCTGCTGTGGCAATGGCTAGGCAAACAAGGGCTCAAGGACCAAACACTGATTCCCCAAAGCTGCCAGCTTAAAACCAGGTATAGATATGACAAATAAAGTAATTTATTCAGTAGATCCACCATGTTACCTTCAGCAAAAAAATAAATCAGTAAAGAGGAAGCTTTTCAGAAGAAAGCTCTGGGAGGTAGAGCTGCATTCCCAGTGCTGGGGTGGCTGATGCCAGGACCCTCATGTTGAGAAGCAGTGCTGTTTGGAGGGTGAAGCACAGGCCAACACTCCTCCACTTTCTTTGTATCTGTGGGACTTTCAAGCCTGATTCCTCCTCTCCTGTCTTACAGTCACTTGGTTTCTCCAAAGCATGAGCTGTCATTAAACAGATGTACAGGCCCAGCACTGTGAATTCCTAATGTCAGCAGGGCCCCTCCATTCCACTGGAGTGTAAATAAACCCCAGCAGTTCTCCTGGACCTCTGCAAGTTAAATAAAGCACTCACACAGCCCTAGCACCAAAGCACGTGGAAAGGCAGTAAGGGATTGATTCCGGTTTGTCTTTGAACTTCCTGTACCCTCCTCATAACCTTCCAATCCCTTATTTATTTTATTAATCTTTTCACCAAAACCCACGTTAGAACACAGAGGAACCAGAAATGGGGCACCAAAAGAAAGAAAAGCAAATGATTAAACTAAAAATATCCTTGCCAAACATGCAGAAAAATAAATAGGTGGAAAATAAGCCCAGCTCTCCTGAGGGCAGAGCAAGGCAGCATATGCTGACGGGTCACAGGGATAGCTGCAGTAATTACATTTTACATTGCTTTAGGTTTCATTTATGCTGTCAAAACTGTTTTGTCACACTGGATTTTTTTAATGCATTTCAGATTTTGCTAATCTCTAGAAAATCTATATCAGTCTAATCAGAGGATTGGGAGGCTCCTTGCTGTATCAAAAATATACTGCTCCATTAAGTCAATCTTTCATACTGGCTTATAAGTCTTTGGAGATTTCCAATTTGTCAAAGGAAGGGATTGGGGTTTTTTCCTGTCCATGTAGTTAAGTTTTTCTAATGATGAATCTTTGAGAAAAAGAAAAAAGAAAGAAGGAAAAAAAGAAAATTAGTAGACTAAAAGCAATGATCATTTTAAAAAATCCTGCATTGACCACAATCTAGCTCATGAGTGCCCAAAATCCCAAATATTTGCAAGAAGATCAGCAAATGATAAGGAAACTGTCATCATGGACAAACTCTTGACTTGTCCCCTTACACTGCATGAGACTCCCATTTCCAGGCTCCTCTTGGCCTGTTCCTCCCTGCACTGCCATCTATCACAGACTGGCATCAAACTTGCAGCTTCCTCTGGCCAGTGGGAACAGCCCCATGCCCACTTGTTACTGCCCCAAATGAGCCCTTTCAAGCTTCCCTGCAAAGTGTTCCTCAAGCATGGCTGGGACTCACCGTAAACAAGAGAAATCCATTCCACTCTCAGTTTCCAAATCCCTTCCTTCAAGTTCCCTTCTGCTCCAGTGACTGTGGGATACTTGATATCAAGGTTTGTGGCCCCAAGCTGTAGGAGGGAGCACCAGGCAAACCTGTGGAGTGGAGAGATGTGGGTTTGGAGAACCCACAGGATGGGAATTGTCTCTTCTTCTTCAGTGTCCACCACTATCTCCCAAAATGGCACAAACCCAAAGGAACAATTCCTAATCCACTACATTCAAAATGAACCATAAAACCAGACTGAACTGGGTCATGTGGATTGAGCCAGATTTGGCATTGCCCACATGAGCTGCTGTCCTCTGCAGTGGGATAAGCAGCTCCAGCAGAGAGGCAGGATCAGAAGTGTGAGCAGGACTTTCTGCTGCAGCACAGCTAGACAAGGAGAGCAGCTGCTCACAGCCCTGGGCTGCCTGCAGGCTGGGGACGCAGTAGCAGTTCTGGGAGAAGTGTGGACAGAGTGTGAGCCACTCTTGGGGAAAGCCTCTGGGACAAAAGGAGGTGCACCCATGTTCAAACAGAAGAACTCACTCTGTCTTTTCTTGCACAGTTGGTGACTTGCTCTGTCTTCTGGGAAGCAGCCAGAAACAACTCAGGGTTTTCCTGCTTTAGACATAGTCTAAATTACGCAGCATCATTCTCCTCCCAGGGAAGTTGCAGGGACTGGAGGGCAGTAGGTAAAAGACTGGGACTGGGAGAGGAAAAGGGAAAAGCAGTAAAGAAATTATTTTCCATAAGTCATATTAATAGCTGAGACAAATGAATGTTTAGATTGTAGAATTTTTAAGCTATTTCCAGCTTTTCTGTATTCATTTTTAAGCATAATCCTGCACAGCAAACTGGAACTTCACTTTACAATTTTTTTATGTTAGTTTATTTCTTTCTAAAATAACATCTGTCATTTGTACTTATTACTAACACAAATGGACTAGAATCTCTTTGGACTCGCCTGGTAAAATGTTTGTAAAGCACCAAGAAAAATGGAAGTGTGATCTAGGATTGTCGAATTGACTGTGAGCAGAGAAAATAAAAGAATGACCATACAATACTGGAGCATCATACTCAGGCACAAACTTGGCTGGTCTGCCTTGAGTTTACTTCTTACAGACTCTCCTGAACAGAATTTCAGCTACAAAGTGCTTCAAAATTCAGTGTTGGTCCTGAATTACTAAAGTCCTGTGAAAACCAACAGGAGATTCCCCATCTTTTTTATCAGTTCAAGTCCTCAAAGGACAAGCAAGTGGAAAACCAACCCAAGCTGTACAGCTAAAGGGACAGTCAGCATCACTGAGCAGAACTGAAAGACTCCCAGGCACAGAGGGTGAAATATTAGCCTCTCAAACACTTCTTGCTAACCAAATCCATTGAAAGCAAAATGATTAAAGTCCACCTGGTGGATTTACAGGGCTTTGTGCTGATATGAGACCATTCACTCATGAGAGGCAGCCTTTTGACATGATTCAGTTGACTGCCCTTGGCATTTGACACACACCTAAGGAGTCTAAGTGGTTACTGCTATTAGCAAAGACTTGAAAAAAGACACTTGTCACATTAGGTCAGCTATCTCTTAACTTCATCCTGTGAAATGTCACCAGTACCCCCGGGTTCTCATTCCTTATCAGTCTTTGAGATATATGTAATTATTGTTCTAATGCAGCAAGAAACAGAGACAGGGAAACAAAAGAAAGTGTGAGTTGTTTATTGTCTCTTCCAAAAATGACAAAAAAGTTCTTGAACTTTTAAGAAAAGGACAGACCTGATTACTTTGTGCTTTATGTTTTCATAGGGATTTTTACCCATGCTGGTTCCCGTCCTGCAGGAAAGTCCCTGTTCAGTCTCTGCAAACTGGGAGCTCAAGGCTCTGCAGTACAGCTGGCACTGAGACCAAGGGGACAAGGTCCACAGACCTGCAGCAGTGCCAACGTGCTCAAACAGGCACAGGGGACACATTTCCCACTCTCACCTTGGAGGCATAAGAAGCATTTGTCAGGCACAAGGAGTGAGTCCAACATTGCTGCACTGGAGATGTGCTTCACCCAGGTATAAACCAGTATTCTGGAAACAGCCACTGAGTTGCCCTGACTCTGTTTCCCCCCATCTGTTCTGACCAAATTCAATTTCTTCAAGCCCGTGAAGAATTTGTTTTATGTACAAGCATACACAGCTCAGGCCACATTTTAGCTAGTGTTACCTTGCTCTGCTAATTCAGACCCAAGGTGTTCAGCCCTTCACAGAACCAAACTCAGAGAATTACAACCCATGCGCTGAACCCTCACCAGAACAGTCACTGCAGCAGTGCTTATCCAACAGTGCCATGTAAGACAGTGATATCCTCTTCACAGACATGGCTACATTCAAAGGATGTTCTGGGAATTGTGAATTATTTTAAGATACTGCAGAATCTCCCTTTTCTACTTCATTTAAGGCCTAGAAAACCTGAAGCCTTGCAATCCTGCCTTGCCATAGGCTGAACCTCTAAATTGCAATGGGAGAAGAATGGAAGTGTGCAAAAAGGAAAGAAATACAGAGAAGGGAGACACAGATGAGAGTCATAATATCTCAGCTGGACAAGTTAGTGTTTGACAGCTTGAATTTATGTGAACATTAACAGAATTGATAAGTCAGGGTCTTGCTGACCTTGGTACTATTCCAGAAGTAATATTTTCACTAAGGTGAACTATTTCTGGACATTTCTCCAATGTACTGAACAAAAACTTTTTTTTTTTTTTTTCCCTGACATTGGAGTGAGCACAGCTCCTTCTTTCTGTTCTCTATTGAATGGGAACAATATATTCTCACTGCAGCCAAGGTCATCTAAATTCTTGCCCCTTGGCAGAGATTTACATTTTTCCTCCAAAATGCTTTGACAAACAGGTCTTGCTTTTCTCTCCTTAAACAGGTTGCACCTACTCCACAGAGCTCAGCCAGCAAAGCCAGGCTTCTCAAAGGTGTAGTCCTGCCAGCAGGAGCCTTGACTTTCTGAGAAAACTCCCCTTTCTCTGGTTTACTCTGTTGTTTTCTTCTAGGAGTGCAGCTTTGGTGTCACTATTTATCAGCACTCCAGAGCAACTTTAGCATTCCAAACATAAATCAGTTTTCTTGGGCTGTGAATGAGTTGCTCCAGCAAGGCAATAAAAGGGAGGGAGTTGGAACCAAGATTTCCTGAGGCATAGACTATCTGTTTGGCTTTGGAGTATTTTAATGAGTAAATGTTATTTGTCATCAGTGTGACTGGCAGCTGGAAAGCACATAGGACTGAGACACCAGGGGAAATAAAAGTCTTTTCCTTTCTGGGAAAGGGACAGTCCTGGTCTGACCACGCTCCACTACTGACAATAAAAGCTTATGAGATCCAGGAAACCCCAGTGAAGGCAGCTTTCCCTGGTGTGAATGAGCACAGCTCCCTGGGCCTGCAGTGACACTGATTTATAGCAACTGAGGATTGTAGGCAGCTAAATTCATTTCATGAACCACAAAACACATTGTATGCCATCATCTCGATCTATAACAACAAAACCTGCGTGCTCAAGAAAATTGCTTGATGATACCGCAGATATATACATTTATCCAAGCTAATTAAGAGTTACTGAACATATCTTTAATTACTGGCAATACTCTGGATGGCCCATGGTTCGCAAATGTATCTCTAGCATAATCACAGTCAACCCTTCTCCTCTTCAAAGTATATCATAATTGTTTACTAATTAATCTTTAAGCTTTTGTACCACACAGCATGTCTAGCCTTCTATAAACACTGACTACACAGTTCTGGAGAAGAAAAGGAGAGGATGATGTGTTAGGGAATTTACTACATTCACTGAAAGGCCCACTGCTTGGCATTTATTTTTGTTAACTTCTGTAGAATCCTGAGAGTCAACAGAGGCCTATCTTAGTTCTGTGATTCAGATAAACATCCTGATTTGGTTCTAGGCAGCACTTTAACATGCTACCTACACTGGTAGTCACTGTCTGCCTTGCTGGATTGCACTCAGGCAAAACACTCAGGGCTCATGCATCACCAAATCTTGCCTGTACTCAAAATAATTTGTACTGAAGTTCTCTTTCCTGAGCAGTCTTAAAACTCTACTTGCTTGCATGGCAAGCAGTGAGATCTTTTACTGCAGACATGAATAGGAAGTGAAGCAAGTCTTTAATTTGAAAGGTAACAATAGTTAATGGTACCAGGCACATCCTTGCTCAGGGTATGGCTGAAACAGCTGCAACTGTTAAGGCTGATCATTTCCAAGTTTCACATTGACCTCTGGCTGGATTTTTCAGAGGTAGCACCATTTCTCTAAATAAGGATAGAGGATGGGCTGCCAGGTCAGATAATTCTAACATGGTCAAGGTCAGAAATAACTCGAAATTGTGCAAAGAAAGTGATTCTCTTCCTGGGGAAATTTTAGTGTGGCTGAGTTACAAAAAACAACTATAGTTTGAAATTAAATTTTCGAGTGTTTAAATTACATCCAGCATATAACTCATCTTAAGTCAACAGGTGGGATGGCAACATCAACAATTGAAGTTAGAAAATGCTGGGATTCATGGCATTTGGGAAAGTTCTGCTCAGCTGCACTGATGGTTTTCACTAGGATGCATTTTATGAGAAGGTCACTGGCTTCCCTGACCCCACACTGCTGCACTAGGCACAGGCAGAAAGAAGTTTCATGTCTTTCTTCCTTGTTCTGAGATTAGACACAAAAGTCCTTTCTTTTACATGAAACTCAGAAAATTTTAGGAAAAAAGTCACAGTCCTCACTGTTCTTGTCTTCATTGGAGAGAGAAACAAGGCAAAAGCACTGAAACCACACCAGACAGAACAAGCTCTGGGCATTACAGGAGTTACTCTACACAAATCAAGACACCCTGTTGTGCAGTGACTGATGGAGAGAAGCTTTATGAGATAAAAAAATAGACTGATTCTGACAGGGGGGAGATTTTTACTTCTATGAATAGTACTTTTCAAGGGCACTCAGCTGCTTGGGCAGGTACGTGTCTCTACGCAGGCACATACACAAGAAAAGAGAGGGGAAAGATTTCAGTAACCCAAGTGGATCTTTGGGACTATATTGTGTTCATGTGTTGCTAAAGCTGATGATGTGCCAGTATGAACCAGCTCATCAGATGGGCACAGGCCCTCTCTGTTCTTTCCTAGGAAGGTGGCAGATAAAAGACAAGGCATTCAAGTAGCTGACAGGGTAACCTGTAAGTGCCTGTCCTGAGCAATCTACTTGTCAGCTTTCCTGGCTAAGAGAGGAGACGTGTGCCACAGCTGTCAGCTTTGTGTCATCTTTCCTCTCTGCCTTTCATCGTCCTTCATCCCATGAATGGAGGTTTTATTTTACTTTCCTTTTTTGGCTCAGCTTGCAGGAGCTCCTTAGTCCCACTGCCTTAATGGGTCTTGTGAGTGTGCAAATCTGGCCAGTTCCAGGAATGGCTAAATGGGGAACAGGATTAAAGGCATAAGGAAACCACCATCATCACCATCATCATTATCATCATCCAACAGGCACACTGAGGCCTAGAGGTGTAAATGCTCAGGCTGCCCTGGAGGTGAATGAACACAGAGCCTGCCCTTTGGGCTACTACAACACACTGGCAGTCACCCTCAAGCAAAGCACAAAGGACAGGGCTTTCCTTTTTTCCTGTGAGTGATTCCACAAACACTTCATCACAAGGGTAAATGCTGTGAAAATAGGGAATTTCAAAGCTGCTTTTCTCTAACCGTGTATTGATGCCATCACAAATGAAAGTAGCTTTTTCTAAGTCTGACCAGGAAAATCCCTGCACCTGATGCAGTTCCCTATTTCTTCCTGTCTAAGAAGCTGTCTAAGGCAAGCACTCCCAGCTGTTGGAGATGCATGTGGGTACAAAGAGCACTTAAACATCCACCTTCCCATGGAGATAAAGGGCTCACGCCTCAACTCTCTTCCTCTCCACCACAATTATCTAACAGAAGGCATAGGGATGGATTATGAAAATCTCTGGCTTTGAACAGAAACATCCATCTAAAACAATAATGATGTCTTTAGGCAAATCTCAATTCCTCAGAATTTCCAGGACACACACAGGAAGGAGGCTGTGGAGCTCCTGTGCAAATTCAGAAGAGTCATGAAAGATCAAAGTAACACTAGAGACCAGCAAGAGCTGGTCACATTTAATTTTAGAAAAACAGCATAGCTATGATTGCAAGCCATGAGAGGGGAAGGAACATCTTCAGAAGCATAACTCGGGAAGTGTGGCACACCGGGAAAAATGAAACATCAGCAGCTGGCATTGCAGCTCTGATAAGGGGCCAGGGGATTGCAGGCAGATGCATTTTATTGTCAAACAGATTCTAATGAAGTGTCTCAATTTAAGAATGTCAACAATATTCTACTTTGATCAAGAATATTTCATCATTCCTGGATCAAAGGGGTTTTTGTCTGACCTTTTTATTCCCTTTCCTTTTAGAAACATAAACCGTCAGATTTAAAGGTATATGAACTTTGACTCTCTACTCTGACTAGGAACTAAAAAAATCTAATGGTGAAAGTTGCCTGCCTGAGCACAGGGGCAGACCTGGTGGGATGCAGAGGCTGCTCCCAGCTGGCATTAGTCTTTGATTCTGTGAAAGTAAATGTCAAAGTAAATACTGAGATACAGCTCTGAGTGAAAATTCCAATTTCTACTCATCTCTCCTGCTATTTTCTGGGAGGTAGAAGGTAAAATCTCATTAATGTCTCCTCTCCTTTTCAGATATCCACTTGCTAAATGACATTTACTTCAGTGTTCGGGTATTAAACAAGGAATTCTGAGCCCGTTCTGCTTTCAAATGTGGACCAACTTCCAGAACAGGAAAAGGAGAACTGAGTGAAAGAAAACATTTGCAATACCTTTGGAAAGACAAGCCTTCAGGTGGCAAGCAGCTCTCAGTTTTCAAGAGTTACTTGTCAAAGATGCAAGTTCCTGCATGCTCAGCTCTGGGCTTTTTTAACCTATCCATTAGAGAGATGAATTTTTAGATAGCTACATGACATTTGCTGTGTTCATCCTGGTCATTCTGCCTGGGTGTTCCAGCCCTCCTCACAGCCTGCCCCAGGATGTGCTGCTGCTGTGGCCAGGCCAGCTCTGCCACATTTGTCACAGCCAGCTGCACGATGAGCATTGCTCTCAGTACCTTCCAAACACCACTGCAGCCATCCCCACCACTGCAAAGTCTGGAAACAACAAGGAAGTGGACTTAAAAGAGCATTTTGCCTATCTTAGATATAATTATGATTTCTAGCCGCAAAACTTACGCTGCCTGATCACCTCACAAGCTTATCCACTCAGGGAAGTTAGGCACAGAATCTGACCAGCAGATCCCAAAGGTATTTATAGTCCCAGGAATTCCCTATGGAACTGACTGTCATAGATTCATCCAGTGTCTTAGAGCAAGTTCTGTTATCAGGCAGGTAAAGCTTCTGAGTACAAACATTTTCTGAACTTCCTAAGTTTATAGGACAAAAATATTTGTGTGTCCCTGCAGCAAAGGTTGTTTTGGCTCTGGCTGGAGAGAAAGATTCCAACTGAATGAAAAGCATATTGCAGCTGAGGGCTTCCTTACAGATAAAATATTGCTTGACAAAGTATAAATTATTGCTTTATTTATCAGAGTAGGATAATTCAAAGTTAAGAGAAAATTAAACTGGAATATTTTAACTTCCCTGTTTTTCACAGCTACCTGCTCATTGTTTTAAACAATAAAGGCCATAGTTAGCCCATTACTGATAAATACAAAACATTCTTAAAAGACGATATAATCCTACTTCATACATCATGGTTACTTGGCAAGAAAACAAACAAATGCAGTGGGTTTTACCACAGCACTTGCATTTGATCAAGAGCACAATAATCTCATTCAAATCAACTCCATAACTAGAAAGTAATTGCTGTATAATCAGACATCAAACAGACAAAATCAGCCTGGGTGTTTCTAACCAAATCATTTGGTGTCAGTTAAATTCTACTCCCTTTGGATGGTTTATTCACAAAGTGAGAGTACTGAGACTTCCTGAAGCCCCTTCCTAGTTCCTTCCTGACAGTAAGAGGGGAGATGCAGAAATGCAGCATCAGAGAGCTCTGTCCCAGGAACTGGCATCAGTGCATGGGATGATGGACCACAGCACATCCCTGCTGTCTGCTCCCATACCAAATCCAGGTAAACACCATTCCCAATCTTTACTTCTGGACCCACACCCCAGATTTAGAGACTAGCAGACAGCAGCATCAGAAAGAGGAGAGGACACATGAGAGGCAGAAAACAAGGGGTAATGACAGGAAAAAAAATCTAAGCCTTTTCCCAGCTGGATGAGGGATATTGTCCTGCATTCCCAGTATGGAAGCTCAGGATTCAACACTGTACTCTCAGTGCAAAGAGTCAGTGCAAGAAAGATTTTTTTATACACAAGGCATGAAAAAGCTTTTCCACTCCCAACCTGGAAGCTCTTTCCTCAGTTTCCATCAGGCTGCTCTGAAAGGCAGGAATCCCTGGAGGTGCCAGTAGGAGCTCCAGTTGATTGTTGCACACAAAGGGACAGCTCTGTGTGGAAATCTTTTTGTACTATGCATCAAATAGTCATGTAATAATTGTATCGTTTTCTCTGAAGAGCCTCAAAGCAACTGATTTCAAAGGCAGGAAGAAGCGAATACCTGGAGCTGTCTAATTACAGACTCTGAGATATGCACAGCAAAGTATTAAAATAAATGATATAGATGGATTATCAGAGAAAAGAGCAGGGCTGATAAGCCATATTTTGTATACTAATCCTGACTGTTTGTTTTGCATTCTTTGAGTCTTTTAAGATGACAGGTTCTGATCAACTGCTTCCCTTAGAGGTTGGCAGCTTTCCTGCACTAGCAGTTAATTTCTGTTTGATGTTCTCAACTTTGTGTCAATGTACAAACTACTGTTAAGATATATAGCAGCGATTAAAATAATTCATCCATCTGGTTATAATTAAAGACCTAGTTAAATGTAATGACAACTTGATGTAGCAAAGCCAGCTCTCATCTTTTAAAAGGGCTGTGTACATTCAGAAACTAATGCTGTAAATGGGTGACAGACTACTGCAATGTGGCCATTAAATTCAGGGGAATTAATTAAACTTGTTTCATAAAAAAGCCTTAATGACATTTACTGGCGAGACAAGTAAGGCAGAAATTGCAAGTATCCGTGATTGCTCCCTATGGAATCTCACTGCTTCCAGAAGGCCTCAGCAGGCCCTCCAAGCACCACAGCAGACACTGGACTGAGGCAAAAGGGGGTCATGAATTTGCTCTCCCATAAGGGTTATAACTGCAAATTTAAGTCTCTGCTGGCTGGTCCCCAACTAAGAAAATAAAGACAGGGAGGGTACAAACACAATCCTGACACTTTGGGCATCTTCAGCTTTGTGAATGGGAAACTTTTGTGAGGATCAGAAAATACATCTGAACCATGGAGACAGATAAAGATTCATTAATCCTGGGAAATAAAGCAAAGACATCTCAAATAAGCGGGAAGAACTGCCATTCCACTTTATGACTTTACCTGCTGGCAACAGGAAAGATGGCCCACTTATCCAAAATATTGTATGTTGTGGCAGAAAAATCTCAGGGACTTCCACCACCTTATGTCAGATTCAGGATTTCTGTAGTTTTGAACAAGACCAGGATCAGCTTCAGAAGCTGAACTATGTAATAACTGATGCTGACTTTGCATTGTTTTGGCTCTATCCAAGTGTCTTTCAAAAACTTCCAACGAAGTAGAAAATGGCAATGACTTAATTTGGGTCTAAAGAAACATTAACTTGATCTGAAGGGATTACTTTATTTCAATATGGAAGTGTTTTAAAGAGGCGATTTTGAAACACAAGCTCCCTTGAATTGTTAGATTAAAAGATCCACCTGATTGGAATGTGGGGGTTTTTTTAATAGAAAAACGATTTTGCAGAAGTGTCATATATTTGTGAAACAATTTGCATAACTAAATCTGACTTTTTTCTGAAAAAATCTTTCTGTTTTCACTGGAATCTGTTAGCCAAGCCAGAGGCTGGGAATACTTTTCAGGTTTTGGCAGTCACAAAGAGATTCTTGCCTGATTCCATTATTCCCTTTTCAATTAATTCTGCAAGTATAAAACAGTGCAGTCTCCACAGAAAACCAATGCAGCAGAAGAATATAATCAGAATCTTCCTTATCTCTGCAATGTTATTTGAACAGGTGAGTGCAGTGAAGCCTCCCCTCATTCCTACCTTCCATTCCCATTCTGGGTGTAAAATAAGATGGTGCTGAAAATTTCATTGGTTTAAAGCTTTTTCCTCTTTTGTCCTCCTTGCAGTTAAAAAAGAGAAATCCAGCCATAAAGCTCAACTTCCAGCCTGTGCCTTGACTTTCCATCTGCCCTTTAAATATTTTGTGTTATATTCTTGATTGATTAATCCACAATACTTACTTGATAAAGCCCCAACGCAGAGTGGAAATGCTATTTCCACATCAAAATCATAACCTGCTGAATGTACTCTTCATTGGCTTTAAAGCCTTTTGCCAGCTGATTTTATTTTAGCATAGGACTCTCAAGCAGATCTGAAGTTTGAGTTTGGGGTATTTTCTTTGCTTTACCCACATATTTTAATTCTTTTCACCAGCAAACTGTGAACAACCTTTTCCTGTGTCCAACCTCTTTTACTTCATTAATAGGTGTTGGAGATTTCTTACTTTGAAGCACCTTTTACAATTCCTAGCAAAGTGCCTGATACAACATGATAAAACTGGCAAACTCCAATCCTTTCCTCACTGAAACTCCCCTGTGGATCAGACACCACAATGAGATTTCTGCAGTGCACACGCCTCTGCTTCTACAGCTGGTCCAGGTCCAGAAGTTGTGAAACAAAGGCAGCTGTTAACAGTTCCAACTGGCCAAGGGAAAACCCAGAGGAAAAGAAATCTCCTGAGAAGACCCAGAGCCATGAGATTTGCAGTCAGATAGCCAGCCCAACTCTCAGTGACCTCTCGGAGAGAAATGAAAACGTCTGGCCGCTTGTCAAAACTGAACATCCAACCCCGTTGCTGAAGGAAACCCATAGTAAGAGATAGCCAAAGCAATATCAAAGGCACAAAATCCATGAGATATAAGTAATGGAGTTGTTTTAGGAATAGCCTTTTCTGCAATGCACGCTCTGTACTGTTCCATAATTATATGCAGACACACCAGTTCCTGTTCTGCCCTAATCAGGATAACACAATCCTTACTGCCTTGAACACACAACCTCGGCGTCCCCTTTTGGACATTTCTTGATGGGCTAAAACTGAGCCAAAATGTCAAAATATTACAGGAGGCCAAAGGGAGAATTGCCAATATTCAGACAGAGCAGCTCTTCCATCAATGACAGTTTTGTCTCTCTCTACATTATAGTCACAATCTCCATCCCCCAAAATTATTTTGTGCTAGTGAACACAAGCAAAAGTTAGTTCCTAATCCTTCCAGACTAGTGGTTCACAGTCTGAGTACTGGGTATAGCCATTCCTAGCAACATTTTAATCAGGGAGGCAACATAGCCATCCCCTGGCAAGCACAGGGCAGCTGGATTTGGGATCTAGAGGGAATCAATGGCATAGACAGCAGAGCTGAATTCAGAGGACACTCCAAACCCTACTTGAATGAATACAAAGCCATGAATACAAATATTCTGGGAACTTGACTTGTTTCAGCCATTCCAGGACCAGTTTGCTTTAATTTATCTCGCTATTCAAAAATGAACCACTTGAATTTTTAATTCAAGTCAAAACAAAAAGCTCTATATTTTGGGGCCAGTGTGGAGGGAGTAGGGGAAATCTGCCTCACCCTCAGCTACTGCAGAATTGACCAGCACAGAAGTCAGGATTAAGGTTCAGCATGAAACAGGGAACCTCAGCTAAGAAGCAAGGCCAGAGTCCCCTGGAGTAGCCAATGTATAACTACAACCTCATACCCTGAATGAGAGGGCTCACCACAGGTTTCCATGGCAAATCTTTCTCCCTATTTCTCAGAGCCCAGCATTATTCTGCTTCAGATCAGCTGCTGTCAAAATTATCTTCCAAGATAATCCTAGATCATTGCCTGAGACAACAAAGCAGATGGAATAATTTGATTTTTATTATGGCCAATTGAAACCAGCCATGAGGATTTATCAGACCTAGAGGGAACAGGTATTGCTCAGTCTTGCTGTAGCTAAGTAGGACATACAATGCCAGGACAACATGGAAATGTAAGCCATGCTCCTAGAAGTTAACTGAAGACTGAGACAGTGTGGCCAGGTACTGCCAAGCAGCCAGGCTGACCCTTCAGCAACGCTGGGCAGACCTGTGGCCCCTCTCAGCACCCCACCACCAAACAGCCCTTGCACCACTGAGGTGCCCTAGGACACTTACACCAGCACTCAGTGGATTCGTGGCCCACCCTTCCTCAGGGTGACACCAGGGAAGTGCCAGCTGAAGGAATTCACCAACACCTCCACCAGACCATGCTGCCAAGAGAAATTCAGCTGGACTTTTACCCTAACACCCTTCCTTTACGCAATTCTTATCTCTTTCTTCACAGGACCTCCTCATCAAAATCTCCTTGGCACAACCCAAGCTGGTCTTCCATCACCAGGGGCAGAAGGAGCTGAGTGTGGAGGCAATTTGTTGCTTGGAGCATGTATCATTCCTCCAGTCAGCGTGTGCATCTGGCCAGCCTTGCTTGGACTGCTTTACAGAGCAGTGGACGCTGTCCAGAGCGCTCTGCTCAGTGTCCCTGACAAGATGGCCATCAAAGACTGGGTTAGGGGTCAGGCACCCAAAGCCATTAGCACTCCAAAGTGATTGATTATCATCATGTGTGGTCTCAATCAAGAGCCGGTAATGAGCTGCATTCATTAATCCCATTTATATGTTTGCATAGTCCAGTCTTGAATTTCAGAGAATAAAAAGGCTTCATACTGAGATCGGCACATTGCACGACCTGGCAAGGAGGAGGACGACACATAAAGGATTTGCATAGAACTCTGCATTTTGGGAATTTCAGCCCAGGTGCCAAGCAAATGCCAAGCAGAGTGGCTCCACAGCATGGCCTGTGCACCTCTCAGCAGCACCATGCCACAAGCTTGTTTCTCCAACTCTGTGCTATACTTTCATCTGTACTTATTTGATGTTTTCCTTAAATTCTAAAATAAGTCTCCGTGACCACAGCTCTATCCAGTGTTATATCCACTCCAAGTTTCTGTTCCTTTTTAGACCATTATGGGTTCTCTGCCACTTTAGTGTTTGATAACCCCTTTTTTTTCTTCTTATCCCCTCCATCAAAAACCTCATGTTCTGAGTATGTCCCTGCCACCTTTGGCTGTGCTGTCTTCCTCAAGCCATGCCCCTGTGATAACCTTCAGCAGAGAGCCCCATCAGAAGTAACTTGACCCTGTGCCCTACCCTCACAACACACTTGGAGCAGGCCAGGCTTCCATCCTGTGCTGAGCCCTACACATAAGCCCAGGTTCTTTTCACTAGCATTAAAGCCATGTTTTCCTGCTTCCCCTCTTCAAAGGTTCCCTAAAGGAATTATAGAAGATGAAATCCTGTCTCAGTGGAAGCAAATGGGAACTAAAACAGGTTGCCACTGACTTTAACAAAGCTGGGACTGACCTCAGCACTCAGAGCTCCAGCAAAAGGCTCTGTGCTTCACACAGAATGATGAGGGGGTTTTCAGTTTCACCACTTCCAAAAATACTCCAAAACATCAGTGAGCACACTTTCAATGCATTTAACTCTGTCAGAAGACTTTCATATTGATCAACTTACTGACCAGAACAGCACAAACATGCCGGAACACAAATCCTTTGCAAAATACATTAAATTTGAACCAGCTCACCCTTAAGTAGAAACAATTTATTTTAAAAGACGTTGGAAACTACTCACCTTAGATAACTCAAGGAATCAGCTAATTGCATGCTTGGATGTCCAGAAGCTGTCACTACTTTTCCCAGTATAAATTCAGTACACAATGTAAAAAATAAAGTTCTTTCCAAAAGTTGAGGGGCTTGTTGGGCTTTTTTTCAGAAAGGTATTACTTGGTTAAAAATGGATTTGAATAATAAATGCTTGTGAGTGTTCCCAGGCCTCTTTTTTGTAGAAATGCTTTTAGCATTTCATGTGGGGGGAAAAAAAAAAAATATACCAGTGAGAGGTAATGATATTTATCCACTCTAATGCAAAAGAACAGCAAGTATGTTAAAGGCAACCAGCACACAATTGTGTAAGCTATTCAAAAATTTTACAACTATGCACTGAAACCTAAAATAAACAAGGTAAGGGTGATACTGACTGCACAGTAAACTTAAACACTTTTATTTTTCTTTTTCAAATCCCTAAAGCCCACTACACAGGCTCACCTTCCATGTGATGCCACACATTGCTGGTGCTCTCTGCTGCAATGCCCTGCTGAAAATAATCTGGTGGGGAGGGTAAATTCCACGGCCAGCATTAAATTCCTTTTCCTATATCACACCCATAATCCACAACAAGGAATTCTTTATTTCTTCAAAGGAAAGACCACCTCTGCTAACACTTCTTGACTCACAGCAGAAAGCCAGGAAATACCTGGGTCATGCCCGAGGGTGCCAGGATGAAAAAGCACTCAGAGGGCTCTTCAAAGCACCGTCCTGGTGGTAGAAGAAGCAAGAGGAGTCCTGGAAATGCTCCTTCCAATGATCTCTAGAAAGACAGGATCAGGCAGAGAGGTATCATCCACAGAGTCTCTCATAGAACACGAAAGAAATTGAAAGATGAAAAGCTGTTTTTTAAAACTACTGATTGGAAATAAAATGAGAGAGCAGGGAGAGTCTTTGTTTGCTCCATAGGGAGACAATGGCAAAGGACATAGAACTGGTCTCCTGAGAAGTCTTTTGCACTGGGATTCAGTGATTCAGGAAGTCTCTCAGTACAAGATTTTATAGACCAAGCTACCTACTTCTATGAATACACAGGGATAATTGATCATTCTTTAGGTAAAAACCCAACAGGAGAGCAGCAGGTGTCAATGCTGACAAGCAGCTGTTGCCTCCAAAGCCATCTTCTCAATTAAAGAGATAAAAACCAACAGCTGAGCTCAGCCTTGGTGCCCATGAGACACCAGACAGGGTGGAGGGAGCAGTGCAGTCCCAGGGGTTCACCAGGCCACCCCTGGCTCTATGGCTTCAGGCAAGCTGTCTTCTCTTCCCTCCTGCTTCTCCTGGGTTAAACTGCACAAACCAGCAGCAGGATGAGCCCTGCTCTCTGGCCACAGCCCTCTAAGCTCAGTTTTAGAGGGGAACGGGGAAAATGGAGCTAGAGTTGTGTTCACATTGCTGAAAGAAGGTTTTGCCTTTGTCTTCTCTGACCGTTTCCTTTTCACACATGAGTTTAACAGGAACATGGGGGTATACAAGTAAACAAGTGTTTCTAAACATAAATCCTTATTTCATTAACTCAGAGGGACTATAGGAACTGTGCCCTCCCCCTCAGCTCACACAGGAGCTGCTGATTACAATATAAATATGTGGCACATCCCATGACTCCAGAGCTGTGCACCTTCTGTCTGCTGGTGACCTTCCTTCACTTGAGAAAGGATCTGCAAGGCTTCAGGTTACAGCTTTATACAGATTAGAATAAAATTTACTCTGGCTTTTAACATTTAAGAGCTGTAATGGTTTAGTGCTTCATTCAGAGCAAACGAAGAGAAGGACAAAAAATTCATAGACAACCCTCCTTCAGAAATAGGAAAAAGAAAATGATTCTAAAACCCCATACAGCCAAAAGGTCTTAACAGCAGCACTACAACAGTTTAATGGGTGAATCCAGGAAAGTATTCACACTCACCAGCTCATGTCTGCAAAAATATCTATCACATGCACAGCCTAAATACAATCCTAAAACACTCACATGGAGAGGCTGCATGAGTTGCCAGTCACTGGGGAGAAGAGCTTTTCACTCCCTCACTGTGTTTGGGGTTCATACAGCTGGTTTAAGTTTTAAAGGGTCTCAGCTGGCACTCTCAGCAATGGAGAAGCTCAGTCATGCAGCACTCAGGGGTCATGGGGCAGCTTCAGCAAAGGAACAAATTCAGCACAGGAAGGTCCATGTCTCCTGGCTGGTTGTTTTCTGTTCCTCTCATCTTGCTCAGCTCCCCACAACTTGCTCCTCAGCAATCAGTCAACAGTTTTGGCAGTGGGGAGAGAGACCATCAGCTTCTAAACTCAAAAAAAGTTCATCAGAGAACACTGGGGGGAAAAAAAATCAATTCTCAAGCTCTGTAGTTTCAATGTTTCCTTAAACCCACCAGTGTGCAGTTGAAAGGAACCTAATTAATTAGAGAGGTGACTGAAAGGGAGTTTCTCTAATACACCCACCCTAATTTGGGTGGGTGTATGCCAAAACTTGAATGCTAATCAGCAAGTACCTTCCTGAAAGAAATCTTTCAGTCGTCTTCCTTTGCTGTGCTTTGGTTCCCATCACAAAGCAGGCTCAGGGCACAGGACCTGAGCCTGAACTCTCTCCCATCAAAGCAAGCTGGAAGATGTGCTCCACCTGGGTCCACAGCACACCCACAGTGAAACCCTGACTTCCAAAGGTTGGGACAAGGGTGCTACAACTTAAACACAACACAATCAAAAGGGCAAGAGCCTCCTCCTGATGGAAATTTACACAGTGATTTTTATAAGCCAAAGTTCTGAGATCCTGTTTGCAGCCTCATCCCTGGAAGTGTTCAAAGCCAGGTTGGATGGAGCTCTGAACAGCCTGGTCTTGTGGGAAGTGTCCCTGTCCACAACAGAGCAGGTGGAACTGGGTGATCTCTGAAGTCTCTTCCAAACCAAACCACTCTGATTCCATGACTTAGATTTTTCTTCTTTGAAAGAGTCTTGTAACAGGCTCTGCTGGTGTCCAGCTAAGACAATCCGTGTAAATTTAAATTCTGCAAAGCTGAGGAGATGGAAGTCTATAAATATCATTGTTTTGATACACATTCATCTATCTCATCATCTAAAAAAAAAAAAAGTCAGGAGTCTTCCATTTCTGAAAGCTCAGAGACACAAGAAAATGAAACATAAATGAAGGTCCTGAGTTGCAGGTCCTATAAAGGGATTCCTACAACTTTTATTGCTGTTCATCAGGGATCAAAAAATTCCAGCTGGACACGGGGTAGAAATGAGTCTTATGTCATTACTAGAATTCACAGACTCTAGAAAATTTATAAAGCTCCAATTAAAAACTGGAAAGAAAAATATTTTGGCTAATAATAGAAAGCGACAAAAGGGCCAGGTTCCTTAGTTAAACACTCATCTTCCAAATCCTGACTAAAAGATGCTGGAAATCTGTGACACACAGAAATTCTAGATATAGACTCGTGATTTAGAAGCAATTTTCCATCCATAATGGAATTAATGTTTGTTTAAAATTTTCAAAAACTACATTTCCTATAAAAATTAAATGTTTATATAAAATATTTAGTGTTTTTAAAACATGGTAGGATGTTACTTTTTTGTTCTTTCTTATTGCTCAAAATCATGTCTTATCACTGGTGCTGATCTTTTCCAGATTTCTTTTTCAGCTTTTTCTTACTTTGTTTGGGGTTTTTCTTTGTTGTCTTTTTTTTAAACTTCTCTAGAGTTTCTATCGTCCTTTGCAACTTTTTAACACCCTTGTTCTATTGCATCCAGGATCAATAAAGGATAAAGAGAAAAAACCAAAAATATCAAAAGTCCAAAAGATTAACATCTCTATTTTTAATGAAAAAAAGCAAGAAAAATTATGTTTATGATCTAGTAAGAAAGTTGTCTTTCATTGGAAACATTTTCAATGGGAGATGTGAACAAGATATATTGCCAACATTTAAATTTATCTAACTTCATTGAACTAGTTTTGTCTAACTTTAGTCATCTTGATGTTTAATATATGAGAAGAAAATAGTTTGTACAAGAATTACTGCTATCGTTGAGATCAAATTAGAGCTAATAATAATAACAATAATAATGTTTGTTTATGTAAGGTGTTTCTACAGCCTTTTTACTAGTCAAATATTTCACAGGCCTAAAAAATGTAGATTAAATTAAGGTTTTTTTACTCTTTGATGACACATGTCCCTGAAGAAACATCTAAACTGAACTGCTAGGAATTTGGAGAAGAAAGTTGTAGCAGGGCATTGACCTCATATGAAAACAGAGAAGTAAAACATAAGGATCATGTTTACTCTGTATGAGTTTCCTGTCGACACTGTTTATTATTGAGCAATAAACACACTTGGACTGTAGAGATATATCTTTAGAAGAGGTATTAAGAATCAAACAGTTTCTGTAAATCTTCTGAGTGGTATTAACATTCAGATTTAAACAAGGTTCCACACATAACACGCATTTGATCATTTAACAGGTCCACTTCTAAAATATTTCTGGCTGCAGATGTCCAGTTAGTATCTGATTCTTCCACTGTCCTTGGCCAAAATGCTGAGATTTAGTCTTATTTTAACTAAACATGTCCTAAGTTATTTTTACGTGTGTCTCTTGGGCCTCAATTTCACTGCAGCAAATTTCTGCTGTGGTGATAGGCTGTGAGTGTTCCTTTCCTCCATTTCCCCTCATTTACCCCACTTTGTGGCATTATCTGATAAAAATGCTGAGGGCACACTCCCTCCCTCCCTCCCACAAAATGGGACACGAAGAAAAGGCATCCCCACATGACTGTCCCAGCACTGGCTGGAGTCCTGAGGGTGACTGACAGCACCAGGCTGGTGACACTGAGCTAGTTAGAACTTGGCTCCTTGAGCACGAAGTAAAATCTCCTCCAAACCTCCTCCATTAGCACCAGCACATATGCATGATGTCCCAGAACCTGGAATAGGGGTGATCGAAGGAGTATTTCTCCAGGTTTTCTTATTTAAATTGCATAGGGTCACTCAAAACCCAAAATGTTTCTGTTTGCTTGTCAAAAAGTAAATATTGGAGAAAGTGCATTTCAGACTGAAAGAAATACTTCATTATGTTCACAAATGGCAAGTCTTTTTTCCCATTTGAGGGCACTTCTTTACTTTTAGAATTATTTTTTTTTTTTTGTAAGCTTTATTGAACCTGATCTTGGAATTCCATTTCAAAACAAAGCCCAAGCCTTTCATGCAAAATGCACTGAAGTGACAGCTCTCACTTCAGTCGTTTTTTCCAGGGTGTGAAATTTGGGCCGAAATGGTTTTCCAAGTTTGACTCCAAACACTTTCTGTTGAACTGAGTCTGATTTTTCAGCAAATAAACCAGAGGAGTGACTATTTGTTTTGACTATCTGCAAAAGTAATACTGGCAATTCCACCATTAACTTTTTGTCAATGACTAATGCAAAGACATGAGGGACCAACCCCGCTTTGCCAAGGGCCTTGGCAGTGTGGATGGGTGATAATGAGAGACCTAAATGCTAACTAAGCTCTCCATGGTGGTGTGTTTGTGTTGAACCCACAGCATGTGCCCCAGCCCGGGGCTGGGCAGCCCATCCTGCCCAGCTCTGATTTCCATCTGGAAGAAGCCTGGTTCTGGGTCTCAGTGTCTGTGACAAGTCTTGGTTACAGTGCCCAAATACCCCCAAAGTGGCCCTTCAAAGCAGCTACACATGTAAGAATAGTATCCAGCAAGTGTGTGAATACAGCCAACCTTCTCCCACTCCTCAGAAAGTCAATGTGCAGAGCAAACCCCTCCTCTGACTTGTCAACACGCGCTGCCTCTCCGCTTGGCCTTTCGAGATTCCAGCCCAGACGGAAGGTGATGGGAATTGAACTTCGGCTCTCAAGAGCACCTGGCTTTGTTATCTCTAAGGGCCCAGGAAGATTTCAGGCACTATCAGTCCATGCCATGTCCTGACACTTGACTCACAAAGTGGCACTGGTGTTGGCTTACCTCCAGGCTGCAGATAGCGACTGTCAGCAGTGAGGTGAAAATGAATGGGAGTGGAACAGAAGCAGAGATCCTACTGCTTCTTTTGGGAAAACACAGCATCCCGCATTGCTGAGGAGTCCTCTCTCTTCTGACTCTCTCTGAACATCAAGATTTTTGCTACAGAGAGTCCAGGAGGTTTGAACAGCCTTTTGTAGTGCATTACCTCCATTTCTGCAGTGGCCAGAGAGAAATACTGAAAACCCTGATGGATGTCAGACCAAGACTCTGTGTGGATCCCAGAAACACAGCTATGACACAGATGCCAAGCATCACTGAAAGCAAGGAAGTTTCTCATTCTCCCCATGCAATTTGTCTCTCCTCCCAGAAGACAGGTATATTATTATGTGCAGATATATTCTGTATTTCCTATTCAGAATGAAGAAACTGAAAACCCCTAGCCCCAGACAACACACCAAGTCACAACCCACAATTTGATCTGAATGCACTTCAGCCAGAAGCTCGAGCCTGATGATAATAAGCTGACATCTCTCTGGGAACAGATACCAGGCTGCAAAACTGATCTTCTGCCACTGTTGAGCTGTGCCTGTGTTACGTGCATAAGACAGATGCAGGAATGCCCTAGGAAGGAGGCAGATACTGCTTTCAATGAGAAAGCAGATAACAGTGAAGAAAGCAGCTGCTTTAGAGAAACTTGGGTGCTTCTAAAGCATTCACAACTGCAGAGGCATTTAGTGTTTGCTCTTTTATCAGTGCAGCTGCAAGTGATAATTCAACCTCCAAGTGGTCCGTGCTTTTGTTCTGTTTGAATTGAAAAATGCCCAAACAAAAATCCCTGCATTGTATCGGGATTATATGCTTGAAAGGAACTGAACAAATTGCATTTAGAATGATCAAAATGATCCATTTTCCTTACCGTGTTGCTGGTAGACAAAGGTTGGGGTTTGAAAATCAAATTTTACCACTATCAATGTTACTGCCTGATGTGAGTGCAGTGATATAGCTTTATCAGGCAAATTCCAAGACAGATTTTCCCAAAAGACAGTTATCTTTATTATCCTCCTCTTGCAAACAGCAGTTGCCAGTGTCATACACTGACACTTCACTAGACATCCTAAGCATCTTTATCATCTCAATATCCCAAAATAGAATGCCTTCTGTATACTGATGTCTCCACAAGAACACACTTGCAAATGCTGTCCATCCTTGTATAAAAACAATAGTAATCACTCTTGCAAATTACTGCACTATAAATATTGCTTCTTACAGAGTCCCATGTTTGAGACAGAGAGTAAGGCCCAGCTTCTGGTATATTTAGGAACCTCATTCCCACTAAAAGTCCAGCCTTTATCCTGGTTTAAGTCTCACCTTTTGTGAGAGGTACCACTGTGTCTACAGACAAGAATCTCCAGCACAACATGAGGTTGATGCTGCACCCCAAGATCTGAGCTCACTGCCCACCCCTACAAAACAGCACTGCCAGTGTTAGGGACCTGTATTTAGACAAGTATCTGAATCCATGGAGAGATTCAGCAGGAAAAACATCCCAACAGAAGTGCCTACTGGATGCTCCCCGCTTCCCAAACAACAACTTCCCCCAACAGAAATGTTGATTTAAACCATTCATGCTAACATGAGTGCAGGATAAGGTTATGTGATTCTTGGAGCCACCACGCCAGGTCATGAATGATGTAGTAATGAAAAGAAAATTCCATGTTCTTTGCCCAGCAAATAAAGACAGGATTGTGAAACCTGCTGTGCTGAGCTCTGTTTGGTGTGGGCACAGATTTGCAGAGGAGCCCTGCACAGAGGATGGAGACTTTTGAACATCATCCCCCAGACATTTCTCTTAAATTTCTTAGAGCTGAGCGCTGTGAAAAGTTGTTTATGAATGCAAGGTCTGATATTTATACCCCCGGTCCAAGATCCAGGCACGCTACCTGTTCACAGAAACTGATGTCCCATTAAATTCTGCTGTGCCAGCCATCCATGTCCTGGGTCAGAAACTACCAAACCCCATTGGGAATTGCCCTGGAGTGTGATGAAATCCCTTCCCCACAGCTTGGCAAGCTTTAACTCTCCTAACCTCTACACAGAGCTGAATCCAAAGAGGTTAAGAGAGAACCTCATCATAACCCCAGGACTTTCCTGCTGAGTTACTGTACTAAAATCTCTCCTGGGGAAGAAGCAGTGACCCCAGGGGAACAAACAAGACTTTCTGAGCCTCAGTTCCAGGGTGCTGCACATCCACAGTTTCCACTGATCATAATAAAGGGTCACCTCCTATGGAGAGTTCAGATTATTTAGATTCTGCAATTGCTCATATTACCATGTCAAGAGGGGTTTTTTTTCAGGACATCATTATCTCCAATTTCCTAGGCTTTCAATGTTTTTCCTAGGGATAATCCCTTACAATGTGGGGTTTTTTCAATACATGCACTGAACAAAGTTTTCATACATGGAATGTAGAAGTTTTTATACAAACTTTCTAAAAAAAACCTAAAGCCTTCAGTTACAATTTGGTCTTTAGAGAGGTGCGAAAGCTTTGCTGCATTTTTAAAAGCAGAGCATTAGAAAAGATTTTTTTCCTGGCTTAACTGGCCCTGGAGTTCAACCTTAGCCAAGCTAATAATTGAGAAAGTAAACTAATTACCACGTTATGTCCAGAGCCTGCCCTGCCTTAGCATCACTGACCCAATATTGTCACATTGCACCTTCTTTTCCACACTTCTCAAAATTCATTTCAGTGAATCAGAGATGGTCCTGGATCATCCACTACCTTGGCATAGCAACCACAAGGAAAAAGCAGCTGTGCAGCGATTTTAGAGCATCCACTGTCTCTGCTAAACAAGCATTTTCATGACAAAAGTCAAGAAATAAATAAGAATTTCAAGAAGTTCCTGAGACCTCTATTTAAAGTGCCTTAAGTTGTAAGTTCAAGGAAGGCAACGCCTTTGTGACAGCACAGCTGTCGATTAAAAAGATTCCCAGGGCCTCCTGGTTAGTCTGACTCTTGGTCTTTAGAATTATATGAATATAGGCTTAAGACCACCCAAACTCTTTTTTTTTTTCCTTTTTGAGAGTGGGAGAGAAAGAGAACATGCACCCAAGCGAGTGAAAGAGACCATTCCCCTGGTGCTGGCCAAGTGTAGTTTTACAGTACCAAAGATGTGACAGACAGCCCTGACCTGTGACAGCAGCTGTATTTACACTAGAGCCTAGCAGGGAAAGCACACTGGAGGGGATGGTACATACACTGCAGGATGCACTGGCCTTTGGAGAGCTGCTTTAACCCACATGTGCAGAATCCAGCTGCAGGAATTTAATTCCCTGCCAAAACACCACCGGGGGTAGCTGACTTTTGTCTCTTGCTTAGTGAGTACGTGGCTGATTCTGCACCTAAATCTGAGCTCTCTACCAGGAAGCATCCCACAATAGTGGACATATTCTTCTACAGAGCCAGAGACAATCCTGATTGTATCCTATTTTATTAGCATCACCAGCCTGACTGAAGTGCTGAAGGAAACAAGATGACAGCAAACAAGTTAAGCAGCCTCAAGTCTGCAGGACAAGGTTAGAAAATAGAGGGAAATAAGAGCTTAAAATCTCCAATTCATTTTTTAAAAAACCCAATAAACTGCATAAAATTTAAAGTATCTGTTCTCAGCAGAGAGGAAGGAGGCAGAAATAGTTCAACTAGCACAGTTTAGCACCTTATTGAAGCTGATCTCCTTAGGTTCCCTGGTTCCCTGGCAGTCCATGGAGAGAGGAGGGGAGGCTCCTCCAAGGATGAGGCAGAGCTGGAACCCCTGGCTCTCCACTGAGGATACAGCAGGGCAGGAATCCAAGACAAGCCCCTGGGAGGCAGGGGCTGTGCCCCTTATAGATCTGGGCTCAAAGCAATCCATTTGTCCTTGGTCTCTTCAAACTGAAATCCATTACACAGCCTTTGGACAACATTTCTTTGTTTTCTAATTGATTCAGGCTTTCTTAGGCTGATCTCTCAAGACAGAGTTTAAACAAAGAGAAACAGAATCAAATACTTGCTTTTTCAGCAGGGAAAAGTAAAAAAAAAAAAAAAAAAAAAAAAAAAAATTTTTTTTTGACATAGGAAATAAAAAAAAAAAAAAAAAAAAAAAAAAAGAACATTTTTCTGTCTTGGGCTGTAGTTTTCCCATGCTGCTCCCATCTTTATTGTGCTTCCTTCACACCATGAGTTCTCGGATAGCAAAGAAAAGAGTCAATGTCTTCAAGAATAAAAGCTGGCAGGAAAATCAAATTAAAAATGGCAATCATATTTGCAGCAATATAGGTAAAATGATGACCTTTTGACCTTTTTTATTTATACCACTTCAGGTATCAAGTAGTTCAGAGCCCTGTTTTGCCAGCTCCCTGTGCATGGAAAGGAAACAGCCATCACCAACACATGGGAAGCATAACTGGCCAGTATCTTCAGGTGCTGAAGCTTTAAGCATGTTCACATGTCCCATTAATTCCTTTATTACCAGCTGCTTTTAATCCCCTGCCAAAAGCAGGTGCTTTTATACTTCCCTGAATAACAGATGGAATATAGAGCTTGTGAACCAGGGTGCAAGAGTCAAGATATGAGGGGCAGATGGGACAGGTTGGTGGGGAAGGGATCAAGGAAGAGAGGACAAAGTTCAAAATCATAGGAAGAGTCAGCATGAATTTGTCATGTAAGAGGCTCCAGCAGACAGATCTCAGTAGCAGGAAATCCAAACCGTGGCAGGTTTGGACATAAGTTTTCAGCACGGGAACTGTTCCAGTCTGCAGGACCTGAGCAAAGGCACTGGTGCAGGCAGAGCAAGAACGTGCAGTGACTTTGGTTCAAGTTCGTTCTCTGCCACAAGCAAGATGTGGCTCAGTCCCACAGGAGTTGAAACTACCCTGACACAGAGCTCCTGCCCACAGGTTTGAGTCAGTGAGGGCAGCAAGAACACCCAGGAGGTGCTCGGGTCCCTGAGATGTAGCCAGCTATCCTCACAACTCTCTGAGAAAAGGATAATTACTCCAAAACATTGCTAAAACCTCTTGGTTTTAAAACAACTTGGGAGCCTTTTATTGCCTCTACCTGAAGCACTTCAGGCCAGGCCTGCACCAAGCTCTCATGTGTAGTACAAAGACTGATACAGAATTATAGAATGGTTGGGGTTGGAAGGTTTAAAGATCATCTCGTTCCAACCCCATGCTATGAGCAGGGACACTTCCCACGAGGCCAGGTTGCTCCAAGATCCATCCAACCTGGCCTATCCTGCATCATTTATCCTGAAGAACCCATGGAAGTGTTTTCACTCATTCACTTGTCCTGGTTTAGGTACTTATTATATAACCAAACCTTGCACTTCTGGCAAAATCAAATAGAAATGCAGTTCAAGATGGCAGTGGTGGCACATGAGCTCAAGGACTCAGTTCTGATTTCACACACAGAATCAGCGAAATCCGTGGATTCACAACAGCCACTCCTCTCACTGCACTCTCCTCATTTCTGAGAGGTTGGAAGGCTGTGAGACAACTTCAGCTGACCCAAGGACCCTCTGGACAACAGGAGCAGGGTTCCAGCAAGCCTCTCCTCCCCTTCACCTGGACAGCCAGTGCCCCAGGAAGGGCTTAGAGAGGAGAGCAGGCAAACTGCTGCAGCTCAGTCTCTGACGTAGGTAGACCCACCACCCCTGCTGCCAGAAAGAACCTTTCAGGGACTCCTTTCCACAATATTGGGAATTCCTGCAAAGCTCCCGTTTCTGACGTGCTGCTCTTATGTGAAATATCCACAGTGTTTGCAAAGAAGTGATTATGAATGACTAACCAGCCGTGCATATATTTCAAGCAAACTTGGAAACAACCTTGTTATTTTTGGAAACACGGACACTTGTTCGGGGCGAGCTGGCGAGGAGGAGTTACTGCGGAAAGTTCCCTAAAGAACAGAGAGTCTCTAGTGCCACCTACTGCTTTACTCTGGATTGTAACTTCAGATTTGAAAAAAGCTCGGAGACAAAAAGTGCCACCCTGGAAAAGCCCCAGGCTCACCCGGACCTGGCAATGACCCACACCAGATTCCTCATCAGAAGGTGCAAGAATACTGCCACAGAGAGAGATGCAAGAGCCAATCCTGCCTGGGAACTTTGCCACGAAGTACAGTGGCCCTTCAAAGAGCACTAAATTTTAATTACAATCAGCCTTTACTATTCTTTTCATGCACACAAGCAGCAAAACTAATAACAAGCTCAGTGCCTTCTCAACTTCACCACAGACAGCAACAGTAAGTTTCAAAGATACTCCAAATACATTGCAAAGATACATTGTATAAAATCCTAGTTCATTATCTTTTTAAACATTTGAAATTTTTTCATAATTTAACTTTTCAATGTAATTAAAAGTCTTCCTGCTACACAAGACAGAGCACAATTTCCCAGTTTTCAGTCTGCTGATCAGTCAGTATTGTATAAACCTTCACTAGGCTCACAAAATTTATTGAAAAAATAAGAAGAATTTTTAGTCCATCCCTCTGTGCTTCTATTCAACTGCCCAGTCAAACATATGACTGTTCCCTGAGTACATCTCAATTTTCCTCACCACAAATTCACAAAACATAGATGATTCCACAAAGAAAAACAGATACTGCTTTTGAATTCTGTGTTATAAACCAAAAACAAAACATGCAAAAATACAAGGGGAAGGTTGCTTTTCTCCCGCAGCTACAGAGTATCAAAGAGCAGTAATTAGAATTTGCTACTCAGTATAACATATTATCAAAATCACCAAAGAGACCATATCCATTTATTCATAAATGTGGTCTGGATTATACAGGCAGTGTAGATGCTTGGTTGGATGTGTGTCTGGTCTGGTTTGTGTTTGGTTTGGAATCCATTCACTTAGTCCTTAATTTGCCATTAAGGAACTGATACAGCAAGTGTGCACATTAAACATTTAAATACGGGTGCCTGGAGGCAGAGAGAGCTAAACAACTGCAAGTGGTTATCGCTGAAAGTTTAAACAAGTGATTTTCCTTCCTCCACAAAGATGAGGTTAAAGGTTGGACCAGACGACCTCCAGAGATCCCCTCCAACCTAAACTCTTCTATCATTCAAGCACACGTGCAAGTGCAGGAAAAGACAGCCAAGAAGTGGCAATGTCCACTGAAATGCTCAGGAACATCACTTCCCCTGCACAGCAGGACAAAGTTCCTACATGCAGCCCTTGGGACAATTCAGCCCACATCTTCAGAAGCATTTAGGTGACACACTGCCGGGTCATCAGCAGGATTGAGCTCCTTCACACCCAGGGTCTCACACAAGGCTTTACAGAAAGCTCAAATTCACCGAGTTCCCCACAGACTCAGTGACAGGAATTTAAGGGTTCTCAATCGTCTGGAGCATAAAACAGCACAAATTACATAGTCCTGAGATGTCTGGAAAGCCTGTGACCATCACAGTACTGGCCACCAAAGGGCTAAAGCCACCAGAGAGGATTTTAACAGCTGCTTTACAAAAATTCACCAGTTATATGTGGATAAGTTGTATCTCTCTAAAAACCTGACCTGAATCGCTCTTGCATCAAATGCCAAAGTCCTTCTACACAGAATAAAGGGATTTCATCCAATGTCTAATAACTACTTATCCCCATTTATTTTAGCCAAAACCAAAATCCTCACAGATTTTAATAAACATTGAATCCTGTTGCACTACTTTGAGCAACATTTTTGATAGAATAAAAAACATATCACAATAAAAAAACCATATCACATTTCTTACTCTGTTCCCCAAAAAACTCCTATAATTTGGCCTGTCTTACAAGAATTTATTTTTTTTTAAATTGGAAAAAAAAAAAAAAAAAGAAGGGGAAAAGCCTGCTTCAGCAGTGCAGAGCTTTTGATGGTGTCCCAATGTGATGCAGCTTACAACGGCAAGTGAAGAATGTTGGGTCCGTACAAGAAAAGACTTGGGAAAAAATACATTCAGTGTAATGGAAGACAGCATAAAAGACTCCTCAGGAACACTTCCCTCCAGTTCTGGGCTCCCCAGTACAGAAAAACCCCATAGATTTACTGCTGGGAGTCCAATGGAGTGCCACAAGGATGATGAAGGGACTGGAGCCTCTCTCCCATGAGGAGAGACAAGGAGAACTGGGACTGTTCAGCCTAGAAAAGCAGGCTCAGGGAGATCTTATAATCTATAAGATTATACCTTATAAATACCTGTTGGGAGAGCAGGAAGGAGAGGGAGCCAGAGACTTCTCACTGGAGCCCAGTGACAGCACAAGAGGGAACAGGCACCAACTGAAACAGGGGAAACTTCATCTGACCATAGGAAAAATGTCTTTTTTTTTTTTTTTTTGTTATTATGAGAGTGGTCAAACTCTGAGATAGATTGTCCAAAGAGGTTGTGGACTTGCTATTCTCAAAATTAGAAATCCCAAATGCCTCAGCTTACCTTGGTTCTTTTTAAAAATGCTGATAGAGACCAAATTCTACTCCATTAGGTCATGCCAGAATCATTAAGTTGCAATAAAAATCAACCAAAATGCAGAATTGCAGACCAGGTATAACATATACTGAAGTATCAAGACTCTTTCTTCTACTTAAATTTTTCTTTCCTTGATCCATTAGTGCATGTAGGAAAGATTTTAAGAGGGGGGATTCATACTGACTTATCCCCAAATAAAATGTTGCTGCATTAACTGGACTTCACCTCCTTTAATATCAGGTACCCACACAAATGTATGTTGTGGATCAAAAAATATTGCTTTTACCTCAGAAGGAATAAGACAACTCTTTTTTTTTCTTCTTGCTGGTATTGAATTGTAAGGGCTACAATCAGGTCTGAGCAACTGCAGATCCAAAGAATATGAAAGTACTGACATGAACTCCTCAGTTGAATTCTGTTTGTATCATTCTTTTGTGCTAAATGCCTGAATTTCAGCACAAAGCTTCCAGAAGAGAAGATAAAATACATGTCAAACTGTCTTCCTCCTACACAGGAACAAGATCTGCATCTATTTAAGGAACTGGCAGGATACATTAATTATGTCCCTGAGAACAAGGTTTGCCCAACTATCTTTAGTGGCTCAGTCTAACCAAGCTTTCAATAAGGGCACAGAATGGAGGCAACAGTGTACAAAGGCAGCAAGTGGCACTTAAAAAGCACAGCCTCTCTCTGCTGGCCTGAGCAAACAGCCATGGTTTCCGTGGTGGTTGTAAGGAATTTGCTTTGAATCTGCATTAAATAGCCAAATTTTCTACATCCTGTTTGATGCATTTCAAAAACATCTGTTTTGATTAACTTGAAATCAGTGCGGCACGTTAACGTCTCAGAGGAAATTAGGTTCATTTAATTTGGATTTTAAGGCTGTGGTCCCCTTGCCCTGGTGATATCAGGAAGGGCTTTCCATGTGGAGGTTGTGCTTCTGCCATGCCCAGTAATGGTGGAAGCCCTCTGGGCATGGAGTAGGATACCTGGAGCCCAGGTGTGCTTCGATTGACTTGCTGGGTAGTGGGGATTAATTCAGGGGAGGAACTGGCCAGACAAGAATTAAATCCTATGGGATACAAATTCTAGATGGAATCCTAAGAGGTGTGTTTCCACTTGTCTGATTTCCCCTACAAAGACAGAAAACAGCAGGAGCTGTTTTCACAAGCTTGTCTTGGTTTCAAGCACTGGAGGCAAGGGGTGACACAAGACAATTCAGAGAGAAATGGAAACAAATACAAGCGATGTCCCACCATTCTTGTGGGTAAGAATCACTTCCAGAGTAAAACACCTTTCCACATGCATCTGTTGGGGGACAGCAAGCTGAAAGATGGGCTTTCTCCACAGAAAAGGTAATTATCTTCTGGATAAGGAAAAAAACCACCAAAGTCAGTAGTACATCCAATTGAAAAAGCCACTCCAGTATTACAGGTGGTATAAATTCAGTTGCCCCACATTCCTATGCTCCTGTATCTGCAGTCACTCTGGTTTGATGAAAGCTCTCACCTAGAAAAGAAACAAGGAAAAGAACAGCACAGGTATCTTGGGAATCTTCAAGTGTCACTCAGTATGGACATCTGGTCAGGCAAACCTGCCCAACAGGAACACAGGGACACTGAAACAGTAAAATCAAAATACCAAAGTATCAGGATTAGGATCTATGGAAAACCTTCAGAAGGTGGTCACTGAAATATTTGAAATTACAGCATTAGGAGTACTCTACACACAGCTTCTAAGGGAGGATTCAAAGAAAATGGCTCAGATCTCTTTGTAGATGAAGTCCACTTTAATCCCACATTTTCTCAATCCCTCTCATTTTTAGATATCAGACGTTATCAACTTCCCACAGCTAAGATTTTCAAAGCAGATTAAAGACACAAATGGTTTTCAATAAATTTTAGATAACAAAGCCCTTGAAAAATCTCTTCTGTGCCCATTCAGCCTTCCAAGACAAAGACTGCTCCAATTGTGTATATTTCTTCACATAGGATCTGGCTCAAGACTGGGAGGTTGCACATGTAGCTGCAGAAATAATGGCTGGTCTGAGTCCTCTGATGAGACTTAGCAGTTGGTGAAGCTTCCAGGCTTTGAGCTTCTTTCTGTGGCAATCAAAGTAAGGCAGCTTTGCAGACCTTAGTGTCGTATTTCCTTGCTCCTTTCAAAAAACCATCTAGTTTTCAACACAGCTCTAATGATAACTTCACAAAATACTGTGGTTTTGCTTTGTAGATCATTTAAGTATTTTCTCTCATGTTGCTCCACAGCTTTACTGTGTCAGCTCCAAATGAATCAAAGAAATCTCTGAGCAAAAGCTGCTTGAAACTGGTAATGCTCTTCTGGATTCTCAGAGGAACCACCAATTTTGCCTGATGAGGTTCACTCGAAAGACTTCATTGACTTAAGCAAATCTTTCAACATGCATGGCAAGAGTTTAAAGTTACTAATGAACCACGAAACCAGGCAAATTTCTAGGGCTTTTTGAGAATGCTTTCCTTAATTCTAGCTCCACATCACAATTTTACCACCAAACTCACCATGCACAAGACCCATGGGAGCATTGTACAAGCTGCTGAGGAAAGCTGTGACAACCAGATTAGAATACCCAGCAGGCCCAGAGGACTAGAAGTTATTCACCAACTTGTAGGCCAGAGCTCCAAGGACCAGTCAGAGGGCAAGGTAAGGGCTGTCCAGAGCAATGCTGATCTTCTGGAACAAATAAGGGCTAGTTTGGTTTTCTCTTTTCAAACAGGGTTTCAATGTAAAATGCTTCACCAATACTGACAACGGTGTACTATGTCCAGGATAAAACTTCTGGACATAGAGAGGGACTCCATTGCCAAGCATCTTCTGAAATGCTCCTGAGGCAGCTTTTAAGGTCTCAGTTTAAAGAAAGATTAGAAGCTACAGAAAACACTTGAGCTACTGAAATCTAGGATCAGTCTTTTGCTCTGTTACAGCATCCCTATACAAGTTAGAGCACAGAGAATCTCTCTCCCCATTTTCCAAGCAATTGAGACTTCCAGCCTCATGGAAGTCATGGAAAAATAGAAGCTTTAAGGACTTCCCAGTGCTTAGTTGTAGCAAGGATGGGAAACATGAATACTTCATGTACCTTACCAAGAAGGGGTAAAATTCACAATGGTTCTCACCAGTGAAGGTGGAGGCTTGACCACTCTGAAGCCAGCTTTGGATCACGGCTGTGCTCCATCCTGGAGAGATGCTAAGCATAAACACAGTTCCTTTTGAAATCCAGAAAATGCACCAACATTTGGCAGCTCTCTGAGCAATGGAAACAATCATTTTTATTTCTAATTGTACTGAAGAACTCACATGTAGATTCTCCACAGCAGAGCCTGTTTAGCAGCAGGCCTCCTAAAGATCAGATATTCATAGTGCAAATACAAATTTACTGCAGCTCCAAAGAGTAATTGCATTTATGCTCTTGGTTACAGAAGCAGCAGAACCACCAAATTCCAGTTCCTCTTCACTAGTCAGAACTAGACTGACTTTACACCCCTTTACTTCAGTTTAAACATTATCATTTCCTTTTTCTTGTTTCTCAAAATCCTTCTGTATCTATATAAAAAAAAGATACATGAAAGGGAGAAGCCTTGTGTACTTTTTAACGTGTTAACTTTGAGGACAAAGATTAGAAACCTCTCAGTGACACAGACTGGAGTTAATGAGACAAAATATTCTGTGTGCATACTCTCCTCAAGGCAGCATCTGTAGCTCATGTGTAATGCAAACCATGTTAAGCAGCTCTGTCCAGCCTGATTTCTGTCCAGCTACCAAGGATTCTGACTGAATTTCACCAGACAGAAATGTGCAATTTTTCTGTCATTAGAGAGCACCCAGGGAAGTAGCACAACAAAATGCTTCCTGCTGCTGTTAAAGGCAGGAGGCTGTGATTTCAGCTCAGTCATCTGCTCTCACATTGAGTAATCCACAAATATTTGAGCTTTCTGGCAGCATAACCCCCCAACACCACAGTAGTAGAATCTTTTCCTCTAAATGTTCCAAGACATTTTCATGTTTGCCTTCTCAGGCTATTGATAGTAAACTGCTTAATAGGAGAGGGCATCTGTGATGCTTTTCCTGATTATTGATAACATCTAGAAGGCTTAAACATGGCCTTTCCTGCTTCAGATTTTAAAAGAGGTTAATTGAGATCAGATACTTAAAGCTGAACTTAATAGCAACAGATTAAGTGCACAGTCCAGACTATGGAACGAAATAATGTTAAAAAATATTTGGAATAGTTAAATTTATCCAGATCAGCTACACATGATAACTTCAGAGCACTTACAAAGAGAATGAAGGACACTGACCCATTCCTGGCTATCTGTAGAGTGCTCACTGGAAACACAGCTGGAACTCCAGGAGACCAGAACACTGATTTTTAAGAGATAGGGAAGGAGTTTAAGAACATTTAGTTCAGTCTGTAGACCTGAGTATAACCTCTACAATACAAAAGAGAGAGTAAGAAATGGATACATGCAACAGAACAAACAAAATTTCAGCTTTACAAGATAACTGGCTTAAAAAAGAATCAGAAGATTTAGAGAGTAGAGAGAGGGAAAAGAAGGAGATATGCTGCAGGATAGCAAACTGGGGGTTGGAGAGAAGTCAATTATTTGTTCTCTTCCTCCCCCAAGGACAGGACAAGAGTGAAGGACTACACTATAAAAATGAAAGAAACACAGCTAAGAGGTCAAAAAGATGTTTAAAGGTTGAGTAATAGTTACTTGTAGAGACTAAGAAATCACCTGTCACAGATTTCTAGACCCTGTCAGAGTGGTTCTGGCTAATTACTTACTTGATTGCAGTTATGCCTTCCAGCCCCCCCCACCAACTCTTGCCCCTGACATCCCATTTCATTGTTCCTTGTCTCACAATCTCTTCCTAGCACTTCCTTCCCCAATGATGGGGGAGGACTTTAAAGAATTCTGCCTCAAGTGAATGATGAATTAAGATAGAATTTGTGCCACTAATGAGAACGTTTTTCAGCCTTTGATAGACCAGTGGCTATGGTGACTACTTGTGCTACAGAGTTGCCTCCACTGCAGCACAGTCATGAACAACTTAAAAACACATCTTGAGATTTTCTAGGCATGAGATAGAATTCCTAAGGACATCAATAGCTCCTGCATAGTGCAGCTTCCAAATTTTTTCCAGTTTGCAAAATACATTGTGTCAGTGGAGAAATAAGCTGTGGTCCTCTAGTAAAAGCCTTCATGACAATAATCCATGTGCAGAAGGCAGCAGAATTACGATGAACCACTGGACTCTGGCATTTCTTTCCTCTGAGAGCTTCATAACTTCAACATTGTATTACCATCAGCTCTTTCCCTGGGATCTATTTTACAAGGAACTCACAAATGGCATGTGTAACAAATGCTATCTATTGCATTTTATTATTCATCTTTTTCCACGTATTGACATTTGAGATGTAACCAGGGACTCTGCACAGAATATGTCTGGCAGGAGTGGTGTGCACTGATTAATGTCCCCTCGGTGCTGATATGAAACACATGGGTTCTATTAGCAAAGCGATGGATGAAATGATCCATTGGAAATTACTTACCTATTCCATGAACATGACTTACCAAAGCCAGGAATGTTTGAGAGATTAACTCTTACGAATGCATGGGAATTAAACCACTTCTTTCTGGGAAAAGGGGGAGCATTTTCAACCACCCATAGGCTGCAAGGGGTCAGCCCTAAAAATCTTTGGAAGATCTCTGACAGTACAGGAGCAAAGTTATATATTCAGACAATGAGTAAATGAAAACAAAGGACTGTTATTATTCCTGCTCACTTTGACAATTTGAAGTGATTTCTCTTTCAAGCTCAGGCTACAATTCAAAAAAGAATCCCTATAGAAGTTCTTAGATAAGTGCTTAATTCTATTAAAATCAACATCCCACCAAAATTGTTGAAGTTAAGCATGTGCTTAAATATTTTTCTGAATCTGACTAGTGGGTACTTACTTGCCAGGGTTTTATTTTCTTTATTGATACAACATTAACTCAAAAATGCTGTGGACACATAAATATTAGCCAAAACTATTAACTTTTTCTGGATTTCTTGGCCTTTTAAAAAAATCTGATCCCGCTAGAAGGCTGCCTTATCATTAAACCAACATATAAAATTTCTCTGACAGTAAAATCTATCTATAGACATACAGTAACAACAAATTAACCTCAATCTGACATGAATGAAAACAGTTTCTAAGTGGTTATAGTTCCTAAAACAGAATCTATATGCAATAAATATAATTATTTCACTGAAATTGTTAGCACATGTTTTGCTTTTGCAACAGACATGTTCGCAGTACCATCTTTGTTGTATTGATATGTTCTTTAGTAGCCCCTTCTGTGCCTTCATCCTTGATTTAAATTTATTGTGACACATTTTTAAACAATAGCAGGAAACCTCACTTATGACTTTAATTATAAAATGGTGTTATAAAATTATATCCACATTTTACTTTTGGCAGTTGGCAATCCTCATTTAACATAAATAACCCGTCTTGGCCTCAGCAGTTCTCTTTGGTTGATTTCAATGCTTACTGTATGTAATTGATATAAAAACACAAGGTTTAGGAAGCAGTTATTGGAACTTGTTAAAAGAAGTAGTCAAGTTCATAAACGCACTCATTTTGCTATGCTACATGCCAAGAGAATTAATAATGGACGTTTGGGAATTGGGGAGAAACTCTGGCTTTTTAAAGAAAGACTGATGTAACTACAGTACTCCACTCCTATGTTAATTGTTTGGCTCACAGACCCACAGCTTTGTTTCTCTTCCACCCACAGCTGCTTCCAATAATTTTCTAAAACCTGACACATCCACGTTAGACACAGACGTCCAGTTTGAACTCCACATATGCACCAATGCCCACACAATTCTGCTGTTCCATGTTAAAGGACAAGAGCAAACACACCAACCTGGTGGCATAAATAAAAGGAAAAGACAGTTCCCATCAGAACTTCTGTTCCAGAAGACTGGAATTTAGCAATACTAGAAATGAAGCCACTCGGAGTCACTTCCCAAAGCAGTTCACATGAAGGGGGCTGATTTTCTTCTGCAGATCCCTGGATTTGCACAAAGGCACCTTTGTCTGTCTCACCTTTGCACTCTGACAGTATGGGAACATGCAGAGTCACTTGTCTGCACGAGCTGTTAACTCCAGCACAGAATCCTCCACTGTGCCACAGTCCCACAAGGGCAGAAATGTCATCTGTACTTAATGCAGGGATGGGCCATCCTCTGAAAAACTGAAGCAACACCTTCTTAACTTCTACCTGACCATCACACAGCATCACTAACTGAGGATTGAAGTAAACAGGAAGCATTGGATGACCTGGAAACAAAACCCAGACCAATTCTCAACAGTGCTGGTCCATAGCCTTCACTTAGCTGATGGTGCTACTAATTGTCCTTCCCTTCTGAGAACAAATGACTTGGGTTAGGGCCCACTCAAAGTTTTTCCTTTTACTCTTTTAAGGATTCAACTTCAAAAATTCTCTTATTAAAGCTAATTTAAGAGAAAGAATTCAAAAACATTGAGAATGTTATTCTCAAACTTCCACTTGGCTGGTTTACCTCATACCTTATATAAAAGTCAGGCTAAGAACAAGAAGGAGACTTTGTCCTTTCTGCATCAGGATCCACCACCTCAGATCTTGAGGAGGTGTCCCACAAGCCAAGTCACACAACAGGACAAAGCCATAGCACAGGTCTGCATTTGTGGATGGCTAGAGAGCTGCGATGCCATAAATTGCCACTAACAAATGCCAGATGTGGATGTTGGGAGCAGGGGCAGCTGGGGAATAAGAAGGAAAGCTGAGATGCTTAAAATGTGCACGTTGTCTGTAGGGAGATGGGGAGGGCAGGACAGAGGGGCCAGATGTGTGAGTCAAGAACAAAGCTAAATAAAATTATTAAGCAAATTCATGTTTAAATGAGAGGTCAGTACCTTGGGATAAAACTTGAGGAACATGGAAGGGGCAAATACTTCCCCTGCCTCCTCTGCCATATCCACCCCAGCTGGTTTTATACATGCAAAAGCTGATGTGGTTGGTATGTGCTCAGTCAATGGTGTAAGTGCCCATCAGTTCTATATAAGCCAGTCTCGTAACCAGGTACCAATGTGTCTCCTGTCCTCTTCCAGTGAACAGGAAGAACACACCAATTCCACCACAAAAAAAAATCTGTAACTTGCCACTTCCAATCGGTGCTGGAAGCAAGAGTCCTTCTGTGCCTTTGGCCACTCATTAAACCACTCAGCCAGGAAAACTCAAGGACACTGGGATTTCAAAAACTTCTTGCATTCTCCCCTCTTCACCATGCAACGACCCAGTCTCTGTGACATAATAAAGTTCATTAAGTAAGTCAGTCTTAGGGGGTTTAATTCTTCTCAATCACTGAACTATAGCATCCATTTCAAACTCTCAAATCCTATCCTTATCAGCTGAGGCCTACTGGCTTTAACTGGGGCTCTGCCCAAGACAGAGGTGCCAGATCAGCCCTGCTACCTGTCCCAACGAGGTCCCAAAGCCAGTGGCTCCCTCCCAAAAACCAGCATGACAGCTGCCAACTCCTTGGTTTCAGTAGTTCTGACTGCCTTTTTCTTCCCTGGCCATCACCAGGTTTGTGCAAGTGTTAAATCAAACCTGTAAAAACAGCACTGGGGAAGATGTCCCTTTTTCCCTGAGGTTCATTGGAGATAAGCCACACACACGAGCCTGGCTTTCTCTCTCCCACAGATGGGACAGCCTTACTGAATAAATAGAGAGCTCACTACCCAGAAGTGGAAGAAATTACTTCAGAGGACGGTGAGACTCTTGGGACTTCCACATTTCCTAATATAAATCTGGAGTTTGCTATTTTTATTAAAAAGGGGGGTTTCAGCCAAGGGGTAGTACTTCCTCCTCACACTTCCTATTACTGTATGCAATATTAATCCTTTAACCTTATAATTAGGGACAGTCATATTTTGTGGAATCTGAGGTTTTGCAGCCCTCTTGAACTTCTGCAGTAGAAAGTGGGAAAAGGAAGCTGCAAAGATGAAGCTCACCACATCTTTCCTTGTAAGCCTGTGATTTTCTTTTCACCTGTGAAGAGATTCACATTTTTCCTTTTTAGCCATCATATTTCCCTGTTCCACCTCCAACACTCAGATTCCATGTAAACAAATGAAAAAAAAGTAATACTGTGGAGAAACTTGGGTTTCCTGACTCAACCAACAACTGCAATCAGAACCCAAAGCCACATCCTCAGCTAATATAAATATGGTGTAACTGAAGCTGATAGAGCAAGGCCTTTCAAACACATCCCTGTCCTGCCGTAATCCTCGCAAACAGAGCTGAGCCAGAATATCTTCCCTAAGACAGGAGGGAATGAAACAGCATTGCTCTGTTTGCATGCCTGGGATAGAGACCACAGTGAGGAATTTGCAGTGGCATCTGGGCATTTTCATTCAAGTGCTCATCTGAAATAGAGCCATGGCTGATGGCAGGCAACAGAAGTGCTGAAGGAGAAGCAGGACAAAAAGGATGTTCGCTGGCTTGCCACCAAAAAGGTGAATCCTCCCTGTTGGCTCAACAGTCTCAGAAACCAGAAAATGTTTCAGCTGAAGTCAGTTAAAAACCTTCCCTCCCACCTTTGCTTTAAAACTTAACAGTGAATTAAAGGATTTTCTGCTACAGTGAAGATCAGAAGCATCTATCAATCAAGCAGCAAATATTAGCTTTCATGTTATTTTTACTCTGCAAATTATTTTGCAAAACTAGGTGGAATTTCAGATGAAATAAGAAATTGTTAAATCTCTGGTTTTACCCTCAAAGTGGGGGAGACAGGGGAGGATTTGTTGGGTTTGGTTGGTTGGTTTTGGCAAACAAGATATTTGTGCCCTTCAAGAGTCCTCTGAATTTTGGGACTGATCTCCTAGAAAAGACACTTGACCAGATATAAGCTCCCAGCTCTGACTACAGCTATGGCACACAAGCAAAGACTCCTTTTCAGGTTCAGCAATACCTCAGAGCTCCTCCTCTCTTCTGCACGTGGCTTAAGGCTACCCTGTGTCTGTGGGATCTCCCATTTCTCTGGTTGGTCCTTCATATTAACAGGTTGATTCCCTAGCTCCCAGCTCCACACCTGATAACTGGAAATGGCTGAACAAACTAAATTTTTTCCACCAAACTTTCTGCAACAGCATTAGCCTCCTTAATTTCGAATTTGGCATGATGCTTTTTTGTCCTTCACTTGCAGGTAAAACTTCCACAGATAAAACTTTCACATAACAGATCCATAATGTTTTCCTAGATCCCAATTCCTCCTGCTGATCATTTATCCAAAACACACAATGTTTGCAGTGCTGGTGCCAGTCAGCAGCACTTCCATGAGCAGTGCTTTCCTGGCTGAAAACTGGCAGGACAAAAAGCTCTCTCCTGCCAGGACCTGGGCAATAGTAAAGTTTACAATTCGTATTCTAAAGTCTCAGAAGTTTTCAGTCCTCAACAAATTAGGCTTTCTAAGTGTAACAAATTATCCAAGTATACCAAAACCCTATAAAACATCAGGCTAAAGAGCCATAGCAAATTTTGAGCTACAGCCTCAAAAGAGGCTCTTGGAGAAATTTATTGAACAACAATGTCCTCTGCTGGCAGGAACCAGACTCAACTGGCAATGTTGAGCTACAGCACCTTCCCAGGGATTCTGGGACATCACCACAGCAGGCATTGAAAAGGCAGAACAGGAAGTCAAGAACAGACCAAAATCAAGACTGACACAAAGTGCCATTTGGATGGTCTTGTCTGGTTTACCACCAATGAGAACAGAGGTCAGGGGGTATTCCATGCACAAACCTCTGACAAGAAGAAATAAATTTGAATATGATTCATGGCTGGCCTACCAAGCGAACAGTGCAGCAGCTTGGAAAAGGATCCAGATCGTCCTCCCAAACTTACTGCTTTTCCAGAGGGAGTTTCCATGCAAATCAGGTCTCTTCCATCTATTCGGATTTTGAAAGCGCCAGAACAGGGAAGGCACCATTTTCCCATCTAGACCTTACCTTAAAAAAGGAGCTGAGACGATTTCAAGAGGACACAAATGACAGGGGAGTCTGGGATTTATTTCCTAATGTTGCACATGTACTAAAGAGTAGATTTTCAGAGTATTTCTGTTCTGGGAGGCTTGGGTGTCTCAGGAGCTCTGGCAACAATGTAACTCCTGCAAATCCTCTTTAAATACAGTGCAGCTGGGTTCCTCCATGTCCCTAAGTGCTGATTATGAAGAGCTTATGTTTCAGTGACACTTCCCTGAATACCTGCTCTAATTCTTAAAATAAAAATCAGCAGTTGAAAGGCAAGTTTAAGTTTGCTGTCTGGCCTTGAACGCTTCCAGGGATGGGGAATCCAGTGCCTCACCACTCTCACAGAAAAGAACCTTGTTAAAATATCATCCTAAACCTACTCTCAGTTTGAAGCCACTCCCCCCTTGTCCTGTCACTAAATTTCCTTGTAAATGGTCTCTCTCCATGTTTCTTGTTGGCTCCCTTCAGGTATTGGAAGGTCACAGTTAGGTTACCCTGAAGTTTCTCTTCTCCAAGCTGAACAATCTCAATTATTTAAGTGCTTCCAATAGTTAACATCCTCTAAGAACTGCAGCTACATCACCAGTACAACAAGAGTTCTTCCAGCTTTCTTTGGGAATCAATGGAAGCCATCAGTGGAAGAAATCTCCAACACCTGCAAAACAACTGCATTGCTGCTTATGGAAGCAGGAGCTGTGCTCAGGAAATGAGTATTGGGAATCAGTGCAATGGCTCAGAAATGGCAGAATTTGAGTGTCACGATAATGGTATTTTGACAAGAGATGGAGAAAAATGCACTGTAAGTTTGAATGAGACAAGGTGGCCCAAATAAGTGAGCAAATTTCATGACGGGAAAACAGTGGAACTACTTCTAATGATCCTTTAGCTTAGGATCACCAATTCTATTTATATGTTTTAAGGGACCGTAAATATTTTTATCAGCACTCAGGACACAAAGAGAGCTTTCCAGTTTCTATATAAAGAAGTCATTTTGGACAGATCAAAACAATAAAGGCACAGGACTCCTGGATGACAGATGCCAGGATGTTAGTAACCATAAATGGTTTTCAAATATGGCCCCATCACCATCCCCCACAGTAGCCCTTTCAAGTGGGAATTACAAATTGCTTACTTGGAGAGGAAATTTCAAACAGGCCACTTATCAAAAAGTGCCAAATAAACCTGTCATTGGGATAGAAGTTACAAACCATTCCTAAACTCTGCAGACATTTCCTGAGCCTGTGAACTCTGATCTTGGCTTCTAATAAACATGACATCAGCTCTCCAGTACTGCAGACACAAGACACATGACCCACCACTATGTTATCGCTTCCTCTGCAGTTTCTTCAGGATCTGCTCTCAAGCACAACATCAATGGAAGACTTTCTGCTCATTTCAAAATTGGTTTTGGATCAGGTCCTTGAAGGGAAGGCAGAACAAGCACAGCATGGAATCAGTGTCTGAGCTGCAAATATTATTTGCAGGTATGCACTTAAAAGCAATCCTGAATCCAAAGACTTTGAGGAGTTTTCCATGTATTGAGTTAGCGAGTGGGTTAAGATGAGACTCCTGTTGCTGTCAAAGACTTATTAACTTCTCACCTCTCCTCCAAGAAATATAACAGCTTCCAAAATCGCTGACTAAGCATCTATGTATTGGATGGCCACTGAATGACATCTCAAAACAGCTGACAAGTGATTAGAATAGAGCAGAAGATTCCAAACACTGGAATTACAGTCACCTTAATTTCCAGGGAAATTCTAGGGGAGGATTAAGATAATTACAGCTCTATGATTTACATTTTCTATGTAGACATTTCCTTCTAAGATTTTGCTTCTGAAATCAACCTTGGAAAAATATATTTGAAATAGAAGTCCCTATTTATCTCTGTGCTGGAAACCTAATTGAGATCCTTATCTGATATACCAAACAAAACAGGCCATCCACTCAATAAGCTGAAATTCCAATAAATACAGAACTGTGGTTCTTGTGAAAATAGCTTTAAAAGCAAATTATCAAAATAAAATCTTTACAAATGAGATATTTGTAAAGATTGTGGGATATTCACCTGGAAATGGAGTGTCTCCTCTACTCAACTAAAGGACAGGCATTTCCTTCATGCTTGGGTATTTCCAAAAAATTTCCAGATCAAACGTAAGTCAGAGCTGGCAGAGTATAATGTGCAACATAAAAGAAATTTTTGTTTACAAATCTTCACGATTAACACATGAAACTTTCTAGAAAAGACATCTCCAAAAGCCACCAAGAACCTGTACAGATGGTAAATTACAGTAGATGCAGATCTCAAAAGCTGTCCAGGCCTTAGGGAGAATGACTGCTCATTTTTCCTTTCTGCATTTTCCCTCTTTCATCCTCATCAGTTCAGAACCTGAAATTCCTAAAACTACGGAAGTCCTGCAGATCTACAGGGGTCAGAAAGAAGAGCTCCCTGCTTCAGAGTGTGACTTGACCACCAACACCTCTAGTCAAGTTTAGTGCCATTGCCCATAAAGAACATTCTAGTACAGAGCTGCTACAACATCCTCAAGTCATACTGGCCTTGGCACATGACCCAGCTGCCAGGGACAATGCAAATGTTTCACTCCTGTCATGGCAGGGACATGAGGAAGAGCTTGCTGCAGGAAATGGATGAACAAGGAGATACATCTGTGGCTATCACACTACAGGAGGTCCTTGGGAACCTGAAAAGCTCCTCCAGATCCTGCTGCAGTAAAGGAGAAACTCCTTCCAACTCCTGAAATGGACATGAAATATTTGAGTTTCAGGTTGGTGCATTTCACTCCAAGGACTTCTCTTGGGAAGGGTTAAAAAAATTCACATAAGGCCCTGCATGCTCTGACAATCAAAAGAAATTATCCAGTTTGCATTATCTGATTATTTCACAGAATCACAGGGTGCTTTGGGTTGGAAGGGACTCTAATGATCCATTTCCAGCCCCCTGTGTGGGCAGGGACACCTCACACTAGATGAGGTTGCATTGTCCTTCTGGTTTCAGATCTGCTGAAGTGCATGGATCTCCCCAGCACTAAGGAGGACCAGATACTCTGTGCCAACATCACGGATCTGCAGCACTCAGCAGGAAAGCAAAGAGCACACCGTGAGCTCTGACTGCTGGGGAGGGAGGGAGCTGGAGTGAGGTTAGTCAGAAAGCTCTGACCAAGGGAGCCAAGTGATGTTTAATGACCAGGAAAAATGCAGTGCTTTGGGTTTAATGACTCATGGAGCATGCAGCACCTCCTACCAACGTGCTGTGGCATTCATACCCAGGAGAAAGTGTGTCAGCTACTGAGTCACGCAGCTCCACAGCTTTGGCTGCCGCCAACCCAAATACAAGCTATGCCCAGCCCTATTCAGTCCTGACATTACCGTAGCCCAGGGTTAAGCTCATCTCCCCAGAGCTTTCTAAAATAAAAACCTTTCTGGTTCTAAACAAAACATGATTTCCAAACCCAGGCTACCGGGAGCATGCTTGGGAGCCCAGCAATTTCCCTGCACACACGTTCAGCCTTCCAACATCAAAGCGCCTGCAATTCAACCTGCTGAAGCTAACCTGATTTCCCACTTGGGAGCACAAACTTTAATATAGGAGTGGGACTTGTGTTTTCACACTACTGACCTACATTTGCAAATCTCTGGAGGTAATTTTGTCCAGCCCCCAAAAAGGAGGGGCTACAAAGCCAGCTATATTGAGTTGTTATGCAGCAGAGAGCACAGCTGCACTGAACAAAACCAGCCTGTGACACGAGGAGCAAACAAAAGCCATGATGTTCCACGCAGGAAAAACTAATATATTTTTGCCAATAAAAAAAGAGACTTTTCATTAACTTGTTCTCATTGAGTGCAGAAATAATTAAATTAGAGAACCACAATAGTGTAATCAGTTTAGAAGACACTACATACAGAGACAAAGAATTTTTCAAGATCCATCTTTGAAAAAAGAAGCTCATTTAAACCACGTTACTCTTCCCCTGTAAAATGCACTTATGTGGTCTCTTTTGGAGAAAAGACACTGACTCCAATCCAGTTTAATCAAATCCTTGAAAGACTACCACACTCTTGATCCAATTCTCCAGATATTTTGTATATTTTTTTCTTCTATTCATGTAGTTCACTCCTGAACATCACCATCCACTGCATCAAGGTCTATCTCCCTTCCTTTCAGCTGCACAGTAAAGATTGACAATACAACTTGGTTGCATCGAAGGGCTTAAATTTCAAATAAAAAGCCAAGGTGGCAAGCTAAATAACAAAACTAGACAGAACAACTTTGCTAAAATATTGGCATAAAATTTAATTTTTAGAGAGGTGCAGCTCATGACTTTAGATCTTCTAGGCTTATTAAGGGGGACTGACTGTTTCAAAAGGGAGTATATTTGTAAGAATGAGAGGGTATCTGTTTCAAATTATAAGGGATCTGCCCTGCTTGAATTACAGTATTGTTTAGCCAAAACCACAACCCACCTTTCCAGTGCCAGCCAAGGTAAAAGTCACTCGTGGTTTGATCCATGAAGGTCCAGTGGGAGTCACACCAGGTCAAGCAAAAAGGAACACCTTAAACAGGACTATTCATATCCAGAAGTGCTTTTCCAAAGTGATCCAGAATACACAATCTTATCCTTAGGAACAAAGGCTCCTGTTAAGAGGAATTCAGGCTAGGAATGGGGAATCCACTGGTGGGGTGCCCCTTGAGGGCTACCTGAACACATTACAGGTGCTCAGAGCAGGGCTCCTCCCACAAAAAGAGGACATACCTGCCTGATAGAGATGGTGAGATGTGACAGGAAGGGGGAGACTCACGTGAAGTCTTCCACAAATTCCACACAAAAGCTCAAATGACATAGACCTGACACCACCACATCCTCAAACTCTCCTGCCATCTGTCCAGCTCAGCTGCACTGGTTCTAACCCCAGAATGTTCTCACAACAATAAGGCCTCTGATGAGGATATGTTTTATGTGAGTAACAAGAAATACCTTTTAAATAGATAATGCTCCAGACAGACTTCAGTCAGGGGAGTTCAAAATATAATGTTTTATGTAACTATAAGCTAGAACTACAGAAGAAACTGCATGGCTGCTGCTATTTGCTTTTCCTGGAAAAAAAAACCCCAAATTAATAAACAAAAAACCCATATGTATATTAAAAAAATCATGGCTTCTGTTTTTTTATTAAGTAATATTTCAATGGGAGATCTTTTCTCACAGATATTATCTTTATAGTAAAGCAAGCAGATTGCTCACACTATTTTATGAACATGCAATAGCCAGTGTTTATGAAATCCCAAATATGATGCCAAGCACACTGGCTGTGACAGAAACCACCAGCACTTGCTGGGCCCAAAACAGTAACCTGGCAGGAAATATTAATTGCACGCATTCATGCAGGGGCAGAAACACTACGATGGATCTCACTTCATCATAAGGCAAGGGTAAGCAGGATTCTCTGACGGGAAGAACAATGATTTCAGAGAGTTCTATATAGGAAGAGTGTCCCTTGCCCTAAGAGCTCATCGTGCAGATGTGTCTGTAAGAGGTTTTACCCTTCACACCCCCTGTATCAGGAAGCATAGCACCAGCTCTCATCATCTCAGAGGATCGAGAAGGCCACCAGGTGTCCCCTGTGCTGCAGTTCCAGCGCTGCAGTCCCCGTTGCAGTGGGCTGCAGTGGCATCTGCTGGTCACACGCAGGCAGGATTGTTATCAGCATCAAGTAACACAAGAGCTGCTCGCGCTTCTTGCACAACTGTTTTCTCTCTGCTGCTGTTCCCGGCTGCTGTCGTTTATTATTGTTGCTGTTGCGTTGCTTTGGAGATGTTACAGCAAGAGAAGTTCCAGCTGCCTGTCACCTGTGGAGATGTAAAACCTCAGAAGGTGAAAGTATCGCTCCAGCCAACCTGTGATCAGTCTGTATCCTCCCAGCAGCACCAGTCCGTGCCTTTGGATGCCTGGCATAGCTGGGCTTCTGGGAAGGCCCACGACATCGATTATTTCCAGCCCCTGGCCTGGGACATTGGGACTTCCCTCTGTATTTCAGATTGAATGACTGGCAATGTTTGACTCCTTCAGTCCTCAGGCTGATCTGCATGAGTGAGCGACAGGATGTGATTCAGTCACAGGTGGAGAGGAAAAAGCTGAACTCACTGAAATTTGTGTACTGTGTATCAGGACAAGGAAGAAGTTTGCCTTTAGGGAGTTTCTCTTTCAGCAGTGCTTAACTGTAACTGCAAAGCAACAATAAACATGGCCCAGCTTTGAAGAAAAGCAGTTAAAGGATCATATTCAAGTATCCAACTCTTGCTTGGTCTAACAAAGAAATCAGAGTTTTCTTCTCTCACAGCAAATAAAATAATGACTGGTCCTTCAGCAAGCACAGGCAAGAAAGCCAACTTTGGGTCAGGGCCAGAAAAGAAGGGATGAAATAACACCACTACTATAACAACTGCTGTTTTAGGCATCTTCAGAGACTGCTCCTTTGTAAAGAAACATTTAAAGCAGTACTTCAAGGATTGAAAACATCACCAGTTTTTAAGGATCTGTACCCTAACAAGACTATTTTCTTCCTTAAATTAGTTTTTAAATAATCAATTAAATATTTGCTAATGGGTTTGGAACACACCTGAATCCATGTCATGAGGTTTTCTTCAGCGTTCTCTAAGTCCAGTGTGGCTTTTAGAGAGGAAGCTCTAAGAAACATGAATTAATACAACGGTAAATATAAAAGTGTTAACAGCTGGTAATCCAGCCAGAGACTGGAAGAGGTGGGGGAGAGAAAAAGACAAAACAGGGAAAAAGCCCTACCCTTAGGCACATGAATCTGCAACATGATTTTTTCAGAATCTTAATTATACTACAGCTTTCACAAGTCACATGCCTTAGGGGAACTCCAGGTGCTGCTCAGCCCCTGGAAAATGCTGATTTAGCTGCAGGAATAGACACAGGGAAATCTTATTTAAAGCTTCTATATTTAAAAGGCTGGGTCTAGCATTTAAAAAAAAAATTAAAAGTATATTTTTACATTTAGATGGAAACCCAAGTTTAGCAACACAGCATTTGCATTGCTTTCATCAGGCATTATTCATTCAGGAAAGTTGCACAACCCCCTCTCACAGCAGCATCCCAAGTTTGCTAATACATTGCATAACTCAGACAGCACTGCCTTCTCCATACCGAGTCAGTTGAAGGAAGCAGGGAAGAGCTCTTCCCTCAAAACCTAATCCAGCCCCCAGGGCACACTTGTGTGGCCCTCATAGAGGGAGAATCGTGGCAGCAGCTGCTCTGCTCCCTCCAAGGCTGTGGCCCAAAGGTCAGGAGATGGTAGGAGCAGGTCTCAGTGCAGAGTTCCTTGGAAGCCAGCACACATCCCACCTGCACGGAGTCCTGGTGGTACTCAGGGCTGCATTCCCAAACTCTACCCTGAGGGAGCAGCGCTTGGTCCCACCAGCCTGACCCAGGGCTGAGGGCTGGAGTAGGGGACACCTGTACTATGTCTCTGCCACCTGTGGCTCAGAAACAACTGATTTACAACAGAGCCACTCTGTAAACTCGAGCCATTCTGCTTTTTTTCTGGGAATGGAGTGAGGCCACTTCTACATTCCACCCTGCCCCCCATTTTGGTTTCAGTCTCCTCAGGGCAAAATACTATCTTTAGTTCATCTGCACAGCCACAGAACTTTCAGTTTCGTTTAAATCATGTAAATACAGCTGTTATATTTAAAGCATCTATAAAAGATGAAGAATTACTTAGGGTATTATTAATATAAGCAATTTTAAACTGAAGAGGTCAGACAAAGGTGAGTCTATTTATCTTAAAAGCATCCATCCAAATAGCCTCAATCCAACATCAGATAGTACCTCAGAGCATCACTCCAACTAACAGTATCCTAAAGAAAATAGTTAAAGTAACAGTATGTAACCAGACAATTATTTTGAATCCAGCTTTTCTCATTCCTGTTTTGAAAAGATAGTACCAAATCTCAAGTTTGCCTTTGGGACTCTTTCTTCAATTGGTCCTACAGCTGATATTACAATTGCAATACATTCTCATCAGACATGGCTCAGAATCCACAAGAAACACCCCACAACAGGAATGCAGACTGTCTCTCGTAGCCTTTAACTCTTATGTACACATTCAGGCGTAACAACTTTCAACTTTTATAACCTTAGAACAGGTGCTTGTGCTCCAAGGGTGGAGAAGGAAAATGCATTTCCTTTCATTAACCATGCAGGTACATATTTAAGAGGAAAATTTTCAAGATTAGCTTGGTACCATCTCCCTGTAGCCCTGACTTACAGGAACATAGAAAAGGTAACACCAAGAATTTCCAAAAGTCTTACACCATGTAACAGAGTTGATAACCAAGCCACGCTTTTTTTAAAAGCCTAAAAGACAGTCTAAACCACCTTTTTTTTTTTTTTTTTTTTTTTTTGGCTCTGTTTTGCAACCACCAAACTGAAGCAATGTCAAAAGGCTGAATAGTAGGATGAGTTCATCCTTGGTCAGGAAAAAACAATTCTGTTTGCAACTATAGTTTTGCAAAGCTTCATTGCTTCAGCTGAAAGCAGCATGAGACAGGTCTGTGTCACCAGTCAGCTGTCTGGGGAACATGCTCACTGTTAGGGTCCTCCTCGGGAAGTTCCCTTCTGGGTCTGCTCGGGTCCCTCCCTCTCACCGTTCTCAGTTCCTCCTAGGGAAGGGGGTTTTGGTAACAATGTTAAGTGCTTCACCCTCTGCACCAGGCAGGGAAATGGTTCTCGCTATGAGGTGCTTTTCAAGCATGAGCCAGCCAGAAACAGCAAGCAGAATTTAAAAACTCCCATAACCCTGGGGGTGGGAACAGAGACACCCTTTGTGAGCTTGACTCATTATGAGTCAGTGCTGTCTGTTCTACCCCATTGCAGCAGCCTCAGACCCCAGTTCAGGTCTGCAAGGGCAGTTATAACTCTCCTCAACCAAGAGGTTGAGGGGTTTTTATTGTTCCTCTTAATCTAAATACCACTTACAGGACCTAGATTTTTCTCCTCTCACAGGAACCAAATTTTTCCAAAGCTTCAGATATTTAGACCGTGGCTGTTGGTATCACGAACCAGCAGCACAGTCAAGGGATACCAAAAGATAAAAGCACTGGCACCTCTCACCTGTGGACATTTAGCAGAGAACAGATTTTCAACATGAAGACCCTCTTGTGGTACAGATCAGCTTTTCTCAGCAGCTTTCTCAGAAGTGCCTGGTGCTCATGCCAGGGTTTGCCTTGATTAATTTCTTTATCGGGGACATAGAGACACACACTTTACTTCTTTGCTTACAACAAGTGAAAAATACTTTTATTTAGCACAACAAAAATCCTCGACCTCTGTTAAGCATAGATTTTCAGAGATCACGAGATAACAAATTCTCCATGGGGAGAAAGGGCACCATTCTTTAACATCTCCCCTCTATAGTTTTGATGCCATTATGTGAAAATTTCCACTGACCAGCTATAGGATATGAGAATACAACACTGACACTCTCTTCTCAGCTTTAGTCTTCACCTGCAGTCTAAGCCCAGGTACTCAGTACAAACACAGTAGCTTCTTCAAGGCTTTAGTAAATTTATAAGTTCCAGATACTTGCAGGGGCATTTAAATATTTTACAAGCTTCTTTATGTAACTTTTCCTACACTGAGTGCCAAATGCCCATGGCACTCCCAGAAGTAATTCCTTGGAAAAAATGAGGTTAATGAGTGTCTAAAGAGACTTGGGGGAGATGCAGCACTTGTAACAATTGCTGCTGTTCCCCACCCTTCGTGGTTCTGCTCTAGATCAGCTGGGCAAATCCCGAGTGGGAAATGCTGCTTCAGGAGAAGGAAGAAGTATTACAGCTATTGCATGGAGAATGCAGAGAAACTAAGTAAAGCAAGTTGGAGAGGAATGGGAATTTGGAAAACAGATGCATCCACCAACTGGGGTGACCCCAATATTACCCAAAACTAAATACTGAACACTTTTTTCCCTATAGTTAAGGAAAAGTCATAACAGAAATAAAGAGGCCTGTGAAAAAAAGAGAAGACATTTCTCCAGAACTCATGTTTGTTAACAAGAGCATTGACACAAAGATAGAGCCAGTCTTACATGATTAAATTATCACTTGGTGATAACTCATAACACTGGCCTAAGAAAAGTACAGAGAAGCTATTAGAAGTGTATCAGAAGAAGAAATACACTTTTTACCAAAAGTTCAGTATTTATTATTCTGCCTGTAGTGTTACTTCCCCATGCTCCCAAAAACATACATTTGTCTACTAAGATACTCTCAGCTGTAGGTGTTTAGTAGACCTTTTGGAAAAGGAATCAAACTCTAAACAGATCACATTCAGCCTTAGCTGAGTAACCCCAAGAATAAATTAACACTACCTATATCCAGTAAGCCTCATTCCTGGCTAAAGGAGGCTTTTAGCATATAAACTGTTAAGAAACTGCAAATAGAGTTTTCATTTCCAGTCCTTTTCCATGGGAACTCTGGAAGAGAAAAATTGTTACTCAATTGCAGTTTTCCCCACTCACCCCTCAAAGGTTGAAAGAACTACAGAACGCCAAATCTGGTTTCTTCAGCCTCTTGAGAGATGAACACATTGCCTCCAAAACAGTCCCTAATTTGCAGCTCCTCAGATATAAACATCTACTGCCTCAATGCTGGGGGCATGATCAGCTGTTGACTGAAAACCCACCTATTTTCTTCCAACACTTTATACTAGAATCACAGACAACTTGGCCCAACCTCCTTTTTTTCCAGATCTGTTTTAGCTCATCCAGCAAGTGCATTTCCCTCTCCAAGGGATCTGGCAGATGGGTGGCAGATTTTTCCATAAGTCCCAGAGCAGTTCAGATGGAACATGAGCCCCAGCCCACCTGGCATAGCAGGACTAGGCTGCCATCAAGCTCTCTCTCAAGTTAGTTATTCACAGGTTACTGGGGAGGAAATAGTACTTACACTTAGAAAGGGTCAGGATTTGGACCAGCCTGGAGATAAAAGTCAATGTTTACTGACTGGCCTGGCAACCATCTTTGCTTTTATTTATTATCTCACAAGCACCACTTTTTTCCAAGATCAATCAAGAACTGATGATTTTGCTTTATTTGTTTAGAGAACAAGACCCAAAGATGTGTTTCTGAGCTCAGCAGCAGCAGGAGGCTTGGCCTCCTGTTTACTATTTTCCCTGGACCTCTGCATTATATCTCTGCTTAGGCTGAATGGAGCATCAGGAAAACCTTCTTAGTTTGACATCCTAGCCCCATAAGTAAGGATACAAAAGTAGAAAGTAAAAGTAAAAGCTTATGTAGCTGAGTAGCACACACTAGAATACTCTGGCCTAAGAACTTCTCCATTTTTTACAATTGCTTTCTTAACTATTCAAAGTAACTCACCTTAATTTTATATTACCCCATGCTGCATATATAGTTGCTCGCCTGCTCACCTTTAGTTAAATAATAAGCAGGTAGTTTAGCAAACTGTCCTACAGAGACTCAAAAAGCCATTGAGTCAAGTGCTAAGGCATAGCAAACGCAGAGCTACTCCACATGGCCTCAGGCAAGGACAAAATACCAATTCAGCCTGAGCTTAACTAGAATGCCCAGAAGGCCTCTGTGTGCCCTCAGGTGACAGAAAGCCCTGAAAGTTTTCATGAACTCTCTAGTTCCTGTCTCTAAGCATTTCTGATATGACAAGTGCATGCACAGACAATCTAAAGAGATGAGCTTGATCTGAACAGCTCAGGGAGAGAGCCTAGGAGCCTACGAGCTATGGGAGCAAATATCCTGTGATATTATCTGTGGTTTGGCAACTTCACAGCTGCGTTGTTCTCATGAGAGTAACTATTTGTTGCCCGTGGTGTGTCAAAGGTTCATTGTTAATATCTAGGCAGTCTTTTTCCAGGATATGAGTTTAATCTGGAAGAATTTTTCTCCTTTATCCTCTCTGTTTCTGTTTTCTGTCATTGGTTTGGTTTTTCCACTGTACCACCATGTAAGTCAAAAATTTAGGGCAAGGAAAACTTTCTGAGGAAATCTGGCTCACGGAGAAGCTCTTGCCCCTTTCCCATCGGTTCAATCCATTTTTATGCTGTGCCTCTTCTAACACATCCCCACTTCGCAAATACACCTTTCGGTTCCCTGCCATTGCACCCTCGGAACTGATTTTCTCCGGGTAACTTCCAACCTCTAAAAGCAACACCCGAAGCTCTTCGATGGCCTGGGCTGCTCATCGATGAGACGGTGTCTCCGGAGAGCAGGCGAGCGGGTAACCCTGAGCACCCACCGGGCCGACAGCTTTCTCATTGAGGGCGGAGAGAAGGAGGGGCCGCTGCTGCCCTCCCCGCTTCCCTGTGGCGGTGAAAGGCGCGGGCGGAGAGTGGAGCGCTGCCGGCGGAGATGGCAGGTGAGGAGCGCGGAGCGATGTCGGAGCGACCTCGGCACGGGGCACCCGCGGGCGGCTCTGCGCTGCTCCGCGGCCCCTGCGGCGGGGCCGGGGCGGCAATGCCCGAGAACCCGGGGCGGCAATGCCCGAGAACCCGGGGCTGTTTGTTTCACAAACCTTTTCTCTGCGCCGCGGCGCGCTCCGCGGCCCCGCGTACTCCGCCCGCACTTCCTCCGAGTGCTGCCGAGGGCGCTGCAGGCCGGGCCCCCGGGCACCCTCCGAGCTGCACCGCCAGCCCGAGAGGTGCTTCGGAAAACATCGTTTCGTCCCTCTTAACCTTAACCCCGCGTAGTTAGCACGTTGCTCCAGCACGATTCAAATCTTTCTCCGTTCCCACTCAGCGTGTGAAGTTTGGGGCTGTAAGGGCTAAAATCTGCGGGGAGCTCGATCTGTAGAGCCCTTGCTTCTTTCCGATAGCTGCGCTGCAGAGTCCCGAATGGGGACAGCAATAGCCTCAGGACGCGTTTCTGGCCTGTTCGATCCACCCGTGCCAGGCCTTGCAGCTCCCACGTGGAGCCCAGGAGCTGGGGCGCCTTCCCGAACAGATCCAGGCTTGGCCTGAAGGCTGTAAGATGTGGAGCCCTGGCGCTTTGAGTTTGGTTAGGGTTTAATACTGAGGGATTCGTTTTCCTCGTTGCTTTGCTTGCCCCATTTTCGAGACCAGGCTTTGTTTGTGCTGCATACTTCAGTAGATTTACAAGTGTTTGTGTTGCCTTATTTTCAAACTGAAACCTTCAGGGAATAATGGGAGTGCCAGCGTTAGTGCACTGAGGCCGTGGTTTTCCAAGCTGGTGAAAGAAAGGGTTTCACCCACCCCTTGGGCTGCTCTTTTTCACCCATGTCAGCACAGGCATTTGTGTGCAGAATTAGATTGGGAAGCGAAACCAGATTTAAAAAGATACCCAAAAATAAGTCCAGATCAGTTCCTAAACGTTTTTACTGGCTCAAGAGAGCAGATGAAACTCCTGCTTTGCTGTAACAATAATGGCTTATAGTGGAACACAGGTGGGCAAAAGTAGAGTTCATCTGCTGGACTCTACCCCTGTGCTCCTGAAATAAAATCCCATAGATCTCATCCTTTGGCCATGGATAATTTTTGAAGTTGTTTACTGATGCTTAAGAGCATGACTAGGGGCATTTTGACTTTTCTAAAGTCGGGCTTTTTGTTTTGCTACAAATACATTGCAATGACAACTGTCCCGTGCACCTTGTACTGTACTTGTGCTGAAAGCCTCACCTGCCTGAGAGACCATCTCAGGAGAGGGGCCTGGGACACTTTAGGAGAGCCACAGCCCTTCCCCTTCATGGGTACCCCCTGGTCTAGTGCATACCTAAGCTCATAAATCCACGTGGCACACAACAGAACAAATTCAAAATCCTTTGTCCCAGAAGCAGGAAAGCCAGCGTTCCCAGTGTCCAATACAATGCCTTCATTTACCAAGGCAAGCCAAGCAAACTTCTTGATAAGTGTCAACCCTTGTTGGTTTAGTAACTGTTTGGTGTAAAGGTGTAGGCTGGCACATGTAAGAACCCAGTTAATAACATTGCTTGTTCCATAGTGTGAATTGGCCTCTTGGAGTCACACAGTTATGAAGGTGCAGTTTTCTGACTTAGGCTCTCTATGTATGTCTGTGATTTCAGAATTTCGGGGCAGACTCCCAGCCCCATCCCAGTGAAACTCACTGATGAGGTGATTTCCCTCTAAAAGGATGGCTTTGAGCTAGTCAGATTATTCATTTATAATGTCATTTGTTTAAGGGGAAATCGGTCTAGTCTTTAACACAATACACTTTAATTGCCTTTATGTTTGAATCACTTTCCTTATTAGTCAACTTTGTCACTACCACCTCATCTCTATTATCCCTTTGATAATAATTTTTATATCAGTGGCATTGACAGGTTTTATACTACAAAATACTTGTTCTTAAGAAGATCTACAACAACCTGTAATATTGTTACATCCCTGCTGCCTTAGTTATTTTCCCTGTTAAAAGCAGTCTGTGTAGGGCCCCTTCAGCAAGTCTGTGACCTGGGTTCTCGTGTGTTGCTGAAAGTTTGCAATAAATGGAATTCATGCATTTTAATGCCTACACCTCAAACTGCTTGTTTCAGGTCAGAGAGCTGATGTGGTACCTTCTCTCACTGGTTAAATATCACAAATCCTGACTGAAGCATCAGTTACCTTATACCTACAAGCTCTTTCTTCAGCAGAACGCAGCTGATGAGAACCAAAATTTCTGCTTGGAGTGTCTCCTCTAGTTTGCCTTGTCATGATTACTGTTCACCTGTCCTGGTGGGAGCCTGGTGGGATCTCAGACGATTCACCCTGCTGAGAAGGACATGTGCCTACATCCCTGTGCAAGGCAGCAGGAACTGCAGACCTGTGCCTGGATAATGCTGGCAGAGAACCACTAAAGTTGTCTTCCCTTGTATGTACCCAAATAGGTAAAACTACTCTCTGGATTTGGTCCCATGGGAGCCAGCTGGCACAACTGCAAGTATAACTTTGATTTGCAGTGAAAATTACAGCCCTAAGTGTACAGGTCAACAAAATGAATTTCTTCACTGGACAGATTGCCAAAGCAGATCCCACCCATGACTGCAGGCTTTACAGTGTCCAGACTGGCAGATTAGTACTGGATGGTGGGCAAACCCAGCTAAAACTGAGCTCTCTCTACCCAAATGGAGGCATCTGGTTGGGGTTGTGGCAAAATCAGAATAAAACCAAAAGATTCCCACATTCCTATCTTGCATGAGCAGAGGCTAGTTCAGAGATAACAAGATAACGATTCTGAAGTTCCATCCAAGGCCGCTGTGAAATCCTGGCAGTATGGCAGAATGATGTTGAGATTATGGAGAAATTAATTTGTTTCTGAGAGTGGAGGAAAACCATCCTGTTTGATTGATTTGCTTTTGCAGAGCTTCCACAGACCCTTCCCAAGATGGTTTCCTCAACTGAATATGGGTCGCACACCTGGGAGCTCAGGCTGACAGTTGATCATCAACATGAAGATGTAGAAAAGGAATTTAGACTACAGGTCACAGGGGACCTTCATGTTGGAGGACTGATGCTGAAATTAGTAGAACAAATCAGTGAGTAAAGACCTGTTTCATTTACACGATGTTACTAAGCAATATGTGCAGCTTTCCTTCTATGAAGAAAGGCTTCTGTGTGTTTTGAAATGGTACTGCCTCACTTCTGTGTGACAGCACAGAGTGTGGAGGTTCTCAGACCCAGGGGTTTTTGTGGTCAAAACCCCTCCCTGTGTTCCGCCCTGTGTGGCTAAAGCCCTTGTGTTACCATAGTGCCAACAAAACTTTGGGTTTGCCTTTCAGTTAGACAAAAATAATTAAACCAGGCAAATGGTTCAACTCCCTTTCCAGAAGGATGTTACAGGTGTGTAGTTTGGGGGGCAGGAGAGGTAAGTGATGCCCTGTTTATCCACCTGTGTTCCACAGAAAGGACAAGTTCTTAAAAGGCACTTCAGAATTTCCTGTCTTCTGTGCTGTTGTGGCATTCTAGCCTAAATCTGAGCCGTGTTGTCTATCCATTGCATAGATACAGTAGCTGGGAAGAACCAAGGCTGGCTGAATCAAAGTTAGGAAATGAAAAGTAGAATCCCCTGTGTGCAGGCACAGCAAGGGAGCACAGGAAGAGAATCTGAGATCACTTCTGTCACCCTCTCTGCACACTTGGACACGTGGTTCAGACGGAAACTGATGGTAGCCAGAGTTTCCACTGAGTCAGAAGAATCATTTTTCACAGTTTGGTTTTTTGGGGTTTTTTTAATACTCTAATGGTGTGAAAAGCTTTCTATAGTAATATTTAAAGCTAATCTGTAACTGACTTGTGTCAGCAGCTCTCTTGAGACACAGCTCTTACCAGGGGACTCCAAAACAGGACAGGGCTCTGCTGTGTTACAGACATGCTGAGGAATAGCCTCTGCCTCATGGAGGCAGATGATGAGGAACAAGGATTGATACAAAGACTGAAACAGCTTGACCAAGATCACACAGAAGTTTTACCTGCTACTACACATTGACATCTGGGAAGTCATCTAATCTTGGAATTCCTGTGGAACTGAGAGCAGCAATAATTTATCTCTTTCCTTGTGCATGTGCTGCTCCTTAGCTGTGTGTAACCAAGACTCCCATGGACTCAAACCTGGTTCTTAAAGCTCTTGAGATGAGCTGCTCAGTGCTGCTGCCAGGAGGAAGCATCTTACACCCATCTGGGTGCACAGGAGATTTTGTAGGAGGATTTTCAGCTTGCATTGACAAGTTCTGAACTGGAGTCCTTTGTTATTAGTCCTTGTCCCAGCACAATCCAAACAGCACTGCACCATATGCAGCACCAGATTCAGATGTTCTTTCCCTGTGGACATCCACAAGACTACAGCAGTGCCACAGTCAGCACCTAGGTTAGATCTTCAGGGAAAACAAAGTTGGTTCCCAGTGACTGCCACAAGAATTCAGCAAATGGGGTCTAGGTTGGGACCTGTAGTTGCTGCTTTAATCTAAATAAGTATTTATGTTTGCAGAGACCTGTTTCCAAACCAAGTGTTTTGTGTATTTGCTCCATAGTTTGTCAGTAACCATTTTGTATTTTCGTAGAAATAGCACAAGATTGGTCAGACTATGCTTTTTGGTGGGAGCAAAAAAAACGTTGGCTTCTGAAAACCCACTGGACACTGGATAAATGTGGGGTGCAAGCAGATGCTAAGCTCATCTTTACTACTCAGCACAAAATGCTGCGGCTTCGTTTGCCAAACATGAAGACTGTGAGACTGAAAGTCAGCTTCTCTTCCATGGTGTTCAGAGCTGTCAGTGACATCTGCAAAATGCTCAGTAAGTAAAAATAAATCTCCTCTGGCAACTAAGCTGGAGCATTTTATTGGGTGACTTTGTTTTGATGCGAAGCCCTTGCTCACAAAACTGTCTAGCTCAGAAAGAAATTTGAGACAGGTTTTGGGGGGTTTCAGGATGCAGTGCTTATGAGTGGTTCTTAATTTCTCTGATAACTGCTGCAAGCACTGTCAGGAATGTGTCCCACAAGCTGCAGGAGTACTGGACAGTCAAAGCTGGCAGTTTTCTAGGAATCCTTGTCCTCCTGGAGCAGGACTTGGTCCTGATTATTCTGTGCCATTGACTAAAAGTTTGAGATTATCAATGTCCTACACCAGCCTTCACCACAGGCAATTTTACTGGTGTTGGCTGATTTATCACTATTTTCACTAGCATTAATGATATCCAACTCTGCCTGTTATATGTGTTAACTTCAGATGAAGCACGTTTTAAATGTTCAAAACTTCTGTATGTCCAGATCTGTTCAGGTCAGGGCATACCTAACAACCCCAGCCCGTGAATGTCTCACAGCTCTGAGTCCCCCAGTCTCTACTCTTTCCAAGAATGGAGCATTTCCAAGTAGAGGGGTTGGAGAATGCCAGATGTGTGCCTGTGATCAATGGGAATCAGTTGAGTCTGCAAGCAGTCCTCAAAATCTCTTTGGTTTAGGGTAAAATAGGGATTAAATTCCTCATCTTAATTTAGATCTTCAAAGCTTAATCCATTAACACATTCAACTTCAGAAGAAATTTATTGCCTCATATTGATCCACTTTCAATTTCATCTCCTAGCAGTGGATTGTGAAAGGTTCAGTGTCTTTATTATATCTAACAGTGCTGATATAATGATGCCATAATTATCCAACTGGCATTTGGCCAGATTAAATATTCCTACATTTTCCCTCCAGATTGAGTCAGTACAGAAACACTGTAACTTTGAATGAGTGAATAATGTCAAAAATGTCTTTGCTTACCCCAGGGTAAAAGTGTTCTTCAGAAATTAAGTGCCAGGTTTCTGACTGGGAATACCTGTCTGAATTAGTAGTGCTTTAGAGAACAGTGAGAACCAAGACAGAACCTTGTATGAGAAATACATTGAACAATAAAAGGCATGAACCTCAATTACAGTGGTTCTTGCTTATTCATAATCTAGATATTTCACAGAGGTTATTATGCTCCTAGGTGCCTCCAGAGCTGTTAGAGAGAAAGCAAGAGCTTTTCCTGGCATTCTAAAATGCAGTTACACTTCCCACAAAAGTAGATTTAAATCCTGTCAAAACTCACTCTTATGGCCCAAAGTCTTTGGCCTTGTTATAAAATTAGTGGATTTTCTACAGCTACTGCTTTCAAGCTGCTAAAAATAAAGTCCAGATTGCAACATGAAGCTTCCCGAAATGCTGTTACCAACCATGGGTGCTCTTTTGGATGTAATCATCTTTCTTCACTTCCTAAACTGCCTTTGTAGATATCAGGCGGTCAGAAGAACTCTCTTTGTTGAGGCAATCAGAAGGCACGCTCAAAAAGAAAAAGAAAAAAGACAAGAACAGCAAAGAACCAGCTACAGATGATATCTTAAACCTGTGCAACTCTCCAGTGAGTTCTGGATTACCAGGTAATGAAAAATCAATATGATTTTATTGTTCTGACTGGAAGTCAAAAAGAGGAAGAAATTCTTTGTTACGCAAAGGAGACCAGTTCTATGTAGGATGGTCTTGGAGACACAGTGGGCCTGAAATAAGTGTCTTCAAGAAATCTGCAGTATGTCAGTAATTTTTCTGTTGTCTCTAGAAATATTTTTCTTTCCACTGATATGAGAAAGGCCACACAAGAAAACAGGTTGTGGCCCTGCACATAAGATGTGCTGCTGCCCTTTGAAAAAGGAAGACAACGCTTAAAATATTCATGAGATTTGGCAGCCTGCAAGGAAAATGAGGAATAAAGGCTTGGAAGCATGCGTTTCCTGTGTCCAAAACAACTGAGATCTCACAGAGCAAGAAAGAGAATTTCTATTCCTTAGGTCACTTCAGCTGTGAAAGTCCATCTGGAAACAGCAGAGCTAGGAGCCTGTCTTGAAAGAAAAGGGTTTGGGTTTTATGATGGAAAGTAGTGGACAGGACCATTTTTCATGGGAATAACGTTATGCTCTTAACTTGCAGCCAATCCAGGTTTATACAGTAAAACCATGACACCTGTTTATGATCCTGTCAGTGGGTCACCAGCATCTTCCACAATTACTTGGTTCAGTGATGGTTCCTTGACTGAGCAGAACTGCAGCATCCTGGCCCTCAGTCACCCCACCTGTTCTCCAGAGATGCTGGCTGAGATGTACCAGCCACGGACTTTGGCTGACAAAGCCAAACTCAATGCAGGGTAAGGTGCCTCTCCTTAGATCCTTTGGGTTTAAAATGAGGAATGATGTCATTTTACAGGCTCTGGGCTAAAATCTTGTTAAATGAAGGCAAATTCGGTTGAGCACGGTGGGCACAGCCAAAGGACAGTTTGGATGATGAACTCCAAAGGCTTTAAGCAGACAGTGGAAAGAGACATGTGGATAAGTTCAATAATTTTGCATTAAAAATAGCTGACTGAGTTCTGCACAAGTAAATGTTGGTTATTGTATGTACATAGAAAATGGAAGTTGGAAGTCTATATGAATGCTCCACCTTGTATTTGTGAATTTTCCCTGGATTTAGAGGAATTAGAGGTGTTTGTTCCCACTTTTGTTCCACAATTGCAGTGGAGCTTTGCAGGTGTGATGGTTTTTCCTGTACAGATGAATCTGTGGCTTGTTTTCTTCCACAGCTGGCTGGATTCATCTCGATCACTTATGGAACAAGGTGTTCTGGAGGATGATCAACTTCTTCTGCGCTTTAAATATTACACTTTCTTTGATTTGAATCCAAAAGTAAGAGCTTTGTTTTTATTGCTATTCATTGTTTGCCTGCTTTCATGTCAAGGAGCTATACAGTAATATAGAATATATATAGCTCTGTGTAGAATTTTAGCTAGGATTTGTAACAAGCCCTTCAGAGAGATCAAATTCAGCTTATTCCCCTCAGCTATGGCTGCACTTTTACTCTCTGGACACTGAATCACTGTTGCTCACAGGAGATGAGATACTAAAATTAAAGATAGGATCTGAAGAGCACCAGAAACAGTATCCCTGTTTCCAGAGAGGCTGGTTTACTTTCTGCATCTCTTAACAGGAAAAATTAAGGGGAAAATTTGATTAGCAGTATCCTAAATGATGTAAGCAGTCTTGGGTTTAAAATTTGGCTTAAAAATGACATTTATATTGCACTGCCCTCATTGAATTTCACAGCTTCTCTGGGCTGAGTCCTTAGAAGAAATCAGGGCACTTTCTGGTTTATCTGGCATGGTTTTGGGTGAAACGGCACCCCCACTAAAATCCAAGTGTTCAACTGTCTCAACTTCAGCAGCCCAAACATTTCCCTTCTGTGCCCCAGCCAGGCCAGGACCCATAGGATGAAACTACCAAAAAAAGCTTCAGGCAACCTAATATCTCACCTCTGTTGCAAGAGGTCACACTCCAAGGTTTAGCCTTCCAACACCTACATTTCACCAGCTCTGGGGCTTGAACATTTCTGTGAGTCATTTCAGCTTATTAACCAAGCAGATAAGAAGGAATAATCACTACCCAATACCAAATAGTGAATTAAAGCAGATCTGGCAAATCTCAAGCCAGTGCCAAGACAGAACCAGAACTGAAAAAGCCGAGAGAGGAAGAAAAGAAGTGAGGAACAAGAGAGTTCTGCAGGTCTCATTCGAGTGAGCCGTGTCACGTGATTTTTCTCCCAGCGTGGTTTCACATGTTGGTTCCACCAGTCCAAGGTCTCCTGCCTCAAAAGGGGATGTTGAGCTTCACCTTCTGCCTCAGCCAGGGGCTCCTGGTCGGTTTTCTGTTGGCTCAGCAAGCCCTGGGGCTGTGCATACAATCACATGGTCTGGCACAAGACCAGGAGGGGAAGGGGGCAGAGGTGGGAGAGGAAGGAAACAAGCGCTGCGGTTCAGCCCAGCGTTAGATCAGCTGCAGCTGCTTGTGAGTCTGTGCTTTGGAGGTTTCTAAGGAGCAGTGTTTGCTTTTCATCTTGCAGTACGATGCAGTGCGAATCAACCAAATCTACGAACAAGCCCGCTGGGCCATCCTGCTGGAGGAAATCGATTGCACAGAGGAAGAAATGCTCATCTTCGCTGCGCTACAGGCATGTACTTGAGCCAAGTTGCAAAACCTGTTTCCCCAAGAGGCAGGCACAGGTTAGGACAAGACAAGACTAGGACAGAGCCCAGGCCCAGAGCTCTGCTTGGATTGGGGGTCTGCTCTTGGGGTGAGGAACAATCAGCAGCATCCATCAGCTAAAGCAACTAAACTCAGTAGCAGCACTAACACCATTATTCACACAATTATGGAAACATTTACTAACATTATCTGCACCCAGAATGTAACTTTGATACCAGTATTAATATGAAGTGTTGCTTCCCATACAAGCTACCATCCCTTCACCTCTTCTTCCTGAAAATTCCTGTAATATGCCATATGTACACCATGTCAACATTTCCCAACAGACAGGAAAAAAGCCATGGCACAATGTGAAGATAGGGACACTATGGAGTACTTGGAAATTTAACGTGACTGAGCATGGCTTAGTCTCTGACCATAGGTAATAAAGCACAAACCTTCATTAATAATAAATTCCTTCCTTTTAAATTTAAACAGAGCTGCCAAGAATTCACAGCCTGTCACTGCAGAACCAGAGAACCTTGCTTCCAAGTTTCCACCTTGTATGGATGGCAGGACTAGGGATCCAAATGTAGCACTGAGTCAGCCTCCCAGAACAGGGGCAGTTATTTAGCAAAGCAATACAAACACTGATAATTAAAACAGGAAACCATTATCAGCCATTGCACAAGAGTCACAGCAGACATGTTTCCTTGGGAAAACCCCCTGAGTCCTGCAGAACTTCACACAGTCGTCCAAGACCCCGGAGACAAAATGATCTATTTTCAAACACTATGATTGTGTGTTGATAATTGATATATTTATTGACGATTGGATACTGATGTTTTATTTTAGTACCATGTAAGCAAGTTATCATTATCATCAGAAACACAAGATTCCACCTGTGAATCGGAAGTAGATGAAGTAGAAGCTGCCCTTTCCAATCTGGAAGTGACACTGGAAGGTGGAAATAAAAGTAACATTTTGGTAGGTCCTTTGGGATCCCAGAATTCCTTTTGCTTTGCCAGATCTGTTGACTCTTGTGAGCCTTCCTCGTTCTTGATTTTTTTAATAGTTGATTACAGAGTCCACTGTACTATAATTATTCCTAATTATTCCTGATAGGAGGACATCACAGACATCCCAAAACTTGCTGATAATCTCAAGCTAATTAGGTGAGTTGTTAAAATTAATAATAAAACATACAAAACCAAAAGCTTAACCTTACAAGAGATCTCTTGAGTTTTTCATTCTAATGTAACAGTACATTTGACAGTTATAAATTGACAAATACCCCAGATAGGGCTAACCAGTCTAACATTCTCTTCCAATCTTCCTGCTTCTGACAACGTTCCTTGGCAAATCTTTCCCACTCCTGAGGTCTTTAGTAAGCTCCTTTGTACTTACTAAAAGACCCTGCTGTCAGTATTTCCTAGCGCTCATCAGTCATCATCTCTAAACAAAAGAGCCTAAGTTTTATTTTCAATCACATTTACTTTTTTTTTGCCAGTAAAAAAACAGAAGAAACTTGCAGTTCTCCCTGAGAAGGATTTCTGAAAGTAATCCCAGGGAATGTATTTTTTAAACAAAAGAAACATCCAAATCAACAAATTTCTTACCGAGCACAAAGTCTGTTTTTTCTAATATCATAATAAGTTTCTGCGATCCCATTATAGTATCTTAATTTATGGGAGATTTAAATGACTGTAGAGACCTCAAGTCTGTAATGTCTTTTATCACAAAACAGTCTGTGTGTTTTAGAAAGATAAAGTGTTCTGTTTTACAAATATTTATCAGATTCATTCGTTGACAGGCGGTATTTTTAATCTGGAAACTGAAAACTGCACTTGAAAAATCTTAACTGTTGTTAACTGGTAACAATTGTTAATTATTAATTTCCAATTTGGAATTTTATTTGACATTCCTATTATGAAGGTGGCTTAGGATGAAAGGGAATTAAGGCTTTTAACAATGGGTTATTTGTTTTCCCCCCAGTAGTAGAGCAGTTTGCTTTTATAAGCATTCAGCAGTTAGTTTTCATCATGGAAAAGTTCCTATATAAATGATAAATCACTTACTAAACCTAAGGCATTGTAGAATCCAGGTAGGGTGTAAAACTTTTCTTTAAACAGCAAAACTTTGTGGCTATAATTATTTGATTAATTGTAAACCTGAATGCAAAGCTGTGCATGTCCTACTGTTTACTGTTCCTATGGTGAACTTTTATTCCTGCTTATTCACAGTATGCACCATAGTAAATGCTGCTTTCACGTGGGGACAGTATTGTGGAGAATTGCAACTTTTTTTCAAAAGCAACAAGATAAAGCTTTCTAAAAAGTTTTCAGCAACTTTTTCAGGGATAGAAAATTAGTTTTATCTGTCTAAAACATTACAGTCCCTTATTTTTTAAGAATGTCGCTGTATTTGAAAACTAAAGGCCAAATTACTTGGTAGTTTTGAAAATCCAAGTTCTTTTAATTGAAACATAAAAATTGCCATTTTCTAGAAAGGATTCTAAACTAAGATTTTCAGAAAGGGTTTGGAGATCTAATAAGAGTATATGAGTATATACATCTAATAAGAGATGTAATAAGAGTATATCTAGTACATCACTGTTTTCCAGACAATTCTATACTCTTTGTACTATCCTCTTAGATTTAAAGGAAAATGCTGGATTTTTTTTTTCTTTTTTCTTCTTTTTCACTTCATTGATGAGCTTTGTCACTAACTGTGAAGTATTTCTCTACTCTGATAGTGCTAATACCTCTGGTTTTCTCTCCTGGAGGGCTACAAAGCTTCTATAAATTTAGTGAAGGAACAGAATTCTGTTGCCTTAGGTATTATTCAGATTAAGCCAAAAAAGCTGCACTCTGCTTCCTTAAAATGAATATGAGTTGGCTTTATGGGTGCAGATATTCAAGATAAGGAGGTATGAAAAACTGATGCCAATTCATGTGAATAAGCTAGGGATTACATTTGTGTTACTGAGTTCATGGGGGAAATCGATCTATTAGAAGGGAATGGCTTTGATTAGTAATGGGAGAAATAAATGAGACAAATCATAGATGGGATTCAGCTAAAATCTGGAGTAAAACCCACATCCATACCTGGGATAACCTGGATTGGATCCAGGCATTTCCCACTCCTTCACTGACACAGGAGTGTCCTACCCCACCAAAGCCATGGGTATGACCTTGAATTTCAGAGGCTCTGTAAGATTTGTGAGGCACTTAGCAATTTGTATGTGTTAATATAAACAAATGGGATTTCTTTCTTTCTGGTAGGCCTAAGAAGCTGGCACTCAAAGCTGTCAAGACATACTGGTTTGTCTTCAGAGACACTTCAATATCTTATTTTAAAAACAAGGAATCTGCACAGGGAGAACCTATTGAGAAACTAAACCTAAAAGGTAAGAATTCTCCTTCCTTTGTTTTGTCTGTTGCATCCATGTGAACTGGATAAAATAAGAAATCCCTGCTAGACTCAGGAAGGCAGACACAGCAGCATTTAGTCTGGGAGCTTTTTCAGTTCCTGAGACTCCTGAGCAGACAGATTGCACCTCCAGAAGAGGCTTAAACAGAAAGGATTGGATAGTTTAACTCGAGTTGGGATTACCAGAGCCTGATTTGTAAAATCCCCTGTACTGCTGAATTCTTTGAGATGAGTCAGATAGGGAATGTGACTTGTGGGATGCTTTATTTCCAAATATTTTCACTCTGCATTAAATGGGAGTGTTCCCCCAGGTCCTTGGCAAACATGCACTGGCAGCAGAGATTAGGAATGATGCCATGGCCAGGAATGCCAGAGGCTGTCCCTGCATTCTGCTGTGCAGGGACAGCTCCAGGACCTTCTCTGGGCCTTGTTTGTGTCTTGCATGGGAATTCCCATGGCTCCAACAAGCTGCTGGAGGAGGAGCCCCAGGTGTATATAGCATCCTGTATAGCCTCCATCTACATCTGCTCCTGCAGGGACATCCTTTGTTCAGCAACAGGGAACCAGTGATGCCCAGGACTCATCCTAGAAGAAACCTTTGAAATAGAAGATTGACCCCTGTGAACAAATGGCTCTGCATCCCAATCTGCATATCCTCAGTAGGTCAGAGAATGCATGGGGAAAACAGCCAGGGTGACTGGAACCTCACCACGTAGCCTCTCCCACCAGTTCCTCTCCATTTTGAGTGTTGAACGTTTCCTAAGATCAGGCTGAGATTTTGGGAGCACTCACATCCTTTCACTTCCACGTTGACTCACGTGCTCCCTGAGCTCTGAGCACGTTCATCACCCTGGCAAGCCAGACCAGGCAATGAACTGGAACAAAACCTTTTCCTTAGGGTGTAATCTTCAAAAGTCTTGGCCCTTAGTCTCAAAGAAAAACAGCCAGGAAGTCCTGTTCCTTAGTTGTTAAAGCAGTAAAGTTAGTGATACAGTAAGGATATAAATTAATTTCCATCTGATTTCCTGTGCTCTAGGATGTGAAGTTGTACCAGATGTAAATGTTGCAGCGAAGAAGTTTGGAATCAAATTACTAATTCCAGTTGCTGATGGCATGAATGAAATATATTTAAGATGTGATAACGTGAGTAATAAGACAAGAGAAAATTTGGATTCAAGATTTATGGCAGACTGTCCTGTTCTACAATTTGTATAGAAAAATGAAGATGCTGCAGAGAGTTTATTATCTAAATATTTAGAAAATTTAAGAATGATGTGGTGCCTAACAAAAACTTAATTCTTCTGGGGACATAAGGACAGTAAGTAATCTTGTGTTTATCATCAATTGCCAAGTAAAGCTGGTAGGAAAAAAGACAGAACAAACTATCAAAAAAAAAAAAAAAAAGAAGTTACAGTATTTTGTTCCAATGTTGTCAGAGAATTGAGGTTTGGATTTTGTTTTTTCATAATTAGAACTCTCCCCATTCAGATGAGGAGAGTGTGATAGGGATCTTACATTAGTTTTCAGTTTATTGAAATGTATCAGATCAAATTGTGTAAGAAGCATTCAGTAGATGAAAATCGGTCATTCAGTAAAATTTCCAAGAGAATCTATTTCAAGGTACAGGTTTTCTTAGAAAATTTAAACCTAGGTGTAGCTGGAACTATTCCAATCAGGAAGGAAGAATTGTAACAAACAATTGTCTTTGTTTCAGGAGGATCAGTACGCTCGGTGGATGGCTGCTTGTGTTTTAGCCTCCAAGGGCAGAACGATGGCCGACAGCTCCTACCAGCCTGAGGTCCAAAAGATCCTTTCATTCCTCCAGATGAAGAACTGGACCATGTCTTCCCAGGCTGCCTCTGAGCCAGAGAATGTGGATATGAAACCCGAATGCTTTGTCTCACCACGCTATACCAAAAAATTCAAGTCCAAGCAGGTATCCTGAGTATAGCTCGACAGCTGGGCGTGGGCAATTCCAGTGGTTGCCTAGGGATCAGGCTGGATGGAAGCAGCATTTGGAAACCATGCAGTACAACACCCTGCAGTAGTTGTTTGTCCCTTTGCAAGAGGCCTTTTCTTCTGAACACAGGGATGGGTGTTTTGGTGCCTGCTCCAAGTACCTTGCCTACATCCACACCCTGGTTTAAGTCACTTATGACGTTCTGCTCCTGATAACACTGTTCCTGAAAGTCTCTTCAGAGTAACAAAGGAAGGATTTTAAGGACTGCAAGCTACTGTTTGCATCTGAATCAACAGGGTCCTCTTGTCCTTCAAGTCTTTTCTTCCTCATTCCTTGTCCTGCTTTTGCTGTGCAAGAGCTCAGCCTGCCCATCCTGAGGGTGGTCTCCAGAGCAGTGTATGGAGCCAGGGCAGTGCTGCACAAACCCAGACCTGAGACCTTGCTGTCCATTCTGCCCTTTGCACTTGGGATGTGTCCCCAAGTGCCCTCTATGCTGCATCTGCACAAACAGTGACAACAAAGTGTCTGAACACAGCATCAGACCTCATGATTTCTGATTCAGGGAAAGCAACAGGATTTTTGTTCTTCAGTCAGCTGAAAACTTTCTCTCTTCCTGTGTTTCCCAGCTGACTGCCCGTATTCTGGAAGCCCATCAAAATGTGTCCCAGATGTCCCTGGTGGAGGCCAAGCTGCGTTTTATCCAAGCCTGGCAGTCCCTCCCTGAATTTGGTTTATCCTACTACATTGTAAGGTAATTGCACTCTCACTCATGTCAAGCTGCCGTAACGTGTTCATGCTCAGTGATTTGCAGGAAGTTCTTTGACACCCCATTCCAAGAACATTTTCTATTTTTTTCCCCCCACAGACCTCTTTTAATTTTAGTGATTTCCATACTGCTGTTTTCTTCTCTAGGAGTAGCACCCAGTAGCTCCATTCCTGGAGTGAGATTCTGCATTACATCTGCCTTGGTACAGACCTCTTGGGTTTAGCCTGAAATAACCTCTTACTAGCATTAAACCCTTACTGTCATAAACGCTCCAAAATGTATAAAATGCACGTCTAATTGGTGTGCTCAGGTTTGCAGGATGTGTTCACTCTGACCCTCGTTCATTGCAATATGATAAAATGCTAATTTCTTTTGTATTTCATTAAGAAAACAGCAAATTGTCCCTTTTTAAGGTTAATCCGGAAGAGCAGTGAGCACAAGAAAGGTTCCATTGTGTTCACAGAAGCTTCCTTGGACACAGCATTGGTCTGACCTGCAGCCTTTCCTCTTGACAAAACACCAAAAAGCTGAAAAATACTGACACAACCATACTTAGAGGCACCTTCCCTAATTTGTGTTTAACAGCCCTTCCAGGGCTCTCTGGGAATCTTGTGTGGTATAAGTTGAACCAGCTGGGAAGCACGCTCTGGCACCGGGGCTACAACTGCACAATTAAACTCTGACTTCCCAAAGTGCAGCAGCCTCATGTGCAACGGTGAGATCATGTTGGTCCTTGGATGTTCCAGGTTCCAAACTGTACCTGGGAGTCACTTGAGAGAGCACTGCTTGTTTGGAGCCAGAATTCTCCCTGAATTTTTTGCCCAAAAATGTTCCCTGACCCTGCTGAATTTACTAACACAGGTACAGATTTTCTCCCCATCTGTCACCATTAATCCTGTTAAAAACACAAACAAACCCAACGCCTAAACTGCATTTTGTAGTGGTGAATTGCTACAAACTTCTGTGCAATATCTCAGTGGGGCATTAAGCAAAGCACAAATTGTGTCCAGGTCACATTTTTTCCCTAAGGTCCAGCTGCGTCTAAAGAGAGAAGGTTCACAAACAGGATCAGAAATGCTGAAAATACTCACTGCAGGCAGATGAGATTTCTTCCAGCTTTCAGCATGAAGGTAGAGGAAGGCTGTTTCTTTACCAGAGTAATCTGTTCCTAGCTATTCCCAACTCAAAAAAATTCTCAGAAGTCCCACAAAGATTCTGATGCTTTTGTATTTATTTTTCATCTCTAATCAGAAGTTGAAATGTTAAAATGCCTCAGTAATTTTGTAATGTGATTTATACTCAAAAACATGTATATATCAGTTGTTTTGATTATAGAATTTAGGTTAATATAACTAGAGGAACATGTTTCAACATTAGTGAAATGAAGCAACAAAAATTATTGTTGGCATTTTTTCCAGTAGAAATATAATCAAGTTCATGCATTTGGGAAGAACAGTATTTTTTTTAGCAGGAAACAATGAATTGGAAAAATTTCAGCCAGCTCTACCTTCCTGATTATTTTCCTTCTTACACCATGGCTCAGCAGCCTAAGCTTTTGCTTTATAAAAAATCCTGTTCTACAGATGGGTCCAAGCTCTCCTCAGTCGTTGTCTGCAGTTCCAGAGAAGAGCAGCTGAAATGTTTCTCTAGCCAGAAATCATTGCAAAGCATATCTACTCAAATCTTTTGGGGTTTTTTTCAGGTTTAAGGGAAGCAAGAAGGATGATGTGCTCGGGGTGTCCTATAACAGGCTGATACGGATAGATATGGCCACAGGAGATCCTATCACAACGTGGAGGTTCTCCAACATGAAGCAGTGGAATGTGAACTGGGAAATCCGCCAGGTAAACCTGGAACAGCTCTGCGTTCACTCCTTGCATTTCACACACTTGAGGATGCTTTTAGAAAATATTTTCAAACCTCACTGGAAAGATTTTGAATGTGTTGTGACATGTTATTAAATAAGCTGTCTGCGGTTTTTCCTTGTGGAGTCTGTAGTCAAAAATCAGAAGCGAAAAGATCTCCAGTTTTAAAGATTCCTACCAAGCTTACTCTTTACAAGTTGCCCTTGATTTTGATGGAATGAAATAGAGACTCCAAGGTGAATTCCAGCATTTGTGTTTGACAACTGCTCTGTCAGTGAAAATCTCATTTTAACTCTGATGCATCATCCTCTACATTGTGCTGGTTCAGTCTAAATTACAGACTGAAGATACAGGAAACCCAGTTTGGCTTTCAAATCCCAAACTGAGATTGCAAGACCTGCAACTCTGTGTCAGTGTGTGGTCCCTGCTTTGGGGTTTCAAAGCTTGAAGCCAGCTCTACAAATTGTAGATTTCTGGGGTGGAACTAGTGTGACCTGATGTAAATTGAAGCAGCCTGGGAACTGTTCCTGCTGATGGAGTTTTCCACATCCAACTGAAAGAACCAGGAGAGATGAGATACACTCCCTACTGCTCTCCAGCAGTACTCCCTGTGCCAGAGCCTGTAATTCTGGGTCACGTTGCTGGGTTTCCATTAAATCCCTCTCAAAAAAGGAATGCACAGTGATCAACTAAGCTCAGTTTGCTGCATTTTAGAACTAATGGTAGCTGGAAACCAAAATCGGGACCCCAAAGGCAGATTTAAGGTCAGCACGTAACTACGGACAGATTAAACATTACTCATGTGCACAAAGAGGGAGGAGTGCCATTCCTGCTCCTCCCGGTGTTCACTTTGGAAAAAAGTTAAAAGATTTTGCTGCCTGCTTGAACAAGCAGAAAGATTTCACCACAAGAGGGCCCTGATGTAGCAGCAAATCCAGAATCAGACCGCCAAATCCCCTGAGGATCCAGCAGACCCAGAACTCTTGGTTAGCAGGGGCAGGTAGTGCTTTATCACAGTATTTGTGGTCCAGCTGTGCTCTCACACTTCTCTTTCTTCCCAGCTTATCTCTGTCTGATTTTGCCACATCTGTTCTCCTTAGGTTGCCATCGAGTTTGACCAGAATGTGTCCATCGCTTTCACGTGCCTGAGTGCAGACTGCAAGATCATCCATGAGTACATTGGGGGCTACATCTTCTTGTCAACACGTTCCAAGGACCACAATGAAACACTGGATGAAGAACTCTTCCACAAATTAACTGGAGGTCAGGAATGAGATGAAGTAAACTCTCTTCCTACTGCCTGTTTCTTCTTATAGCTAGGACTACCAAAGATTAAACAAAAATATCTCTGATTGCTACTTGCTGGCTACTAATTATTGTATGTGTCAGTCTTGCACTATAACTGGGACTGTTGAGAGTTTTTGTTAAATACTGAAGCTAAGGTCATTGGGTGCAGTATGGCAACTGCCTCATCCTTACTTGAGGAAATTTAATCGTTCTTTTGTTTTCCTTTTGTACAGCTCAAAGGTTTTAAATTTTGGGTCCAGCCATTGGACTTTTTTAAGTTCGGTATTTTTAATAGCAGCAATACTTTTAAGCATCCAGAACAAGTAACTTGAGGATTTGGTACAGTGAATTTTCTTCTCTGTTACAGCAAGGCATTTATCAGCAGTTTTATCAGAACTAAAGCTAAATAAATACATATTTTCAATCTCCATGGCTTGTCTTAACACTTGCCCTGAGAACACAAAACATTCAAAAGTCCTGCAGACTAAGCCATTGAAACTCCTGTAGTGATTACTCAGTTGCTCAAAAATGTAGTATCCATGTCCACCTTCATCCACTGAAGAGGTTTCCTGAAAGCCAGAGGAGCTGCAGAGAATTAATCTTGGCAAAACTCCAAAAGTGCATCTTTTGAGGAATGTTGTTACTTACTTGGTAAGTTGGTTGGAAAATGTGCTTTAGGAACTATCTTAAACTACTAAAGAGGCCTCGGAGTATGAGTGTTTCTATTTTCTGTCCCTGTTACTCTGTTTCGCTGTGACATCTCACTGAACTAGGCCGCTCTGAACAGGTCTGAAGAGCCTGTAGAAATTATTTTACACGTGTGCTGCAAAATGCCAAGAGTGATGCTCAGAGGACTGGAGCCCCTCTGCTCTGGAGACAGGCTGAGAGAGATGGGGGTGTTCAGCCTGGAGAAGAATAGGTTCCTGGGAGACCTTAGAGCCCCTGGAAGGGCTATGAGAGAGCTGGAAAGGGCATTTTGCTAAGGGCATGCAGTGATAGAACAAGTGGGAATGGCTTCCCACTGACAGAGGGCAGGGCTGCATCGGATATGGAGGTGAAATTCTTCCCTGTGAGGGTGGGAAGGCCCTGGCACAGGTTGTCCAGAGGAGCTGTGAATGCCTCTGAGGAGCCAAGATGGGAAGACAGCAGTTCTGCCTGCTGGAAGGAGCCACACACATCCAGCGAGGTGAATGAAATTTGATACTACCCTGTAAAGCAAGGACAGAGTGAAGCTGGGAGAATTCGTGAAACTACTGGTTTCACATATCTAAAGAAATGCAGTGGGCAAGTGTGGTCATGTCATAAAGGGATGCAGCAGAAATCACTGCATAAATTCATAAACATCACTGGAAACTGAGAGCCCTGATTTTCTTGCCATGTGCTGTGCTTTTCCCCAGCCCCTGTCAAAGGGCTTCAGTGGAATCACTCCCAGTTTGTGCAGTTTAAACTACAGCTTTGCATTTTGCAAAAAAGAAAAAAATATAGCCTGTTTCCCAGCCCTCTGCACTTCCCTCTCCTCAGCATTTTTTGCAGAGGCTGAGGGACCATACACATTTCCTTCAGAAGAGAACTTATTTGTTACCTGCTTGACACAAACCAAGTATTTTCCTCATGTTGTGAGATCCACCCAAGTCTGAACACTGGCCATATTTAAAACCTGCCTAAGGGTACCATGGGAGACCTAAATGCTCATTTTAGTGCTAGCACCTCTGCACAGACAGCCACCTTCCAGATCAGTCTCCACTTAGGCTTTGGAGTGAGGATCCGGACCATGCCTGCATGGAACCCCTCATGTGGCAATGAGCAATGCCAGACTCCTGTGTGGATGGCTCCCTGGGAAGCACGGACCATGCTTGTCACTCTTGGAGCAGTGCTTGTCCCAGAGTGCTGCATGGAGGCCCTGTAGTTGTTGCCACTTGCCTACGTGACCTGAGTACAGGAACGCAGAGACGGGAATTCTGAGCATAGCTGTCATTAGCATTTTGTTGCTAAACAAGCACATTCACTTGCAGTTGAAGCTGTCTCAACTGGGATTTCAGAGGAACTAGTACATATTTCCATTTTCTTCCCTGCCCCTCCTTCAATCTTACCCCATGTGTCACTGCCTTTCGACTAAATGCTTCGCTGCTGCTTTGTAAGGAGTTCTGCCAGCTCATCGCGGCTGGCTGCGAGCCCGGCTGGCTCCTTTGCCACCTTAGGTTTAAGAGAGTGATCCCCTACTGATGCCCTCTCTCCGTGTTTCCTTAGGTCATTCAGCTGTCTGTTCCCCTCGCCCCACTCACTTTGCAAGGCTTTTTCACAATAGGTAAGGAATAGGTAGGAAAGGAAACTGCGTTTATCCAGCTGCTTTGAGAGCTGCATGTGACTGTAGCTCCACGTCCCACAAGCTGAGGAGAGGTTTCAGGGGGAAGGCCAGAGAGGTTGGAGTGGGAAGGCATGACCCAGGACATTCCTGCACTTCCATAATTCCTGGGTATGGTGGGGAGCACCCAAGAGGAGACCAGTCCCAGCCTGCTCTACCTGACACCTGCACCAGCCACAATTCGAGTCATGTTTCATCCCAACCCATGTCACCGAGCACAGCCCAGCCAGGCTCCGGACATTCCCTTAATGCACGGGGGGTTCCACACACTCCCTTTATTTGTGCAATAACCTGACCACACGTGGCTCTTGTGAGCTCCTCACACCTATTTCTACACAGGGTTAAAGACCACGGACTCAGTGGGCTGTAGAAACCACGTTATTAATTGCGCAGTGCCAGATGTGGGAGAGGTTTCCCAGAATGAGTGAAAGCAGGACAGGGGCGTCTGCCCTGATGTTTTGCAATACAGAGATGAAATCCTGGACAGGAATGTTATTCGATGAAAACAAACCTTTAGGAAACTTATACCTCAGCTCAGCTGCAACCCTATTCTGTACCAGGTGCTTAATCAAACCCAAGCCAGGTCAGGGTAAAGCACTGCGATGTCAGATGGATCCTGCTGCTCTTACATCAAATTCATAGGGGATTTCACCACTGCCTTCAGTCTGCCTTAGGACACGCACACCCCATCGTTTTCAAAACCTCAGGCTAAATAATCCTGTTCTTCTATTCTCTCCCCTTTCTCTCTAGGAAAATGTCTTGCTTGTGCTTGCTCTGTGCACAGACCTGTGAAACAGTTGTTTTGTTGGCTTTAAAAGCCACTCTCCAAGGTTTTTTTCAGGATATTTTCATTCTTAACTATTACTTGGGTCACGGCCAGTAAGAAACATTCACCTCTTAAACTTTACAGCCTGGTACCATCCTCACCTTCTCCTGCTCGCCCCAGCTCTGCTTATCTTGGTGTCACTAAGGAATGCAGGGCTCAGCCCGAGAATTCCTGCGGGCAGAGGGGCTTTGTGCAGCCCTGAATCGCCCCCGGGGAGGGGGCGTCTGTTTCAGCTCTCTTTGCATCACCCGTGTGAAAAGGCTGACAGGAACGCTTGCCTTTTCATACCTTCCCTCAGGTTGTCACTGAAACACTCAGAAAAACGGAAAAAACAATAAAAGGCGACATAAGAACAAGCCACAGTGACTCACAAAGGGGAAATCTCTGCCTGCTGTTAGCAGATATTTTAAAGAAACTTGTGAGGGCTGCTGCCTGCCCTGGGAAACTTCCACCAGTACCTGGGCAGCTGCCTGAGATGCAGCACCATAGCAGAAATATTTCATATGATGGGAGTTTGCAGCTAAGCAAAGAGCTGGGAAGATATAATACCTGCCACAAAAACTGGCCATCCAAAAAAAGCAGAAACAAAGATGGAAAATAAAAATAACAAAAGCTCGTTTTCCAAGGGTGCTCTGCCTCTTGCAACAGGTTCTCTGTATCACTCAGAAATCAAGGGCCTCTGGGCAAACAAAACCTCCACCTCCCTTCCACCTTCACCAAAACGAGCAGCCGCCCTCCCAGTCTGACAGTTTGCTGTCAAAAAAATGAAGTCAGTAAGGATGAACTCGTTAAAATTAAGGCAGCTTTTGACTCATCGAGTTTCCTGGAGTACTTTTGTAAGATATCAAAATCAATAAGATAACCAATAACCCGAAAATAAGCAATGAAAATTCATTCTCTGTAAATACTGAGCTAAGGGCAGCAAAGACAAGCATTTAGTAGCCCGGGGCAAAGCCAGGCCACCCCCCTGCTCCTCTGCTTCCCAAAGAGGAGCGCCACAGCCAGCAGCTCCGCGAAGCCAGAGGGAAGGAACTGGACTTTTCTCCTCTTACACCAAATTCTTCAGATTTTTGTAACCTGCTGCACTTTGCCCTTTGAACCGCAGCGAGTGCAGAGCTCTGACGGTACCTGCGGGTGCGCACGGCTCCCCGCTCCGCCTGCCCCACCAGGGTCAGCGGTGGGATTAGCCCCTCATTTAGGAAACCATTTGTCTTGCCCTAGAGCCATTCCACAGAGGAACAACACGTGCACCTCGCCCAGCCTCCAAGGGAACCGCAATGGCTCCGGAGAGTCCTCCTGGAAGCCCCTATCTCTGTTTTGTGGATGTTCTGGTGTTTTTCAAGGCTCTCTCCCCACGCACATAATGACCCACACGGTCAGTAGATAAGGTCTGCGTAATGTGTAGCTGCAGACTCAACGTTTTTGGGCAAGCAAGACCTTTATCTGCACTTCAGCACAGGTCGTTGCTGCCCTCGTGTCAGGGATGTTTTGCTGCCCCATAAAGGAAAAACACTGACTACCGTTCTCCTTGGAAATGTTAACAATTAATTGTCCTACAGTAGCGACACCCTTTTACTTTGGAACAATCTCCAACAACCTTTTTTGGGATGGTTTCCCTGACTTTATTCTCTGCTCTCGCCCTAATTATTGTTTGAATTGTGGGAATGCTGAAAAACCCAGCTCAGGGCAGGTCCCTCAGTGGGAGATGGTTTATGTTGTCAGTTTTACTTATCCAGCAAAGGATGAGAGAAGTAGCAGGAAGGGAATTCTCCCAAGCCATGTGGTACACAGATGCAGAACGGAGAACACAACCCACGCACAGCGGGACCAGGAGAGGCCTCCCAAGGCCGTCACATGGGGAGTGAGATGCCTCACGTCCTCTCCATCGGCAGAGAGAATTCCTCTCTGCGGGAGGAGCAGGTGAGAGTTTCATTTTTGACATATCTTAAGGGCCTTCTTAGAAAAGTAATTTGTCCTGCGTGAACTCTCGCAGGATTTACTCCCCGAGAGCAAGAGTCCTAGACAGAAATTTAAACACTTGAAGCCCCTCATTGGTGCCTAAAGAGAGACCAAAGCTCATGTCAGCAGGCAGCTTTACATCATCCTGACCTGCCAAGAAAGGAACACAACAATTCCTCTCCCTGCCCCCCGTCGGTGGAAGACGTGAGAGTTGGGACTATTGACACCGATCTTTTCCCTTTACCCCCCTCTGCATAGACAAAGACAAACAGGAGCAGCCCTGCCTGATTGTTGGGAAATAAGAGCCCTCCCACCCACCTCCTGCTAGGGCCAAGGGAGCGGGGAAAGCTGCCCGGAGCCGCCCCCTCTCAAAGCTGCATGCGGGGGAGCGAGCCTGGAACAAACCTCGCCTGAGTTTGTGGGCAGAGCCGGGAGCAGGGAAAGCTGGGAACAGAAAAGAGGCATTTCACGCCGTCGGCTGAGTCACCCCAAGCGTATAAAATCAAGGCCAGGCAATCGGAGCCACTCGGAGCAGAGGCACGAGGCACCGGGGCTTTTGGACAGGTACGTGCAAGCGGATGCGGTTTAGAGGCAAGGATTAAGATTAAATCTAAAATTGGAATACAGGAGCCAATTTCTCCCATCCTCTCCCTGCCAATGTGCTGCGGAGCGGGGATCCAGCGGCTCCGGTGACCGGGAAGCCCTGAGGCTGCTTGGCTCTTGCACGGTTCCATCTGATGAAAAGGACACAGGCAAACACAGCACATTATTTTGGTGGTCCGGTGTATACTATTTTGCTGGTCCCTGCTTCAAACCTGGGATGGCAGCAAAGGATAACAGTCTGGGCAAGACCTGGCATCATTCAGGGAACAGCAAGGAGCAATTAAACTTTGGAATAAGTCTGAGATATTTCATAATCCGTGGGGTTCGGTTACCACCCTACACTGTAATGTATTTCTGGATAAGGAATAATCATTTTGATGCCGGGAAATACAAAAGACAGCTCAATAAGAAAAGCACGAGTTTGGGGCTGGGGTTAATTCCTTCCTCTGATACGGATTACCTGTGGGGACCCCGCACAAGTCATTAAGGACTTTTTTTTTTTTTTTTTTTTTTTTTTTTTCAGAAAAACCAAAGCAGGGGTGGGAGGAGGAGGGATCACAGAGAGAACTGTACACTAAATAACATGTTTCTTGGCGCTCAGGCCTTTGGGGCCCTGATCCAGGAGCATACTCAGTTTCTGACCACTTCCACTGAAATGTGGTTCCAGAGCTGCATTTTCAGTGCATCCTTTCCCAGCAGCTGGGCCCTGCAGCCTGTCTGGGGCTCTCATCTAGAGCAGGGCCCAGCCCTGCCGCTGCATGGCAGACAGGCTGGGGGGCACTGCCAGCTGCTCAGGAGCCCCAGAGCACCCGTGGGGTCCCCACTGAGACTGTCCTCAGAACGGGGCAGAACTGTCCCGGCAGAGCCCACACAAGTCCCTGGGTTTGCTGTTCAGCTTCTGCTAAGGAAAGGAAAGTCCATTCTAACACAGGAAAGGCCCTTTTACCTGCCCTCTCCAACACAACTCAGCCCAGTCTGGACTCCTGTGCTTTAAAGTTTGGAACTCTCCTCTGTCCTCGGGATCCATTCATTTGCTTTGCACAGTCTCACAGAAAACAGTCCCTTGCCCCAGGCACACTTGGCCTGTTGTTGTTTAGGCATCACCCCACTGGAAAACTCTTCCCACTGGGCTGGCCCAATTGGACACTATGCAGGGCAACTACTGACGCTGGTGTGGGATACAACTCGGTTCATGCTTCCTGCATGAAAAACTGTTGGCACACTTAGACTAAGACTGCATGATACTTCTGTCCCCAATGATTCATGTTTACCTAAGCTTAATTACAGAAGAGCTATTAATTATCACTTATCACTGTCTGGATATAATAGGAAAGGACTTATAAACTGTTTTTCTTTTAAATAGTTTGTCGATGCCTGGAGGGATTTTAATTTAGCTTTAAATGTTGATGTTTTGTTTTCCTCTCCCTGAAACAAAAAGGAAACAGATCTTGCATACTGGAAGCACCTCAGAAAAGGATGTTGTCACCCTTGCTCATCCTCCCTCTGCTGCTGGGGACCACAGCACATGGCTCGGTGAGCAGAGCAGAATCCAGGGATGTCACCACCTTTTTCCAGCTGGCTCAGGAAGACACCTGGGAGAATGTTAATCTCACCAGCATGTCCTGTGAGGATTGGAAGAACAGGACCTGGATCACCCTGCAGCTGACCAACAGCAGCCTGACAGCTTTCCCTGTCTGCCTTCCGGAGACCCTGGAGGTCTTGGATCTCAGCAATAACCTCTTGCAAGAGGTGAACGGCACAGAGATAGCAAACCTCCCACAGCTGCGCGTCCTCTCGCTGAGGCACAACCACCTCTGGTCAGTGAGGTGGGGATCTGAAGCCCTCAGCAGTCTCCTCAAACTGGACTTGAGCTTTAATAAGCTGTCATCTGTGCCATCGTGCCATGGCTCTGCCCTGCCTAATCTTAGGTGGTTGTCCTTGGCTGGAAATCCACTGATTGAAATCCAGCCACTGGCTTTTTCCTGCTACCCTCAGCTGCAGGTCTTGAACCTCTCTGCAACGCTGCTCGGGCAGGATGACAGCAGAGGAATTAGGGACTCTGCTTTTGCCAACAACAGGCCTGGAAACTCCATCAATGTGCTTGATCTGAGCAGGACCTTTTTTGAGAAATGTAAGTTTCTGGGTTTCCCATTGTAAACACAGGGCTTGGTCAGGCTGGGGGAGCAGAAGCCTTGCTGGGACGATGGCTCCTATCCTGGCTGAGCCTGGAGTGCAGGGGGAACACCCCACACTGAAAGCTGCAAACAGCTGGTCCAAGCGTGCAAGCCAGCCTCCCAGAGGATGGGCAGAGACCAAACACCATGAGACAGGATTTGTCCCAGTGTAGTCACCCACCTCCATCCTAATCCCACTGCTACTAACAGTCATCCCCCTGTCAGCCCCGGGATTAGTTTTGGGAAGCACAGACGGAAATTAGTTTCTCTTTCCCTGACAGGCTGTTGAAATCTTTCTTTGTCCCCACAGCTATACCCAGCTTTTAGCGCTGCATTGAAGTAGCACAGAGAGAGGCTTTTTGTGCCATCCGCCCCGAATACTTCCGCTGAGGGGGGAGACAATCCCTGCCCCGAGCAATCCACAGTTTTTTTTCTTTTTGCCTGCCTCCCCTGCCAGCCTCGGTTTATACCTGAGGTGCTGAGGCACACAGATGTGAGATGCCTTGCCCAGCTGCTCTCAGCCTGGGGCAGGGCCAGGGCATTGGGGGCTCCTCGAGCCAGAGGCTTCCCTTCAACTCACATTAAACAGCTGCACCACCAAATTTCCTCCATGAATTTGCCTAATCCCTCTTGTGGTAATGAGTTGAGTCATGGGATGGAAAGGCCCTTTTGTACAAGACCTATTCTTTCTGTTTCATGCCTCTTGGCTCTTTTTCCTGTGCTAGGAGAAATAGGCGTTTTGCCTTTCTTGCACCTGTCAGGACCTTGTAGGCCGCTTTCCTGAGCAGAGAAATCCTTGTTCATTTAATCTCACCCAACAAAAATAGAATAGAAATCTATTCCATCTCTCTTATCAGCTTTGTTGTCCTTCTTTCCCCATGTTTCGTCTGCCCTATGACAGCCTGATCTGCAGGGACTATTACAAAAATGCAGCTGCATGAGTGTTCACACACTGGTGTATTGATTTTTGTTCTATTCCTTTCCCAAAGAGAATAGCTGCAGAAGGTGACAGACACTTTATGAATTCAAACCCTTTCTCTAGGCAGAAATCCATAGGAAGGCTCTGTTTAGACAATAGGTGTAAATATTTTTCTGTTTCAGTTCAACCAGAGTGGGCCAGAGACTTGGCCAACCTCACATCACTTCACCTGACAAACATGCCACGGTTAAGGAGCCTCGACAGCGACTTCTTCAAGTCTCTGCCTGGTCTCCAAGAGCTGCACTGTCAGGGCTCCCGTTCCCTGGGTTTCCTGCAGACAGAGATGTTTGACAGTGCTCCTCATCTGAGCCATCTCTCATTTGAGAAGTGAGTTGGGTTTCTTTGTCCTCACATAATGCTGCCTTTGCCTCGCAGCACCTGTGGTGCCTGGGAGCTGAGTTGAACAGTTTGTTATCAGATTTAGGAAGGAGGCGTGGACTTGTCTTTGCCATGTAAATCCTGTGATCTGGCAGAGCTGATACAGTCCAAAGAGGCTGCATGGGACTCATAGCACAATTAATTGTTTGCTTGAGGTTGTATTATCCCTTGTATTCCCACTCCTCTGCCTTAATCATCCATCTTATTGGATGAATTCACCCAGTGCTGTTTAGATCAGCACAGATCCCCTGAATCTTATTTGTGATACAGCCCAGGCTTCCACCACCTACAATGGCAATATTCCATCAGAGGAGAAGCAGATCACTGAGGGTTCCCTGCTCTGCAAGGATGAATGCTGACAGCTCCCTAAAACCTGCATTACAGAAGCAGACAAAAATCCTGTCCCTCCCACTTTGAGTGTGAGAGTTTAATATAGTTCTTTGTTCAGCATTAGTAAAAGCAATGTTCTAGTCCTCACTCTGGGGGTAGCACCTCTTGGTGTGTCACATACCTGAAATACTAAAAGGGACAAAAGTCCAAAAGTGATTTATCAAAATAAGAGCAAGTGAAGTGCACACAGAGCAATCAGCATAAAGGAAAAAATCTGGAGAGCACTTTGAAACATTTTTATAATATAGACCCAGATATAAGCATATCAGAAAGCAAACACTAGAGCACTGCCTGTGCCTAGAAACCAGTTTCAGGAGAATAAACCCACACAAAGCAAGAACCCTATGGATTCCATGTCCCCTTGATTGTCCCACTGAATTTACACAGCACTTTCCAACACTTGCAGGAATACCAGTTCAAAGTGCTAAAAGTCATGCCCAAACTTAAAGGAATTGCAGTTAAAGTCCTAGGAAAAGAAAGAGAACATCTTCTGAGCATGCAGAGTGCAGGATGGTGGGTGTGATAACTGGTTCCTGCCAAGGGAACTGGCAATATTGCTTTGTGCCTTACACACACTAAGGATAAGGGATACTAAGCACACTCCAGTCGCTGGAAGGTAACTCAGCTTTTTTTAATCATTGCATTTGTCTTCTTGCAGCTGTAACCTGAGTTCCTTTAATCCTTGGAACACCAATTCATTGGATGGTATCACCATCAACTTGTATGGGAATCCTCTGCTGTGCAACTGCCAGCTCTCCTGGCTGCTGTCCAAGCCCACGAAAGTTGTTCTGCAAAAGTAAGTGAGCTCAAGGAGACCAAGCAATGCTCTTCAGACACAACTTCAATGTGCAATTTGTTTGGGGACCTGACATTCACCACTATTCACTAAGTTATTCAAATTCCTTGCGTGTTCTTCCCTTCCATGAGAGGGAGAAGTGTAAAATAACGTCCTTCTCAGGGGCAAAGCATAAAGTGTTATTAGCTGTGAATTCTACTTTAAGGTGAGAATATTTTCTTTTCTATTTCGTATTTCACTATTAGCTGAAGATAGAAAATGAGCGGTCTTGATGAGCCAGCGCTGGGAGCAGAAACTGGAAAACTTTAGAAGATCTTTAACAAACTATTTTCTTCTAACCCTGCTATTTGCAAAGCTTACATCACCACCAGCAGTCAACAAAACCCCTTGCAAATAGCATCATTTCTCACCTATTGTTTTCATGCTCCCCTACAGTTTTACAGACTAATTACAATGAGCTGCAGTTAAAAGAAATATTTGCATATAAATAGTCTCTCTTCCTTTTGAAAGGCCACCAAGGAGATTTGTCACCAAATCTCTCAGAGAGCCGGGGAGTAGATTGTTGAAATTAGATAGTTTTTCATCGGGATGGGTTTAGCAGTTGTATTCTTTACCAAAACTTCAGTGTCTGAGTAAATAAAGAATTCAGTCTTAGTCATGTAAAAGTCCCGAGTCAGCCCACCTCCAGCTGCCTCAACCAGATGGATTAAGAATCCTGGGAATCCTGTTACATCTCTGCATGTGTTCCCCTGTTACTGTGGCATTAAAGTCTGACCCTTTAAGACAAGTTGCCTTGAATCCCGATGCCCTTTGCTAAAGTTCACAGCCATTGTTGTACCAAAGGACGCTTCCCCTCGGGCAAAAGATATCCCTGCACCTTAACAAAACCAAAAAGCCAGTTCCAGCTAAATTCCACAGTCAGTGCTGTGGAGAGCTGCCTGGACTATTGTTAAGACAATCTAGCTTTGGTCTAGGTTTCACATTCTCACTCACATAAAGACTGTTTTAACAGCAGGTCACCAATTCCAACCCAAGCAGCCTACAGAAACCTGTCATGTTCTTTTGGATCTTGACTGTTCTGGTTTCCCTCTGCAGGGCTTGGGAGACTTTTTGCACATCCCAGGAAGATTCGGGCAGACCTCCAACGTCTTTTTCACTGATTGAGCTCTACAATAAATGCCAGTCAGAGAGCAATGTGACACTGCCCTATTCAAACTCAGCCCTTCCTGATCATGGTGCTTTCAGCTTCACCAGTGATGATGCCTCTGCTATAGTAACAACAGACTCAGCTCTGCTAACCACAGATCACACCAGCTCCCTAATCCAGAGGGATGTGATGAGCACTGCAGCATCCATCCCAACACTAACCAAAGACACCTATACCAGCTCCCTAATCCGGAGGGATGTGATGAGCACTGCAGCATCCATCCCAACAGAACCGATCCTAACAAAGGCCAACAGTTCTTCCCACAAGGAGGAGGCAGTTTCTGAGTCCACAAGCAATCCCCCTTCCTTGGCATCTGCTACCTCCTTTCCAGTTTTTCTCCAAGAGCTCTTTGCTCAGTCCCCAGATCACAGCTCCACAAGTCCAACTGGAACAGAACAGCTACAGAGAGGGCTCAGAACACCCGACACGACATTCCCCCAGGAAGAGACATTCAACCAGACCACCAGTGATTATTCCACTGGAGCAACAGGAGTCCCCCACACCACCAACCATGAGATTCAGTCTGCCACCCATGCCAGGGCAGGTGCCCCCCACACGAGCCCCCCAGAGCTGAATTCCACAAGGGGCAGTGCCCACTCAGAGCCTGCACCCACCACATCATCACCACATTACATCGATGACTACGACTACGAAGAGCAACCAAAGGAAACCCCGGTGCAAACAGCCCACGTGGCCTGTGACTACAATCCCTGCAGGCACCTGCAGAAGCCATGCAGGGAACTCCAGAACGTATCCCAGTGTTCATGTCCCGGCACGTCGAGGGAAGATGAGATTCCAGACCCACCCAGGCTCAAAGAAGTGATTGAAATCACTGACAGCTCTGCACAGATACGCTGGTGTGCCCCATATTCTGTTGTTCACAGCTATGGGCTGATGCTTCGTGCCCAGGACAACGAGGACAGGCAGTTTGTCATGGACAACATCTACCCCACGGCCAGGCAGTACACTCTGTATGACCTGCTACCTTTCACCACTTACCATATCTGTGTGACTGCCTCCAACAAAGCAGGGTCAAGCCAGATAACAGACCAGGAAATCCCAGGTAATTCGTGCACCAGCTTTAAAACAAAACCCAGCTACAAGTATGTTTTTGCTGGTCTGTCTGCAGCAAGTGGACTCTTCCTCATTACCACGATTGTTTTGTCTGTATGTCTGTGTAAGGCGTGTAAAAAGCCTCAGAGTGAGCAGTATGGTACACACTTAGTTTCCTACAAGAACCCAGCATTTGATTATCCCTTAAAACTACAAACTGCTAATTAGCTCTGGCTGATTGTTCCACGCATTCAAAGTTCACTATCTCCATCACCTTGGTGTGCCTTTGTGAGACTCTGAAAACGTCCTTCAGCAAAACTTTGAACCATCAGATTCCATAACCCTGACGTTTCTAAGGGAGAGAAAATCACCAAAGAAAAGAGAAAAACTAATAATGAAGGTAGTCAACCAGAAAAAAAAATCTTTGGACTCCTGTTCCTGTGCTAAGCACCAGCAAGCCTGAACACTAACCTTGAAAAGTTGTTTTTGTAATCACCTACAAATAGAGTAGCATGAATTTTACACAGTGAGAGGCTGCCTGGCCAGCTGTCTGCCTCCGTATCTCTGATGAACATAGTCAGATGAGAGCTGTAATCCAAGATGCATTAAGCTGAGCAAGACACAATCTGCTTTTATTCATAGAGCAAAGCTGGGGGTTCAGTTTTTTAAAGGTATTATCCATAAAGAGAGTATAGCTGAAAGGAATGAGTGGGCTCAGTGACAAGGTGCTGTGCAGATCTAGCTCCTCTAAGTAAATGCAGTGGGTGCAGATGATCAACCTAATTTCAGTTCAGGAAAAAGAAACACAACATTTTAATTGTAGTCACAGATTGTGCAGGAACCTTAGGGCAAGGGTAATTGTTTTGTTCAGATTTTTTATGAGATTGTCCACAACTGAGCCTCCCAGGTGCTCCTCCAAAAACAAGCTCACAGGCTGTGGAGGGTTTGCAGTACAGCAGTGACCCACACAAGGGGGGAGGGCAGCATGTAAACATTTGCTTCCCAGTGGATTTTAAGCAGAGAGGATGTTCCGTCCCAATCATCTGTCCCATCTACAGATTTAGCAGCTGATGACTTACCTCATACAGAGGCAAAAAGCCAAGTAATGAAGCAATTTAATGCATGTGCTGCTGAGACTTGAAAAACCCAAATTCCCTGCACTTGCAGCAGAAGGTTCTGCAGATGCCTTTCAATGAACTCTTGGGTGCCAATTTCTGTACAATAGTAGTAAGAGATGCTGACAATCCCAACTTTGAGCTTGCCATTAGATCCAAAGAGGTGTCCCAGTCTGGTATTTCCCCATAGGTTTCAGTTCCAGGAGCTGCCTGTTCCTGCTGCTGTATAGACATAGTGCATAAACCCCCCTGAACTCTGAGGGGAAGGTGTTGTACTGTGTGAAAGAGTCTCTGTCCCTTTCTTTTGGGAGTTTTAATGTTTTCAGTACTACAGAAATAAAAGCCACAGAGCTATGTTCTGATTTTTAAAGACATGGATCTTGGTGTTGTCTTTACCATCTACAATATTTAGCTTGAGAAATTAACTCCTTTTGTTGTTTTGGAATGAATTTTCAAGATGTAGTACAGAAATGTTTTTATTGTGGGAGATTTGTATTCTCTGATGTCCCAAGAGCTTCCATTTTGTATATGGCAGAAGGATGCTTGTGCCTTCTCACCACTATGGGCTTGCAGTCCTTTACTGGGAATTTGTCCTCTCCCAGCAGTGCACTGGGAATAGACACCATCACTGGAGAGATACAGATTCCTGCTACGTCTGTCCCAAGTTTGGCAGAGCCCCATGACTCAAACTCAAAAATGAAAAGCAAATGAAGAAGACAGGATGGTGTCACCTCTCACTTTGAAAATCTTTTTTTTTTTTCCACATTCTGGTAGTTCAGACTTTTTGCTGTTTGGACCTAGGTTTTTATACTTATTTCTAGCCTGCATTTTCTCCTGAATTTAGTGAATGTGTACATATGATTATCATTTGAAGTGAGCAAATGAACCAAAGACTCATTGTCCCAAACTGGGGCAGAGATCATATATTCCCTTGTATTTGTACAGCATAGCTCTAGGAGACCTTGACTGGGGTGTTTGGTTTTAGCAGAAACAAAGCAAAATAAGAGATCTGTGAATAGCAATTTATATTGTCCCAAAGATTAGCTCCAGAGTAGGGGAGAAGAAAAAGATACTGCAACTGAAAATAAAGATTGCTCCAACTTAAATATGAGTTAGTCCAAAGCAAGAGGATATCATTTAAAATGGGATATTGGGAGGACATATCTCCACACTGCAGCTCATAACCACTAAACTAGAAAGTTCACCACAATTGGTTTCTCCAACCAGTTCTTACTCCAGCCTCTCCTGAATTTCACAGCCAATGGGAAACATTAGAGTCTCCCATTCTTTTAAAGTGCCCTTTCTGTGAGCCGCACAAATACACAACTCCTCCTCCCACAATCCTCAATTGTTCCAGTTTAAAGTGACCCTCAACAGCCCAGTTCCATCTGAGCTGATGAACCACCCTGGAGCACACCCCCAGCCAGGGGCAGTGCCTCCCTCTTGCCTGGTAACACTCAACCCTCCCACAAGTGGGAAGTGGGATGCATGGGATGGAGCAGCAGGATTAAAAACATGGGATTTATATTTATTGATACCTATGAGAAGTATCCGTGCTTCAGATGCAGATTTTTTTTTTTTTTCTCCCACCACTTTGTATTTTCACCAGGATTCATTTTAGTAATGACCACCTGAACTCTTTTTCCACTGGAAGGGGCTCTCAGAGAGCTGCTCAGGACTCAGTGAGGGGAACAAAGCAACCTGGGGGCTGCAGGGAAACTTTCCCAATAAAGCCATGTTGGGAAGCTGCCCAGCTTTGCTCCGCCTGCTTGTTCCTCCCCTTTTCCTGATTGCATCCAACAGCAAAATCCTGTTTGTACCTTCAGCTTCAAAGACATCAACCTTTGGCAGTGTGACTGGAATACCCAAACATCTCTGAAACAATTTTTAAGAGCTATCAAAAGCCAACATACAAAAAGATAAAACTAATAGTTCACTTACTGTTGCGCAGTTCCACTTGTTCTGTTACTCTGAGAGGAAGATCACTTGGGAGAAGTGCAGACAGCATTGAAATTCAGTTTTTGAACAGCTTGTGTGGCTTTTTCTCTGTCTTTTCTCTCTTGAAGAAAGTCTTATCAAGATCCTTCTCCATTCACTTGTGTTTGTCTTCTTTCCAAAGAACCAAGTCCAAGCAAAGAGAGTCCACAACAGCCAATGGTGCCTGGGGGTGATCCCCAGGTTGTCATGGCAGAAGTGCACAGTGCTCCATCTCTAGGAGCACTTGAAAATCAGCCATGAGACACTCTGAGTCTCCCAGCAGAAACATTCAGGGAAATGGAGCTGATCCCCTCCTACAGGAAAAAAAAGGCCCTCTTTAAGGGCCAGAACTCTTGCTGACTTTGATGCAGCAGAGGGACACCTTGCACAATGGCAAAACATGCCATTAGAGAAGCAGTCCTTGAGATCCCTGTAAGCAGGTATGTGGGAAAGCCCAGAGCAGCAGGGCAAGGTGTTTCAACCTTATCCATCTCAGCACCAGAAGGGATCCCACTTTTCAGAGTTGTCTCAGGCCAGAGGGGTGACAGGCATTAAATGGGCCAGCTGGGAGATGAGGCAGCCCAAGGTAGGGAGCTCACACCACATCCCAGGCTCCATCAGCCTCTTCATGGAAGGATGCACAAGTTCAACCACAGTGCTCCCTCAGCAAGCACTGCCCTGGAACAGCCATACTTTTCCACAGGGATGTCTGGAACAACACATCTGTGTGGAGTTACAAATGAGGATGCCTCTGAGGGCTCAGGATGTTGCTTGCCAAGAAGCTTCTGATTCGTTCTTTACCTGTGAAATGCAGAAAGATATATCACAGGTGAGAACATGTTTCGTATTTGTGGAAACAGATATTCATAAAAGAACGCGTTTAAACTCAGAGTGCTTTTTCTTTTCATCAGCTCTCCAAAGGACACAGAGTTTGTTCTGAACAGGACAATCCTTTAATTGCAACCTCTCTGAAAAGTAATCAAACAGCATTACAAATTAACACTGTTCTTCTGAAATACACCCAGGAGGCAAGGCTAGTGCTCTGCTGGCATCTAGAGGGAGAGGGGGGAATCATTTCCCCAGGTATTCCCACAAAGAAATGCTCATTCCTTCACCACAGAGCTTCAGCCTGCACCCTGCAGACCAAGGGTCACTGACTTACACTAGCCATGTGCTCCTCTGTGTCCTCACCTGTTCTTGGGTGGGAAGGGAAAAAAGCGCTGAGGATTAACAGCAACAGTCCCAGTCCCACAAAATTATTCTGCAGCTTGTCTGTCCCTGCCTCTAATTCCTTTTGTAGCCTTATGAACAGGAACTTCTCTGCCAACTTGCCACAGATAAGGAAAAATATAATTTTTTTTTTTTTTTGGAAGAACAAGGAGGGAATTAATGCCTGGGAAAACTGGAGAATCAGTCTACAAGCATGGTAAGATTTGGTTGGTTTGTTTGTTTGTTTTTTAACTATTGTAGGTTTTAGAAGCAGAGATCAGGTCATATCCATTGTACTTCGAGAAAAAAAATATAGCAATGTTTACATTGATGTCTTAGCAGAACAAAATCACTATCAATAGAGGGTTTTCCTTCCCTCCCAAACCACAGGGCAGCCCTGTATTTTGTGCTGCTGCAGAACCCTGACCCTTCTGTGCTGGGTGACATTACCTACAGGTGCACACCATAAGGTAATATTTGTATGGCACTGCATGCATTTCCTGACACGCCCACAGTGTGTGTCCTCATTTTTCCTAGACCCTTTGCTGAAAAGACTGTGTGTGAGCAGCCTTTTCATCTATGGATGTCAAATTAGATTTTTTTAAAGGAACATAAGGGAGAAAAAATCCTCAGAAAATATTAACAAGAAATGGAGGGAGCAGGATGAAAGGGACAAAAATTCTTCACTATACATAGTCCAGAGCAGGAAGGAAACAAAGAAAATCAGAAGAAATCAAGTAAAAGAATCCCAAGAAAATCCATAAAAACCAGAATCCCTCTTTCATTGTTTTCTCCAGGAGGTGGAAGCATCCATACAGCCATCCTATGCAGGCAGGGCTGGCAGCTCCTGCAGGGCTCAGCCTCAGGCACCACGAGCCAAAACTTCTGGCATGAAACTCCAGACGGAAGCAGCAAAAAATATTCTCTAGGTAGGGACTTTCTTCTCCTTTGAAAAACTAAAATGTATCTGTGAAAAAAATTTCATACTGGGAAGACCTGAGTATTGTGTTTATTAAATGTTTAGAAGTTACTACTAATCAGAGGATGATTAAGGAATGGTACTTAATAACTTATCTAAGGCCATGGGGTGAAATGATGTCACCCTGTTTGTGGCAATCATTCCTTCTGCTGTCATCAATGCTGCCTTGAGGATTCTCAGTGACTTATGTCCAGGGAGAAGCAAAAAAGACCCCCTGGAAGATTAACCTCCATTTCAGGAACATTGTGCCAGCAACAAACATCCCCAGAGGACTGAGCTCAGCCCTCAGTGCAGCTCTTATTAAAAATGTCTCTTCTTTGTGCAGCTGCTTATTCACACAAAGCCAGAAAACACAAGAGTTTCTACCACGTTCAGTTAAAATTAGGTCCAAGTTCTATTTGAAGGACAGAGTACTAAGCACACAAACCTCTTTTTTTTTTTTTTTTTTCTTTCATAAAATTAAGTTAAAAGACTCAGTTACAACTCCAGGATCTTGCATGGGGGATTTGTTATTATCTCATTGCCTCTTAGAGATGCTGGAAAAGATCAGAACAGCCAGAAATTATAAGAGGATAAAGAGAACAATATAAAGTGCAGGCAACTCCAAGTCTAAACTCAGCTCTTAAGACAAGAGCTGACTTTAAACGTGACCTAATGACTCATTTGGTCCTTGGGTGCCCTGCTGAAAGCTCAGCCTTCACCCCTGACATAACCAAGTCCTAAACCACAGAGCCTGCTCTGGGTCAGTCCCCATCTGATGCCACCTTCACACCTGCAAGGGTCTCAGATGAAACCAAACCACGACCAGGGAGTTCATACTGGATGCAGAATGAGGCAGACAAGGCTGACAGGGGACAACAAAAGTGAACAACAAAAGCCCCTTAAATCAGCCAAACGACTCATCCTAAATCCAGTGCATCCCTGAGGGCCAATGAAACCTTTCCTCTGCCCTGAAGCTCAGCCTCAGGGAAGGAACCCTGCCAGACCAAAATTGTTAGTAAGGAACCCACTGACCACAGCAGCTCTAAACTTAGCTCAGCAGCTTGCTACACACCAACTCAAAATCCAGGCTCCACCCAGCAGCAGAGCAAACTGACTCCAAATGACTCTTAGTGCCAGAGAAGCTGCTTTTGCCAAGCACAAAGCCACATGTAACTAGGTGGCTGGGACAGCACCAGCTCCAAGCTTCATTTCCTTCAAAATCCTGGAAAATCCTTGCTGCCAGCCCCAGGGCACCACTGAGCAGCACTGCTGGTAACAGTGTACAATCTGTCTGTTGTTTTCCTCTCGGGTCCTTTGTGGCACAACCAAACCTAAAGGCCAGCTCAGCACCAGAGAAATGACATCTGCCACCACCCAAATTTACACAATATCCTTGGATGTAGCTATGCCACTGATTATACCACCCAGGAGAAACCAGGAGCTTCCTGGGATACCACAGCAAACTAAATGATCCTGATTTATTTATGAGAAATGATCCTGATAAATGATCCTGATGATAAATGATTCTTACCTGAGGTAAGAAGGAGGTGACCACAACCTAAACCTTCCTCAACAGCTTCTTTAGAAGTTTGGCTCGTTATTGATTCCAGCTATGACATTGCATTAGTGCTAAATCTCAGAATTAATTTGCTGCCATCCTTGCTTGGTGTAATTGAGGAGCAGGGTCAGAGTTCACAGAGATTTTGGTCGTTTAGGGTGTGTTTGGATAATTTTAGGGATGATATAAATCCAGATATATCTAGACTTTTACTAGGTAGATCTTTTCCCTGTATATGACCTAGGTGTGCATTTCTCTACCTTTATACAAAAACTGGTTTCCTCTCTGCCTGCTAAAATTTGAATATAAAGAGGCAAAGACTGCCTGTCCAATTCTCACTTCCAAATCCTCTTCTCAGTTTTGTTTCAAAGGTGCATAAATCCAGCAAAAAAAAAAAAAAAAAAAAAAAAAAACAACCAAAAGCAACTGCTAAAAATGGTTGAAAGATGAAAGAGTCATGTTTTCCCTATTTCTTCGTCTTGGCAACTGTCCAAATGCTGGATTTTGACATCTCACAAAAAGTCTGTCTCACAAAAAATTTTTATGAGTTGTTGCTGGCACTGGGAAACTGCTCACCGTGATGTGTTTCACTTGCAACAAGCTCCTGAATACAGGTGCAGGTGCTTGAAACTGGAAAACAACCTCAGGAGCTCCCATTCCCCACCTGCTTCTTACACCTTGCTGTGTAAGAAGGGGAACATTTCTTGTATAATTTTCTTTACACAGGAGCACTTTAAACCCTGACTTTTCACACCCAGCCAAAGATAGGCCATAAAAATTATAGGGTTTGGCACTTTCCTTTCAGTCAGAGCTCTTCTTTTGAGCTGTTGTGTTTTACTGTGAACGCGATACAAAACTAATCCACTTTGTGGGTTCAAGTACGTGCTTTGCATCTAAACTACATTAAACTTATATTCTATTTAGAGTGAAGAAAATAACTTAAACAGCTATTCAGAAATATAAAATAAAACCCACCAATAGCTTCTCATAGCAATACAGTACTTAGGCTCATCCTTATAGATATAAGCTATTTTTCAACTCTAACAGTTATTTTTAGTGTCGCTGAAGCCTACGGCTCCACAATGGTGATACAAGCTGAGCCTCTCAGACACATGGATAGTGCGGGCTGTTGCAAAAAAATATACCTTGTAGCTGTTCTTGTCCTGTAATTCAATCCAGTCTAAGCTCACCTGTGACAAAACCGCTGCTTAAACCCCTTTTTGGCCACGGGTTGTGTAGAAAACAGGTATCCAAAACCTACTCAGGACAGGTGGGATGGCACAGCATGTCCTGGTCTTAGCAGTGAAAGGCTGCAAGGTGCAACACCGAGATTTATAAAAGAGAAAGGCTGCAAGGTGCCACACCGAGATTTATCACAGGGAAAGGCTGCAAGGTGTCACACCGAGATTTATCAAAGGGAAAGGCTGGGGCTGCCTGGCGTTGGGTCAAACCATCCTTCCCTCAGTTCCCGGCTCCCTGAGGGGTGAAGGCGGCATGCCGCAGGCTATGGGGGAGGATGCCGGGATGGATGGGATGGATCCCATGGGCTGTGAGCCCCACCCCTGCCATGAGGGAGGATGCTGGGATGGATCCCGCGGGCTGTCACCCCTATCCCATGCCGTGATCCCTATCCCACGCCATGTCTCCCCCCTTTCCCGGTTCCCTGAGGGAGGATGCTGGGATGGATCCCGCGGGCTGTGATCCCTATCCCACGCTGTGATCCCTATCCCACACCATGTCTCCCCCTTTCCCGGTTCCCTCAGGGCTGAGGGCGGGATGGATCCCTATCCCACGCTGTGATCCCTATCCCACGCCATGTCTCCCCCCTTTCCCGGTTCCCTGAGGGAGGATGGCGGGATGGATCCCAGGGGCTGTGATCCCTATCCCACGCCATGTCTCCCCCCTTTCCCGATTCCCTCAGGGCGGATGCTGGGATGGATCCCTATCCCACGCTGTAATCCCTATCCCACGCCATGTCTCCCCCCTTTCCCGGTTCCCTCAGGGAGGATGCTGGGATGGATCCCGCGGGCTGTGATCCCTATCCCACGCCATGTCTCCCCCTTTCCCGGTTCCCTCAGGGCGGGATGCCGGGATGGATCCCAGGGGCTGTGATCCCTATCCCACGCCATGTCTCCCCCCTTTCCCGGTTC
>CM031859.1:108388053-108461104 GCA_018697195.1 Certhia americana
ATCCCTATCCCACGCCATGTCTCCCCCCTTTCCCGGTTCCCTCAGGGAGGATGCTGGGATGGATCCCGCGGGCTGTGACCCCTATCCCACGCCATGTCTCCCCCTTTCCCGGTTCCCTCAGGGCGGGATCCCCCGGCCGCGCCCTGGCGCCCCCCAGCGGCCGCGAGCGCAGCACAGGCCCGGCCCCGCCCGGCGGGAAAACCTCCCTTAAGGCCCCAAGCGAGCGCGCCGCTCCTTTATAGGCGTCCGCGCCGTTCGCCGGCAGGGAGGCGGGAGGGGGCGTGTCTCTGGGCGGTGGCGCGGCTCGCAGGCGCGCGTTGGTCGGCCCGGCGCGAGGCGAGGCGGAAGGCCCCGTTCTGGAAGCATCCCGGGCCCATCCCGGTCTGTCCCGCTCGGCCCGGCCATGCCCGAGAGCGCGGCCGGCAGAGCCCCCGCCGGGGCCGCCAACAGGGCCAAGGCCGCCTACCAGGACCGCGACAAGCCCGCCCAGATCCGCTTCAGCAACATCGCCGCCGGCAAAGGTGCGGCGGCCGCGGGGGGAGCCGGGCCGGGCCCCGCGTGGTCCGCGGTTGGGGCGGGGGTGATGGATTCGCCATCGGCGGGGCCGTGCCGCAGGGATCCCAGCAGGAATTCCGGGGTTTTATGGTGGGAGCTGCCCTAGGATGGGCCGCCGCATGCAGGGGATGCGATATTGGGCGCTGACAGGAGCGCACGGCCTTGCTGTGTTCTGTTTCTTTGTGAGTCCCCGGGTTTTAAAATGGCTGCAATCAAGTGGTCGGATACTAATTGTTTAAAAAAAAAAAAAAATAAAAATCTGTGAAAATCAGGCCGGATACTGCGGCGTTTTCCATCAGTCCGCTGTTTGGGATCCTGTAGTCTGAAAAGTGGGAGGAATTTTCTTTTCTGGAAAACACGTTCAAATGATGCAATGTTTGTAGTTTTTTAGATCAGCTTGCAAACGTTCTGTTCTCTTCCCAGCTGTTGCCGATGCAATTAGAACGAGCCTTGGACCAAAGGGAATGGATAAAATGGTAAATTTCATGTTTTAAGTTCTCAAAATATTAAACTTATTGGTGATACTGTAAATTCAGCACGTCTTGTAGAGGATGCCACCTTTTGCCGTAATTCTTTTCCATGTTTCAGGTATTTAAGGGAAAGTGGGAACTAAATGAATATCTTGGTTTTGAAAATGATGTTCAAAAACATTTTGAGCCTCAAATGAAAGATTTGCAGCTGCTGATCAGAACTGTGTTCCTGCCCTTTATTCCCAGATTCAGGATGCTAAGGGAGATGTGACAATCACTAACGATGGTGCCACTATCCTGAAACAAATGCAGGTTCTGCACCCTGCAGCCAAAATGGTGAGTGGTTTCTTTTTGTGTATTTGAGGAGAATTACCCAGGATAGTGACAGAGCAGGAAGTTTTGTTCATTGTGCTTCAGGAACGTTTATTTTGATGGTGGCATGTGTTTAAAAGTTACAAAACCTTATTTGTTAACCAGCGTTCCTTATGCACAATCCCTCTGCACATGTTTTAAGATATAAGAAGGCATAACCCAAACCTTCATCTGGCATTTGAGAAGGAAAAACTCACGTCCCAAACCATTAGGACAAGGGAATGAAGGAAGGGAATGAGTGAAGGTATAGTCAGGTGGTCTGAGAATACAGTAGCTGGTCCTTTGAGATGTTCAATGTTCATGGATTTGGTTGTGGTTGGATGGAAATGAGCTTCCTGTGAGCCTCCTCCAGGGAAAGAAAAGGTAAACCTCTTAGGTGGGTGTGTTCAGTTTTAAATTTGAGGAAAAAAGCTCTCCTTCTGTAAGTGACTTATTGTGCCATAGTTGTGTTTTGGCCAAAAAAGTGTCTGGGTATGGGTAAACAGCACTCCATTTATTTTTTTTTTTTTTTTTTTTTTTTTTGTCCTAATTTCTCCTTTAGTTAGTAGAGCTGTCAAAAGCACAAGATATTGAAGCTGGTGATGGCACCACCTCTGTTGTTGTCATTGCTGGAGCTCTTTTGGATGCTTGTTCCAGACTCCTTCAGAAAGGTAAATATATTCATTTGAAATGCAGAGACTGGAGGTACTGAAGTCTTTTTCTCCTCTTGCATGTGTGGCATTAAGCTTAAAGTAGCTGTAATCAGTTGGAAGGATAAAGGGGGTATCCCACACTCCAGGACAATTGGGGAGTTTCACAGAGGACTGTGGAAAAACAGTTTTGTGAAAATCTGAAATTGAATCAGTGTCAGGCTCCTCACTGGCATCAGCTAAACAGCAGCAGCTTTAGGAATGCCAAGAGAACTTGCAGAAAGTGTTTCTGGGATGTCAGGGATCACAGGGAAATGTGCAGGACTTGTCTGTGAGGACAAATCACTTGGAATGTTACAGCTTTTTCCCTCAGTTTTAATAGCAGAAAATAACAAGGGAGGTGATACACCAGTGAAGAACATTCTGCTGAAATGCCTTCAGTTTATTCTGACCTGAGTATCTTAGTTTTGAAAATGGAAAGGGATGGTGAAGAAAAAACCAGAAAAGGTGTGTTAGAAAGCATGAAGTGTCTAACAGGCCTTTTTTATGCTCTGCACAGGAATTCACCCCACCATCATTTCAGAGTCATTCCAGAAGGCTCTGGATAAAGGTATTGAGGTGCTGACCAACATGGCCCAGCCCGTGGAGCTCAGTGACAGGGAGACCCTGCTGAACAGTGCAACAACTTCCCTCAACTCCAAGGTACAGCTGCAGCCCAGCCAGGCCTTTCAGCTTTTCAGGTCTAGGAAAGAGCAGTTCTGTTTTCTGTACATCCCTGAGTGTGGGTTTTCCCCCCAGCATCACTGCTCTGTCCTTGCCATGGAGCAGCCATGAAGAAGATGCCTTGTTAAGACATCTTGGCTTCAAAATTCTGATGTCAGATATTGAAACACAATGACAGGATTGTTGTGAAGTGGCTGTTCATCAGTGTGAAGTCTCTCACCATGTTTTCTTTACTGCTGGATCATTTAGGTTGTGTGTCAGTATTCCAGTTTACTTTCTCCAATGAGTGTGGATGCAGTGATGAAGGTGATTGACCCAACTACAGCAAATAGCGTGGACCTCAGAGATATTAAAATTGTTAAGAAGTTGGGGTAAGAAATAATTTGTAATTAGACAGATTTTGTCTCTGTGAAGTCACTTTGCCAGAGTGCTCCAGTCACGGGTTGTGTTTGTTTCCAGAGGCACAATTGATGATTGTGAACTGGTTGAGGGACTCGTCCTGACTCAGAAGGTGGCAAATACCGGCGTCACCAGAGTGGAAAAAGCCAAAATTGGCCTCATTCAGTTCTGCTTGTCTGCTCCAAAGACAGATGTAAGTCAAACTGTGGCTAGAGGAAAGCCTCATGCTCTAGGACTTGGGACAAGCAAATTGAATAACAAACAATTTTTTAAGATGCTGTGGTGTCAACTCTATGCCACAGCTAGAGTGAAGGGCTGCTGGGTCCTAAAAAAAATCGTTGAATTTATAAATTATGTTTAAATTGTGTTAAAAATTGTTCAAATTTAAATTCAGTGTTACCTGAACTGTCTCAAATAGTATTTTGCTGTTATGTTTCTTTGTGTAGAATTACAGATTCCTACATTAAAGAACGTGGCACAGTTTGACACTTGATGTGAAAGTCAGCTGACAATACTTGCTTTTCTCTTTTTTTATTGGAACTAGATGGACAACCAGATCGTTGTTTCTGATTATGCTCAAATGGACAGGGTGCTACGTGAGGAGAGAGCCTACATCCTGAACCTGGTGAAGCAGATCAAGAAGGCTGGGTGCAATGTGCTGCTCATTCAGAAGTCCATCCTGCGGTACGTTGATAGGCACCAGCTCTCCGTGGGTGCTCGGGGGCACACTTAGGATTGTTTGGAAAACTGAAGCCAAACACAGCCACACTTGGCAGAGTAACAGTGACTGTACCTTTAGAAAGCACCAGCACTGTCTGTCTTTTGAGTTTGATGACATCCTTACTTTGTACTCTGGAGAATTTGAGCACTGGGACCTGACTCCTTCCCTCTCGTTTTCAGGGATGCTCTTAGTGACCTGGCCCTCCATTTTCTGAACAAAGTTAAGATCATGGTGGTGAAAGACATTGAAAGAGAGGACATTGAGTTTATATGTAAGGTAAGGTGGGTCATAAAAATGAGCAGCAATGTTAAAAATCTACCCCAAAACTAACAGCCCAGCCAGGGCCAGTTTATTGTGACATTTTCACGTTTTGACTATAATGCAAGAGCAGATATTTCCCTAAACATTTCTGCTTTGCTGAGCAGTCACACTTCTGTAGAAGGATTCAGGACAGATGTAAAAGCCACAGTCCCTTCTGCATTTTGCTGTCATATGCAGAAGAACAACATGCAGTGTACTTGCTGACTCTGCAGTCAGCCTCTGGATTAATTTTTTTTTTCCCATTATGTTTTCAGACAATTGGAACTAAGCCTGTGGCTCACATTGACCAGTTCACCCCTGACATGCTGGGCTCTGCTGAGCTGGCAGAGGAGGTCAACTTGAACGGTTCTGGGAAACTAATAAAGGTAAGTGACAAAATGTTAATACCTACTTAATATCTGTTATTTTAATACCTGGTTACTTTGATGTTTTTTGCTATGGAATCTATTACATTTAAGTACCTACTTCTAAGCTCTGAGTAGCCACCGACTTCGGAAGTGCAGTGGTTTTGCTTCGCCACACATCAGTGCTGTTACACAGTTTGAAAGTGCCAGTGGCAGCATCTTTTTGTCCCAAACTTTGATTTGTTCTCCAGCATCAGTATTCGCTTTTATCTTTTAGATTACAGGCTGCACAAACCCTGGGAAAACCGTGAGCATCGTGGTGCGTGGATCCAACAAACTCGTCCTGGAGGAAGCCGAGCGCTCCATTCACGATGCCCTGTGTGTCATAAGGTGCTTAGTGAAGAAAAGGTAATGTCACAGTCGGGTTGATTGGTCGTATATCAAGCCTGATGATGTGTGCATTTGTGTGAAGGAGGTTTGGTGGCTGTTTCTGTACCCTCAGGGCTTTGATTGCTGGTGGAGGTGCACCAGAGATCGAGCTGGCGCTGCGGCTGAACGAGTACGCCCGGACACTGAAGGGGATGGAGTCCTACTGTGTCCGTGCCTATGGGGATGCACTGGAGGTCATTCCCTCCACCCTGGCTGAGAATGCAGGGCTCAATCCCATCTCCACGGTAACAGAGCTCAGAAACAGACATGCCCAAGGAGAGAAAACAGCTGGCATTAATGTCAGAAAGGTAATGAGGTGTCACACTACAACACTAAACAAAGACACGCACTCACTACAATTCTCTTCGCAAAAAAAGGAGGAAAAGAGGAAGTTTGTTGTATGACCTTGAGATACATACTATTTCTAAGGTGACCAGGGATTGGAGGGTGAAGTTGCCACCTCTCCAACCACACTGGTCAAACAAAGAATCCATCAATTCTCTCTTCCTCTAGAAAGGAATGCAAAACAATCCTTGTTTACGTGGAAGTGCATGAGAGCTCCACTACAAAAATGCAAAACAGCAGAAGGCTAAGAAAAACTTGCAAAGATCAGGGTGACAGTGAGGGGTTAGAACAGCTGGATATTACAGGGAAAATGCTTAATGTAAGGGCTGGACTAGGGAGGGGGCATCTCACAGTGGTAGCCTCCCTAAAATTAGCAGAGGGAAATTAGAGCTTGTTCTCTCAGGAGCTCTGAGCATTGATAATAGCAGATATTAAATGCTGTACCCACAGGACAAGAAACATCTCATGTCTCCACAAAAGTGTTTCAGTTACAACAATAGATCCATTTAGAATGATCCATCACTAGGATCTGCAGTGGAAGGTGGTCATAAGTTGGGAGTAGTACAGCAGGTTTTTCTCAGTTGGCACTGTTGACATTTTCTGTTGGCTGGTTTTGACTGGGTATGTCAAATGTTTGGGGAAAGAATATGTGTGCTGTACTGCCCCTGTAGCAGGTGAAAATCCTGTGACGGTCTAGGAGTTGACTGCCCTCAGGATTCTGCTAAAAGAAAACATGCTAAATGTGGCTGTAGTATGTCATGTACAAAATGAAGGCTCCTTGTTCCCCTAGGGTGGCATTTCCAACATCCTGGAGGAGCTGGTTGTGCAGCCTCTGCTGGTGTCTTTGAGTGCGCTGACCCTCGCGACAGAAACCGTGCGCAGCATTCTCAAGATTGATGATGTGGTGAGTGGTGCTGGCATCGTGGTTTGGGTTATCCTTCCTTCACAAGCACCAGGATATTGTCATTCATTTGCTGTGCCTCAGAATGCATTTACTGTGGAGAGCATTCTCAGTTCATGTGCTGCTTAGGACCATTCAGCCTTTTAATAGCTGCAGCTAAAATTAAATGCATTATGAATACTGCACCATAAAACAAGGAAGTAGAGTCACTAAAAGCCCAGGATCTTTAAATAAAGAAGGAATTGTGATATATCCTGTGATTTCTTCAGCCTGACTGTGTCTTCCCTGCAGGTGAACACTCGGGGATAAGCTGAGCAGAGAGGTGGGGACCATGGCCTCGAGCTCCTGCCCTGTAGCTGGAATATGGATTCCTCACCAAAAGCGCCTGTGTGAATTGTCTTAAACTCCACCAAGACTGATGTACTTTGATCAGGTTTAACTTAAAAAACAGTTTGTTTTCAAAAAGAAAATGCTGTTTTATCAATAAACACGCAGTAGTCTACCTGACTCTTCGCTGTATAATTTTGTTAGAATTTATCACGTTTTCTTCCATTTGCTTTTCTCTGCTCCTCTTTATCTCTGAAAACTTGAAGGCAAGCAGTCATCTCTTGTGATATATTCTAAAAACACTCTTAAAGTGCACTCTGGTAACACTTAGCTAGTGCTTCTCCCAAAGCTTTCCCTAAGGGAGTGGTGTTACTGCCCTCCAGGATGCCAGGCTGAGGCAAGGAGGATCTTTGCAGTGGGAGCACAACACATTCCATGTGATCCTGATGCCATCACCTGAGCCAGAACCCTACAAAGGGTGTTCTTCACAGGTTTCCTCCCCCTGCCCCCAGAATAACTGGTTTTTGCAAAGCTGGTGAGAAGTAGTACTTCAAGAGTACACTGTTCTATAATAATGCAAATCAGCTTTCCAAGTTCTAATTCTTAGCCTGACATTTTAAATTGAGCTTTTCATCTCCATTACTGCTTTATTGTAACAACCCTATTCCTCTTAGTGTTTCAAAGGAGAGTGTTTCTTCATTTCTTGTCACGTTTCCATTCATGATTGGTTGGAGCTGGAGCTATTGTGTAAATTTCCACCAAGGTGTTGACCTGCTGTTGTTGTGACTTGCCAAGTAGAACAAAAAGAACAACTCAACTACTAATTAATAAATTAGACAATCGATTTAGGCATTAATGCGCTTCATGAATTATTCATTGCCTGTTTAAAATTGCAAATGGTGCCTCACCCCACAGGGTCACACCCAACAATGATCTCTTTAGTTTAGATACTATGATTAAAGCTTTCATCCCCCATTTTCACAGAGTTACAATTCTTGACAAGAATTCAAGAATTACGGTTGTGTGTGATGTCATCACCTAAAGTATGTGTAATTTCACTGCAGTAAATAGTAAATAAATAAAAAAAAAAAATGCTTCTTTGTAGAGGCAGAATGTTCCTGCATATCCTGATTTAGGATAGAATAATAGGGCGGAATATTCCTAGGATGGAATATTCCGGCTTATCCTGGTTTAGCCTTACCCTCTAACCGCTTACCTGAAGCACAACCTCCAAGACGGCAAAAGCTTCTTTAATAACTCCAGGCTGAAAAAAAAAAAAAAAAAAAAAAAACCGCGACAATTGGAGGTTCCGACTAAAATCCCGCGGAAAGACATCCGAACCGACCCGCAGGGGCAGGCAGCTCCGGCGGGCGCCTCGGGCCGGGCGGTTTAACGCGCTCAGCTCCGCCCCGGGGCCGCCTCCGCGGGGGCGGAGCGGGATCCGCTGGCTGTGCTCCGGGATGGAAGAGGCGCCCCGGGATGGCTGAGGCACCCCGGGATGGCTGAGGCACCCCGGGATGGATGAGGCACCCCGGGATGGATGAGGCACACCGGGCCGCCCTCCTGGCCGCCTCCTGCCTCCGCACACCTCTGGATCCCCGCACACGGGCCCCCGCCGCGCTGTACGAGCGGGGCCCGCCGCCCGCCGCCGCGCAGGTACCGGGAGGGGCTCTGCGGCACCCGGGGCTGAAGGGACGCGCACACGGGGCCAGCTGACAGGCGGCCCTGCTGCAGAGCAGAGCCTTTAATGAGCTTGTGGCAGCGCGGCGGAGGATGGAAGAGCTGGCCGTGCCAGCCCGGGGTGGTTGGGCGCGTCCGGGAGAGAAGCTGGGTTTATGCACGCAGGGTCAGAGAGGTGGAGGGTGCTGGGGGTTCTGTGCACTTTATATTCGCCGCTTCGATCCCGTAATTCCCATTGCATTAGGTCACTGCTAAGAAAAAAAGCCAAACAAACAGACTAACGCTTAAAGATTTTTGCAGTGAAAACCTGACAAAGCGTAAACAAGATTTTTTTTTTTACTTGTTGGAATGTCAAAGCTTATTGAAATACCCCTGTGTGGAAAAATGCTAGTGTAATTTTTTTATAAAGAAGCTAACCCTAGTTAGTTTGACTTTTTAAAACATGCTGCTTAGAACAAAATGAAGCTTTTGTGATGCTGACTAACCTGACTTTAATAACTTCTCTGACTTGGGTAAGCTGTAAAAATACTTAAAGCATATTAACTGCACAAAGCTGCAGACTGCCAAGCAGTATTGGAAATATAAGCTGTGCAGAATCCCTGTCATTTCACATGGAAATAGAATAAACATTTATGCACCACGTCTCTAATGACTTATTTTTAGAGTGGTTATGGAACTAGGAGGTTCTATGAGGTTTGCTTGTAAATAAAGGCATTTTTAGAGCTGCATAGTAATCAAGGAAAAATTACACTTTACAAAAGAGTTAATTTTTTTCTTTTGATAAGTCCTTTTGTTCATATTTCCTGTTATAAGCATATTGATTACAGGGCAGACTTGGGAATTTTTACAGGCTTTAAATAGGACCCTTAGGATATAAATTAATATGCAATATGATTATTCCAAGTAATTCTACATTAACATTTGTATACAGGTATCTCTATCTGTGTTACTTTACCATTCATTAATTAGGATAAAGCAATATTAAGAACCTTGTTCCCCTTCCTTCAAACAGAAGAATTTACAAACATCTCTTCTAGGATGGCTTTGACTTGGATTCAAGCACTGACAGAGAGCAGACCTCCCCTCCAAAGAGAGACTGTGATAAGAGAGAAAAGTGGATAGACTTTTCCAAAATGTCCAATTCAAATCAGGAGTATTACTCGAAGCTGGAAGAGTTGAAGAATGCCCACATGGAGACCATGGCAAAACTGGAAAGTATGTATCGGAACAAACTGTGTTTAAAAGGAGTACAAAACTTGGCTAAGAGCAATGACACCTCTCCAAAGTGCTGTAGGTAAGTTTGGAGACACTTTTTAGCTGAAGATCCCCAAATGCTTTGCAGGCCGCTGTAAAACACAGGGTGTGTTTCTGGGCTGGAAAGTGTTACACTCCCCATCTCTCATAACCAGATAATCAGAGAAAAGTCAGTTTTGATAACAGGAACACTCATTGCCTTGCTAATGGTCTGCAAGGTTTAGAGGGAGGTGTGCAGCAGGGATTGGGCAGCATATTTAGGAAAGCAAATTTCCCAAGTCAGGAAGTGGTGACTTGGTGATCAGCAGTTAAACCAGGATCTGCTTTGAATGCCCTGTGTGCTGCTCTTCCCCCTTCTCTCCCTCCTCAGCCACTCACTTTTGTTCCTAGTAAGGATTCCTTAGAGTGGAAGTCACCGGCTTTGCATCAATGTTGGACTGGCTCAAATCAGGATTTTTTTTTCCCCTTTATTTTCAAGGCCAACCTGGGACAAGAGCTCGTATCAGCCTCTTAACCTGCACAAATCCTGTTCAGACTCAGACTCAAGTGATCCCTTGGACTCCAGTGTATCCGAGGCGTCTGATGGAGAATTAGTGTTCGAAGAAAATAGCAGTGAAACTGGATCATCCTCATTTGCTAAGCAGCAGATTGAAAACATGTGGGATGGCTTCTCTCTGGAAGACTACATCTCCCGTGCCAAGCACAGCTTGCCCAGTTCACCAGCCTTCAGGAAGGCACACAAGAAACAGAAAGTGTGGTCCCCCAGAATCACCGTGCCCAAGCCCTTCCAGATGACCATCAGAGAAGCTCAGAAGAAAGAGCAGAACATCAAATCCAAGTCACAGATTGAGCTGGAAAATCACTTACTGAAGAAGCAGCTAGAGGAGGAAGCAGAGTGCCAGAAAAAATTCCGAGCCAATCCCGTGCCCGCTGCCGTCTTCCTGCCGCTCTACCATGACATCGTGCAGCGGAACGAGGAGCGCCGGAGGACCGTGAGGGAGAGGAGCAAACTCAGGCTCCTGGCTTCCCAGAAGCCATTCAAATTCATTGAGCGAGAGAGGCAAAGGATTGAAAGCAGGAAAATGCAGTTAAAAGATGTTTCCCTACCTGAAAATCAAACTAAAGTGTTCAGAGCCAACCCAGTCCCCAAATGTGTTTATAGTCCAGATTTCAATGACAAGCTAAAGGAGAAGGAGCTCTGCAGGGAAATTAGGATCAGGATGAGAGCTGAGGAACTGCTACGAAATTCATCTGAACCCAACAGCAGATTGGCTTTAAGAGAGACCAACAAAAAGAAGAAACATAAGAGCACTGAACACAAACCCAAGATCAAATCAATCGTTCCTGATTTTGAGCTTCTACATGAGAAATTCCAGAAACACCTTGTGCAACAAAAAAAAGTGAAACCCCTCACAGTCTGTGAGCCTTTTGACCTTCGTACTTCATACATTCCCTCAAGAAAGGGCAAGATCTTGAAGGACATTGAAGAAGATGAAGAAAAATTGAAGGAAACACGATGGCCATTTGCCTCTCCAAGACGGAAACCTCAGATGGGGCAGTTAGGGGCAAACCCACATCTCGTGGGAGGAGGAAAATCCAAATCTCCCAAAAACACAGAATCCACGAGACGACGGCTACAAGCCCTAAGGTGACTGCTTAGAGATGCTCTGCTTTATATATACTTGAAAAGTAGATTTTTTTTTTTCATATTAATATATATTTGGTATTTTATTTGGTGTTATTTTTGGTATCTCTACATATGTGGTTAATTCTTACATGCAGTGAATATAGGATTTAATTTGTTTCTATAAGGGCTTATAATATAAATCTTAAAATATTTAAATATAGGGCTTAATTAGCATTTATTATTGTTAAAGGAACACTAGTGCATTTTTGTCAGCGTGTCCCTAAGAAGACAAATGACTGCTGTATCCCAGGATATCCTGAATCCCTTGAAATGGCACATACCTTGTGTCCTCTCGTAGCAACCCTGTTTCACTCTGTTTTACTCTTTGGAATCATCTTTGCCAAAACTTCCTTTGAAGTCTTGCTCTAGATTTAAAATTAATTCAGCCTTAGTTTATTTTCCCCACCAGGAAAGCCCTTGAGGAAAAGAGAAAGCTGGAAGAACAACAAAAAAGGAACAGAACCAAGCAGAAACAAAGAACGAAAAAATTCCAGAAAATTGTGATGGCTCGAGCTGAGGCCAATGACCCACATCAGAGCCTAGCTCAGATGTCTAAATCCAGATTAAAAACATTCAGGTATTTTGTTGCATTCCCCTGAATCCTGAACACCTCATTCAGCAATGAGAAGGAGAGGTTTGGGATTGCACTGTATGTTAAACATACAATGTGTAAGATATATAGTTTAGTCTAAGCTGAGATACTTACACATGGTAAATTAAACACAGTGCAAGCAGCTGGTTAAAAAGTTGCCAACTTCAGCATTTCAACTGGGAAATTGTTGCCAACCTATATTGAATTCAGAGTATAGAAATATATTCAGCATATAGAAATATATATATTCCACATTAGATTACTATAGATGTAGTAACAGTGGAGTCCTGTGTTTTCTCCACTGAAGTATCAGCTAAAGAGAAAAAGATTATAAAAATCCAAAGGAAAGGAAGCAGTATGCATACAGAATATCCTTGCAGAGCTGGGTATTGCACTGGTGTTGGTCCAACTTTGGTGCAGCAGTGAACATTTCACAGTTCACTTCTTTGTCCCAGCAGGTCCCCACTGAAGAGGGAAAGTAAAGCAGGAATATTCCAACTTCACAGTGTAACAGCAGGGACTGAGGAAGCTGCTGGTGTTCAGGGGGAATGGGATCCAAGGTTCTCTGGCATAGAGATGCAATGCAAAGACTGTTTGTGTATGACTGAGCACTCAGGCAAGAACACGAGGGCCTTCTTGGAGTGCTGTAAGCTGCCACTCCAGGTGGCTCCAACTCTGACACAGCTCTAACCCCATGACTGCTGCTTGACCTTGTGTTTGGGGCTAATTTAACCCTTTCTGCTTTTCTAATCCTAAACCAAATTAATCCTGCTTGAAAACAAGCCTTTAGTGAGGTTTGTGATCTGGCCTGGCACAGTGGTACTGCTGCGGTATTTTCAATTTTTAAGGTGCTGTTATATGGGGCTGGTGAGAGGCACTGACTGCTGTGCCCCTGTTGCTTCATGCCTGGGCAAGATTCTTGGGCAGCAAACACACATCCTAATTTGCAGTAATCTGGCATAGTGTTAACAGCAGGAGCTTTATAATCCATGTGTCCTCGAGCACGTGATCTGCTGACTCTGGGACAGAAGCAGAAAACAACTGGAGTCAGAGTAGGTGGGGAATTAAGAGAGATGGTCGGTGACTGTGGATGTGTGATTTGAATTCATTCAACAGCAAATTTCACATTGCAGTCTTCAGCTTAGTCAGATTTCAGGAGCTCTTCTCTGGGTGTAAAATGCTGCTGTTGCAAAGCAAGATCACTTCCCTGGTGCTGATGCAGGAGTCTGGTGCAAGTATTTAACCTGATAATGCTCATTTCAGCACTGCCAGTGGCAGTGCTCTTTAAAAGCAAGGAGCAATGTGGAAGTTCACTTCCCAACATGGTGAGGAGTTCAGAGATGGTCAGGGAGAGAGGCTGGAAGAAGCAGAGGTGGAAAATGCCCCTCCCCTTGATCTGATCCTTGCCCTGAAGTGTCTAACCTGCAATGCCAGCTCTGCCCCATTCAGAGGCATGTCACAGAGCTGCCTGTCCCACGCTGAGGAAGGGTTACAACCATTCCACCTGGATTATCCAATGCTCCCTGTGATCCCAGAGATCATTTCAGTTATGAATCAACAGTTTCATTATCCTTCTCTATTGACTGGCCCTTGACAAACCACCTCTGGAAAAGAGTATTCCATGGTCCAGAAGGTGGCCATTTCTCTCAGGTGACCAACTGCTAAAGTAGCAAGATTCTTACCCTCAGACTTTAAAAGTACTGATTTTTATTTAATGCTCCTAATTTCCTATAGTGTATTTGTTTGATTTTGCTTAGAACAACTGGAAGATCTGTATGAAACCGGCATGTAAAAAACCCTAAGTATCCAAATTTTTTTAACCAAAATTCTTTTGGCCCAAGAATCCAAACTCAGCCTCCATTTAACTCCAGTAGCCAGGACCTGCCTCTGCTTAGCCAAAGTGACTCCTTCAGAGATGAATTGTTCAGTACCTTTTATGTATCTTGAAGTATGACAACATTTAATTTGTTATGAGCAATTAACTGCTGTAGAAAATTACTACTTGTACTATAAATTAATAATGATGTCTCTTGTACTCTGCTCCCCCCTTAGGAACAATGAGACACAGAGAAGGCAGGAATATTTGCAAGAATTGCAAGAAATGGAAGAAAGAGTGAAAGAAATGCCATTGCTTTTTGAAAGAGTCGCTCAGGTTGCCTTGTTTCTGAACTACTAATTAATCTTGGCTGATACTGAATAAGACATTTGTAGTCTGATATTTTTAGAAGATACTTCAAAACGACTTTTCAGGGCAGTATTTCTCCATTTCCAATCTCTGTTGCCCCATCTCCACAGAAGTGTCAGTAATTTTTGAGATATGCTCGCACAGGGAGCAGAGAACTGTTGTAAATGTGTCAAGTTCAGTTACAACATGAGTAACTCTGACCAAAAGCAAACATTGCTGGTACAGAAAAATAAAATCTGGGATAAAATTTTCAAGTATTGCTTTGCCATTCTTACCTGCAGCAAATAATCACTTCCACTTGTCAGCTGCAATTAATGAATCTGTGGATTAATATAAATAAAAGAACCAAACCCCAGCCATTTAGTGCATTAGATAACATTTAACCCTTGTGGTTTTTCTACAGAAAAATGCCAGAATAGCTGCAGAAAAGCATTATTCAAACAGACTGAGAGCACTGGGGATCTGCCCAGAGTTTGTTTCAAAGAAAGCAAGAGCAGCCAAACCACTGCAGTTCTCCGGTGCTGGAGATTTTACCTCCACTGCTGTCAGAGAAAGGTACAGATGACTGAAGGCTTTTTCTTTTTTCCCACTACATATCTGATAATTAGAAATTCTTTCAACTGTAGATTTAAGAGTTTTTTAATGATTTTCAGTATTTCCCAGGGAACTATTTGACTGTATGGTATGTTAGCATTAGTATGTAGTTTTGACTGTTTTTCCAGAATTAGATATGTTTTCGTAAAACAGAGGAGAGCTGCTTAACCAAACTGGTTGTGTTACGTAATTCACTTCAAAGAAAAATGAAGATTTCTTATTTGTTCCTTTCATCAAAAATTCTGGCAGGTTGCTGTAAGTCACTGCCTTTAAATTTTAAAATTTTTTAAATGAACTTTATTAAAAATAGTTTTTTGTATCTATTGGGTGTTATGATTTAAAAGGAATCAGAAATTTTAAAAAAAAAGTGGCGTATATAAGCAATACTGTTGAGCTGCTTTCTAGCATAAAAAGAAACTCTTGTGTCCCCTTTTCCTTCCCCCATTGCACCCCAGCCAAGACTACCAGGCTTTGTCCTGGATTACATGAAGATGGTTTAACATCTCCTGGAGAGAACCTTCCCAGAAAATAAAATCCCACATGCAATTTGTCTTTCTAGATTCATCAAGGTGAAAGCGAAAGAAAAGGAATCCTTTGAGGAAGCACCTGGTGACAATGCCCTGTCTGAGCAGGCCTGGGAAGAGGAGGAGGAAGAGAAGGGAAAAGGGGTCAAAACCTCCACCCCAGATGAGCTGTGCAGTGATCTGGAGGATGGGGACGAGGCCAGAGCCAGCCCTGATGTCCTTGAGCTGGAATCCAGTGGGCACAGTGATGAGGAGGAGGAGGAAGAAGAAGAGGAGGAAGCAAAGTCAAGCCCATCACTTGGCCATTCCCAGGAGGAAGAGGAGGAGGAAGAGGAAGCCAAGGCAGACCTGTCACTTGGCCATTCCCAAGAGGAGGAAGAGGAAGCCAAGGCAGACCTGTCTCTTGACCATTCCCAGGAGGAGGAGGAGGAAGAAGCAAAGGCAGGCCCATCCCGTGGCCATTCGCAGGAGGAAGAGGAAGGGGAGGATGAATCCAGAGCCAGCTCTCGGTCTGACAGGTCCCAGGAGCACGAAGAGGAAGCTCAGTCAGCCCCCGAAGCTGAGGGTGCCTCCCAGTATGAGGATGAGGAGTATGAGAGTGAGGACTCTGAGGAGAAGCCCAGTGATGAGGAAGGGGACTGACAGCAAGGGCTGGGGCTCAGGAACCTCTTCCACTGCTGGCTGTAGAACAGACAGCAGAGAGAAACTTGGTGCTTTGCTACACGTCCAACATGCTGTGAGTTTTTACCTCATAGTTTAAGGGACCTGCTTTGCCCAGTGCAGTTTATTTTCCAGTAAGAAAGCTCAAGTTCGTAGTTTTCACCAAGAAAATAATTTACTTTTGTATTATTCGTCTTCGTTGCGCTCTTCTGTGATATTAGTGCCCCTCTGTTCTTAAAATGAGATGCAACCTCATTGTTTAATAATAAATCCCACAAGTAGTGCTGTGTGACGACTGAGGGCTCACAGCCAGCTCTTCCCATGGGCTGACAAAGCCAGGGGAGATTTTGGAGCAGGAATTGCCATTTTGTCCCTGGGAAAAGGGAACCTTTTTACCTCAGGTAACTCTAGTTGTATGAAACTATGCAAGGAAGTGCTTTAATACCTCTTCTTACTCAGGACTTCAGCTGCTCCACAAAAAACACTTCCAAAAATGTTTGGGATTTGTTATTTTTCTTACATCAGTAGTACCTTCTCTTGCTATTACTGACTTTCTTGGTAAAAAATCTAGTTTCATTTTTTCCTACTTATTTTGGTACAGTTTCTCCATGTTTGGAGGGTTTTTAACCTTTATTCTTACTTTTATTTATTTTTGAAGTGTGAACACAACTAATGTGAATTTGAAACTTTTTTAAAAACTTGAATAAAATATCTGTAAAAATAATATTCATTGCTTCACAAGGAAGTTTGCTTGTGGTTGTCAGGGTTCTGTAATTCTGAAGAGTTGTACAATTACACATGACTTGTACTTGTCCCTTTAGGAAATCAAATCCTTTTCTAAAGAAGGCAGAAGAGCTCTAAATTGTGTTTTTTCTCAGATTATTTGAAGTGATTTCAAAGGGAAAAAAAGTAAAATCTGTTCCTGAGATTTGACAGCTCTCAACTAAGTGTTCTAAAAGAACAAATATGTAATTGTTGAACTACTAAGGGATTAAAAATATCACTAAAATTCCTCTGAACGTAGAGAGAGGAGCAAAACCAATGCTTTCTTAAGGTTTTAGCAGTTGGGAACCTGTGTGTAATTTAGATTGAGTTTGTCAGTGAATTTTTACATATTTTAAGTATAAACCTTAATAATAACAGAATTAATGAGCATGTTACATATGCTATAACCAGGAAGAGTTTGGACAGCTTCTGGAGGTTATGCCTCAGCTTTTTTAGCATTTCTGGAAAAGAAAAACAGAATTGTGTGGACTAAGGAGATCAAATTGATTATGGTTCCCCAAGATTTTCAGGAAGCATTTCTAGGACATAAATTGCTAGCAAAGGGTCTTAAAGAAATCAGCCTTTTTGTAGGAAAGGAAAGATCCTCATGAATGGGAGATCAAACCTTGAGGAATTAGAGGAACCACTTATGGAAATCACTTGGAGCAACAGAGCTTTTCAGACAGGGAGGATAATGAGATTTAAGTCAAAAAAGCTGTTCAGAAATTGCATTACAAACATAAAGGGATAAACATTCCAGTAAGGAATTCAAAAGCAAAGAAAACTCAGAGATGACAGAATAGAAATGGAGACAGACAGGTCGGGGTAAATTAAGCCTCCTGAAGCAAAGTAGAGCAGTAAAAAATATTTTAAACAAAGAAGAACCACATATATCTGTCAGGAGATGAAAAATAGTCTGCCCTAAAACCAACTCATGATTTGACCTCTTTTTTTTTCTTTAATATTTTTTTGCAAGGAGGTTTTGCAAGTTTTAAATGTAGAGAATCCAGAATAACTATGATGAGCATTGGAAGGAACCCCAAAACTATCTTTAAAGAAAAAACCTCAGTAACTTCAACATGAAAATCAAAATCCAAAGGTGGTTAAAGCTTTTTAAGGCACAAAGCGCATTAGAGGAGAAATGCTGATGAGTTAAGCTTTCAGGGAAGCCAACTAGCAGGAAGGATAGGAATAGGAAAGTTTCTCACAGATGATTGAATATTCTGTCTTTAATATTTTAATTAATGGCCACAGCACAAAAGTAGGAACACGTTCAAAAATTTGCAAAGAAAATGAGGAAGGTGTATCTGAAAAAAGGATTAAAAATACCACATGGGAAGATGGGGGTAACTTTGCATGTGAACTGTAGTATGAAATAATTTTGAAATATTATTTCAGAATATTTATATTCTGAAATAAGAAGCCAGAAGTTTGGGATATTGTGCTTTTTGAAGCAATTTTTGTATTTACAATATTGCTTCCTCTAGAAACCATCCCCTTCTATACATAGTTATCATAATACCAAGCAGGTAATGTTCTCTTTTGAGGAAAAAATTTTTGCATCATTACCTTTTTACAGCTGCTCCAGATGAAGAGAAAAACAGGAATTCAAATTCTTGAAGACAATGATTTAAAGCCATCCCCATTTTGGAATTAGTTATGGTTTCATGTAGAATCCTCAAGGCTTCTCTAATGGCAGCAAGCAAAATATTTGCCTGAGCTTGGCAGATAATAGGCACTCTAAAGATCAAGATGTATTATTAAAAATTATTTCTAACAGCGTGTCTGTCCCATTGCCCACAAATTGAAGTCAAACATGAGTTTTGTATACAGAATGCATTTGTCTAGGAATTCTGTCTAGTCCATTATTACAAGATATGGCAGCTGCTGGCTTACAAACATTAAAATAATGAAATCAGATAAATTAGATAAAATGAGGCAGAATTAAAAATAGTTCGGTGGCTGCCCTCCTCACCCTTCAGTGGAATTAGAGTTTTACATCTCTTTTTGGTAATTACTTGGCTTTAGGGAAAAAAAAAAAAAAAACAAAACAAAACACTTGCATATTCCATCAAAACTCAAAATTGCTTCTTTTTTCAGTAGGAATTCCAGGTATTTGAGGAATGAACTGAGACTTACAAATAGTATCAGGAAAAATTACTGTCTCTCCTATCTACTAAAATCCCAGCAGGCAGAAGGAGCAGAGAAATCAGGGGTCCCAGGGACAAGGCAAGGCACCCAAACATGAAGAGAGCTGTAGGGGGTGAAGGTCAGCAGGTGACAGGGACAGCAGCTGTGGCCAGTGTCCCACGGAGCTGCATCCCAGGATTAGCCAGTGGCACAATCCCCCACATGCTTACATGGCTGTAGCACAGGGGAGGCAGATGTGAACAGGCAAGAAATACTCTGATTTTCTGAGCATTTACACCATAAGTGAGACTGTGTTTAATTTCACAAGTGGAAGCACCGTGAAAGTCAGTTGTCAACAGGAGTGAAAATAAGAATATTTGCACCTGCACAGCTCAAAACTTGCTACTAATAGTCAGGGTTTACTGCCATAAGCAGATTACACAATTGTTAGGCAGGTTACAATAAGCAGGTTAGTAAGATTAGGCAGGTCGCTGATTAACTGTAGCAACCACACTACCAACACAGCCAGGAAATTCTGGTTGCCAGGATAATGAATTGTTACAAACCACGTTATTCAGATGATTTCAGACACAGCTTTCTACACTTGTAGGTGTATCTGGTTCTCAGGTTAACTTGCTGTACATTTTCATGTGTGTTCCCTGCCATCCCACGTTTTCTAAGGTGAGTAAAAGACACACAAATTATGCTTGTAATAAAGGGTAAAAGCAAACAATCAAAAATCAGCTTTTTGTGTGTGTCATTCTGATTAAGCTCTGCTCTGGGGAGCTCCATCCTGTAACACCTTTATCCCCAAAGTACTGGGGGACAACATCCCCAAGGATAATGCCAAGGGCACCATCCCAGCTATTCAATGAACTCTCAGATCTGACACTGGAGGGCCAGTGCTGAGTGTGAGGCAACAACACCTAAAAAGAACCAGTTTGGGGGTTTGAACTGAGTTTTCTAACCAAAAATGCAACTGCAAACATTGCACAGCAGAATTCCAGCCCAGAGTGCTGTGGCTCACCTGACTGACAGATGGGGGCTGCTCATGCTGCCACTGCAAAATATCCACTCCTAACAAACACCTATCAATGGGTTCATAAAATTTATGATAAAACTCTGAGATTTCCCAGGGCAGTGAAAGTTCCCTATATCCCTTGCTTGTTAACCAGACTCACAGTTTATTCCTGGGTGAAACCTTCCTTCTCCTGGTATTCTGTTAATGCTGATTTACTCCAAGCCTAGCAAGCTGAGGCTGAGTTAAACCCTGCTCGTGGAGCTGGCTAGGTACCTGTTTGCCTGCTCCAGCTTGTTCCTGACCCTGAGAAATGGCACACAGCCCCTCCTGTTCCCACAGCTCCCTCTCCTTCCTTTCCCACTGAAAGGCAGCTCAGTGTTGCCCAGAAAAAGCCCTCAGTTTCCAACCAGACACACACCTCCTGGGTAATATTCAACTTTGTGTAAAGGGTAACTAGGAAAGAGCTGTTCAGTTTTATGCAACAGTCAATTCTCTCTCAGCCACCTCACGGGCAGCACCACACCCAACTCAGCTCTCTGGCCTCCCATCCTAATGCAAAGCCAGCAATTCCAAAATGTGGAAAATTCCAAAATCCTATTTGAGGGCACACAGCTGAACTCTGCACTGGTTACCTGTGATTACACTCAATTTTACGCTAAATGAAAATAAAACTCATCCTGGAAGATGGTTCTGTGGAATAGAACTCTTTTTTTTTGAGTCAGAGTTGCCACATCCCAGAAAAATTTCCATTCCATGCTACTGTTGGCAGCCGAAGGGAAACCAAGTGGGGAGCATCTAGGCACATGAGGACCTTCCAGCACTCTCCCTACTTTCCACCCGGTTCTCACAAGTCTTGCGTCGTGACAAAGAAAACTCTACAAAGTCTGTAAAAAGCTTTGAATTCCTTAGGCAAAAGAAAATTTGGAAGGGCCAAATATTAGGATAAAAGAGCCAAGTCTGTAGATGAGATGCCTGGAGGTTTCTCAGATCAGAGCACAAAATTATCCAAAGAAGCTGCACATGCCAATTTGTCTACTTACACAAATCATCTTGCAATAAGCAGGTAGTTTCCATGATGGGGTTAGATTTGGGGATTTTTCTTTAAATACCAGTTTTATCAAAACCTCAGTTTTTGTCAAAAACACATCATCTAAACAATGGCACAGAGATGCTGAAAATCTGCTTCCCTTTTATTTGTGAGTTGTGCTCCATCCTAACTCACTGCCACAAGCCCCTTTCATACATCACCCACTCAACACAAGCCTCCAGCTCTGCTGTTTCCTCCAGGCAGCATCCTGTAAAGTAATGGAAAAGATCGTAGCCTGATAAATTATTTGTAATTTGTGCATAGATGGTTGTGGGTACATCAATGAGAACAAAGGGCTGAGGCAGAAGGATGTACTTGATAAAGAACCTGTGAATTTTTTTATCCTTTACCAATGTCTTGTTTCAAAGAACTGTTTGAAATTAATTAAAAGTTTATTTCAGGTGACAGGGAGCAATCCCTCTCCTCTCTCCTGGCTGCTTACTGTTGAACAGGGTCCAAGGCTTGTAAAGTTCAGATCAAAAAGTCCTTTTGAGCATCCAGTAACTCTACTGAGTTTGCTGAAATAATAGAATTAATCTCAGGAGAACACTCCAGACCACAACAGAAGTTCTTTCCAGCCGTTTTGGTAAGGATTAGTGGAAGCAGAAGGGGAGGGACTGCTAATGAAGATGGGAAAGCAAAGAATGAGAGGAGCTGTTCATTTGTCTCAGTGAGAACAAATAAGCACAGCCCAAGCGTGTGTTTCTTATTTTCTATTTAATGTACATAAATCAGCTTTCAAATGCACAGAGGGATCTGACAATCATTTCCCCCAGACTTCTGTTTTAAGCCTAGCATGCACTTTTTACAGTTATTTTGAAACTATGACAGTCTTTTAGGGGTTTTATTTGTTTGGGTTATGGCTTTTTGAAGGGAGGGAGGGAGTGGGGGATTGTGTAAGGGTTTGGGGTTTTTTTTAGAACTTCCTGCAGCATAATCACTTTGGACTCTGTATCCCAGACAATTTGCTGCAGAACATCTACTTATATCCCAGTCACACAAAGAACAATCATAACAAGAAGTATTGTACTCTCTACTATAAACACTGGTAAAACAAGAATAGTAAGATTAAGGGGAAAATAGTTAAAAATAGAACTCTTTTATTTCCAAAGGAAATAACATGATTTTCACCCCAGCCTCTCTTGTCATTGTTACAACAATGGTTCATTTTAGGCCATATCTGACTGCACTTGGAATCAGGAAACCCTGGCAAAAATGTGCTACAGTAGTTTGTGCTTTGTTCGCACTGAATGCCTGGGCTAGCACTGCAGGTTTCAAGTGACTTGCTAGAGGTTAACAGAGCTGTTCCAGGGGTAACGTTTCCAACCTGGAGCACAATTCCAACTATATTCCAGTGCTCCAGAGCACTGGAAAGCTCTGCAGGTCAGGAAAGTGAGGGTGACTTCTTGCAGCATCTCAGCTCTCTGGATAAACTTGTCCATTTTGCACTGGGGCAGATGTTCAGCGACCAACTGCTGATCAGGCCTGGACCCCGGCTTCATTAAAGAGGGATGTGTGGCAGAAAAGCACTTAGCAGCACATTTCCAAGCACTTATTCCCAGGGAGATCCCTATCACTGACTCTACAGGAATTATAACTCACTTCTCAGGATCTGACCTGTTAGAATTTGGGGGAGGGGGGTGGGGGTGTTTAATCTATTCATTCCCTTAGCCTCACACCAGAATTTTGACCTGCAAACTGACATCCCTGGAGAACATGGAAGCATTAGGATCTTGCCTACATCCCCAGAATTCATCTTCATTGTCACCACCAATATAGTGTTTCTCTTCACACCACAGCAAACACAAAATTCATATTGAAGCTGTTTGCTTCTTTCCCAATATGATCCTTTGATATTCCTGTTATTTTTCCCAGTAAAAAGCTAAAAGGTCATTTCAGGCTGTTTTCAACATCAACAGACAGTAAGGGAATGTCTTTACTCCTGCAACATTAATGGTGCAAAATCTGCCCCTCTTCCTGTTCCATCCTTCCTAGGACAGGAAACAAACAACAAATCACCTTTCTTTTCTATGTTTCAAAAGTCAAACCACCTCAGAGGAAGCACAGGAACTGAAGAGAAATCTTCCCCACCCTGGCATCACACATCCATGTTTCCTCTGATAAGCAGCTTCTCATTTTCCAGAATCAAGATTTCTCGTTTTTTCCCCTTCTTTGTCCTTTTGAGCTTGGATTTTTAACTCTTCCATTTCAGAAGAACATCTGGCTGTTGGCTGCATTTCATGTTGGCCCTCTGGGTTTGCTCCTCCTCTCCATCCAGAATCCCTTCCAGACAAGCTCTTGAGTCCTCCAATTTAGTTAATATTCTACCCTGGCAAGGGGGAAAGACAACACCTGATAAACGTTCATTTTGAAAACAGCTTAAATGTTTTCTGCTCAGCATCAAGAGTCTGAGCAATCATTTGAAAAAGTGAGGTGGGAGGTCGGGTCCTTGTCAGAGAAGTGGGTGGTTTGATGGAAGCAGGAACAGGATCTCACATCTTCCTCAGGACTCATTTAAAACAGTGAAAATAAATGTTATGGCTGGGTTCCACAAGGAAGCCATCAGAGTCCCCACCAGCTGTAGAAATTTGCTATATTAAAGCTGTACATTATCTTGGCAAGTTGAAGAACTCTTCCTTAGCCAGTCCATTAATGTTAATGAAATGCCATCTGTGTTTCCCCATCCCTGGCTCTGCCCAAGTGCAGTGCTGATTCCATTCTGAATCAGCAAGCTGTTGGCAGCCACAGCACTCACCATGTCCAAAGGCTGAGTGCCTCCCCCTTCTCCAGCTGTGGGAGATAGAGAACAGATCCATCTTTCTCCAGACCTGCAGCAAAGTTTCCTGCTCAGGGCTCTCTGTATCTCTCAGCTGGAGTCACTGGAGACTGTAGCTCTTTACTTCTTGCCTCTCCAATAGGGTTCCTTCCCAAATTCCCTCTTCCCAAATTCCCTCTTCCCCAGAGCTGTAGGGGAATATTCTGGCCAAGAGATTACTCTTAAGACTGTGATGCTCAGTCTTCCTGCTGGGATGATTTACAAGCACCATCAAACCTCTGGAATACCTTAAGATAAAAACATTTTAAACCATGTTTAAAAAACCCAAGATTGAGTTCACACTCACTCCAACCACTCCCTTATGGAATTCCAAAGGTTGGAATTCACCTGCACTGGAGTTCCTCCCAGCTGCTTAATCTCATCAGCAGCTCTGGCAATTCTTTCCAGGCAAGGGGAGCCTGGTGTTCATTCCAGTGTGGGGATCCCCATAAAGACATAAAGCTCATCAGCTTTTGAACAAATGACATTTGTAGTCAGACAAAAATAACACCAGGGAGTATCCAAGACTGAATGCTTTCATTCTTTTAATATATTTGGGTGATGGAAGAAATTAGGAGAGAATGGTGTGCTGCTTAAGTGACCAGAAATGAAGGTACTTTGGGTATGATCAGTTGTTTTCACAACTGGTGTTACAAAACAGCAGCGAGCAGTGGCTGTATATTGACAGCACTGTGAAAAAACACCAATTTCCATCATCCCCTCCACCAAAGAAGTAAAGTTACAGGTCAGAGCCTCCTTATCAGGACAGCAGATGCATTAGCAGGGGAAGGAATCAATTCAGTCAGTAAAGGAATTGATACCTGTCTATAGTTAGAAAATGCCTTTTACAGAACAAGCTGTTCTTCTGGATCATTGAGAAATGGCAGAGTTTTACTGAGTTGCTCAACACACAGCTACATGTATAATTAATATGGTCTCACTGCCAGACATCTAGAGTGTTTTAGGATTTCAAACATTCCTTTTGCTGTTTCCTTCTCAAGAATGGGTCTAACAGCTATGGGGGAAAGAGGAGACATGGAAAAGAGTTAGGAACTTCCTCTATAATGAGCAGGGGGCTGGTATACAAAGGTGGTGGATACAGTGACTACTCAGAATCCATTGAGGAGGAGAACAGGATTCAGGCTTCTCTTTCTGACCCACTGTGGGGTGGCAGGACAGTGACTTTGACTTTCTGCTTCTCCATCCCTAAAGCAGAAATAATATCCATCCACATTCCCAGTGCTCACTGAGGTTGCTGGGCAGACAGGCCTAGCACATGTGGAGTACTCTGGAAAAATGCAGATTGGAGTTGTTTTGGACCAAGCCCACCAAGAGATGCATCCCGACCACTAGGGGGAAGCTGGTCCCAAGCACTAAAAGGCAAATCCCCAAAGTAAATCCCTGGAAACATTTCTAAGACTAGCCCTGACTGAGCCTGTGGCGTGGAGAGTTCCCTTCTCTGGACTGCCACATTTACAGGAGATGCAGGTAAAACCCTGGAACAGGCACAGCCCAGTGTTAAAGACGAAGACAGAGTGGGGGTAAAAATGCTTAAGCCTTATGCTGCTCACTTATTATTCTCTTTTTGAGAAGTTCAAAGCTGGCACCAACTGTGCAGAAAGACTTACTTGGTGTGATGGAGTAAATATTTTCTTAAGGATGTAAAAGCTCACAAACATTCCAAGAAGGAACATTTAACTTTCACTTCACCTATGCCTTGAACAAATATTCTATAAAGATGGGATACACGGCACAAGACAAACTCAGAGGTATTATTCCAAGTAATCAGTTTTCTCAGCAGACCAAATAAATAATGAACTAGGAGCCTTTTGTTACCACTGATGTCATCAAGAAGTGAAAATGTTGGCAAGACGCCACATTTAATTCTCTGAGAGTATCTATTAAAAAGCAAAAGAAATCAAGCAGATATAATCCATACTATCAATACTATATTCTCTTAACCCTTCACCTCATCTCAAAAATAAGTAAAAAATGGGATTCTTGAAGTGGGTAACTAATTTGGGGTTTTTTCCAGCTTATACTCTCTAGTACTATCAAATGTAAAACTTCTAAACACAGAATTTTACAGTTCTTCACTTAGGCAGTAAACTTGTTTCCTCTAAGAAGCATTCACAGAGTAACAGATGAAACAACAATTTTTTAATCCTTTGTACATCAACAAACAGCAGGTATAAAAGCAGAAAAGGAAATATAATTCTAAAATTTTGAGGAGAAGATGAAGGAAACACTAGGATTTTTGTAACAGATGGACATGGGCCCCAGAAGCAAAAGAAAATAAATAGGCACCAGCAGAGTCAAGGTGAATTCCTATACAGTCTTGCTCCTCATGAGTAACAGAGAGCCTCAAATTTACGTTGCTGTTACAGAGCTTTTATAAATCTCCTTTTGCACCAGTCAAAGTCAGGAACAGCAGTTTGAAATTAACAGAATTTCACTCTTCAGATGTTGCACAAGCTGCACGCCAGCACGTGCCCCTGCTTGCTATTTCTAGGAAGAGCAAAAGGCAGATTTACCAACCACAATTCAATTACAATTAAAATGATGGCAAAAACTTTGGCTTTATTACGTTTCTTTCATTTGAATTTCCAAGTGATCCATTATTTTTTTCCATCTTGGATCCTTCTGAGAATAAAGTGCACAGTTTTTCTTCAGTTAAAACAGAAATAGCAGAAGATCAATATGGGTTTCCATCAGAACAATAACAACAAAATCCAATATGTCTCATGGAACCATAATTTGTACTCTCCAGAGGTGATTTACTATTGGTAAAGTCAGTAAGACTTTCTTCATGAATAAGTTTCAGTTAGGAATTGGGCAAACTCACCTGGAAAAGCCACCTATCCATCAGAAACCTATGAGTTTTCACAATTTGCCATAAAAACATTGCCAAGAACACGCAAAAAAACCCCAAACATTATACCTGACAAGCACTACCTTGAAATAGGAAGGTCTCCATAATTTGATCCATCTCACTTTATTGACACACCTCTGTACTCAGAAGTGATAAAATGAAGTCTCCAGAGGAGCTGAAAAAACTGAGATTTAAGTTTTGATACTGACAAAGACTGTTCAACAACACTTCAGGGAATACAAAACAAGACACTTCCCCTCCTTTCACAACCCTTCCAAGGTTTGTCTCACAGGAAAAACATCCTAATGTCAATAATAGTCACAACAGAAATGTTAGGATTAGCACACTAGGAAAAACACCTGGAGTTGAGAATGCTGAAGTAGAGAGGTATAAATGGTCCTATAAATAAATAGTCTACATATATATAAATAATATATAAATGGTCCACAGCACTTCCTAGAAAAGCTTTATGTAGCCCAAGGAATGGAGCACTTCAGTAAAGAAGAGTGTTTTGTCAGGATTATCAGTGGATCATCACCCAAGAACTAAGTTCTGCTTCCTTAATTAAGAAATCCCCAAGGCTCTTGTATTTCCACAGGACTGCTCCTGTCAGCACCCCGAGCAGGACTGGGCTCCTGGTCACTTCTGTCCATAAAAGATGCCAAATTAAATGTTTCTGGAACTTTGATCCAAATTCTCATTGCTACATGGAAGAGGTTTGCATAGGATAAAGTCACTAGGATTAATCACATCCACAGAGCAGAAGCACTTCATGACCACTGAGCCCGAGGCTGTGCTGGGAATTACAGTGCAAAAATAGTTCCCAAGAGTTTATAATCTAAGTGGTTAAGGCAGAAAAAGTTACATTCTTATTAAAAAGAAGCCTTATAGGCACAGTATCATATATTTAAATAATGACCTAACCTTGGTTCCAAACTGATTTTATCAGTGTTTTTACCTTCTAATTCAGAAAAATACTACAGTGTGACTAATTCCCTCCAGGGAAAAAGAAAAGGAATTAAGAACAGTGCCTTTCAATAGAAACAGTACCTCTTAATCAATGCTTTAATGTTTTATTAAAACTACTGCTATTAGGCAAATGGCAAAACCCAGATTCACACCTTACCTTCAGGTCTCCTTATTGCATTATGGCTTTCAGTAAACAAACAAGCATTTTGAAGTTTTCTTTTAGTATAATTAAAAATTACATCCTTTGGGCCAGCAATATCCTCTGTCAAACACTGAGGTGTTAAAATTGTATCAGTAATTTTCCATCCAGCTCTCTGGCTGCCAAGATCCAGGTGTAATTTAGGCCTATGTGAAATTAAGGAATCTGAATAAATAAAATTAAGGATACATGAGGTACAGTTGCACAATTAAGAGGGAAACTAATGCACCTAATATTTATAATGTAATGTAATGGATTCCTACAGTGAGGAGTAGAAAGCTTGGAATTTTCTTTGAAAAAAAATTTCTAACTCTCTCAAGCTTGTATCCCCTCAAAAAACCAGAACAAAAACCTAGGCAAGTGTCCCAGCCAAATGAGTATTGAATCTTAATCCAATATAATATAACACTAATTTGTAAAAGGCCAGTTCTCAGCTAACCAGGCATGTGCCTTTGATTAGATTTATTTTATTACCTATATTTAGAAGAATCGCTTTTCTCATCAGTCTGGACTTCAGGAAAGCACTTCAAACGAGGAGCTGGCTAAAATGGAGACAAGAATATCCCTGTAGGATGGGCCACAGCGAGCCAGGGAAGAGAAAAATTGGAAAGCATTAGGCTAAGGGAAGGCTGAAATTGATTTCATTTAATAACCTTTGAAATGAGCACTGGAGAGAGGGAGGAAAGGCAAAGGAAAGGAGTGCTAATGGCACAGGTCTGGGAAGACTCAGAGCAAGATGGTGGCAGCTGATCTTCACACTGCTGACTGCTAATTTTTTTTTTTTTATTTGATACAGTTGCCAAAACAAAGTCGTGACAAAATAAACTAAACCACAATTCCTTGCCCCTTCTGAGATGAATTGACAGGGGTTTTTTTAATAGCATGTAGATGTCTCCCAAAACACCAAGCCTGACTTTCTATAAACTCCCACTTATTCTGTGGAAGCAGACATTTTAAAAGGTCACAAAAATGCCTTCCAGGTCACCAGTTATGAGGAGGCAGATGTATTTCTTATACTTATCATGGTGAATCTCAAGACATGAGGGCTGATGCTCCTGGACACTACAATGAAGTAACAGGAGTACAAATCCTGCCTCTAGAAATGAAGCAAAAGTCAGTGTTTCTGAAGTCCTACCCAGATTCAATTATTAAGGCAGTGCTAAATGACATAATTAAAGAGCTCTCTTGGATAGCTGATATTCCTGATTGCAACAACACAGCAGACAAAGTAAGATTTCAGTGTTCAGCAATTACTGCTTTTCTGGAAGGATTAAGTGTTAAAAGACAGACAAACCAAATTGGTGTTTTAAAGTACTGTGAGAAGAGATGACATCATCACTCCAGCTCATCTGGGAGGAAGAACACAGAGCAACAGATGAGCCAAAATCACTTCTAGCATAAAAGAGAGTTCCACTGACTTCAGGAAATTTATCCCAATGTTCCTTCGTGTTGCAGATTAAAATGACACACCTCACAGTCTAGTAGAGGTGAAAAAAGGCTAAAGCCACAGAAACTGATGTAATGTACTCATTTAGGTCAATTTATTATTTTCACTAAAGTAGGTTTGTAGATGCTAAAAATCAAGACGGTGGCAGCTCCTCACAGGAGTCAATATGCTAAAAAAGATGGCTATTTCTGCAGAGATAAGAAAGAACATATGGTCCTTATTGCCAGCTAAGGGTCTCTTTTAAAACAATTTTCCTCAATCTGATTTGCCTCACAATTACCCTAAATCCTGCCATGATTGCTCTCATGGAGCATTCACAGAATTTGGCTTCCCTTGAAGATGTATTTTCCCTTCCCCTGGTGGCCGCCTTTATTATTGATTTGTAGATAATCCCCGCAGTTACTAGAGAAAGGTTTTGGCAAGTTTCCCTCGAGGCTGCAGACGCCCATTACCTTATCAGCAGAGCATCCTTTCTCCCCTGGGCACCGCCTGTTTCCCTGGGCACACTCCGAGCAGGGACCAGCAGGGAGAACATTCAATATCCTCTCCCTAGCCAACAAGAAAAGCCACAGCTGCCAGCCCCAGCAAGCCTCACCCGGAGAGGGGCCTGGCTGGGCACAGCTGCAAAGAACTAAGAAATCCCCTTTCCCACAGCAGAACTTGCTGGCAGAAATGTGGCCCATTTCATCCTGTCCTTCTTGAAAGGAGATCAGACTTATTTGAAAGACCCAATGCAGAACTGTAATGAGAAAAATACTGTCATTACCATTAAGACCTCTGACACAAGAGGTTGTATCAGAGAAGGGGGGTTTCTTTTGTCAGAGGAATAACAGACTGAATATTCTATTAACAAATCACTCCTCTGAAGACAGGGCTGCCAGCATGTAAGCTGCATTCTGACATCTGAGTGGCTAAACTGAGAAGAAAAGCTTAAAGAACCTTCTTTGAGCTAATGTCATAAAATTTAAAACAAATACCTGGCTAGAACTGCCTGTGTGAACAGCCACTATGGTTAAAGTATTTATTTTAGTGTAGTTTGTGGGGTTGCTTTTATTTGTGTTTGGGGACTTTTAATTGAGAAAAACATCAACTGTGGATTTTTTTTTTTTATAATTATTATTATTTTTTTTTTTTTTTTTTGCTGGTTTTCCTAAGGCAGAGAAGGAAGAATTGGGGTTTTGGATAGAGAAATCACAGAAATATAATCATAAAATGCTTTGGGTTGGAAGAAACCTTAAAGACCATCTACTTCCAACTCCTCAATTTTTCCTCCAAGTGAGTGCAAAATCTCAGAAGCTGCAAAGGAAATACAAGAATGCCAAGACCTATTTAATAGACCCAAAACATTTTTTCCCTTTTACTTTTGGAATTGGCTATCCTGTTGAGCAGAGGGAGCGCTCACACCTCGGAGTGAAGAGAAGGAGAGAGTGTTATGGGGTACAGAGCTCCCCTGAAGGAGAGCTGCACCTTGTGTCCAAACCTGGGCAGGAAGCTCCTTTAAAAGGCGCAGCGCTGCCCTTGGTGTCCCGCTGTCACTCAGGAGAAGGGACAGAAGCGCTCAGGGTGCAAACGTGTCCCCCTCCTTCCAAGCCAGGCAATCCGGAGAAGAGCCGGCAGAAGCTGCAGCCGTGGCCATGAGCCAGCCCCGAGAAGGGCAGCGGGAGCACGCCGGCAGTCCCGGCGCTGGAGCTGCTCCTCCCTCCCTGCAGGAACCGGGATCTAGGGGCTTTGCCTGCCTTTCTTCTTGTCCCGACTTTCGAGGCTGCTGCGGAGCCGGAGCTGCTGCATCCAGAGCTCCTGCTTGATTCCGAGCTGAGGAAAATTGCTGGTTTCCCACCTGCACGAATACAGCGGGGCTGGGCTGCTCCCTGCCTGCCCAACAGGTGCTCAGAGTGAGCGTAATGCTAAGTGGAATACTTTGGGGGTAACCAAATGTCGGATTTACAGGCATTAAATAGGTGCAAGAAGCTGAGTTACCTGGTGATGGCGAGTAAAGGGGCGAGCAGAGCCATCAGAACCACCCGGTGGCTGAGGGGCTGGCCCCAGGCACTGAGCCAGCCCACAAGATCAGTGCAATTCCTACTGCTGCTTCTCCCCGGATTCACATGAAAAACGAGAAGGGAAAAGCCACACAAAACAAACCAAACCAAACCACAAACCGAAGGAAAAAAAAAAAAAAAAAAAAAAGAAGAAGAAAAAAAGCCAACCAGACCAGGAGATCAAATATATATTCCACCCACCCCCACCCAAATAAAATTCTCTGTTAAATTATTGAAAATATGTAGACATTTACAAAGAGATGGAAATAAAATACTCAGTGGTGCATGGGGGATGTTTTTGATAAGCGCAGTGGAGTTCTGCTCTCTAGCTAAGATACCAACCTGTGACACTCGGGGGGATGAGGAGGAGAAAGGCTGCCAGACTGACAGATTTAACTCTTGCAGCACAAGTGGCTTCACCACAGCGTGATACCAACGCGATAAGGCTGAAACCTGATGCCAGAGTGGTTACCAGAATGTGAATCCTGCTACTACCACATACTTAACTCGAAACATCAACAGCGAAAGTGGCAGCTCATTTCCACGGCATATCTGTGAAAAAAGCCTCACTCGAGAAGAGGCTCTTGGTTTATTTATAGGCAAAACAGCTGCTTTGTGCATTCCCTGATCTAGGCTGAGGTCTGCTCCCAGTCCTGCATGTTCCGAGTTACCTCGTGTGGAAGTAAAACGTGGAGATCCTTTCCAAAGCCTTTTTCACTGGAAGAGACCTCCTGTGGAACACAGCTCTACTGGGGATCTTCTTTACTCATAAGAAAAATAATAACTTTTGATGGTGGTGGCAAACTAACCCAGGCTACAACTTAGGTTAGTTCATATTAAAAACCCAAACAGCTTTCACAGCTGCTTTCCTCTCATCTTCCATCCTGAAATGCTCATTAAATGAACAACAAACAAAAGCAAATAACAGCCTCTAGTCAAATTAATAGAGGAGATGATGATGTTTCTCACCTGTGCATTGGAATAATCCCACTCATACTACCCAGAACTTCCTTCCACCGCTCCTTTTCTCCTACTCTATTGTTCTGCATCTGCCACCCTACAGCTGAACTAGAAAGTACTTTCATGCACTTTTATCAGTTAACACTGGATATGTGAGCATGTCATTACAAACAGGCATAAAACTCCCCCACGTCATTACAAATACAAGTGGTGAGAACTTCTTCACGTTCTCCACATTTGCTCTCACCTGATAATATCCATTGCAACTTCAAGTTCCCAGCCCGCTCTAAATATTTCATCTCGTATGGATTCACACTCTTAAATCACACCACTGAAACAGCCTACGGTTCTATCCTCTTGTATTTTTATGATCCTTTTAGAGGAGTCCTGTATCATTTATTTAGATTCATTATTGCTTTTCTCCCTTAAAAGCCACTTCATTTAATGTAGCTACCACTTCCATTTTTCAGTATATATATATATATATATATATATATATAGGGGGTGTGTGCCTGCTCTGACATCATGATCAGCATTTTGCCAAGCAGCAAGCTGCAGTTTTGCCAGTCTCATGCTGGAGGAGAAACCAATGACAGATTCTAGATCCTTTATATGCACACAGACTACAAAATGTCAAACAAATGCAAGCAAGCAATTCCTTTTCCCTGGAATTCCAGTCCAGTATCTTTGCCCAGTTCCCAGAAGCTGACATAAATCAAGAAAAGACTCAGAGATCAAGACACAAAAAGACTTCCTACTGCTTACAAAGTTTCAGAATTAATCTCTGCAGTCATGAATAATCCCAAATGAACTGTCAGCACAACACACTTTCCAAAACAGAGCATTTACACACACACAAAGTGAAAGAATGGGAAAAACTGGTTGCTGGTGATTTAGACTCTCCAAATACATTTGGGAATATTCATCAAACTGGTTAAATCCACTTTGTAGTTTACAGAGGCACACAAAACTCATACAAAGTACTGAATGCTTGCATATACTCAGGTATAAACATCAATTAAAATGATCAGTTTAATTAAAGCAGGCAAGTTTAAGCACAGACAAGCCCTGCAGTATAATCGTTGCTGAACACATTTTAAAAGAAGACTGGGGAGGGGAAGGAACCACTAAGCTGTAACTTTTCTTTCCTCACTTCTTTCCCCAAACACGCTCAGCCTAATCACGTACAGTTTGTCCAAACAGGAGCTCTGTGTGGCTTTCCCTTCTCTTTGTTTTCCCTGCTTTCTCCAAAGCTGTGACAATTCCTTGGCTCTTTTTCCAGGCATGCCTGCTAGCTCCCATAAAGGAGCTCCAAACCTGGCAGGCAGCAGACACAAGTGTGGTTGCAATGTCCCTGCTTGGCCATCTCTTTCTGCAGAAACTCACTCCAATGCTTGCAAGCCAAGCAAGGTATTTTCCTTAGGTTTATCTGTTCCATCTTAAGCAGCAGGTAAGATAAATTCCTGCAGAGAGGATTCTAGCTCTCCCTCAGGTGATTCACAATACATAAAAGGCTTAGAAAGAATTTTTCCTCCCTGACACTGGCAGAGTTGCAAGTCAGTACTGTGCACACAAAACCCATGCTAATTTATTCAGCTCTCTTATCTGCCTCCTTTCACCCTCTCAGCTGATACAAGGCATGCCAAGTTCACGGTGCTCCCCTAATGCTGCACTGCTGTTCCCTTCCCCTTCCAGAGGGAACATTCTCTGTACCTATTTAGCAAGATGGCTTTTAAAAATAGGAACACAAAATCCAGTGCTGAGTTCAGGATAGTTATGGGAGACACAGCAGGTGCAAACATTCTCTTACACAGCATTTTCTGATGATATGACAAAGGGAAACTTTATTTGCAAAGGTCTTCAAAGGACTTTCCAGGGTAATTTTCATCCCAGTGTTTTCCAGATATGCTAACCAAGATCCCTTTCAGCCCAAAAGTACTAGAAAAATGTTTCAAAAAGCCAAATTGTGCCAGACAAGACTGAGCTTCCTGAAGAAGGACAGAAGGTGTCTGTGCCTCTTTCTTTGCATGTTGTCCTCAAATTTCCCACTTTCTTCCATTTATTATTGTCACAAAATTCCCAGTTAAAGATACAGAATTTAAAGCAGCACAAGTTCAATATGTGGAAAAAAAATTCAGAACAATTTAACACCCCTCAATTTAACACATGGAGTTACCTGAAATTTGTAGTTTGGCCCAGACAGAGCCTTACATGCAGACATAGCCCTGTATGTGGTGTGATGGTTCAAAATGTCAGCTCGTGGTGACTTAGTGAAAAATTTTCTGGATGAGAAACATACTACTGTTTAATTTGGATTTTTTTTTCCCACTCTTACCTGATGCTGAACACATAGGAGTTAACTGGAGATCAGCTTTTAATTTTCTAGGCACTGCAGTTGGTTGATTCTGCTGAACCTATTTCAAACCCAGCCCAAGTCAACCTACAGATCTGCCTGCTTTGCAGGTACTTCCACACATCCCTTGGATTTTTCTGTTCAATGGCGGGAGCAGTGGGGAACAGGTTTGTTCCCTGCAGAAGCAGACATGAGGTTTGGACAGAATACCCAAGGCATGGGAGGGGCAGTAAAGCATCCAGGTATCCATAAGGAGTTATAAAGTGAAATTTAATCTCACTGTGAAGCACTCACACCTCAGCCCACCCCTCAAAGGGTCACCCAACCCTTCAGAAGGCAACACACCAATCAAATGACCTTATGCACTCCTGCATGTGCACCTTTTGTCCTGTCCTGGAGTGCCCTACAAAGAGCTCCGGTGCTGACAAGATTTGAATGTGCTTTGAAGGTGCTTTGGAATTGGTTACAAAAGGCTCACAGACAGCAAGGAGCTGCATGAGGCTCCTGGTTGAAAAAAGCAAGCTGGGAAAAGGGAAATTATTTGTCACTGAAGCGTGAAAGCTTTTTACCATAGAACTACTAAAGAAGACATTTTCAAATTACAAAACAGTATCTCAGAGTGCAGTATAAATGCTATTAAAGACTACTAGAAAGAAAAAGATTACTTTTCCAAGCATCATAACATGACAGTGATCATGACATTGATCATAAGTCATTCATGCAGCTTTTCCTTCGAATTTCTGCCTACAGCTTTATTTTCAAAGACCTCAGACACCTTCTTACTTCAACATTTTAGGAACAGGCATCTCATCTCTTCTAGCCCAATAAAACACCAAACCTAAGTGAAGCTCAGCTCCATTTATTTTACTATCAAGTACAATAATGCTGGAAGCAAAAAATTCCAAGGTAGGTTTTGGAACTAAGATAATGCCTATTTACAAACTATTACTAACTACAGCCTAATTATGCAATTGCTTTCACAATTTTCAGGACTGCAATCTCTCTTCCTAGTATTTTTACCTCAAACTCTACCAAGTTTGAGTAATTCTTAGTGGCATCTTTCAAGCTAAACACTCTCGACCAAAATGCTCTCAAACTGCACATTTTTTAAATGACAGAATGACTTAGGCACATCAGTGTTTTTCAGATTCCTTGCGCTCAAAATATTCTGTTGAACTACCCAGAATTCAAGAAGTTTTAGAGATGCTGTTTTTACTAATGCTGACAAATATGGCAAAAAGCCAAATCTGCCTCCTCCAGGCTCCAGAAGGTCAAACAGGAATAAATGGAGCCATGAATCAGCCCAGAAATGTGGGATTAGAAGATGTGCAGTCAAATCTTAGTCTTGTTAGAGTCACTGCAGCAAAACTCCCATTTCATGTCCTTAGTGGGTAAAGGGGGAATGCTTTCCACTCAAAACAGCCTGCTTAAGGCCTGAACCACTCCAATTTCCAGTGCTCCAAAACACTGGATCTCAAATCCAGCATGGCAAATTACTAAATCCTTTGTCAGGGCAGCTCTGTTTAATGTTGGCAGGCAGCATGCCTGGAGTATCAGACATTTCTCCCCATCTCCCATTCCCTTATTTGACTTTGCTGACGCTGACTGAGATAGGGGGAATCACTTCTCATCCCCAGGCACGCCAGTCCTGCCCAGTCCTCGCTCTCCCAGACATCCCTGCTGAGGTGGGGGGAGGATTTATTTACAGGCACAGGAGTTCAAAGAGCTTCTGCACCTTTCTATTAAAAAACAGATTCTCTGTAACCTGCAGGTATCAAGACCATTCTCCTGCAGTTCCTGCTCTGCTTCATGGGCTACCTGTGCTGTGAACTTGATCATCATTTTGTTGGCAACTGGAAAAGCATATACAATCTGCAATTCTACTCAGCTATGGACAGAAATGACCTCAAAAACTCACAAGCCCAGTTTCACAAAAATTCACAATTATCACTGCAAATTCATCAACAACAAACGTAGAATATTAATCTAACTTGCACGCTATTGAAATAACCTGCTAAGCATTAATATACAGACAGCAACCAGTGGCTTAAGGAATATTTTCTTCTTCTAACACATCTAGTAGAAGCTTAAAATCCTTTTGCTACCTAGCAGAGAGGCCTTTTTGTGTTTAAAAATAGCACTAAAAGAAGAATACTTTGATCCCTCAGCACCAAGTGCTTAAGGTTGTTTACAAGCAATTGATAAAGCCCAAGAATCCAGTACAACGCTTTGCTGTTACTCCCAGAACTTGGAGAAGCAGCTTTCTTGGTGTGTTTTTTTTTATTCAGCTTTCTATAATTCTTACAAAAGGTTGGGGTTATGTAAGAGGGAGATGTCTGATTCCCACAAAAAGCTCAAGAGCTCCCCTAAAACTGGGATAAATGATGCTGCTGGCCAAGCTGCTCCAGACAGAGGAAGTTTGTGCAATGGGTATCTTCCAGAGTGATCCCAAACATCCTGTCAGATCTGCCCTTGCCCAGGAAGGGACAACACTGGGGGTACCAATTGCTCCAAAATATACCAAGGTCATAGGAAGGGAACCCAAGGATTTGAGGAATTTGGATGAGTTCTGTGAGCCTCTGAATTATGGAGGAGCCTGAAGTTCATAATGAACCAAAAACATTTCAAGGCTTCCTCCTCCCACCTGTTGCTTTAACAGTGGTAGACAAACATACATATTTAAACTATATTAATAACAACTATATTTTCTCCAGATGCTCTTCTTATCTTTTGAATAACCTCTTGAAAACAAACAAAACAAACTGCATTTTAAGGATGAATAAGTAAGTTGTTGTTGTTGTTATTATTATCATCATATTGTGTTATATCCCACTGATGAAGGTAAAAGCTATGGGAAAATGCCAGGAAAAATGAATCTCAATAGCTACAGAAAAGGTTTTTTTTAAAATCTGAAATTGATCTGTGCACAGGCACAATTCAAAAATTAAAGCAAGTCTGGACTAGTTTCAACTGTTCTTACCCAGGAATTTCTGTTACAGCAATAGCTGCAAATGTGTGGAGAAAGCAAATTACAACTTCAATAAAATTGCTGTGCATGGGTACTCACCAAGGAACAAGCAGAAGTACATTTATACAGTGCAGGTATAAATGTCTTCAAATAAGGACAGCAGATAATTAAAAATACACATCTCCCACTGAAACAGGCACTGCAAAGGGAAACAGGGCTCATTGTGGACAAGAAGAAACATGAAGATGAGTGAACATGCAGACTCTGGCAAGACTAAATCATCACAAAAGGAAATTGGTCAGAGAACAGAAACTGCAAACATGAGGAAGGTGTGTATTTGTTCAAATTTTACTCAAAGTTTGGGTTTCTACAATGACCTTGGCTACTGGCTGCTTTAGTTGGAGTAGAAAACAAAAACAAAACAGGAAATTCCACAGCTGTCTGAATCAAAAAGTGCTCAGAAAAAGGGAAATGACAAAAATTTGAACGATTTTGGCAGCAGAAACTCAAGCAGAAAAATTGAGTCTAATTGACATTTTTGTGCTTTCTTAAAAAATCCTCTTTAAGGTATTTTTCTTATTGGTATTTCATTTCAATGCTTTGTTGAGAGAGTATGCATTTACATACTTGAGCATATCATTTTGGCTTTTTATCACTTAAAGCATTACTGGTAATACTTTAGCAGTTGTTTTTCAGTATTAGGTAACCTAAAACTGCAAAATCTCAGTGAACTCCATCCACAGTGGAAGTGTGACAGCATCTGTCAGCTTGAATTAGTTTTATTTTGGGATCATGCTGATGAGAATATACCAACAAAGGCATTAAAAAGCATCAATGCAAAAATAATCACCTCTGAATTAGGAGGCCTCTTCCCATCAGTGGCTGCTGACATTTCCTTGAGGACTGGGCAGGTGGAAGCCTCACTGGGGCTGCATTTTTTATGTGCACTAGCAGCATTCATTGACATCAACCAGGAGCACCAGAACCTGAAACAGGGAGCACAGAGGGATCAACACCTGTGCAAGACTCAAATGGAACCAGCAATAAAGCTACACAATGTCTCATGACTGCAAGAAAACTTCCTGGGTTTCTTCTTGATCTGTAACTTATTCAAGCACAACCCTGAAGAAAATGATCAATGTGTCTTTTATAAATTTCTTAACAATTTTATCACACAATGTGTCAAAAATAGTTGTTGCATGTGAGATTCACAAAAAATAAATGTAATGACTATTATTTTTAAAGTTTCCATGATGAACAGCCATGCAGCACCAGGGAATTGGGCTTTTTTATTATCCCAACAAGTGAAAAAGATGTTTCTCTGTAAAATAAAGGCTGGTAGGTAGATCTAAAATATGGCAGAACAAAACAAATATTCTCTGCAGCTAAAACATGAGATGGAGTTAAATGGGGTGGGGGGGAAGTAAAAGAAATCTAAATCTTCCTATTTGAACAAGAACTGGGGTGCCTGTGCTTCACCTGCCAGCTCCAGCTGTGCACAGCACTTCCCCACACTCTACTCACAGGCTGCTCCTATTGTCTTGGGGGACTTCTGTTTAGTCTGTGGTAGATGGCTGCATTTTAAAATAATAATAAAAGAGAACTCTGCATTATCAGAACTCATGCCAAGCAACTATAAAGAATTTTGATGGTTCTTTCATTCCACATGAGGCTTTAATCTGCAACAATTACCTTCATCCAGCATGTGTGTGTCCCCCTTTGTGACTGACAGGGAATACAAAAGCCAGGATAAGTGATATTGGCTACAAGCCACTTGGATATGACCTTTCCATTGAAATGTTTAAAGCATTGGCTGCTCCTGAGGTTTAATCCTCAGTTCCTCACTCGGGCAAAATGCTTACAGATCTGGAATTTTTTTCTACAATGATTAATTGAGGCATTTATTTTTGCTTCCTTGCTTTCCCAGGCAATATGATCACGTGTGGCTGACTTGAGCACACACCTTCATGAGATCAACAAAAAAGAGTCAGAGTTGCAGTTATTTCTGTATTTCTTTCATGTAACAGCTGATGATTATCAGGCAGGATGTAAAACATCTGGAACAGAGTTAACACGCTCCAAATAATGCAGGATTCTTTGCAAGAATTACCTTCCAATAAAATAAGGAGTCCTTGTTGTGTTCACCACTAGGTCCACTGCTAAAACGATTATTTTAACAAGATGTCACTGTAGTTACTGTGTTTTATAGTAACTTCTCATGGGTTTAGATTCTTACTGCTTTAAAACTGACTAAGTAAATCAGAATAGGAGGAAAAAATATTTTACTGACCAATTCAGTGCCCATTACCACAAAGCAAATATTCAAGAATCACTTCTAACTGACCACTAGGTGCCATTTTCAGTTAATGTCTGATTTGTGATTGTTTTGGGGTTTTTTTACCTCTTATCCAAATGATCCTAGATATCCTTGACTTCTGAGGATACTGGAAACCAGAGAATTATTTAGAATCCAAGACTGCAAACAAAGCTCTTGGATTCCATGTGGCTGTAGATACGGGCAATGTCACAGCAAAACAAAAGTTGATGGGTTTGTATATCATTAATAAATCTCCCAGAGAAACCCCAATCCACCAGTGCTACCACTGAAAATTGCCCCTGTGGGGAAAAAAACCATGTAAATGATATGTCAGAAAAGAATTGAATCTCTGGCTGAACTCAAAGCTGTCACTGACACAGAGACAGGTTGTTCTGGAGCAGTCTTTCCTTCCAGGATATGAATGGGATGGATCTGTTCTGCTCGCAGGGGAAAGGGATCTTTTCCAAATGGCTGCACTGGAGGGAATTTTCGTGCAGCTTTCACAGGCTGCAGTGACTGACAGTGCTGCTGCAAGCAAAGAAGGTGAAAGTGAAGTGTTTGCAAGATGTGCTAAGCCACCGAGGCAACCCTGCAAAGGCACAGATCTTCAGCCAGCAGCAAAATAAACCCTTTTGCTGACCAATTAAAGTTACAGCACCTTGGTAGATTTCTCTACTTAAAGACCAAAATATAAAGAAGACATTTGAGGTATTTTCTGCTTATATAAAAGTTCTGTAACTTAAATAGATGCCTGCTCTTCCAGGAGTCTTCCCCAGCAATGGCCAGAGGGTGGCTAGGATGTAACATTTTGTTTCCCATTACATGAGCAAAAGGGTTCACTGATGATGAGAAAAAATGAAGCTTTGTATTTACAGCTTGTTTGCTGTTCATTATTTCAGTATGCTACATTTACAAGCGTTTAGCAAGAAGTTAAACACTTTGAATGAAAGATTGTTCATAGAAGTAAAAAAAAAATACTATCTAATCTGATGCCCCTGACATAAAAAAGCCAGGGGGATCAGATTAGGGTAAGATCTAATTCTTCAGTTTTAGAAATAAGTGGTGTTCCAATTGTTGAAGTTTAACTTCATTAACACCCATTGAGTAAGTGACACTGCCTCAGAGCTGCTGCTGTTTGTCCTGGTCACCACTCTTGGTGCAAAACTTCCTCTCTCACAGAGAGTAGCAGCTCCTTAATGAGGCTCTCACAGCTTTTCTGAAAAGCTTGAACAGTACAAACATCTAAGAGGCTTCTGAACGCTCAAAGGCAGCTTTCACCTCCAAAACACTCGGTGTGACATCACCCAACTTCAGAGCAGCTGTTCTAACCTTAAAGTTTCAAACCTCTGTGAACTCCTAAAGCCACTGAAGGTGACAGCTCTGCACAAAGGCTTTGCTTGGCCATCCTAATGGAGCCTTAAAGCTCAGCCCCTTTCCAGTATTTCAGATAGACAGGCTGCCAGTCTGCTTTGTAGTGTGGCAAACTGGTAATTAGGAAGTTTGACATGTAACAAAATATTTGTGGGCTAATTGTTGAGCAATTATTTATTCAAACCGGAATTCTGGAATTTCTCAAAACTTCTGATGTTTTCCTGTGGCCACTCTGGGAGAAGCAGAGCAATTATCCAAAAGCCCCCCCAACAAAATTCCATGAAGTCTTCCTTACCTTTAACCAGCCATTCCTGCCTGTACCTTTTCAGCTGTGCTGACATAATCAAAGAAGAGAATGGGTGTTTATTGACCATAGAAACCACACCTACAAATTAAGGATAGTGCTAAACAGAACAATTTTGTAAGCAATGCTCAGCTTTATCTTCTAACAAACCTGTGATCTACTGCCAAACTTTTTTTCTAGCATTGATTTGAAAGAGTTGGAGGCTGAAAACCCTTAATGACTTGTTTTTAGTGCACATTTTTGTACAGATGCATTATTGTTTATAAACGTTGTCAGTATAAAAGGACAAATAACAAATGCCAGATACATGGTTTGGGAAAAAAAAATCAAATCACCAAATGCCTGGAACTGCAGTTTAATATGAACTCTTAGTATTTTTAGCCTAATTATAATTAAAACCCTCACAAATTTGGCAATATTTACTAATACTTACCATCTCTGGTCACACTACAATTCATCAAAAGTCTGCAATTAATTACCTTGATGGAAATGAATCTGGTAACTGTGCAAAAAAGGTGTATCAGACTTACCCATGGACAGGGTGAGAGGAAGGTTCTGCCGGTATTTTATTTACTTCTATGAACAATCTTCACTCAAAGTGTTTAGCTTCTTGCTAAACACTTGTAAATGTAGGACACTGAAATAATGAAGCAAACAAATTGTAAATCCAAACCTTCAGTTTTTCTCATCATCAATAATCAGTTTTGCTCATGTAATGGGAAACAAAATGTTACATCCTAAAAGAACTGTCAAAAATTTCAATTATATAAACATGGAGGGAATCAAGTTCATGCAACACATAGCTCAGAGGAAATCGTCTGGTTCACATTTATCACAGACAAATTTCAGGGGTTTTCTGCAAATAATTTATTTTGGTGCTCAGAAACGAGAAGTGCTGTTAAATAAATACAAGCAGTATCCCTGCACAGGAGCCTAAATGAATTTGAGAGCTCCTCCCTGATCTAAAGCAGTTTTCTTGTCAGTCTTGATAGAAAGAGTAGGACTAGAGAGTGGTACTCAAATTACACCCATATTATGTACTTCCTCCTCAGGATCCCAGAGAGCAGGGAAGTAAACACTGAATTACTGAGCTGAAACTGAGAACAAGTTCTAACAGCCTCACACTCTCCAGCTAAACAGGGAGAAAGTCACTGGAATTCAGCTGCTCTTTTCTCTCAACAGGGGTTGTTTTCCATGCAGCAGAGAAGAGACTTGGACGAGAGAAAACATTCCAAATATTAAACACTTGTGAAAACTCTCCAATGTGTCTTTCTATGCCTCAAATATATCTCAAACTGTGACCACTGAACACCACTTTTAATTGGGCCTTTGGCAAAATCAAACAGGAGGAAAAAAGGATTTTTTTTTTTTTTAAGAAAGTGATATGCAAAGTTATTTATTGCAAAGTGATAATGAAAGTTGGTTTGTTGGAGGGGCTTTCTAGGGAGAAAAAAGGATGCTCAGCACCTTGATACCTTACAGCATAAGGACCCAACCTCCAAGTGATCATTCAAAGTTGTGCACACATAGAACACCAGTGTAACTTCTTGTGTGAGTATCTCCCTTAAAGTGGTGCATAAGAGATATTACAGAAGGGAAATACTAAACATCTTAAATCCAGTTCTGGCCACATTAAAAGCACTGAAGTTTAAAATAATACAATGACTCCAAGTGTATTCTCCAGAGCAGTGCCCTGTATATAATCATCACAAATATGCAACACTGGGTGTGACTGCTCACATTTCTTTGGTTTTGATTTGTCCTTGACTGCTCAGGAAGAAAACCACTCCTATATTCTGTGCCATTACTCATCTCAGAAGGGATTATCTGCTACAACAAGAAAACTCCAGCCATGCAAAAACCAGTAGTAGTAAAGCAAACTGGAGGGAACCTACTGCCCATGCTATAAAATGTGTATATAAAATTTATAAACTACACGTGTTCAAGTTCTCAAAGTGAAAATAAATATCTCATCAATGGCTCATTGCAGGCTCAGAATCACAAAGAAAGTAAAGCATTAAGCAGTAATATCTGTGTATAATGAACACCTCAAGCCATCAGTATTTTTTTGAACTTTACTCTCTTGCATCCTTTTCTCTGTTGTGTGACAAGTACTAAAATAAAGGATTTAAAGTTGACGTGCACAAAAATTCCCTCATTCTCTGACCACGAACCTGTGTACAAATGAACAGCTAACAACAAACCCCATTTATTTTGTCAAAAATAACAGCACTTGAGGACTGGGAGTTAAGATCTGTATGAACCAATGAGGTGGTTGGTGACATCTGAAAATACTTTTTTCTTACCCTGGCAGAGATGCAATCAGTTGTGTCAGAACTATGCCACAGTCCCAGTCAAGCAAAAGACAAAAATAAAGGAATTGCAGAGTAATGTGAACAAGCAGCAGCGTTTAAATATTTACAGCTGGGTGGCATAACCTGAGAATAGATAATTTACTAGAGGAGGACAATCCAAGGGTCTGATTGCAGATTCATTCCACAAGAACTACCTGGAATCACACCATTGCCTCAAAACCCACTTCCACCTACTAGGTCACAACATTATTTTGATGTTTAAGCACCAGACAACCCCTTAGCCTACTTTGAAAGTGCCCAGTGGAACACATGTTCCAGTTCTACAGTGAGGAGAAAGGAGAGAGAAATCACAAATCTGCTTACCTGAGAGGATGGATATGGGCACAGGGAGCAGGAGGCAAAACCAAAGTCCAGCATCCCAGTGCTCCAAGGATATTCCTGGAAGCACAGCTCCATCCACGTATCATCCTTACTGCTGCAGAAAAGGTGCTTCTCTAAAATGCCTTGTGATGCAGAAGAGGAGCCAGAAGATCCTCAGGACTCTGGATTCCTCTCCACCTCCCAGCCCTATCCCAATGCCAGCCCTAGCAGCTGCTTTCTGAGCAGGGAAAGCAACATTATCACTCCCATCACTCAGCAAAACCCAACCTTCCCACAGGATTTGGAGTCTTGAGGCCTAAGGGAAAGATGCTCAAAATTTTATTGTGCTCTGCTTCTTCCTGTGTTGAGCAACAGGCCCCGACCTTCCAGTGACTTTCCCTGAAGGGTGAATTCAGCAGCATGAAAGCTTTTTTAAGGTTTAACACTTTCAGATCCCACGCCAAATGTAAACACATTTCAACTCAATTGGTCAGCACTTCCCACAGCACATTTGACAAGAAGTTTGCCTCATGCTAAAAACTAAGAAATCCTTTTTTTCCTAATTATTGTTATTATTCACAGCAGGCTCCATAACATGCCAAGCACTTTCCAAACACCCTGTTCTTGCCTTGAGAAGTTCACAGTGCCTGCAAAAAAGGCCTGCAAAAATGGCACACCCATACCACTGGCCTTGACCAAGAACACACACAATAACTGTCAGGATCTTGTGGAATTGTTTCCTGCTGCATGGAGTGGTACCACTATTGTAATCCAGACTCCTGAGCAGAGGGATTCTCATCTCTCCTAGATGCCCAGATAAGATTTGGAGTGTTCTGTTGTGACTAACTTGTACAAAGATGATCATTCTTCACAAGTTTCAGTCATGGTGAGTCAGGCCCATCACCTCCAGTAACTCCACTAAAATGTTCTTCACTGTGTTCTATCATTCAGACAAAGAAATTTAAGGAGACAAAACAGGTTAATAAAAAAGACAACAATGTGAAGAAGTGAGTACTCACATAATCATTTCAATGATTTCAATGTAGTTTTTTCAGGTATTGTTTATATTTGGGTTGCACCTGAGGCCAAATGCCTGTCATTTATCTAAGGTACAAACCCAAATGCTTTCTTTAAACCAGCTTGAAAAATATTATTAGAAATTTGTAAAATAAACTAATGTTTCCTAGAAAGAGAAGAAAAAAAGCCATGATTCAGTCACCAGCCTGCTCTCTCCAATAACACAGGTGAGTTTATGCAGTGCATTGACATTGAGCTGCAGAATCATAACTCCATCATTATTCATGGCAACTCATAAAAAAATAAGAAAAATGTTTCATGAAAGAAACAGTCTTGCTGTACTTTGGAAGTATTGTGGAATTTTATATGTTTATCCAAATGAAATAAAGCCTCTGAGCCTTTAGAAAAAGATTTCTAGAGAAGTATTAATAATGCTGAAACAGAGGCTCAGAAAGCTCCATGCAAATAACCCTATTGAGATGTTTTCCCAGTTCCCAACAGTTCACAAACATCTGAATCAAACATAAAGCAAGAACCTGGCATAAACCTCTCCTCTGTGGGTAATAAAATATGAAAAAGTCCCTCAGTTCTGACCAGATTATCACATGAAAGGGAAAATTTTTAAAGGCAAATTACACTAATTTAATTTGTATTCCTCTTTCAGAATAATGTTAGGATTTCATCCCAGAAGATCTGTGACAATCCCAGAAGCTCAAGACTTCTAAATGGCAAGCACCAACAGTTTCATGGTAAAATAGTGACAGTTTCTTCACCTGTTTGTGTGAAAGAGCTGATTCACAACGTGACATCAGAAACCATCAGGTGATTTTAGGCTAAAAATAACATTTGTTTCAAGGAAATTCCTTGTTTAAGAGGAAAAATGCATCCTATGACAAGAGCAGGGCAGAGCCAGGACTTTGGTGCCTGCTAGCACAGGGAACACAGCTGAAACTACAGGGAAAGTCACCTTGGAGTGTAATGCAATTCCCAGACCATTCTAGGTCCAGAAGAAATCCTTTTACAGCTAAGAACTATATAAATATCACATGCAAGAGAATGCCAGGACAGCAATGTGAGAAGGTGGGGAAGGGAAATGGACTATTAAGAGAAGGGAAATGAGGAAATACAGCTCAGGGATTCTTTGGTTGGATGAGAAGGCAGTTTTGAATGATGCCTGATGTGGGGCTCTGTGCTTTGAGATGCTCCTCAGAGGGCCAGGGAAGAGATTGCAGCATTGGCTGGAATAAAATAAAATGACTAAATAAAAGATTTTCTTGGGTTTGATGCCTCAGGATTCCAAATGGAAACTGGATCTAATAGAAGGCACTGTAAATTTAGTCTTAAGTAAGGGACTCAGCAGCAAAAACGGTAAATGGTGGGATAAATGGGAACAGAAAGTTTTCTTCAGTAACTAAATATTTAGCTGGATAATCCCCAAGGATTCCCTCCAATCCCAGATAAATTCTTGCCTGGCCCAAATCAGAGCATCCTTCAAGCCTTATTTGTACCCTGCTGAGAAGTCAAGGTCAAGGTCCCAGGGACCTTCATCAGTGCTCTGTTCCAATAGAGCCCCACCCAGCCCTCGTGAAATAGGGGGAAAAAAACACAGGGAAGAGAGGAAAACGCTGGATATTCTGAGAGAACACCACAATAGCTCTGACATTGCTTCACTCTGTCCTAATTACTGAAGACTTTTGCCTCCTGCCAGAAGTGGCTGCAAATGGAGCTGTCAGCTGGGAGCTGGCTGTGTGTAGCAGCCCCCAAACCTGCAGGATGCCAAAAACGTCCTGGAAAGCCGGGGGACAGCAGGAATTGTCACATGGAGGGGCAGCTCTTTACAGGGTTCATCTCATGAGCCACTTCTCTGTGCAGGCATTTTTGGTTCTTTAGTAAAAAGAACTAAAATTCATTCTTTTTGGTAGTTTTAAAACTTACCAAGTTGGAGGAAAAATTCCTGCAACATCCTTCCATAACGTACCAATTTTCATACAATTCTCTGGTCCTCCAAGCATTTACACAAAAATACTTGAACTTTCTTGTCGGAAACTCCTGTAACAAAATTCTTTATGCAATCTTAAGAAAAAGAAGACAGTATTTATTTAAAAATAAATCTGATCACACTGACTTTAGTCAGTGGAACTCTCACTCAAACACTCACAAGCACGCAGTGTTCTCTAGCAGAATATTTTATGGCTCCAGTTCAGGTGCCCATCTTCTTGACACCTCTATTTAGGTTAGTTCCTCCTCTTCACCTGAATGAAATTGCACATCTGGCACCCTTTAGCCATTAACACACCTTCCCTTTTAACCCTGGTTCTAAGAGTTTCCTTTGCAGCCACCACTTCTTTTTCTCCATTAGCACTGTAATACAGCGCTACTTAATTTTCATAAGGAAATAATTCCCTACATGTCAAGTTTCAGAAACAATTATAGTATTAGAGCTACAAGCAATTGTAGCTGCAATCATTAAAAATTGGGATTTACATAAAAATCAGCAAACATTCTCAACGTGCTATTTGTGATGTGATCACAAAGAGCACCAAACTGTTACTTGAAAAAATTAAAAAACTAAAATATCTTATCTACTAAATACATTCATGTCTTAGAACAATTTCAGACATGTGACATTGTGAAAAGAAAAAATAAAAAAATTAATAATATCTACCAAGACTAAGCTCAGTTTTCTAATTAGGCGAAACAAAAGATCCTAAATTTCTTATTAGGGGAAAAAAGTCAATTTTACTCAAAGAATGCACTTTTACACATCTGCTGCTTTATCAGAACTATAGATACAGTGTCTAGCAGCTGTACCACAAAGTTTAGTTCATGTGCTTGGTCCAGATCTTTTAGTGAAAAGAAGTAGAAATTAATTTTCTGTGAGGAATAAATCCTGAAGAAGTCTTAAATCAGAGTACACAGCAGTGCCAGCACTCTGTCCCTGTAAGGACACCTGACATGCAGATTAGTCCCAACAGGAATGTTTTATTGATTATAGCCTGTCATATGACAGTCCCTCTGCTATTTATGTACAATTTGCATCAAGTTTCATCCTGGGCCACTGCCACTTTGGATTTAACTTTACTTGGATCCAGCTGCACACACACAAATGGGTCTCCTGCAGTTGCACTCCTTGGTGTGGGAACTGTTTTCCTTTGAAATCGCTGGGATATATTTTCAATAAGGGCCTAAAAATGCTGCAATTCATAATTTGGGCCTTCAAACCACAGCTTTCAAAATGTACCCATCACTATCTCAGGCTCAATGACCTCTCAGGCCAGGCCACAGACATGAACTTAGATTAAGGCTTTCTTTAGCTTTTCACCCCAAAAATGAAGTTAATATGTTACAGTAGTCATTGTGCTACAGCCAGCTCAGGAGAAATGAAAGCTCACTCTACCAGAACCAAGCATAATATCAATAAAATATTACCTGGATGGGTCAGGCAGCTCTCAGTTTAAATGAAGGGAGCAGCTCCCCTGACCAGGACAGCATTTTCTCCCAGGATGTTGAGCCACTCAATGCCCAGAGCTGCAGAACACCAGCCCTGGGATGAAAAGAGAGGTGGCAGTGAAGCCTCACATGCAGCACTTCGGATTTATTCAGAATTTGCAAAAGATTTTATGGCGCACTTTAACAAAAAAAACAAAAACAAACTAAAAAAAACCCCAAACAAAACAACAGCAACAACAAAAATCAAAATTCCCACCAGTCCTGTGTGACTCCACTTTTTTTTCAGTTATTTCAGAGTTTGCTAGAAGGGGACACATGATACAGTTAAACATCAAACTTGACAGTCATGTGGGGATCTAATACTAAAATTAACAGAAAAGTTTCAGCTGGCACCACCGGTTAAAAGGAGGCAGAGCCCAGGCTTTGCTCCTTCACAGGCCCACCACAGGGCCATGCAGAGTTAACCAGGACCCTTTTAATCACTATCTCTTCCATATAGGCTTTGTGTCAGGTTTATCAGTGCAAAACATGCCTGACCTTGTTCTTTTTCCCTCACTGCCCTGCAGCCACCCCAGCATTAAGTTTGAGGGTATTTAGAACACCACGGGACACAATGTGTCCCCAGCAAGCTCAGGGGACAATAAATCCAATTTCAATACAGCCATACACTGCTATGCTACCAGGGGCCTAATATTTTCTATTCCTACAGGAAGCTCAAACTGTATGAACCAACTTTGAATTTCCTAGAACCACAAAATTGGCTCCAAGTACACATATTCCAATTGCTTGTTTTAAACCCACCGAAGTTAAGATACTCTTTTTGGAGTCAAATAAAATAAAAAAAAATGTTACCAACTCCTAAAACAGCAAAAAGAGAGATTGTGTTTTCTCGGCATGAGGGCCCAGTTTAAAACACAAAGATTTCCATCCAAATCCATACAGCTTGGTTTTTGGTTTTATTTTGTTGGTTTGGGTTTTTACTTTGAAACAATCTGTTGCCTTAAGCAAGATTTCTTTTCCCAGACCACTGGCTGACTGCAGGGATAAATTCAATCCATTTTTCACAGTCTCCAGCTGAGCCTGATGGTAGATCCCTTCTGCTGTCCCAAGTAGGTCACAGAGCACTCCTAATCAGTACCACTGTGCCGTTCTTTTAATCTGTGGCCACTTACTGGTCAGGGATGGATTTTAAGTACAAGCCATAGCCAAAACATAGCACTGTGACCTGCAATGGGTTCTGTTAGTGCTGAAGCTGACCTCCTGCAGCCTCAAGGAATCCTAAACAGGCCCTGCAAGTCACTGCCACTCTCTCAGTGAACAGCTCCATAGACACTGATAGTATCCAAAGCACTCTGAGAGCAGCCTGGGCTAATATTGGCTCTGCAGCCCCAACAAAAGAGTCACATCAGAGGTCACAAAACACCCCTGGCAGCTCAGGGGGAGTCTGTCAGAACAGGAAAATCAACACTTACCTGCTGCTTATTTCTTGTCTTAAAGGTATTTAGAACTATTTAAGCTTTATGAAAAAGAAACACTTTGCCTTCTCAGAGTCCAATGTATTCTAAAGAGCAACAAAATATCATCCTCCTGCTTACCTTTATTAATGAACTACACATTCATGCCTCAGTGCCACCTCTAAGTGTTGAACACACTGCAACATTCTCACATATCTTCCTTTGTTCAGTTAATATCACACAAAAGTTGTGGTGGTGCTGCCAGGGGCAGCCAGAACTCAGAACTAGGTTTTCAAATGGAAGACAATTTGGCTGTATAGCCCACCAAAGGGAAGGATGTCAAGAACAAGGAGATTTCTCTCTTTGCGTTTTAGCCATCTGGTTGCTGAGCAAAAAATTCTCTTTCCACATGAGCTAACTGGAAGGCCTGTTAGAGAACAGGATTTCCACACAGAAGGAAGCTTTCTAAGTGCAGAAATTGTGCTTGAACTTTTTTTTTTGTCCTGTAAGTTTCTCAGAAAAGACACTTTCCTGAACATACTGAGATGTCAGGGTAAACGAAGTGACAAATGTCATTTTTACCTCAGTCTTCATGGAAAAGAGCATGATTAGATATTTAACTAAATGGGGATACAGATCCAGCTCAGAACATTGCTTTTCTCTCTTTCACTGATATAGGAGTAGAGTTCAGGAGAAGCTGTCAGTGGTCAGGAATATGGCTGAGCCCTTTTTCCATATGGTCACTTGGTGGTCATCCATAGACTTTATCACCATGGCATTTTATGGAGCAGTTCATGAAGAAGACCTTAAGCTGAGAATTTAATGAGTAGTGCAGATCATGGATAACACAGTTTTGGAGCTGGATTGCTGTCTAGAGGTTCTCTTGCTCCCATTACCAGGAAGCTGGGCAGCCCCTTAGACAAGCCTGTCTGACTTCCTGTGTGAACAGCACATTAGAAACACTAAAAGCATCTAAGCAACGTTTGAAATGCTGCAGTTATTGCACATGGTTGCCATTACTGAGTGGAGTAATTCTTTGCTAGACTCGTGTGAACACAAGGCCTCTCACAGTGAAAGGATGTGCAAAACAGCAGCAAGCAGGTGCTAAATGTTCAGCAGTTTGTAAGAGCTTGTGGGGTATACTGCAAAAGCTTATCTATACAGTTTCATTTTCGTGGCTGCTATCAGCTTGTTCTGACCAGCATTGTAAATCACATCTCTAGTGATACTCCAAGTATTCTGAATTGCCTCTGTGCAGTGTCAGAGTTCAGTCATCAGCGAGTGATGCACTTCCTAGGACTTAAAACCATACAAGTTGCCCTCTATTTTAAAGTCACCCTGAACTGACAACATGCCTTGTCAAATAAACTTTGAATTGTTCCAACCCTTATCTTTCTGATAAAAGTTTCTAGAGACGTGCTAGTATTTCCAACCCTATAGAATATATAGCCTATATTTTTGTGTGTCTCTAAACAGAATGGTCCAACCACTTTCACTTCCATGGCAGCCCAAACTACTGCTGGTTTAGGTTTCACAGGTTTCCCAAGACCAACAAGTTCCTGATCACTTCCCTGTCTTATCAGACTTGAGGCATTATTGAAATATAAGCAGAACAGTCAGTTTACAGTAAGGAAAAACTCATCGTTTCCAAATAACCAGACCCAAAACATGCTACATGACCCACAGCTCCAGCTACAATTGCAACATGCATTCCACGAGGTTTTCTTTCTGTACTTCCTTTTCTTTTGGATGTTCACATTAGTCAATGAAACATCTTTGTAACAGCAGCACATTCATCCAGCAGGCATTGGGGGATTTTTACTTCACACTGGTTAAACAATTCACTGATGTGTTTACAGAAAACCTGTGCTAAAGAGCTGGACTGTTGTCATGAACCTTCACCCAGATCTTTTTTGTAGCAGTTACTAGAATGTGAAGTAAAACTAAATTAAACAGCATTGAATGAGTGCTTACCCAAAGAAGAAAGGCAAATTCCATATTACATCCAGCAAATGAAATTTGGACAAACAGCTCTTTCTTGTGGATGAAAGACAGTTTTACACAGGGATTTACCACTGATTTCCACTGCATATGCCTGTGAAACACCAACAGCTACCAGCAAATATTATGGCTGTGTTTGTGGGCTCTGATACAATACACAGGGAAGGACTAAAGACAGGTCAATTCTTATCAAATCCCATTCATTCTATTTTTGTCCATCGCTCTTCTCATACTGAGTCATGCTTGCTATCATTTTTCTGCAGAATTAGCATGCTTGAGATCACAATAGTTTTCAGTGAAGAAATACTGATAAAACACAAATATTTGCTGTCCCTGGCACTATAAACAGCAGATTTAGATTAGGGGGATTAAAGAAAATTTCCTCTAATAAAGATACATGATAGATCACCCTAAACTCTCTCCTTTCAAACGAGAGGAGCACTTGGAAGAAGAGCACTCAGCCTTTGCCACACGGGCTCTGCGGAGCCGGTATCGCGTTTCCCAAGGAGCGGGGCAGCTCCTGCAGGAGCTCAGGGCTGTAACTTTCCACTGCCCAGCCGGCTCCTCGCTGTGCCCCAGGCTAGCCTGACCTTTCCCAGCGCAGCCCCTCGCTTTGGGCTGTGCTCGTGCGCATTCCAACAGCCAGGGGAAAACCGGGAGAGAAGCCGGTGAGACTGAGTGAGTGAAAGCTCCAACAAAGAGAGGAAATCGGCGAGTGTGGTGGTTTGCTCCACAGTTCCTGCTGCAAATGAATGAGAACCTGATCCAGTTTGTGGTGAAGTTTGCGTTGCATTTACTGTAAAGCAAGGAGAAGCGGACTCTTAGGCTGTTACTTCTTCAAAAGCACAGAGAACTCTGAGAACAAGTATCTTTTCATCCAATCTCTGACCTGGCTGACACATGTGGACCTGAAACTGATTTTGCAAATTGGGGCCCTAAATACAAAGCCTCTGCTGAAAGGAGTAGTAATGTCTTACCTCTACACAGCGCTTTTTTTTTTTTTTTTTTTTAATAACTTCTCATGTTTTTTACAAGACAACTTGAAGAGGAAGGATACACACAACTCTCCCTTTCCTGTTCTTCCTACCACCAAGCTTTCTCTTTTGACCTGTGAGAAATCCAGCTCCTGCTCCCTTGTCCTGCCAGACCCCCAGGGACAGCAGCCAGCCTCTACTTGGCACTGCTTGTACCACGCACAGGGTTTTGCTCTCAAGTCCAGAACAAGGGAATCAGATGCCTGCCTTGAAAAAATGCTCACTCCTTTGTGATCCTTCACCTTTCCTTCTCTCACCTTCCAGCATAACAAACCTTCCTCAGAAGCACAAAGGGCTGGACCCTGTGCTGAACTCCTTTAAGGTTATAAACTCTAGAAGCCTGACACTGAGTTTGCTGGGCTTTCAAGGCCAGCTGTCTGTTCCCTGTTGTCCTGGAACATGCAAAGGGGTGGCAGTGCCATAGGAAGCATGTGAAAGACCTGGCTGGGTAAGCAGGGACAGAAGCCATATGAGGTCAAAGGAGGAGCTTGGATCACTCCTGTACTGGTGCTAAAAGCAGGGCTGTACAGTTAGTACAGAAGGCAGCAAAAAATAAAGCGCAAGTTTCACAGTGGAGGGATGGAGGAGTTTGCCCCTCATGTGCAGAATATCAGGGAAGACATTGAGACAGAGAGGAGGGTTTGATGCAAGGCTCCAGGAGGCTGTCCCAAGCTTGAGAGACTCAGAGACTCAGCTTTTTCTTAGCTTTATTAACAGTAGAAAAGTAACAGATTAAACTTCAGTGCTTTACCATGACCAATGTGTTGCCTTCACTGTGTTATCAGACACAAAACATAACCCTGAGAGATTAATTCCATTTAATTTTAGTTACAGCCAGGAGTGTTTTCCTCAGGGGGAACAGCATGAGACTTCCTGCAATCCAAGGCTCTGCTATCCTTTCTCTCCAACAGAGCACCTTTAGTACTAGCAACACCTGCCAAAGCCCAGAGTTCTATCTGTGATGGAACCCTTGCATCCAGAACAACTTTCCTAGTTGTTAGTGATCCACAATAACTAATGAACTCTCTATCACCTAATTCAATGATTCCCATAATGCCCAGAAGTACTGAATCTGTTCTAAGAGCCTATTTCCATCACAGACAGTAATTTCTATCCAATCATCTCTCCTCCCAAAGGAGATTTTCCTTATCTTTTAACCTCATGACTAAATGATAGAAGGTATTAAGAGCCATTGCAATTGGCCCTTCATATCCTCCTGCAGTATCTCATCTTGTCTCTCTCACAATGTCCTCTGAAGACAAAAAAACCCCAAACCTGTGTGCTGACTAATCTAGGTCAGCCATTGGTGGCTGTCACATGAAAGCCTGCTAAGAGCCATGAATCCTTTTGCAGGTGATTTTATGGCAATGGTGGACCTTGGGGCTCTGCTGCTGGAATTAAACAGAACCTGCCAGTTCCTGTCTCAAAGAAATATTTACTATCACAGTGTCTTGAAATGAGTCAACTCACCTGTGTAGGGAACAAAAGCAAGAAAACTGTGCCCTGCATTGACACAAGCACACAAAGTAGGGGATTTGTACAAAAACCTTCCTGATCCAGGTACACATGGCATATGGAAGCTATGGGACTTCTGCCAGTTCTACTCCAAATAGAGAGGAACAGAAAATGTATTTGGAATTTAGGTGAAACAAAATTAGTAGTGAAAAGCACTCCCCATTTGAATATAACTGTTAAAAAACATTGCTTTTAATTCACTGGGATACACAGTAGGATCTACTAAAAAATATTTGTATAAACCTGCAAATATTAAAACATCTACAGCCATTTCCTCACGATTACAAGAGGCTGCAGACAAAGTGTGTTTAGTACATTAAAGAAGGTAAAAGTTTGCTTCAAACCTAAGCAGCAGTTTCCAGCTTGCCCATAGTAAAAGTTTGTTCTTTTCTTCCAGCAATACAAAGTAGGTTAGATTTAAATTCCAGTCTACAATACTTCCCACTGGAGTGAATCTAACCCAAATTCACAGCCTTTTACAGATGACAAAGAGTGTGAGAGTAGTAACAACAGTCATTACAAAGGGAACAAGAAGGAATATAGAAATCAGGAGCTTCTTCTGGTTTAAACAATGAACATATGAGACGTGCCAGAGTCTTATGGGAAACACATTCAGCCTTGCTCCTGATAGGAGCTGGGGACATGGAGCTGTAGCAGTTTTTCCCCTCTAAGCCTGTCAGACAACTTGGTATGTTTCTAACAATGACATAAAAAAATCCTTGCAGCAAATTCCAGCAGACTTTGAAGAGAAAATAACTAAAGAAAAATTCACAGCTATGTACAGGAACAAGAATGCTGGAACCCAACTGACTTCAAACAAATTACATGGACAATTATCTGCTTCACTTGCATGAGTCACTGCTCTGATCATAGTAGCTGTACTGTTGCAATAATTAACTATTCCCCCCCCCCCCATGAAAATTCATGTTAACTGTGCACTTACTGCAGTTCGTTTTCCCAGGCATGACAATCAATCACAAAAAAAAAAAAAAAGCAAAGACAATTGTTTGGGGCATTTACCTGCAAGAGAAGAAAAAATTGAAATATCAAAAAAGCTGAGTATTTTAATATCTTTCTATGTCATTGTATTTAATCCACCTGTTCATACTTGGATAAAATTCTGCTTTTCTGAAAGCAATACTGGTTTTGTTTAAATTTATATTCGCAGTTTGAAGTACAATCTAAAATCAAACTAATTTATTGTATTGATTTTTGTACCTGTACTTGTAACTCATCTATGTATGTTTCAATACATACATATGCATTTAGATAATTCCAGATGAAAGAATTTTAATATCCCACCCATCCAACCTTTCCAAGTCTATACATTTAGATCACTAACTTCGTGCATCAAAACCAGCACAAAAATACATTACTAGTGGCTTATACAGTATTTTTAACCAAAAAATCTAAAAGCCCTTTGCAAATGAAGAAAGCACCTGCCTTCTAGACAGGGTAAACTGTGTTTTACTTGAAGCAGACCCAGAGAATTCTCATTTCTAGGCCAGGTGTCTCGCCTGCAAGCCACACTTCATCTGGGAATGCGTTCTTTAGTGTGTAAGCAAGCGAAGTATCTGGACTCCTGAAAATGATACTGAAGCACACAATATTGTAAACTGTAAAGGGTTGGGGGGTTTTGTTGGGTGGGGTTTTTTTGTTTGTTTGGTTTTTGTTGCTAATAGTTTATCAGATTTTCTCCATTTTCATTGAAGAATCATAACTAGAGAGACACTGGAACATTTGTGGATGTGCTCTTTATGCACTTGAGAGAGACAGAAATAAAAATCAGCAATAAAAGAACAAACAATATTCACAATCAGAATGTACAGTAAATCTATTAAACACACCAGTGATAACACTGATGGTACTGAAACAGCCAAGAATTGAGTGTGACATCTGAGTCTTATAAAAACCCCAGAATATACAATAGCCTATTATGAGGCTGTAGGATACAAAGAGGTTTTAGCTAAAATGCCTTCTTTAACCCTGCACTGAGTTAGGTTGGATTCTCCCATCCCAGCAGCTTTATAACTCCAGGCGTACCAAGGGAACAAGTATCAGAGAAAAACCATAAGGGAAAATGTGTTTAGGGGAGTTATATCTAATTTTAAGTGTTCATCCCATATAATGTAATTAGGAATTGTTATATAAAGAGTAACAGGTCCAGACAAAACCACGCTCACATTCACAGCACAGTCTACACCATCAGCTTGGACTGTTCCTCTCTGCTAAAACACAACTGACCTACCAGTAAAACAAAATGTTTTCAGAGTCAATAAAAATAGGGATAAAGCTGTAGGGCACGGCTGGGGAGGCAGGGGTGGGAAAAGGGTTAATGTGTGAGTTAATTAACGCGTGTTTAACATTAGCTAGCACTTAAAGACATGAAATAATAAACAGCATTCTAGTTATTTCCAACGAGTTTGCTTCTTTTCCCACACCGGAGTCCCTCAGAACTCCGGCTCCGAGCCTGACCCGCAGCTCCCAGCGGCACCAGTAGATGGCACAAACCATTTATTCCACTGTGTCCATCGCCAGAGTCACTGTGATGTCTCAGAGGCACACCCGTCAGCTTCCAAACAACGCTGTGATAGATAGATCCCTCTAACGTCAGAGTTACAATCTTCAAATTCATAGTTTGTTTTAAAAAAAACTTGAAACACATGCGGCACCGAACAAAAATTATGTTATCTACCGGTAAATACATTACCTATATTCACTTTTTCCTGTGCAGGTATGCAATGAGGAGAAACACCAGACATCAATTAAGTACAGCAGTTGCTAAAATATCTGTGCCTTAGAAAATAAGAAAATAAATTAGAACTACAGAAGAAATACAAACCAGGTTAAATTCACCAAAAAAGCAACAATTTATTTTAGAATTAAAGATTTAAAAGAAACAACAAATAATCAAACCTGTCAAAATCATTAAGGAAAATTTGACAAGGAAAGAGGGGTAAATATCTGTTCGAAGCAAACAAAAAAAAAAATTATGATCGATCATACACTATCATCTATGAAATCCATATGATCTCTAAAGAACAAGAAAAATAGACACTAAAATTGGATTTATTATTTCAAATAAGAATATACATCCTCCTGGAACAGTTGCTGTTACTAACATATTGGAAAACTCTAGTTCCTGGAAAGAGAACAAAAAGGGAATTACACTTAACTACAGGGCTGGGGAAGCAGCTCATGTTCTGTAAAGCACAACAACAATCACTCTTGTACAGTTTTGACAAAATTCCTGGAATACTACAGAAGTGAAAAAAGAAAAATCAGGCTGCCTGACTTCATTTTTAAAGTTGCAAATATAACCTATAGCTACCTAATTATAGGATTTAATGATACTTAATTTTGTATTTTCAGAGAAATATTATGACATCATGTCATTTTACAGGGCAAACCACTTAGCTTAATAGCTGCTATTCACTGCAGAAGCACACATTAGAAGCTATGCAATCATATGGTAAATTATGCTCATATCTCTTGGTCAAATTACAGCTTAATAACATGAGAAAAACTGTAAATAACGTGAAGATTCATGGTTTAATCACTTTAATAGAAAGTCTTGTATCAAATAATTATGAAAACTAAAGAAGCAGCTAGGTCTAATGGGCTGGAATATACAAGCAACATTTTTCTGCACTAAGCCAGAAACTCCGGGACTAAAATGTTCGTAGTAAGAACGTCTTAATTTTTTCCTCCAATCCAGGACAACTCCAGGCAGGCAAGCACCAGGAAGTGCTTCCTCTCCCACTCCGTGTGAGACCCAGTGACTGTGCAGATCAGCACCACAGGTTGACCTGAAAGGCAAATTTGATTTTGGCAGGTTTGTTGTCTGTTGACCCAAGCCAGGCTGTGCCACATGCTCAGATGTGATGCAAGGGGAGAGCAGGGAATATGCAGCCAGGAGTGGAAGATCTGTTCCACACCAAACCCTGCTCATCCCAGATTAAGGTGTAAGGCCCAGCAGATTAAATTTGGGACAATTTAGCCTGGCATGTTTGGCAAGGCAATGTTTGGATGGCAACAATTTTACAGATAAACCCAGAAATAACAGACATGCCCACCACTGTAAAGAAACCATATTAGCACAGCTACACAACAGAGCAATGTTGTGATAACATCATTTTGGAGGGTAAATACCCCAGTTTTATTGCTGCTATGGACAGCTGGGCTGTTTGCCTTAATTCCTGAGCAGCTCAGATATCCACAAGGGTGTCTAGGGGAAGATGTCCTTGCCCAGGGCAGGGGGTTGGAATAAGATGGGCTTTAAAGCCCCTTCCAACCCTACCCATTCTGTGATTCTGTCTGGGAGTGACAAGTGGAAAAACATCTCTTGTGATTGCTGACTACTTTTGCTGCTAGAGAAGTGAGACCCTGGAGAATCTGGCGGTGGCAAATACCAGTTATAGCTTTTGCACACAAAGCTTTTTAGCTCCTTGTCCCCTTCTCACTTCATATCACCTGAAAGCTCACCGTGGCAGACTCATGGGTTGGAATTGCTCCTGTTCTGAAGGACTGGCTTACTGAGGAAGGCAATGATAGCAGCATTCACAGCTTTGATCACCCCACAAAGGGCTGAGGAGGGAATCAGAGATAAAGTGAACAGGAAGCCAAGGCAAATATCTGTCTGTCTCCAGGACATGTGAATTCCCTCCTGCCTGAAGCTCTATGCTGCCTCTCCACCAGACTCTCAATTCCACTGTAACACATTTCTGCTGAAATGAGCTGCACTGACTATACCTGTTAGTAGGGCTCTTTATAGTAACCCTTCTCCATTTGATCTAAGTATATTAGAGAATGATCACAGAAAAACTTAATTGGCAGTTCTGGGGAAAAAAAGAAAAAGCAGTAAGAAGGATTAGTCATGCCTGTAACCAAGATGGAACAGCACTGATAGTCCTTCATGGTGGAACCAGGCAACAGTCACTGTGCTTGCCCTGGAGATAAGAGAAATGTGTTTCTAGACTCAGCAAACTGTCACTGCTCCTCTCCAAAGCACCACCAGGGTCACACAGGGCTGAGGTTTCACTTCTAAACAGCCATCCTGTCAGTGGTGATTTCTGAGGGGGACAGAAAGCAGAGCACAAAGTAAACCAGACAAACTGGGCATCTTTAGGAGTCGAGGGAAGTGGTAGCAGTGAACATTTCTCTGAAGGCTGCACCAAGAGTAACTTTCTATCTCATGAAGATATCCATCCATCCATCCATCCCAGAAATGGATCAGAGCATGGATAACCTGAAAGCACAGAGTATAGGAACAACTTTGCTAGGCCTGCACTGGGACTATAAACCCAAATTTACAGGACAGATTTGGAATTTCATGGACCAAGATCCTAAAACAGCTCACAGAGAAGTGAATTGTAAAACATCAACATCCCTAACCCCTTACTTCAAAGCACAAGTTATAATTTTGCATCAGTAGCCATTGAAGGGCAAATTTGCAATAGGTGAATCTCCATAAACCAGATTTTTTTTGGTTTATTTTTCTAACCCCACAATTGGGAAAAGGAGACAATTGGGAAAAGTTTGAACAAAATTCAAATCCCATTGTCAAAAGAAGGAGGAACATGCAGGATCTGAAACAGGCCAAAAAGACAACCTCAGCAGGAGACAGGAGGAGAATTAACAAGTGAAATTGCTATTTGACAATGAGTGTTGCTGAGATGGAAAGCACAAAGGACTGGCTGACAAAAATAATTATTAGATTCACAAGTGTTTTAGACACAAGATGATGGAGCTGATGATTTATCTCAGCTCAGCAGTAAAATACTTTTGTTGCTGGCTGTTTAATTGAAAACCTGGCTGAACAGCCCCCTCCAGGACACAGAAATGTCATGCATTAAGATTTAGTGGGAAGTTTTCTTCCAATACAAGTCATGCAACTACTATCCTCCCAAAATTTCAGTAAAATACTCTTTATTTACAAAAGAAATATGAACTACATTGTAAAGGGAAGTTAGCTCAAAAATAAAAGGTATTGAGGTCTCTGAGAAGACTTTAGAAGTTCTGTCTCCCAACAGTGGGAGACAGAAATAGGCGTATTGAATTTGTGGATTGGTCAAGTTCCAAAAATTTTCCAAGGTTCTTAAAATTTTATTTCCTGAAGGCACAAAAGACATAGCCTTTATTGCTGCTGAAATTAGCTTCCCTGGGTCACAGACTACTATTCAAAGAGTGATTACAAACTAAAGAGCTGTTCTCCACACAAGGAAGGGAAATAAATGCCATACTTACAGTATTTTAGCAACTCTTGCCACTGAGAATTTATTGTCTCAGAACAATGAAAATAAATGCAAAATAACTCAATTGATAAATGCTGGCTGCAATCTGCAGAGGAAAAACAACCACCCTAAAAGTAGAATAAAACCTATTTCTTTGAAGCCTTGTCAGCTTCTCCCTGAAACACACTGATTTTGGAAGACTTCCAAGGCCACCATCTCACCTGTTGTTGCAGTGGTCTTGTAGGAAACACTTTTGACCTGAAACTATGAAGTCAAATATATTTCTTCTGCAAGCATGTGCAAGCCAGAGCCCAGAAACTCTCAGCTCTCACTTGGTGGGGATGTTGTGAGACTTTTTTTCCTACATTACCTTCTGACTTGGTAAATTTTCTGGGGAGGAGGTCATCAGTCTTTGGCTCTGAGTGTGCACCATGCCTTCAACTACCAGATCCTAAAACTTCTGGAACCTGCAATCACAGTAAAAAAAAAAAAAAAAAATTATAAATACAAATTATAGCTCAGAGGTAAAAACGCTCTTCTTTTCCTCTTGTGGGTAGCAATTGAAAGCTACAATTAACCTCAATTAATAGGAAGGGTAAACTTTCTACCAAGAATATGCTGTTCAGGTGTTCTTAGTGAGAGTACTTGGCACTGCTTCATCTGTCTGTAACAGGGAGCTCTGCTGGGGTGAAAATTAAAGTGGCTAAAGTCTAATCCAAGTGCAAAGTAGGCTTGTTTCGCCCCTTACAGAAAAGGCAATCCTGTTAATAAAAGCTACCTGGAGAAGTTCAGAGTTTCTTTGTATCCTGAGTGCATCATTGCCCTGAAGAGCCTCCCCTGAGACCCCCATTCCATGCTCTGGCCACTGGCACACTTCAGCTCAGGCTGAATTCCTTGGTTCTTCCCTGAGGTCTGTGCTCAGTCCTGCCCCTGCTGTGCCCAACTCGAGTGGACTCCCTGGATTCCTGACCTCCAGCCCGCCCCATCACCACACATTTGTGTCATTTCTGATACAGTCATCACATTTCTGCTGATTACTGGGCTGCACCCAGAATCTGTGAGTGCCACCAACCCTGCCCAGCTACTGGAAAAGTAATTTTCTGCCAGCCTTACCTTAGGCAGCAATGGAACAATTAAGCTCTTTTCCCTTGCTCTCACTGGTCCTTCCTTCTATTAGAGGAAGAAATATTGAAGAGTACCAATTTCCACTCCACCTACAAGATTGGTGAAACTGACAGAAAAAGATCAAGGTCACTAGAGATAAAAAATTGGGGAAAAATTACTAAATCCTGTACGTAACTCTCCCCTTCATGGTTTCTACTGTATTAAGATTACCATTCCAACCCATCATGTCTCCCTCACATCCCTTGAGATACGTTTTATATTCTATATCCAAAAGCTATTTCCTATTGGCTTTCTCAGTGTTACAGGTGTAGTAATTATGCAAAAAATAATAATTCATGCATGCTATTTGTATGGGTTATATATCTATCCCATAGACCAGCAATATGTACCTCTAATTTAATCTTTATGCCAAGCCAGGCTGCTAATTACTTGCATATACTAATGAACTTTTAAACAGTGCTGCCCAAAGTAATATATGCTAGACCATGCATTGTAGAAAAAAATAAATTATATGCCTTGAAGTCAAAGGTTTTGATTTCATAATCTTAGATTTTAAGTTTAAAACTTCCCTGTGCATATGAAATTACTTTATGTATATTTGACTATAACTTGGCTTTTTAGTTGTATGCTTTTGAGAGGAGTTCACACTGCTTTGTATTTCGTACAATTGGCTCAGTATGAAGGAGAGGAGCAAACACCACCTGAGATCAGGTGGCCTTTGGCTTGGGAATGTGCTCACCTTACCTGAAAAGGAAGATACACCAGAAGATCTGAGTAAGAGACTGAAAAGATAGAAAAATTCAAAAGCAAGGATACTATGTCTTATTTTCTCCTCTATTTTCTTTGTATTCCCAAATTCCAGAAATACACATCCTGCACCCCTCTTCCCACTTAGTCCTAGCTCCATACTCATCCCTACTGGAAAGAATGTTTTCTACAGCCACAGTGCTCCATATCCAGGTTAAAACTAATCACATTTGTCAGGTGAGATTTCAGTGCAGGCTTAAAGCATACGTGAAACTACGGCCTCGTTAATCAGCAAATTTTATCTAATTACCAGAAGCCACAGGGGATGATCCCGCTGCTGTAACATTTCACAGCTCCCATTCCCAAACTTGATGGGTTGTGTTGTCCCCTTCCACCATCAGGCTTGTGACCCAAATACCAGCACACATGAACAAATTCCCATCCCCCCTGAGACCCAGTTTGTGTCTGCAATGGGCTCCAGCTCACAAATTACTGCTGTTCTGCAGAATGAGTTCTTAATAGAAACTGCTCCTGTTTTGGCAGTCCTGGCCTTACACACACCTCATTCCACCTGGGGTCAGGAGGCAGAGGGAGGTGGAGGATCAGCATGGGAAGGTGCAAACAAACCAAGGCCCCTCTTAGAACATTGTTCCCTCATCCCCTCTATGGGCAGCACAGCTGAGGAGATGCCTTTGTTTCCCACTCGGGAAATCTGTTCCATTGAGCATTTCAGAAAACAGAACCGTTTCATTCCAACTAAACTCCATAGCTTGGTTTGTGCTCCTCTGACAAGCCATTAATCTATCTCACATACACAAGGATCCATATAGGAGAGGAAAAGCCTTGCTTCTGGACTACACAGGAGACAACACAGGGCTTTTACAGGCCCTTATCACCCACCCAGCAGAGGAGGGGTGACAATGGCACGTTTTCTTCTAGAACAATCTACTGCAGCCGTTTCCCCCCTGTCAAGAAAACAACTGAACTATTCTGAGTGGTCAGAGATTGGGCTACTTATTTAAAAGAAATGAAGAATAGATTTTAGTCTTCCCGTTTTCTTTTTCCATGAGAAAATCTCCATGTTTGCCCCAGAGTTCCCCTTTTGTGTCTAGTCTAGACTATCCTAATAGATCTGACAATTGTTTTTATTACATAACTTTGGGAAACAGACTCAGAGAATTTGGTTATTAGAAAAATTCTGCTTTGAATAAGATAGTACAATGTGTGGCTTTTAAAAAAACAAACCATGAATGCCTCTATTGTTGGTTTGCTTTCAAACTTGATTTCTCAGTCTAAAAAAAAAGCAAAAGCCATTACATATATTTTAGATTGCATCAAACAGTAATATTCATAGGAAGATTTCCTTTTCCAACACTTCTTCCTGGGCATAACTACACAGTGGAATTCCTGATGCATGCAAAAATAGGATTTGACCTTAGATTGCTGCCCCAAATGATAGTAAAGTGATAATCTCAAACCAACACTAGATAAAACTCATGGTGACCAATTCACCAAGTTAATCTAGTAAATCATCAAGGCTGGACATCCTGCCAGTCACTCACAGCTAAAAAACTCTGGAGTACTTGTATCATCCTTTGTCATCACTTGCTCCTCCAAGCTGGATACAACCCACACTTCTCTGAGAAGGGAGGTGTAATAAATCTCTGTAAAGCAGTTTTGTTGCATTCATGGCCACAATACTCAACAATTTACTGAAAAAATGCCCTCACTGTGCCTCTCTGCTGCACAGCAGACACAGCACCCTTACAAGATATTTTGTTTTAAAAATAAGGCTGATTTAGATGTGGTTTTTGCTAAATACCTTTATATTAAACTATTTTTGGTGCTTTTTGACTCCCTCCACAGTTCAACCTTCCAGATTACTTCTCTGTCCTGCTTTACACTTGGAAGTGATGGAAAAACTTGTTAGTGGTGTTAAATGGAACAGAGATTCCTGCTAATGGATTATTGATCATACTTGAGTGATCTTTAGAGTATCACAAGCAGAATGCCTTTCTCCCCTCTGTATAAGAATCAAGTATTATAAATATTAGCATTACACACTGATTATTTTCATGAGGGAAAGCACTAAGCACAGAGCACATCTCTGCTGTAAGAGGAGGTGGCATCTCTATTTTTAACCAAAGATTTTATAGGGTATTTCATCAAACTCAGAGAACCTCTTCACAAAAAAAAAAAAAAACAAAAAATAAACAGTACAAAATTCTCCATTACTTGACCACAATCACGGGCTTGTTTGGCTGAAACACATCACAGAGTAATTTGCTACCTCCCCACAATATCAATTTTAAGCAGAACAAGAATGAAGGATTTGGCAAATGAAAAGTACAATTTTATTTCATTACACTGTCCTAGAAACTTTTTTCAGCTTTGAGGGTTTGTATCTAACAGGCATCTTGAAACCAACCCAAAGTCCTTTTCCATCTACAATCCAGGACCTATTAGATAGATTTGGGTTTAAGGATAATTTGATGTTAAGTGACAGCTAACTAAATCATAACATTTCTCTCCTACAGCTGGAGTTGAATACCAATATTTTAGTTTTACTTTTCATAAAGTCATTTTTTTAGAAATAACTTGGAGAACAGACTGGTCAAAAAATTATGTGTAAATATGGATCTTCATCTAAGACCCTGCCGGGTAAAAATCATCAAACTGAAGACTCAATGAATAAATAGCCCCTGTTTTCAACTAGGTTTGTAATGAGGTTAGAATGGTTAAAGGCACCCCAGGTTTGCATCTGCATGGTGCTGTCACACTGTGCTAATCCAGCCTTTCACTCTGGCCCAGACAGCTCCCTGGAACACTCACAGCACAACACATGCTTCTAATTTTCTCTGGGCTCTCAAGACCTGCATTTCCCAAATCGTTGAAGTCTAATTCCTCAGGAAGAAAACACATGCAGCATCTTTGCTGCAGTCCTAGGAGGAAAGAGGGAATGACAAAAGGCTTGTCCATCCACACACAAATTGGTCACCTACACTAGGCATCTTTCAGAGGTTGGGAAGTCACTTGGAGGCATTTGTACCCAATCCTTCCCTGCAGGGGGAAGTGAAGTTGGCTTTTGCCATGGAAGGTGTTGCTGACATGCCCCTCGGAAGTGTGGTGACCTCTGTGACACAAGGAATGTGTGGCAGCCCTGTCGCTTTCAGTCTGTGATGCCAAGTTTCTCATTCTACCCCAACTGCAAAAAAACTGCTTATTGCTACCTGAACACGGAGCTTGCAGGGAAACTCCCTTAAAATCAAATTCTCCAAAGGAGGCTCACAGGGGAAAAAGGATTCTAAGGATAGAAATACATTTTTTAAGTTCTAATTTTCCCGTCACAGTGGAAAAGACCAGCCACAAAGGAACGTGATCAAAGACTAAGTTTAGTCACAGGTGTGACAGAAGAGAGCAGCAGTTTAAAAATACAGCTTGCCAAAGGCTGAACAATAATTTATGAACTGAAATAGAGAAATGAGTGAAAAAATAAGTAAAGCTTAAAGAGAAAAAAAGCCTCATATCTAAAATCAAGGAGTTTGCTGTGAAAACATGAAAAAATAATAACCAAGAATCCTAATGAATTGGAAGATGATTGTGTACATATTATGTACATTCGAAAAGCTACAAGCTCATCCACAAAAAGCTCGGAAAGAATGTGAGAGCTTTTCCTTCAGCACAGCGCTATTTGCCCAAAAAATGAAAGCTGCATTTTCCTCCAAATTGTTCCTTAGTATCACCTCTCAAAAAAAAAAAAAAAAAAATAGTGATTTGGTTTCTACTCTTTCCATCCTTCTACCTCTTTTTTTTCCCCAACATAAAAATTCCTAAAACGAGCAAGCTAAAGGAGCTTGTTTTGGAATTATGGTCCCATGTTCATCACTTAAGGAATACATTTTAATTTCAAGGCTTTTCACTACAGAAGTGGGAAGGAATAGCCAAGTTGTACATATGACAGCATGGAAGGTAAAGGCAATGCATTAAAGCCACCTGGAACTGCTGAGGGACAATCTGGAATTTAGGCTCAGTTATAAAGCTGAGACTGGACTGAGATAAATCAGTTGTAAAACAGTCCCAACTTGGAGCTGTAACCTGTATTTTATCCCAATGTGTTTATGAATTTGGCAGCCACAAAAGCCACTGATTCTCATGGAAGTAACACTGACCACGGTCACGTTAAGCCCCTGGCACTCATATCCTGTGCCACACAATCCCAATCACAGAAGGAGGCAAGGGGCTGACTGTCATTCCAGAAGGGGTATTACTGTTAACTGTGGATATAAAGTGGGGTATTTTTTTTTTCAGTTTAAATCAGGGTAATGACTAAAAATTATCACATGTCTACTAAATTATTGAGAGGACAGGGCTTTACCAATCTTGTAAATATCAAGAATTTCCTAAAGACAAAACTATCATCTTTGGTGGAGCTGTTCCTCAATTGCCATCTGGAGTTATTTTACTTGTTAGAGAGAGAAAATTGTCTCAAAAGCTGAAAGATCAAGTAACGCCCCAAATAAAGACATTATCACAATGAAGTTAGCAGTTCCATTTTAAATACAAAGTGGATCTAAGTAAGAGACAATTGCCCAGAGACAATTGTTAGGTTTAACGCTGTGTAAAGTTTATTGGGGAGAATCAATAGTCTCTGCCAATGGAGCATTGACACTATAGAATGTTTTATCTCAGATTCCTGAATTTTACAGTTTGATTGCTATTGTGGAGCACAACTCCAATAACCCTAAAAAAAATATCAAACCCTTAATGTCCTTTAAAAGTTGTAATGGGTTAGACCAAAAAATAAAGTTAAGAAATTGCATCAAAAGCAGGCATTAAATAAAATAAAAATAAAACAACACAGAAAAGCAAAAAAAATAAAAATCCCAACGCTTCCAGAACTTCCAATGAATGTTTCAGGTATGATCAGACCTGGTTTAACAAAAGGGTGACAACTTGGGGTTTGCCTCCTTGCAAGATTTTATTAACATGGTTTTATGACAGTCCCTGTGTCAGCAGAACAGCTCTGCTGGGACACACAGCAGACTTGACACCATCTTCCTGACAGAGTCACAGCAACACAGAAAATGGTTCACAGCTGCAGATTCTAGAATTGCTCCTAGAGCTGAGCCTAACAGAATTTGTGCCAAGTTTATTACAGTCAAACAGTTCTTGAAGAACAGCTGATTTCTCTAAAGTTATGACTATTACTTTAGAGCTATATAATGCAAAAGGAATATTTATATTTCACTCTGCTCGCTTGTTTTCATAGAGTCCCACATTAAAGACGTTTTTCAGCAAAAATTTTGTAAACTCACTTATTTGAACTTTACTAGAGGAAGGGGGAAATTTCTTACCTTTGCCTTCTGACCTCATTTCAGGATCAACACTGTTCACATGAATATGGTACGGAAGGTTTGGCTAACAGAAGAATTCAGTTATCAGTGAGACACCAAAAAGATGGCATCTTTAAAAGATCTTTAAAAGATTTCAGGTGGAGAATTTGTTCCCTGTAATATAGAGTGGCTTTTCCCAGTTCCTTCTGAGGATGTGTTTTTCATGGACTTGTACATACAGTGAAAAGTTATTTTGAAGTTTGAAGTTTAATGCCTAAACCATTCAGAGAGCTATTTTAATTATCTTAAAATATTCATCAACTGATAACAGTTCATCACTTTAACAAGTTTATTGATGAATATATCCCTATCTGGCTTTTCCTCCATCATATTTTACATACTTCATACCTTTACTCTTTCAAGTGTTAATCACCAATTGTCTCTGAAACTGTGCCCATCTGTTGAAAACACATTGATAATGACATACTCAGGTTCAGTTAAAATATTCTGTGAGTGCTCTTGGAGTGACTTTAGGCCACCACCCTGCTGCTGTTCCAAGCAATGCCCACAGATACTCCCCAATTAAGTTGTCCTTTCCTCTGTCTTGTCACCAAGCAGAGGAATATTTAATTTGCTTTCCACTTTCTTCCTCAGCTCTATTTTCCAAGTTCTCCCTTTTACTGAACTTCTTATTTTTTTTCCCCAAGGACACATCAGATTTTATTTCTTCTCTCCACTCAGTTACATTCAATTTCCTGTTTCCAAGATTTTTAGATTATGCTGTATTATTTTTTCCTACTAGTGTTTGTAACACCTGAATTATGATCATCTGCAAATGCTGTTAATATTCATCTTACATCCAGCCTCTCTGAAATCATTGATCTGGGACATTCATCAAAAGAGACAGTTGCTTCCTTCTACATAAAAATAAATGAAATGAAATGCAGAATTCGTTTGGAAAAGACACAGTAAAGGTGGAGTCAAACAAAAGTAATTAAAGAATAAAAAAGTAGATTAGAAGCTCTCCCAAAGAAGGAATAAAACAATTAAGAATGGCAGCAGATGCTCAATGAGAAGAGGGATGCTCAGGCAGGATTAGTTCTGCCATTTCTAGAATGACATGAAGCAAGAGTGGAAGCACAGAACAAATTCTCTGCATTCCTTTCATTAGCCAAACATATTTCCTGGTCCTATCACGTCAATAATGCCAGAACAAAGTGGGACAGCTGCAGGAGAAAATGGAAACTACAAGGCATCTTTCCCTGCTTTGAGAAGAAAGCTCTGGCAATGGACACAGTGTGGCAAAGTGAAAACTCTGCAGTCAGGACACGCCCCCCATAAAGGCATGGATGGGGAAAAGGGCCTTTCCTGAAGGATGAGGTGGAGGCTGGAGCTGTTTACAATGACACTCGACATTAACAGATGGTTTCAGTTGTGCGTTGCCCAGACATCCTTGAAAATTTACAGCTGGCAATTTCCTCTGAATGCCTCATTCCTTTCACTTCAGCCTCACACAACACCTGCCTTCTCTTTGCCTTATTTCCCCAGCTCTATTTTATTCTCTTTCCTGGTCCTTCCATTTACAATCCTACTTTACCAGTCAAGAAATTATGACACCAAGTTGATATTTTTCTCCTATTTGCACACTTCCTCCCTCTGTCAGAACCTCAGCTTTCCCAGACACACAAGCCCTAATGCTGGCACACCCCCCCAAAAAAATCAGTCTGGCTCTGAAAAACCAAATTGACCACAGCTAAAGATGATCTGCTAAAGCAAATTCACAAGAAAAGCATCCGAAAACAATCAGAAAAGCTTTAAAGAGTAAAAAAAAAATTGCATAAAAGGTACAAGGAAGAGCTCTCTGACTTTGGGGTGCAAGTTAATAAGCACTGCTTGCCTATCCACATAACCTTTATTTTGTGACACTCTCAGACCTTGGTGACCCATCCCATCAGCCCTGAACAGTGGGTGCAGGGATTAGACAAGCATTCAAAATACATTAACTCCCCCAAATTGAGGGGGCCTTGTGAAGAACAAATAGGCCACAGAAGCCTAGTTTCTTAATTCTGCCCACATGGTACCCACTCCCTGCTTTGGTTTGTGCTATTTGGTTTCCCCTCACCGATTTTTTTTACCCCATGCTGAAGAAGCCCAGCTCCCTCAGTCCCTTCATCTTGAAGATGGGTTCTGTTGGACTTCCACAGGGTTTTCCACATCTTTCTTGTAGTGATGGACCAAAACCCAGGCATGGTGTGCCAGATGCAGCTGCTGAGTGACCAGCAGAGAGTAGAAGAAGAAGAGAAGAATCCCTTCACTTGAAGCCCTAGTTATGCTCCTTTTGATCCAGCCTGGTGTGCAGCTAGCTTTTATCACTACCAGGACACAGTGATGACCTGAAACCCAAGCAAATTTTTCTATTGATTCCAGCAAGGCCGAAATACCAGACTGAACATCTAATAAAGGAGCCATCAGACAGGGAAGGGTGGCAACAAAACAGCAAGCACAAGCTTACAACAACTCCTGGTAGCATGTGTGGGAGAAAAGTTGTGATCAGATACACCCACCCTGCTAAAACAGCTGCTTTTCCCTGACTGCCCTGAGTTTCTGAATCAGCCTTCACCTGGCTCCTCTACATGAGGGAGATGGAAAGAGCTGAGTTTTCCCACAGCTTGCAGGAAGAGAGGTAGGAAGGCTGTTTCTAAAAAAAAAAAAAAAATGAATGTGTTATTTGAGATAACAGAGATGAGGCAGGAACTGTCCCGTCCTCAAGCACAGGATTTAGCAAACAAACTGGCAAAGCCAACCCCTGCTGTGTTTGTTACTCCTGCAATTTATTAAAACCACATTGCAATCTGGGACATTGCTGATGAAATTGCAAAGCTGCACCTAGTCCCAAAATAGTTAACATTCACTTAACAAACTGATTTAAGGATTTAAACATTTGTCTCTTACATACATATACACACAAAGACAATAGAAATAAGCCTTCTGAGGAAGGAGTTAAAAGAATTTGACTTTTTGGTCTCTTACATCAGTTTGTTTTGAACACCAGAGCAAACCAGAACATCAAAACACACATAGGAACTGTTTATTCTAAGTGCTGGAGTTACAGCCCTGCTTTTAACCCACCAGCAGCTTGCTGTGGCCATCCAATCTACTGGAATCACTTTCAAATTCAATCCCAGCAGCTCCAGTGCTATCCTCAATTACAGTCACCCTGCAAAGGCCAACCCACCAGAGCAAGACAAACAAGCTGAATTAAACAAAGCACTGTTACCACTCTGACACAGATGTTAACAGGATGCAGTTCCTTTTAGGCATGATAAAAAATAAAAGAGGCCATTCACATTCCAGCTCTTCAAGCCTTAAATGTTGCAGATTTTTTTTCCAAGAAACTTAACTGAGGAATTAAGTGCAGTAATACATTACATTGAGCCAGTATTACATCACGCAGGATCTGATTTGGCACCACACCATCTTGCATCCTCTGAGATTCTGCCCAAAACACAAATGTGTATTTGAATACAAGATTTCCCTAGCTCTCCCAGAAACAAAGTAAAGAAACCACATCACAACACACCCACAAAATGAAGACTGAGGAACTGGAATCCCCACAGCCCTTCTAGAATTGGTCAGGCAATCAGAACAGTGTAAGTATGTGTAATTGTATTTATTTCTTCAAGTATGTTATGGCTTTCATTGCACTGGCAATCTTCTGGGGATGACTACAGATGTCTAACTTTAAACTGTTGCATTCCACAGAAGGTATGGATTAAAAAAAAAAATCATATGGGAAAAATACAGGTTTTGAGCCCCATCCAGCAGCTACATGGCTGAGCACACACTATCTGTTAAGTTAGGAAGCCAACAAAGTCTTGAAAAACATAGTTAAGAGTCCTTTTTTATAACTTATTAGCAACAGCACACTGCCTGCCTGCTAGATACAAACTTCATACCAGTGGTAATTAAGCCACTACTCCTGAGCAGTCTACACACCACAAAACACTATTTTCTTTCCTTTAAAAACTGTACAAAAAACATTTAACCCTCCCTCTCATACTCCCAGCCATAGAACAGGTGAACATCACCTTAACAAAGCCATAGAGAAAGTTTCCATTGGAAACTGCACAGAGGGCATTCCACAAATCAAAAGTATCACTTCTATACCAAGTTTCAGTGACCAGCATAATGCCATCCCAAAAACAAAGTAACTGCTTCAATTCAAGGGATGAAAAAGAAAGTTTGTTCCTAGAAGGGTATTTAAATACTTCCTAATAGTAGCCTCCTCATGGAAGCGAGTCAGAAGTTTCTCCAGCTATGGCTTTTTCAGGTAAGGAGATAAAAACGAAGAAATGTGTATGTAAGGTACAGAGTACATTCACTGGTAGGAGCTTTTCCACGTGGAAGTTGGCAAGCACGTCCTCTGCTCTTTCAGGCAGCGATGAGACGAGCAAAGATCGTGTCACCTCAGAAAAGCCCCAAGATCACCTCTTCCCTTCTGGTCACCTAACACAGCTCGAGAATTGGATAAATCTAAAGCCAAGCCTTGCCTGAAGCACATTTTGCAGAGCAGCTGCAAGAAGCTGGTCACCCCATGGACAGAGGCATCATAGGGGAGAGGACACGCACCTCACCTGCAATCTGCACAGGTTTTGGTGGAGAGCACAGGACTGCTGGGCTAAGGGACGGCAAGCACCCACGGAGCAGCTCCTGCGGATCTCAGGGCCCACTCTACAGCTGAGCTATTCTACTCCACTCCACTCCCTCACAGAGAGAGACCTGTGGGGTAATGCCCGCCATTGCCCCCACACAGAGGGTGCCCCCATCTCCTCGGAAACAGCACGAACGGGATGATGCCCGAACGCCTTCCCCTCACGGGCCAGAGACACAAACCCTTTTCCACAAATCCCTTCCCCTCACGGGCCAAGTCCACGAACCTCCTCCCCTCACGGGCCAGCACCTCCGAGTCCCTTTCCCTGGCAGGGCAGAGCCCCCCAATCCCTCCTCACAGGGATCAGCCCCTCCAAGCCCCCTCCCCTCACGGGCCAGCACCTCCGAGTCCCTTTCCCTGGCAGGCAGAGCCCCCAACCCCCCCACAGGGGATTCAGCCCCTCCAAGCCCCTCCGTCACTGACGCCC
>CM031859.1:108462325-108649714 GCA_018697195.1 Certhia americana
TGTGGCGTGTGGTGGTTAGAAACTTGGCTCGCCCGCCCCTACTTTCTGAAGGAAGAGGCTGTGAGAAACCCCTAGGTAAGTGAGGGTTGTGGGGGGCCGCGATGGGCAGGGCAGAGGGGGGTATTTTGGGGGGCAGAACGGGGGGATGTGCCCCTGCAGGGAGGCACAGAGCCTGGCCTGTGTTAGGAGAGATGTGATGGACCCCGTGAAGAAGCTCTGAGGGGCGGGGGTGCGCTTGGATGGGGTTTGGGGTACGAGCATCCCCGTCCTGGCCGAGGGCAGCCACGGATGCTGCGGGGGCTGCTCCTCGTTAGGAGTGGGGCGGGCAGGCTGGGCTCGGGTACGGGCAAACCCGTGCGACATAATCTGTAAATTATTAGGAGTGGAAGTTTCCAGAAATATTTTTTTGTGTGTGTGTGTGTCTGTGCAGCAGTATTGAAACGTCCGCCTGGATCACGTGGGGAGCCCTGTATAGAGCGCAGGGCTGGAGCCCTGGGGAGGAGGAGGAGGAGGAGGAGGAGGAGGAGGGAGGGGCTGCGGGGCCACCGCGCTCCGCAGGGCCCCGGCCCGCCCGACCCACCGCCCCTTCCCCCCGGGAACCGGGGCCCTGCCGGCCCGAGCTGGGAGCCGGGGGGGCTGCCCGAGAGCCGGGGGGGCTGCCCGAGAGCCGGGGGAGCTGCCCGAGAGCCGGGGGGGCTGCCCGAGAGCCGGGGGAGCTGCCCGAGAGCCGGGGGGGCTGCCCGAGAGCCGGGGGAGCTGCCCGAGAGCCGGGGGGGCTGCCCGAGAGCCGGGGGAGCTGCCCGAGAGCCGGGGCCCTGCGGCAGGAGCCGGGGAAGGGCCGCCGCGCTGGGTGGGTGTGAGTTATTTTCATCCGAAAATGAACGCTCCGAGGTGTCGGGCAGATGTTACTTAATGCGTCTCGTCCTTCTCCTTCACGTGTGTGTGTGTGAAGGAAGGAAGGGAAGGGGCGGTTTCGTTGCCATTGCTGGTGTGTGGAGTGTGATGCGAACGCGTTTGCCGTGCGCTGCGTTTCAGAGCCACTCAGCCCTCCTGGGTGGGATTTACAAGCGATGCAGCTAATTCCTTGGAAGAGGGAGGAAATTCGTTTGCATTGCGTGCTTAGAAATGGGGCGCAGTGACTCGCAGGGTGGTGGTTTTTGTTTTTTTTTCTTTTTCTTTTTTGTTTTTTTTTCCCCAATCGCTGCCCCCAATGAGCTTTAAATAACTGGGTTAAAGGTGCTGTAGGATTCATGATGAATGCTCACTATTTCTTGCTATTAAGTGCCTGCTGTTATTCCTATGCCAAAATGAATCGGGTCTACCACAACAAGCTAACTGTTGTGTTAAAGGTCCAGGGTCATCGAGAGTTGGGATAACTGTGTAAACAGTGCTGTAAATGCAGTTCTTTTGACCTTCGGTAGATGTCACATTCTTGCTGTGTTGTAGTTCAGATTTTTTCCTGGTTTGTTTTTTCATTTTTTTAACTTTTTCTCTTTTGTTTCTGTTAGCCCATTTGTTGAAGGACTGGTCAGTGGTGGTTCTTGGAGCTGAGGCTTAAACCTGTTCCGGAGTTCAGGCGTGATGGGGGAGGGAGAAGTGTAGGAGTACAGTAAATCAGAGATGATGAGCTTCATGTGGGTACATGGGAGTGGGAGATGGAGTTGTTTGCAGGTGGTGGTGGTGGCCACAAAGCCGCCATTTCTGTGTTTCGGCTGGCGAAGTAGGTAGGTCATTTTGAAGATAATGCTGGGAGTGGCGAAGGGCCCTATTCAAAACATTTCCTTTCTGCTTCCATGTGTTGAATAACTTCTCTCGGTCACGCTGCTCCTCCTCTGAGCGGCCTGAAAACCCACCGAAAGCGGCTCGGGTCTGAAATGAATGGGCCAGCCTGTGGGGCGACTGGCACACGACCTTTATTGTAGTTTGGAAACCGCTTTCCCGGCTCACGGCTCAGCCATGGAGGCCAGATGTGGACAAAAAGGGGCGTGCCTGGGAGCACGAGTGGCTGAGGGAGCATTAACTGCTCTGAGCCTCTTCATGGGGGGCAGTTTTTCCTTCTAGTGGTGCTGCTCACTGCCCCTCGTTTGCCAGGTGACATTTCCAGCGTCCTCCTGAGCCAAAAGAATGAAATGAAGAATGAAGTCAGCCTTTTCTGCTGCTTTGTTTCTTGCCTCCAAACTTAACATCGTCAATTTGAAAACATTAGGAGTTGAAGGAGGGAAGAACAGACATGGAGTATTGATTTTAATTTATTTTGTTCTCTGATGTTTATTTTCTCCTGGTTTTGCAGGAACATGTTGTAAAAAGACTTGACTGGATGTTGAGATGAAATTCTTAAAATGGTTGTGTTAGTGTAGTAATACTGAGTTTTCTACTTGAAAACCCAATTAGAATATTTGGGCTTGAAGTTATTTTTATATATAGAGGTAAAAGAAATTACTTGACACTACTTGCAAAGACACATTTCTTAACAAAAGATTTTCCTTGTCTGGATGCTACTGTAGAACTTTCACTTAATTAGTAATTACTAGGGTTGAGGCACAGGTTTGTCTTGCTCCGTACTTTGGAGCATGGCTTAAATACATAAAGCATAAAACAAATTCTTTCTTACACATGGAGTTAAGTAAGGAAGCAAATCTGACTTTATGGGGTGTGTTCCTGGAAGAGTTTCAGGTTGTATCCTGAGTATGCAGATGGCTCTGGTGTAACTTTTTGATTGATCTTGCCCTTGCCCAGACTGCTGGCCGTTTGTTAAGTGAGCAGTTTCATGTGAGATTTGTAGGTTTGCAGGCTTGGAAAAGGAGGGCGAGTGGCACAGAGGTGCTGTAGCTGGCAGGGTGGGAATATGTGTTAGAGTTGCCATTTTCTGTGAGATCAGGGCAGTAAACTTGATTAGGTGTTTGCAACATGGGGGAGGGAGTGGGGTGTGAAAAAGGTAGAGTATAACTTACCTCCAAAATTTCTGTGGCTTCTGGCTTGTTTTCCTGCTTTCCATGAATGTCTTTATCTTGCACCAGTCTCTGGCTGGTAAAGAATCTTACGTGCACACCCCACCTGACTCCCTTTGCATAATATCAAGGCTGCTCTATCTAGGACAAAGAGTTCATGCATGTGTCCCTGGGTTTAGGGGACCTGAAACCTCCAGTAGAATTCCATTTCAGTTTGAACTGATCTCACATGGCACACAGAGTAACCTGCTGATTTAACAGTCCCTTTGCTTCATGTTCTCAAAGTGCCTTCAGTCAACTTAGTTTCAGTGGTAATTTTTTTACTTGGATGTGGTTAACTTGTAAGGTGGTTTTCTTTTTTTCCCCAACTATTTGAAAAACGGCCTGTGGCTAATTTCTTGCTCTGCGTGTAGATCACATTTCACCTCGATACCCAAGTGTTTAAAAGCTTTTGGAACTGAATCTTCTGAATGTGCATGTTGGCCTTGGGAACTCGATACTCGCTGAGATTGCCAGTATGGGCTTTGGTTGTAGTGACACAAGGCTTTTCCACCAGCAAACATGTAGGGGTTGATACCTGCCTTGAAATAAGCCCCAGGGTGCTGGTAACACAGCCCATTCTCTAGTCAGACTGTTTTACCTGTTGAAGACCCTGGGAGTTGAGCTGGGGTAGCAAGGGGTGCATTTTTCAGGGGGGGGAAAAGAAAAGTTTGTTCTGGTATGTATGTGCCCCACAATCAAAGCAGTGCTGTAATCCAGTGTTATCTACTACTGCTAACATAAGCATCTTGTTTCAATGAGACAAATGAGCTAAGTTGAAGCACTTGCTTTGCAGCTGCATCTGGTAATAATTTCTTACTAATTGATCAATTTTTTAAAATTTATTTTGCAGTAATCTATGCCAGCAATTATGACAATGTTAGCAGACCATGCAGCTCGTCAGCTGCTGGATTTTAACCAGAAACTGGATATCAATCTCTTGGACAATGTGGTGAACTGCTTGTACCATGGAGAAGGTGCACAGGTAAGGTGGACTTGGAACATACATTTATTGACCATGTTTGACCTTAGAGCAAATCAGCTGAGCAAAATCCATTCACTTCAGTAACAATTAATAATATTAGTGAATTTACTGAGCTAGTGACTGGAATATCACTGACGGTCACATGAGATGTGAATTCACATTGAAATGACACTTGGAGAAATGTTTATTTGGTGTGTGTTCATTTCTAGCTTGCCTTCTGGTGTTGAGAATTACTAGCAAATATGATTTGGTAAGGACACTTGGTGCAGCTCACCTTTTCTGACTCAGTTCTTCAGGAAGGTCTGGGCTACCTGTTACTTGTTATCATGGACAAGATTGTGAAGCCATGAATGTGATGTTCACTTCAGTGAAGAATTGTATTTAAAAGAAAAATCTTAGCGATGCTATTACTGTGTTTGTATTTATAAAGGAGCATGTCATGCATATTTAATAGAAAAGTTTGTTTCCTTCTTGTGGCTAGTCTTTTTTATTTCCCATTACAGTTTGCACAGGTTCTTCTTCATTCTTCCCTTTGGACTTAGTGCAGATTGTGAAGTCCTGAGTTGAAATGGAAGGACTATGCATTTGTGTGTTTGCCTGTATTGCCTTGAAAGTGAATCTTGTATTGCTTTTATCTATTTCTTGAACTTCTTTGGAAACAAGACTTAAATGTTGAGAGCAAGTATTGCTACAAAGGCTGTTGGCATAGTTCCTCTCCTGGCAGATTTTAATTGTTCAGGCTCAACAAATTGGGAGTTTCAGTGTCAGGCATCTCTTACTAAGAGTCTTGCACAACAATAAGTGAATTAAGTGGGACAAAGTAGCTGATGCTTTTCTATTCTTTCCAGCTGTTAGAATAAACAATGATATACTTGCATATACTTGCTTTGTATATCTCTTTAGGAAAAAAAAAAAAGGCTTTTGTAAAGCTTACTAATGTGAATTTTAATAGGTTTTGAAATACCTTGTTTTTTAAATGTTTGCTTTTTGAGTGTCCTGAATTCAAATAGTTACTTTCTGTGCTTTTTAAAGTGCTTGAAAGATAGAAGATGCCTTGTAGCTTTTGCCTTAAAAGTGTGGACATCTGTAGCAGTTGTTCTGTGATCTTTACTGCCCTGCAAAACAGGTGGTGCTTATAATGTTGTATGGTTTGAAAAGAATTGAAAAAGTTGGGAAGGCTTATGAGGAAAATAAAGGATTAACACTAAATGCAATGATCAAATTGCCATTGTTCTGGCATTATGAAAAGTTGCTTCACTTAAAACAGCTGGGAAAAGTCTCCAGTATTTAGAAAATCAATGCAATAAGGGGCAAAAATTCAAGAAGTGGTGTTTAACTGGCAAAAGTTAAACAAATGATGCAAATTTGTATAAATACATGTGCTATACATGTCAATGAAACTTTGGTCAGCTATTTTAGTAACTTTCCAAACTGGAGACATTTCAGATTGGCTGAGCTGTTCCCTCTTCCAGGGGGTTAAAAAAAAATGCAGGAAAAAATGGTTCTCAGTGGAGTGTGACAGCTCAAGTCCTTTACTAAAGGGTGAGAGGAATAATAGGAGTTGAGGAAACTAAATATTAAAATTGGGAGATTACCAGTGGTTTTCCTGGAATAGGTCAGGGTAATGTCAGGGTAAAACAGGTTTAGAATGCAACCTGAATGGCCTGTGCTGAACTTGCTTTCAGATTCACCTGCCTCCTCCTTCTGCTTAGTTCTTATCTCTGCTTGCAAAACTTATCTGCTAATCTATATTAGGCAAGAAAGAAGCTATTTTCTGTTCTGGAGATTTAAATTTTTTTCTCTTAGCTTTTTTGGGTATACTTCTCTGAAAAGATTGAATGTCCCCACCCCAGTACAACACATGACTAAGGAGATTTCATGCAACTCATAAATGTTTACCTGGACTCATCCCAGCCTCTTAATTCCGTTGATCTGTTAGATTTTCACACATCCAGAAAGATTATATGCAGATTTCTTTTTGGTACCAGCAACACCATGAGGCTTTATTCTTAATTAACCATTATTACTAAATTTATGCTGTTTATGAAACTAAAGGTTTGATGTCCAGAAAAGGGGTTTGTGGCTATGAGAGCAACTCTTCCAGTGTTGGGAGAAGGATATGGACTGTCTGTATTTGGCTCATGTTGAAATTTGAGCCTGGGATATGTCATCAGTATTAGAAGCAAGCAGGAGGCCACTATAAAAACACTTTCAGTTTGAACCTGGAAGTAATACAGCTATTCCTTCCCTTTTAAAACTGAAGTTTATTAAAAGTGCTGGGATTTTTTTTTTGTGTGTGTGTTTTTTTGTTCGGTTCCTTTTTTTTTTAGACTCTGATGTCACACTGGAACAATAGGGCTGTACTGGTTGTGGCCTTAAACAGAATATTTGTGTGGTACTTGTCCATGTTAAATCTTCAGGGGCTTGCTGATCCAGTTGCTCCACTGTGCTCAGTTATATCAAATAGGGGTGCAAGTAGTGTTGTACAGATAGGTTAGACATCCTTGCCCTTTTCTGTTGGAACCTCCAATTGTATTTTGTAAATCACATGCCCAGTTTGTCAGTTTCTTGTATTTTTATATATATATATAGATTTGGGGTCTTAATTTGGTTTCTAAGTTGCTGAAAATATACGTTTTTCTTTCACCAGTTGCTGATTAGCTCAAGTATGTACTTGGATGAGACTAGAAAGCTGCGTGGTGGTAGTAAATTCTGACTGTTGAAGTTAATCCTACAGAAAAGCTTTAACTGCTTTGCAGCTCTGTCAAATTTGCTCTACAGTGCAGTAAAGAATGAACTAAGTTCTGTTAATTGTGTCGTAAAACGTCCACCTTGTTGGCAAGGCAGTGCCCTGATGCTTGTCAGGTACAATTTGCAGCAAGATTTGTCAGTATGCGGCACTTTTGGAAATGGCTGACATCACTTTGGCTCCCTAAAAATTCTTGAGGACATCCAGGCTTTCGAAATGGGTGGCTAAAATAAATTCAGCTATTTCCACGTGTAATTGTTTCAGATGAGGTTTTCAAGAAACCACAGCATCTAAGACAGTAATTGATAAGAGCAAACCATTAGTATGTCCAGCTCCCTCCCTTCTGCCAGTAGGTTTTTATTACAGTTTTGCAGGTTGTTAGGTACACCAAGAATCCCTCAGCAGTAAGGTTTGGAGACCTGTAATGCTCTGCTCTGTGGTTCTTCAAAATAAAATCAACAGTTCTGCAGCACAAAACAGTGTTCCTTCAAGCTGGCACTTTGTATAAGTGTTTCCACTAGAACTAGAAAGTTTGGGTGCCCTAGCACGAAGTTTTATCTGGGTAATTTTGTCGAAGGGGGAGAGGACTTCATTCCCTAGGTTTTTATCCATCGTGTGTGCTATTCTTGCATGTTTGCTGCTGGTCTGGATAAATCATTGAGAATGGAAGAGTGGAAGTGAGTAATTACTGTCCTGCATCAATGGGCTTTTGGAGTTTGGTTGTTACTAAACTTCAGCTGTCACAGAAGGAGGCTTAAGGGACTTGTTGCTGCTGGTTGAATTCTGCCTAACTCGTAGAAAAGCAATTTAAATGGAGTGTTGCATATTGATGTCTTCAGTGACAGTATATAACTTCTTGAATAATCCAATGTTAACACTTTTCAAATCAAATTTTATTTCAGCAAAGAATGGCACAAGAAGTGTTGACTCATTTAAAAGAACATCCTGATGCATGGACAAGAGTTGATACTATTTTGGAGTTCTCTCAGAACATGAATACCAAAGTAAGCAAATTAACTTTTATTTATTTGGTTTTCCTCTTTCTTCCATTCATAAACTTTGAGGAAGGTATCTCATTTTTAGCCATAGACTTTCTTGATTCAAAACATATTTTTTTGATTGTCTTGTTCTCAAAGTTGGCTGTAAGCAAGAACTGTAAATGAAAAAAATATTCAGACCTCCTTTTACATTGCCAAGAGTTTCTCCCTCCCCTTTTTTTTTGAGGATGAGTTGAATTGGATGCACAGAATTTTTTTCAAGGCACATACAAGCATTATGCCAGTTCCCAAGATTGGTGTTGTGTCTATATAAATCTGAGTAATGAAAAGTCTCCTAGAGCCACATTTTGTCCTTGGTTAAGTGCTTGGCTGTGTGTGATCATAATGAAAGCCATGTGCACATAACTGAGGAGAAAATTTGTCCCTAGGTGTGTTAAAGACAAAACAAACCTTATGAGGCCAAGGTTTTGAGCAATCAATGAAGGTTAAGTACCCCAGAGTTTGTAGGACATCAGTTCTTTGCTACTATGCGGAACACATTTGCTTTGTACTGCTGTTGGAAATCCATCCATCATGGGAGAGGCTAAAATGGGCAACACTCAGGGCTTTTTGTGCAATTTGAAATGCTTTACCTAAGACTTGTGAAGTTTGAGCCAAAAAGATGATCAAAATGTGTTTTTACTGTCTTAAGTTTGATGATTATTATCTCAAATAACTGACATGCATGTTTTTCTGCTGGATACACACTGTGTTCAAACAGAAAAAAAAATTGTGTTTGGATGGTTTCTGAAATCATGTGGTATTCATGAAGCAGTTCATTTTTTTTTTTCCTTGCTCTCTGAAGTTGAGGGGAAAGCAGTTTAAAGAACTTCCTCAAAGTAACACCTTTAAGCACCTTTAAGTAACAGTGTTTGCCTGTTTGCTTGCCTGGTAAACTTTGCTTTTTATACTGACAGACATTACTAATGTTTAAGTTGATTTATCAACAGTATTTTTAAAAACTCAAATTTGTCTTGTGAAAAATGAGATGATTAGAGGAACAGAAAGAAAGCAACAGGTAAAGAATTCTTCAATTTACGTAAATTGCAAATGATTTGGTGCTAAATTTATGCACTATGACATTTGGCTTTTATGCAATCATATTTTTTCTTTAATTAAAGCTGTTAACACTACCTGATATTAATCATAATGTTCCATTATGTTGATTGCTTGTAATAGGAAGAAAAGGGGTGTCTTCCTGTGCAACTGACACAGCTAGGCTTTGACGGCAGGCCTCCACAAGGTCTACCCTTTTGATTCCCTTTAACTGAATTCTGTTCATCAATTGTTTTTTGTTTCTTGGGAGGTGGGCGGGAAAGGGATTCGGTGCATAAAATAAGTAATAAGGGTGCCATAGAAATTTCTACCATAGGGATCATTTCATGGTTGGTTTTTTTGGGGTTGTTTTGAGTCTTTTGCTGTTGCCTGTCCCTCATCTTCATAACTGGGCAGTGAATTAGTGGTAGACAATTAGCAATGAGCAAACCAGGAGCAAATTAGATTTTGAAAGGCTTCTCTCTTACAGAGTTAAAACGTGTTCACATGTGCTGTTGCACTTGTTCATTGAAAGGCAGAACATTGTAATCGGTATCAGTGACTTTTTTTGGGTGTGGTGTTTCTCATTACCAGAGAAAAAAGAGTAATTAAAGCCATCAAATCAAAAGAAACAAAATAAAGACCCCCCCAAAGGCCTCTTGGGGGATTTTGGGGCTGATGGAGCCCTTCCAGTGTGGCATGGCAAGAAGGATGTGCAGGTGAGGGTTGTACACAGAGATTTTTCTGCTGCTGCTGTTCTGTGTCACATGTGAGTGTTAGGGAAAAGGAGTTCCTTCAGGACTGAGGAAGAAGTGAACAAGACATTGCAGAGAGCAGAAGTGAAGTCACAAAAGAATGAGTAGAAACCTTTGCAGCATGAACAGCTTAAGGTCTGTGAACCCAAATGAGGTGTTGAGCAGGTAATGAGGGATAGGTGTGGCAGATTTCTAGAGGTGTCTGTCCTTTTCTTTGACTGAAGGAAATTCTCAGTGAGAGAAAAACACACTGAAGATGAGATCTGTCCTTAGTCCGTTGTTAGGTTTTTCATTTAAGCTTCATTTGGTCATCTAGTCTTTATTTAAAATAAAACTAGACTTGCCATTGTGGTGTAAAAGCTAAATAAGTTCACTTGTGGGAGGAAGTTGGGAGAAAATGAACATTTCTAGTTAGTTGATACCTGCAAAATTAATGTGTATGCCTGTAGAACATAGAAATTTTTAGAGTTTAGATTTGCTTCAGAGAAGTTAGCACTGTCTGATATAAATATTCATACTGTCAACATTCTTAGGAGCTTTTGTAAGTATGTTTTCTATCATGAGCCTGTATCAGTTGCAGATGGTGTCTGTAAATTTATAGCAGTGGCTGAAATCAATTCCTGTGAAGCATTTTGCTTAAGAATGTTTTTGCGCGTTTTCCTTCATGAAAATTCTCTTGATTTCATTTAGCTTTTATGTCATGTAATTAAATCCATTTACAGGTTAAAATCTAGTTGGTAAGCTTTTGCTGCTGACCATGGAGGAAATAAAAATACCATGCCAACTTTCTGTAATTGATAATTTTTCTTGGTGCCCATGGTTTTGGAAGGGGACAGAATATTTTGCAAATGCAGGATGTGCACCCAAAATCTCCTGGGAACTGGGATCAGATAGAGAAGCAAAGGGATGTTGGTTATGTTAAGATGAGAACAGCAAAAATGCTCTTTTAATACAATGTAGCTTGGGACAGTCTACATTGTGTTTTTTTAATTAAACTGAAGTCTGTATGATCCCTTTGGTCGAAATGCTAATGATCCTACTTTGTGTAACAACTAACCATTTTAAAGAGGAACTCTTATTCTCAGCCAAACTTGGAACTGTGAAAACTTGAGTTTACCTTTCAGGCATTGATTTTTTTCTTTTTTTTTTCTTCCTAATCCACTGTAGATAAAGTAAATGCAAAACTCCTCATCCCCTTTTCTCTCCTGTCTATTCATGCTAATGGGGTTTTACGTATTAAACTTTTTTTGGTCGTACCATGACAAACTTCTTTCCCTGTTACTGTGAGTTGGCAGTAGGGACAAATGGGCAGAGGGAATGGCCATTTGCAACGTTAATGGTTTCGGGTAAGAACATAGGAAGGAATTCCTGAAAGGTAAAATGATTTCCAAGAGCTTATTCACATTTTGTTGTTCTTTGACTGAGCACAAAAGTTCATCTTTAAATAGTAGAAATAGCTGCCATATTGGGGTGGGGATTGAAATTAAATAAACCTGTGGGTTGTCTTGCTGTTCCTAAAGTAACACACCAGGGAAATTTGGGAAATACTTTCTCTAGAAAGTGCCAGTGTAAGGACATGTGATGCTAAGACAAGATTTTTTTTTTCCAGCTCTTAGAGGAACAATAGGAAGCTTAAGACACCATCCAAGCTGCTAAATATTTTAGGAGCCTGGTTGTGTTAATACTCAAAGTGAGGAGCAGTCATTTGTGATACAAATTCATATCTGGCTGCTACTTTTCCAGATAGCCAAAATTGTCTACCAGAGGGCTTTTCATTATTGTTTTTTTTTCCCCCCCTCCTGGTGTGAGCATGATCAAACAGCAGGACTTAGTATAGCCAAGAATAAAACAAGAAAATTCGATGCATGAAACCTCAGTAAATGGGTGAATAGTCTTATATTTAATGAAATTGGTAGTTTAATAATCTTGAAGTCTTAGATGTTAAGTGTGAATGTCTGATTGAATGAGAGTCCTGCAAGTTAGTTAGTCCTACAGTAATGTACTCACATTTTGTTCTTCTCCAATTTCAGTATTATGGACTGCAAATCTTGGAAAATGTGATAAAAACAAGATGGAAGATTCTTCCAAGGAACCAGTGCGAAGGTAGGGAGGGATTTTTGCCTTTTCCTCATAAACTTTGTGTTTTAACTGAGATTTAGACTGTCAGTCTCTGAGTAACATTCTGTCATGTGTTATGATATCTTGAATGATCAAACCACGTCTTTCACTTTTGTGATAGTGGTCTCAGTGGGTTGGTGAGCAGCTGAAATTTGTGGGAAAGGTGTGACTGATGGTTTTGAGACATCTGAGGTGAGCCCCTGGCATTGAGGGTAGAGGTTTTCATTCTCTGTACTCAGTGCAGTTTTTGTTTTCTTCACTCTCTCAGAGCTGTGTGTGCAGTGGACACTGTGGCCCACTTGTTACCTTGCCTAGGCTTGTGTAATTATGTTCAAATTGTAAGCAGTTACAATGATTTTAAAATAGAAACAATAAATAAATGCACTTTCTTACCTGTTGATGGTCACTCATTCTGTTATGCAGGAAGGTATTACGGTGCAGTTGGGCTTAATTCCCCAGTCTCCCATCAATGCAAGGAAGCTGGAAGCCTTGAAATAAATTCTATGTTTAGTTTATGGGTTTTCCCCTCTGCTGTAGCTTGCAATGTTGCTGCCCTTTAGACCTTGGCTACAGTAAATGGAGATACCCCTGTGGTTACAGGATTAGTGCTTTTCACATGGCTGGATGTCAGGTCATCACAACTTGGACTTCAAAACATTAAGTGCAACCACTTAAAATTCTTGACATTAAATGGTGTCACAGCTCTTTCTATACTTGGCTTTTTACTAGAAGCTGGTCTTGAAACTAATTAAAAGTTCCAAATTTCTGTGTTCTGCTGTGAGCTTTTATTAACCATGCTGAGACACACTTTAAATTTTTATTGCCAGTGCTTAGGTTCTGAAACTGTATTAGTTAAAACAGAATTTTAAGTGTTGATGAAAACAAACACATAGAGAACAATGCATTTTCTACAGTTTTGTGCTTATTCCTCTTCTTACCTTTCCCCCATCCCTTCCAACTACAGGTTGGCAAAGGGTCTTTGAAAACAAAACTGAAAGTGAAGTTTCCATTCATTCTGCTGTTGGAGGTTTCTAGGGAACAGCTTCAGCTGAGGCTTTGACACAACTGTGCCCTTTTGAGAAACTAAAAGTAGCTAAAGTTAACTCTTCTTTGTCCTTTTGATTCTTGGAGTATCTCAGCTCAGTCATATTTTGTTAGATCCTTGACTATGAGCACTTAGTTTTCAGTATTTTGAAGTTTGTAGTCCTAAAGTTTTTTTGGCTGTGGGAGCAGAGCAGGAGGAAAAGGAGTTAGGAGTATTGCCCACTGGTGGAAGGAGATGGAGAACAGATGTCACAGGGATGCACCTAACTTGATAGTTTGGAACTGAACAAGTGCCAAATACAGGATGTAATTCAGGAATTCCAAGTCTTAGAATTCATGCTCTTAATGCATAGGAGAGCTGAGAAACAGTGGTGGTAGGATGAGGTTGCTGCTGGCTGTGCTTTGGGTCACTTGAACAGTGACAGTGCTGTTGGAATGGTTCCTGCCACCTAAGAAGGTGCAGTAAGTCCATATGTTACAAGGCAAAATAAAGTTACTGTCTGTAGTTGTGTAATCATCTTGAGGTATTCTATTCTTAGTTTTCCTGACTTGCATCCTATGAAAACTCCAGAGAAAATAAAAAAAAATCCTTTATGCTAACAAAAGTGTGTTGTTTGTTCAGCTTTAAAAACCTTTTCCCTTTTAAAGAGGCAAACTAAAATTGTGAAATTGACTTTTATCCTGTTCTAGGGAAACTGGGTTAGCTGGCTTTTACTTGTGTGATAGAAGAGGAACCAAATGTATTTTCTGTACCATGGTATTTTATCCAGCTTGGCCTCAGTGGTGTAGGAGGGAGAATCTGTTTCATCTCTAATCCAGTTTGATCTGGTCTGTGGTAGTTGTTTTTTAAATTTTTTTTATTTGGCTGATGATACTGGCTGGTATAAAAGAGCTGCTCCAGAGCTCATTCAGGTGGCTTGATTACCTGGGAGATAGTAAGGCTGGTTAAATTGAGGTTTCCTTGACTCCAGCCATTCTTTGGTTGACAGGATTTTCCTGTTTGAAGTGTAGCTGGTGGAATGTGTGTGCAGGGAACTGAAACTCAGAATGTACAATGGAATGCTTAATGACAAAGCAAATCATGCAGGTTTCAAATCAGTTCTACCTTATATCACAATTTATAAAACATGTCTTCATGTCTGGTTGGTTTGTATAGTAAATAGAGCTGACAAATCTTACTGTTGGTTAAGAGGAAACAATGCCTTTATGAGAAAAACTCTGCTTCCCCTTTGTAGCAATAGCAGTGCTTCAGAGTTAAAGTCAAGAGCAGATCTGAATTAAATGGTCAGTGAATAAAGAAAGTTTCTGAAACGGCTTCCCTGAAACTTGGTGGGAGAAACAAAGCAACGTTGTTAATTACAGAGCATGAACTACAATTTTTTAAACTTTTTTTTTAATTTTTAAGAACTTGTATCTCAGAATGTCTTTTTAGGCATTGAGGCTAGCCTGAGGTTTGTTACTGCTTCTGGGTGTATGCTGGAGGGTTTCAGCTTCCAGCCTTGAATTTCAAATGCATGGAGGAAGATGTTAACTTCAGATGCCTTCTTTGGACTTGAATCTCTGTACTGAAGTTTTTCTTTTGTTTTAAAATAGCTTTTGGATTTGAGCTTTACTGGTCATGCTGAATTGTAAAATTGTAAAATAACTTTCTGTTCATCAGGTGGTGGTGTTTGTGAGCACTTTTGACAAGTTTATTTTTATCTTCCCGCTAGTCTGAAACGCGAATTGGGCAAAACAATCAATTTACAATTCTAAAATACTGACATGATGGCTTTTTGTTTTTCTTGATTTTCGGTTTGCTTTTGGAGTTAGCAGTGGGAACAGATTGGTTGTATAGACAGAAGTGGAGTTTGAGGCATAGAAGGGCTAAAATTCAGTTAAATCAGATGCCTGACCTGCACGTTCAGCCTTGAGACATGTTTGTTCATAGCCCCCAGCAGTGGTTATCCTTGCTCTGGGTGATTTACTTAGTCCTCGGGAGGGTGCTTGGAATGGCTCTTCCACGTACACAAATGATGTCATGTGGTTTTCATTGAAGCCTGGCTGGGGCGGGTGATGTATTCCAGAACATCCCAGGCAGTGCTGAACCTGGCTGATGGCCCGGGTATTGTGCCGTCATTCTCAAGTTGGACTTCTCGCTTTATTGAGGTGTGATACTAAATTGCTTTAAACTCCGCTATCCTTTCGAGCTGATTGTTTAATAACACTCAGAAAGGATGGCATTTGATTAAAGTGCTGTGGTCTCAAAAGGATTTTCTCTGGCAGTGTGAAAACCTGCCTGGAAAGAAAGGCTTTTTGGTCTTCAGTGCAGTGATACGTTTCATTAATCCTGCATTGTGACATGAAATACTGTTCCCCTGAACAGAGCGAGCTTGTCTGGAGTGTTTGGAGCTGGAATGGATAAAGCACTTCTTCATTATGAAACACAAATTGCTTGTACAACTTTTCTCATTCTGAAATGAAAAAGTGAAGTGTTCGGGGATGCAGTTCAGTGTTTTCCAGGAAGGTCCTGAAGTTGAGTGTAAAGCTTTTTGATGCATTGGGAGCTGCTGTAGAGGAGGCTCTTCTCTTTTCTGTGCAGCAATGAGATTTTAATGGAAATTCCTGGCCTGCTGAGTGAGGAAGATGTTTCTTTGCTCCTCTGTAATAAAGGGGATGAGCCTACATGGCACTTGTGTGTGTGTGTGAAGACAAACTCTGTGCCTTTTATCAGAATTTTCATGAGTTTTCTGTTGAAGAGCAAATAGATCATGGGTTGATTCAGTTCGTCACTAAGGGGTCACAAAGATAATTGTGGGACTGTATGGGAAAGCATTGATTCTTAACACTAAAAATAAGATGGTGTTTTGGGACTAAACTGTTCAGTGTAAGTGTGTATGCATACAAACATCCCCAGAGGGGACAGCTCAGCTTTAACATTTGAAATTCTATTTTTGATTGCAAAATAATGTTAATTTGCTGAGTTACATTGCCCACCTGATTCATTTATGCCTATTATTCTGTAATACAAGCAGAGACTTTATTAATCTTAGTAAATTAGAGTGAGCTTGCATCTGCAGCACCAGCTAGAATAATTTTTAACACATGCTAAATGCTTGTGCTCTGTGATTGCACAGAAGGCTGTGCGCGTGTGCCTCGAGGACAAGAAATGGGTTTGCTGCAGGTGTGTGTTTGCTGATTGTGTCCATGGTTATTTACCTGCCTTACTGGGCTGTGACATCAGCTCTGTGCTCTGGGTACAGAGTGCGCAGGAGAGGGAATGGCTTCCTAGAGCACATCCAAAGGTTAAACTGTAGGATATTTCCTCAAGTTCAGGCTGCAGAAATTACTCATGTTGGATAACGTGATGTTCCTTGCTGTCCCAGTTCCTCTCTAAGCATTGCATAGCTCGGGTCACTTGGGAAAACAACTTTCCCTCCAGGAAGTCTTTCAGTTTTATTGGATGTTTGCCTCTCTGTCGAGGAGTAACTTTCACAGAAGGATGACAGTATCTAATGGACATCCTGGAATGTTCTAAAAGGCCTCAAGTTCATGCCCTTGCTCTGTCACCCCTTTTACAGTACTTTGTACAAAAGTACTTTTTGGGCTTCGCTTTCCAGAGAATTCCAGCAGTGGGGCTGGTCCAGGCCTGGAGCAGTCTGCTCCCTTTGGTTGTCCTGCGATCAGTGCAGTTGCAAGGTCAGATAATCTTTGAAGAACATCTTGTGTGTCCTGGATGTTGTGGTTGGTGTGGCTTTTGTTTTGTTTTATTGGAAGGTCTGTTTTCCTGCACTGTCTCTCTTCCTGCTTGGCTCAGTGAAGGGCCTGAACTTGGCAATTTTGGTGTTGGCCTCTTCAAGATTTGTTCAGCTGCTTCTGTGGTGGAAAGAAACCTTCTAGGCAGTGGCTGTGGGGCTTGTGCATGTCCTGTGCTTTCCTTTTTAACATAACACTTAATTTTAAGTTCCCCAAACACAGTGCTTTTAGCTTATCCCATGGATTACTACCCCTGAACAGCTTCTTGGATGTGCTCTGCTGAAAAATGGTAATGAGCCTCTGGGTTGATTTTTCTTGGAATATAAATTTGACATAATTTGTTCTGCGGAAAATTATCTTTCCTATGGAATGATAAATAAACGAGCTATTAAGTATGGAGCAGAAGCCATAACACTTGAACTTAAAAAAGCAAAAGTAGAAAATGACATCTGAGCCAAAAAGAGCATTAGAGAATTGGATAGCTGCTGCTTTTAGAGGATTAAGAATATGACTTTGTTCACTGGATGGATGATCTCAGGAGCCTGTAGGGTGATGTGTGAAAAGGAGCAAACTTTTTAGGTTGTCTTTTGAGCTGTGGTCACCATTTTTATTTTAATTTTTTCAATGGAGAAACTGTGGAGCAGAGCAGCTGTTCTCCTCTACTGGGCTCAAGGCTGGATCGATGGCAGCATAATATTCAGGTTGTTACTGAATAGCACAATGCCATTGATGCAGCAAGATGGAAAATACCATGGATTTGCAGTTGGAACCCGAAGAGCAATATTAACTTTTTAATTCCTTTTTGAAATGTAAAGAGTTGCAACAGTAGGCTTCCCTTAGTGGTTTGGCAGGTGGTTATAAGAGTTTAGTTTCTGGCACTGCAAACCTATTTCCATGCTATTTGGGGGGGCTTTCATATCTCATTTGTGACTTACTGTGGTGCTTCAGCAAAGGGTGTATTTTAGGTCTGAAACATCAGACCAGGCCGATGATGTCAGACCAGGGCTTGGTAATAACTCTTACCCCAGTGCCTGACAGTGATATTTCAATAATGACCATTCTCCTGGAGCAATGGGGATTGATCCCAGTTGATGATGATGATGAATAGTTCTACATGCAATTGGAACTACCTGTAGAACAGCTCCTGTCTAGTATGTATCAAATGGCTCAAAGCCTGGGTCTAGTTTTTCCAGATTACACGAGGATGCAATTAATAAATTGTCCCTTTTAATCCTCTTGCTTAAGCCTGAAATGGAAAAAAAAAAACCCTACTAAAATTGGTCAAGTCTTAGACAAGTTTTAAAACTTAGAACAGAGGCTGTGGATTATGTCTTCAACAGAAGACATTCATCTCCTTAAAGTGACAACTTCTGAAGTCCTCAACATATGCGTGTTATCTGCGTGAGTCAGCTGAGTTGTCTTGTTGAAGAAATGATTGAAGATCATCATGAGATTTTTGGGTTCATGAATTTGAATAGCAAAGCATCCACCAATTCTCAAACTTCCTTATGACAAGAAAACACTTGCCTGGTTTGAAGTGTGGTATCAGAGCTGAACTCCTGGAGTGTTTACCTGGGTCATGACCCCAGGCCCTCTGTGTGTCTTTTCCAGGGAGTCAGGTGTTTTTGGACAGAATGAATATTGTCACTTGGAAAGCCATTGTATCCATGGATTTAGTAATTAGGAGTGAGCTGAGGGTTAATGGCAAAATGAAACTTTGATTAGTATAGCTTCCTACAGAGGTTGAGGTTTTTCTGGTTTTTGGGTGGAGCTGAAAACTCCACCCTGAAATAATTTTAAAACATTTGTAGAAGAAACGCAACAAAATGAGGAGTTTTAACACACTGTGTGCCCCTGGTTGGCCAGTTGCCAATGTAAGGAAAAAAAAAGGAACAAAGCAGAACATACTGGGTTTGTGGACATACACCATCCATATGGGCTATAAAAGCCCAGTGGTTCATACTCAAATTGTGCTGTGTTACTGAACAAAGTTTTGAGTTCCGTTCTTGTAAGATTTCACAGGGGAAGCTTTGCTAAGCTCTGCCACGGTGTTTGACTTTGAAATGCTGTGCATAGGAATTCCTGTGTTTAAAATGGATCACCTAAATAGACTGGGGCATCTCTGAAGTTCTGTATGCAGTGCAGGTGATGTGTCAAATCATTTTCCGTGCACTTCAGCAAACCTGGCATTAAAACTGGAGTCACACTTAAGAAGTTCTGTTTATTCTTGGAGTTCACTTTGTCCTGGTACAAATTACTGCAAGGACACTCTAAACCTTAAGTCTTCTGCTTTATTGAAATAATATAAGTGTAAAGCCATTTTGTACATCTAAAATATGCCCTGTCAAGATTGATAAAGGTGTATTTTTCCCATGTACCACACAAGAAGGATGCTCACTGATCTGTGCTTCTCTGGCCTGTTAGCAGTGTTTGTGGTTTAAAATCATGAATCTGAATTCAGAAATACTTGTTGCTACCTCTGTGATATCTGGCATAGCTGAAAATAAATCCCTACCTCTTCTGCAGGTATTAAAAAATACGTTGTTGGCCTAATTATCAAGACCTCATCTGACCCAACGTGTGTAGAAGTAAGTGAAGAATTCTCAGGGGAGGTTGAGGGAGGAGAATGTTACACAAAACCTGACTCTTCTCTTCTCTTTTCCAGAAAGAGAAAGTGTATATTGGGAAACTGAATATGATTCTTGTTCAGGTAAGCCAGAGTTCATAACATTTTAAACCTTTTTATACAGTCTGTGCCTTTGCTGTGTGTTTCATGTGTGGCTGCTTCTCTTTGCAGATCCTGAAACAGGAGTGGCCGAAGCACTGGCCGACGTTTATCAGCGATATTGTGGGAGCGAGCAGGACCAGTGAGAGCCTCTGCCAGAACAACATGGTGATCCTGAAACTGCTGAGTGAAGAAGTGTTTGATTTTTCCAGTGGCCAGATTACTCAAGTAAAAGCTAAGCATTTGAAAGACAGGCAAGTATATCTGTTTAAATCTTAATGAACAGAAGTAGATTTTGTGCTTGCTGCTAAATAGTTGCTCTCACTTAGAGCCTTTGTATGAACACCTACAGCTGTGTAATTCTATTTCTGAGCCCAAGAGGGTTACTGATTTTTCTTTGAAGCTGTACTCCTAGTGGATCCCTAACTTCATTTTATACACACAGGGATTTGTACCTTGCTGCAAGTAGCATCTGTTGACTGATGGTTCCTATGCACACAGCATTCACCACTGACTGATTGTCTTTCCTTCTTTCCTTAGAATTTGCAAGCTCAGGCTTCAAGTTACTTCAATTATGCATTATTACCATGAAAATGAGGATAAGCCAGGTGGCTTTTGAATGCCTCCATGGCGTAGGTCTTAAGGACCTGTCCTGTGTGCATAGATATTTTAATTTATAAAATCTGGAAATGCTTAGTTTTTTTTTTTTTTTTTTTTTTTTTTTTACAGCATGTGCAATGAATTCTCTCAGATATTTCAGCTGTGTCAGTTTGTGATGGTAAGTCGTATTTCTTCAATGATGTTTTCAAAATTCCCCACTTTGTGCCTAGCAGCATCACAAATGTCATAAACTCTAAATGCTCATTTACAGGAAAACTCCCAAAACGCTCCCTTAGTCCATGCAACTTTGGAAACTTTGCTACGATTTCTGAACTGGATTCCTCTGGGATATATATTTGAGACCAAGTTAATCAGCACACTAATATACAAGGTAATCTTGCAAAAAAATGATAGCTCTTAAATTTAAATACAAATTGCAGAAAAGCTGTGCAACACTGCTGTAATGCTCTATTTTTTTTTTTCTTCCCTCAATAGTTCTTAAATGTTCCCATGTTTCGAAATGTCTCTTTGAAGTGCCTCACAGAGATTGCAGGTGTCAGTGTAAGCCAGTATGAAGAACAGTTTGTAACACTTTTTACATTGACCATGATGCAGTTAAAACAGGTAAATGTTTTTTAGAAATCTCCCTTTGAATTTCATATCACAAAATCCATTTCTGTAGAAAGTTGACTTGACAGGTTTATGTGTGTTATAGAGCCCTTGACAGGAAAACTATTGTTCTTTGGTGGTATTTGTAGCTTGATCAGAAGATGTCAAGTGTGTTTTTCTGAACTTGATTGCAGCTGTATTTCTGCTCTATTGATTTGATTAATTTTAGAGATTTTTTGAGCACTTGGGCTGTCGTGTGGGGAAATGTGAACTATGTGTCTCAAGACCTAAACTGATCTAACCTTCTGCAAGTTTTTGGAACAGATAGAAACATTTCTCATTAAAAGCCATACATCAAATTTATAGAATCCCTCTGAGCAGTTCAGATTCAGGTACACGAGTCCTTTTCTCAGTGTGGGATGGGTCATGGGGTTTTTTCAAGTCTTTGCCTCTCTTGGCAATGTTGGTCCTTCTTGAAGGTTTACCATAAAAAAGGAACAGCAATATACTTGTTAATACAAAGTAGTTGTTCTGTATAAAAAGGGAAATTCTTGATTTATTTTTGTTAGATGCTTCCTTTAAATACCAATATCCGACTTGCGTACTCAAATGGAAAAGATGATGAACAGAACTTCATTCAGAATCTGAGTTTGTTCCTCTGCACGTTCCTCAAGGAGCATGGTCTACTTATAGAAAAAAGGTTAAATCTGAGGGAAACACTAATGGAGGTAAGTAGCTTGGTTTGTCTTGTTTAGAAATGTAGCAGGTGTGTTCTCATGTTCAAAGGATGTGATATTAATGGACATTTTAGATCATTGTGCTTCGAGTGGGTAAGAAAAAAAAAGTCACAAATACGAAAGCCCCTCAAAAGGTTTGTTTCCTAGTATGCTTTAATACCTTTCTGTTTTCAGTGATCCTTTATGAGGGCAATGTCTGAAAACTTAACTCTGTCTCACCCTCTCCTTACTTGTTCCTTGATGGTAGTGTCAAACAAATAGCGTTTCAGAGTAAATGAACATATTCTTTTTCCATGGGTTTACATGTTTTTGTTTAACTCTCACATGAAAATGTTGCTGTGACTTCATCAGTTTTATGTTTTCACTCAGCATCCAGAGCTGCTCTCTGGGGTCCAGCACATGCTGTAGCCAGTTCCTCCTTCCCAATGTAGCTGCTTGCCTAGTTTGGCATTTCCCAACTGAAAAACTTTAAATAGTCCCCAAGGATGAGACTTGCTATGTAATAAAGACTGTGTGTGTCAGTGGCAGAGCCCTACCAAGTGACTGTGACAATAGAACCACTGGGGTAGTGGCAAATATTGGAGATTCGGATAAGAATGAAGGGTTGGAAAGGCTGAAGCACTGAGGATACTGCTTCATGCTGTAGTGGGGGTAGATCACAAGATTAGGGTTTTCAGTAGTGTTGTTTCAATTGTGAATAACAGTTTTGCTGTGATTGAATGGTTCTATGGTGACTTTTGCTACTGCTCCACTCCAAGGGAATGGAATTTGTTCCATATCCCCTTGAAGAGCCATTTTCTGTGTGCAGAATCAAGCCCTGTGAAGGTTTGGAGGTTGTAGATTGAGAATTGCCCTGAGACTGGGGGAGAAAAACACCCCCTCAATTGTTAACCCTAGAGACCGGGTATATTGGGAGGGGGAAGTACATTTTGTAGGTTGATTAGCTGAAATCCAGTGTGCCCATCTGAATTCCAGTCTGTGTTCTCAATATCTTCTGGAGGTAGCCTTCTACCACAAAAAAAAAAAAAAAAGGCAGATTAATAAAGTCAGCTGCAAATATCAAATTGTAGCTCATTTAGGAGATAAAAAAGTGATACTTCTCTGAGTCTATTTTTCAATACAGCAGCTGGTAACATTTCCAGATAATTCCTGAATTTGCAAGTAGTAAGCTTTCAAAGTAACTGGGAGTCTGGGGGACACAGCTCAAGGATCAAGTTTCTGCTTACGCTGAGGCTGTACTAGGAAGACCTGTGTAAAACAGTTGTTTACAAAACTGGGTTCTGAAGACTTTCAGTCTTGTATAGAATGGTGAAATGTTTAACAAGCTTCTTACATCTGCCTAAAATGGCTGCAAATTTAACTTCTGTAAGCTGTGGTGTAATAGAACATAAGTACAGGTTTACTTTAAAAATTTGTCTGTGACCTGGTAATTCCTGCACTTCGGATGTAGCAGCTCTCCTGAAATTGTTCCATGGATTCAGCTGGATCTCTGTAGACTAGCAGAGGAATCTACATCAATTATTTTAAATCAAATTACCAAGAGAAATTGGTGTGAAATGATGAATGTATGGTTGTCCTGAGTCCCTCTTTTGATGCTGTAGGTAGAGATGCTGAATCAAGTCTTTACCTTTCAAAATGCTCGAGTTGTTGGAGTGCCTAAGCTATGAAAATATCTTCAGATTTAATCATTTCATTCTGTTTGTTCACTAATGGGCAATTGCTTTGATATCTTTCACCAGGGACTGCATAATAAGCTTAGGCAAAAAAGGTTTGTCTGTGCAGTTCTAATTTCTCTGTTTGATATCTGAGCTTGTCAGAATTGCATTAGTGGCTTTCCCTGCTTGGCCTGCTCTGGTTGTCCTGTCAGGAAAGAATTTGAAAGTGTTCTTGTAGATAACTTCTCTGAAAGCAAAGGAGCAGTATTCCAGGGTCAAAGGATCCAGAACAAAGTAGCAGCAATAGTCTTGAGAATAGCAATCACTGGCACCAGCTGGTGAGGCTTTCTTAAGGTTCTGAAAATGCCTTGCAGAAGCTCCAGAGACTGTGGGTTTGATAATTTACAAACAGGCTGGTTTGGTGATGGCGTTTCTAAGATGTCTTTAGGCTATTTCAGATATAAGAATACAAACAGACTTTGAAAATAACAATAAGTGACAGGAGTCCTTGGTTTTGATTTGCTCTGCCAGTCACAACTCTGACCTGCAAGTAATGTCATTGCAGTGTTAATGCCTCTTGTTCCAAACTCTCAGATTAAGTTGGCATTTTGTCAGGATTTGGATAACTGATCTTGAAACAATGTGGTTTGATCTGCAGATACACTCACTAATTGGGTGTTTAAACCACTCTCTTCCAGGCTCTTCATTACATGTTGTTGGTATCAGAAGTTGAAGAAACTGAAATTTTCAAGATTTGTCTGGAGTATTGGAACCATTTAGCTGCTGAGCTCTACAGGGAAAGTCCATTTTCAACGTCAGCTTCTCCACTGCTTTCGGGGAGTCAACACTTCGACGTTCCTCCAAGGAGACAGCTTTATTTGCCTGTTTTGTCCAAGGTAATCCATGTTCAAGGGAAGACACTGTGAAGATTGAGATTCTTTTTGTCAATTTGAGATTTTGCTTCATGTAAGGAGTGACATAAGAAAGTTTACCTTAGAGTTGATTCAACTCTAGTTAGATAATCAATGTGAAAATACTTCAGGATGACACCAGTATATAATAAGGTCATTAATTTGAAATTTCAGCTGTATTAAGATACTTAATTTTAATATAAATCTGTGTTTCTCTAAGCAGAAAGGCTGGAGTTTTAGAGTTGGAGGAAAACCTGTGTGTTTGGGAAAAGTGGTCCTTAAAAAACCCTTAATATGACAGAAGTATTTTGAAGTGTGGAAAGTGTAAATACTACATAGCTTGGGGTTTTTTTAAGTAGTGAGCTTGTTCATTGGAGGGAGAGAAGTCAGCAGGCTCTATCCTTAATGGCTCGTTAGTTGGCATTTCTGTATAGCTGGTTATAACCTTTCTGTGGTTGAGGCTGCCTGAGCAGAGTGCTCTGGAGGCACTTGTGCAGCTTGGGAGAGTGTTGGTGGTGCAGTTTGATGGAGTTTTAACTTCCCCCAGGTTCGATTGCTCATGGTCAGCCGCATGGCCAAGCCTGAAGAAGTCCTGGTTGTGGAAAATGATCAAGGGGAGGTAGTTCGGGAATTCATGAAGGATACGGATTCCATAAACTTGTATAAAAATATGAGAGAAACGTTGGGTAAGTGAACTGGCTGCAGTTTGTGTGCTGTGGGTCTGTGCAGCTGCATCAGTGTTACAGTATGTTATCTCAGGATCTGAATTACTGTGTGGGTGAAATGGTTATCAGCAAGGAGTACTACACAGACTGGAAAGGGAGGAGGTAGTGGCTGCTCTGAAGTTTCCTGTTTGAGGCATGTGGTGTTTTAAAACCTGATGGAGTGTAGTAATACACTACTTAATTTTTGTCCTTAGGTATTGCCATGATAATGACTTTTTTGAGGCAGAAAAAAAAATTGAGAGTCCTAATTGTAACTTGCGGGAGCAAAGGGACTAGAGTTGTCAGATATTCAGGACATTAGACCTTCAATATTAAATTTATTTAATATTGAACTGAGCGTTCAGCAGCAGGTTGATGCACTAGGAACAACGTGTGTGTTGGAAAGCTTGTGAGATGCAAGGTGTATATGGATGTAGTGGGTATTTTTATTCTCACCTTTCTGCTTGGGGTGTAGGTATAGCCAGTGTTAAATTGACTGTTTGAGTACATTTGCGTGTGGAATGTGAAAGGCATTTTTGTTTTGTGAAACAATTACTGTATGTCCTGAGCCACAGTTGTATTACCAGACACAAGATTATTTATATGAAAATGCAGGTCAGGTTTTTATTGTTTATGTTAAATTTCCTACAAGGTCCACTTGGAGAAAAAGAAAAGGGGGAGAATGTGGTGGAAGCTGTATTCTGTGGTACTGTAAAAATCTATTTCTGAACCTGGCTGTAAATTGCTCTTGACTTGCTGGGATTTAGAGTTTTATATTGGAGACACTAATCCTATTAGGGGCTGATGCAAGTGACTGAGTTGTGATACCTGAAGCTTCCAACTAGACCTGTCCCAGGAACACCAGCTCCACTTTAATTGTGGCTTATTGCAACCAGCAAATGTGGTGACACTAAAATACAGAGCTGAAGAAAATGCATGGCTTACACACTGTATAATGTCTCCCACAGGCAGCCAATCCCATATTCCCTGCAGGCCATCAATACAGATGCCTTTTGATAATAATTTGCCTTGGTATCACGTGGGACATGCATTGATTTAGACTTCACATCACCTACATGAGATGTTTTTCTGAGATCCCCTAGAACTTAAGTTCCAAATAAAATCTATTGTCCATCTTTTAAATAATTTGATCAAATTTCTGCCTCGATTATTACTTCATGCTGTCATGACTTCAGGAAGGAAACATTACACTTTTACCTTGGAGCTTCAGTGGGTTTTTCTGTGACTGCTTATAGAGTGGAGACCCAGGCTGCTGCTTTAAAACATTCCACATTGATGTCTTTCAGTTTATCTCACACATCTGGATTATGCAGACACGGAACGAATTATGACTGAAAAGCTTCACAATCAAGTCAATGGAACTGAGTGGTCGTGGAAGAATCTGAACACCCTGTGCTGGGCTATCGGCTCCATCAGCGGTGCCATGCACGAAGAAGATGAAAAGAGGTTCCTGGTTACAGTAATTAAGGTATGGTGGGGCAGAACTAACAGCTCAGTCACACTTCAGTTTGTGCTGAAGAAACCAAGTTTGCAGGAACACTGCTCTGTGATCTTGGGAAGCTATCTTGGTGGATAAGAATAAATGAATGGGAAATGTTACATCCTGAATTTAGGGGGGTGATGAATAAGTTAGTGATGAAGAATGCATTAATCCAAGTAGCCTTTTAATCAGATAAAATTTAATTTATGATGAAACGTATTCTTTGGGGATACAGAAGAGATGGAAAGGGATTGCTTATGAGATACAGCAGAGTGGCAAAGTAGCCCATGACTGTAACTAGCCTAACACTTTGCACTTTTGCTATATCTGTATATACTCAAACTCCAAGATTAGTTAGTATGTGGATAATATTTTTACAAGAGTAACAGACTTTACAAGTTCATACAAAGATTCTTACAGAATATTTAGTTTTAAGTCATACAATTAGTTTTATTTCTTCTATTTGATTTGGAGTCTGTATTTTTATCTATCAGCTACTCGGACAGTATTGAGTACTGTAAGGCTTGTTGAACTCCCCCTGCAGGAATCATTAGTTATAATTTAAGATGGAGATTCCTCAGTTTAAAACAGAGTGATCTGTGTTTGGCTGAAACTTAAAGGATTGCATTGCCTCAATCTTAATGCACTTGTTTGGGTTTTTATTTCCTTATTTGGATTTTGAGCTTGATTGTGGCAACCATCTTTAGTATAGCTGCTTTATAGGATGTTATGCTTGTAATGCTTTTAATGAAACTAGACAAACTTCAAGAGGAAACTAAGATTCTGTTGTGTTGTAGGATCTCCTGGGACTCTGTGAACAAAAGCGAGGAAAGGACAACAAAGCCATTATTGCATCAAATATAATGTATATAGTAGGTCAATACCCACGCTTTTTGAGAGCTCACTGGAAATTTTTGAAGACCGTGGTCAACAAGCTGTTTGAATTTATGCATGGTAATTATCTCCTTTTTTTCTAATTTGCTGGTGTAATTATTAAAAAAAAAAAAAAGATGCCTAAACATGGAGAGGGAAAATACAAAGCAGTAACTTGCCTTGATTTCATTTAGAAACCCACGATGGTGTCCAGGACATGGCTTGTGATACCTTCATAAAAATAGCACAAAAATGCCGCCGACACTTTGTCCAGGTTCAAGTAGGAGAGGTCATGCCATTTATTGATGAAATCCTGAACAATATTAACACAATCATCTGTGACCTTCAGCCACAACAGGTAGGTTCCGTTTGGGGTTGTGGATAATTCCTAAAGATTACTGCACAGTTCCTTCCAGTTGAAATGTTAGGGGCGTTTTGCAAGGGTTGCATTGTATTATTTAGTTTTTATTAGGGAGAGTTTTTATCAGGGTATGAATACCATAATCAAGTTGTGTTGCTGAGATGTGAGTTGAAATGTTTGGAAGGTGAATGAAAGTGCATTTAGTTGGAATTTTGATTTCCGGAATGTCTTGCAGAAGACACTGCGTGTAACTTAGTGATTTTGCTTTTGGAAAGAGCAATATCCTACTATAACAGTATTTTACCTATAGCTCTTATATTTGGGAAGGAGTGAGTGAGGAACAGTCCAAAGAGGGAAAAGCCAAAATCCAGTCCTTTACAAAAAAGGAAGGAGAAATCTGTCTGGGAAGGTCATGGCTTATGAAATGAAAGTGGTGTTCACCTGCACCAGTGTACTGACTCTTCAGGTCTGGCACCTGGAAAAAGATACTTCCAGAATTTATGGAGCCATTGCACAGTTCAAACATGTCTGGTAAAGTTTGAGTTTTTCCTTAGTTCTTTTTAACCTCGATGTTTGTGGTGTTGCTGTTCCCATCAGGTGCACACATTTTATGAAGCAGTTGGATATATGATTGGGGCACAGACAGACCAGACTGTGCAGGAGCATCTGATAGAAAAGTATATGTTGCTGCCCAACCAGGTGTGGGACAGCATCATTCAGCAGGCTACAAAGGTGAGCTCTTCCATTTTACTGTGTCCTATGTTCAGGTCAAAAGACCTGATAAATGTTTGTAATTTTCATACTAAGTGCATAGAGTTGGGCTTGACTTCATTATATGATGGATAAGACAGAGATTGATGTGAAAATGAAGGTGTTTTGAGAGAGTAGACTTAAATGACAAAATAAATACTTGTTTAAATCTGATTTAAAGTACAGTGTGTTACTGTACAGAATCAATTTCAGTAGTTTTTCTAATGCCTCCTTTTCACTTAGCTCTTGGGTAACAGGAAAGTTAAAATGCTAAATGTACTGTTCACTGTTCTTCCTTTCTTTTCCTACCATTCTCTTAAAGTACATATTTTCTTACTTTATCTTCTATTTCTTTCAGTCTTTTGAAAATAGTTTTATTTCTGCATTAAACAACAACAGTCTTGCACTTCACAAGAGACAATCCATTTGCAGTTAATCTAATTAAGAGCCTGAAACATGAGCAAGCTTGAAGTTACTTTTCCTACCCCTGACTTCTCCCAAGAACATACTGCATTTCTTTTGCACCCCTTCTTCTTTCAACTTCTTAATCGCCTTAGTTTTTCTTCTTTCTCTAACTAGAGTAATGCTTGTACACTGCAGCAAAAATAATTCTGCAGAAAAACAGAATGAAATGAAGTTTTATCCTGACTCAGTTGGAGGTAGTGGCAAATGCCATGAAATGAACTGCAGGATCTCTATGAAATAAAGTCCATAAATTTGAGTGATCTGTTCTTTAAGGCAGTGTATAAAATAAATTGTTTAAACTTAGGCTTTTGTATTGAAAGCCAAAGGGTGGTTGCATTCACTAATGAAGATGAACTCTAATGTTTTTCACAGAATGTTGATATTCTAAAGGATCCTGAAACAGTTAAGCAGCTTGGTAGCATTCTGAAAACCAATGTACGAGCATGTAAAGCAGTTGGCCACCCTTTTGTGATTCAGCTTGGAAGAATTTATTTAGATATGCTGAATGTGTACAAGTGCCTAAGTGAAAATATTTCTGCAGCTATTCAGGCTAATGGTAAGAAATTCCATGTTCTTCCTGAAAATGGGGTTTAGTGGTGCCTGCCATTAGGTTTCAGAGTACATCCCAGTTTGGTTAATTTTGCTGTTTGGGAGAGTGGAGAAGGACTGAAAGTGCTTACTTAAATCTTTCTTTGTTCAAATAAAGAACTCCTGGCTTTAGAGAGAGGAAGAAACCTCTATAAATGAGCAAATTTAGGAGAATGCAGAATACCAGGGATACTTACTTAAGAGTTAATAAGCATCTTGCTGAAATGCAGTGTAGCCTGTGTTCTTTTAGCTTACTCTGGGTTTAGGTATTAAAGAACTGTCTGTAAATAGGATCTCATTCATTCCTTCAGAAGATGTCAGCAGGGTTTGGGGATGAGACTGTCCTGCTACAAGGCTGTCTTGCAGAAATATAATGACAGAAGATGCCTGAAAGTCATGGTAAACCAGGCTTGCAGTCACAGAAAAAATTCTCAATTACCTCCCTTACTTTTACCAGCTAACTTGGGACCTGTGGCATCTCAGTAGAATGTTCGTCTGTGGTAGTTCATTACAAGATGGAATGAGTCAGTTCCTGAACTCTGTGCTGTGCCTAATTTTCTGGCCAGTGTACAAGATGTACCTGGAAATTGGAATGTTAAATGCAGCTTGCTAACTGTGCAGCTGGTTTACCTTGAAAGTAGCTTCTCGGAATTCAGAATAAAACTGGCAGAGAAATCAATAACTTTTCATTCAGCTGATCTAATGGCCAGAATTCATCATTGCCAGGCACAGTGAAGTTGAGGAAGCAGTTGCTGGGGCTGTGGGCCTGGTGAACTCCTCGAGCAGCAACTGCTGTGATTGCAGTTGCCTCAGAGAATGTTTTTACAACTCGCAAGGATTAAAGACAAAGGAAGTCTTTAAAAGTCTTTGTCATTCAGATAGAAAAATCAAGTATTCTCTGTTTTGTTAATAACAAGTTGATTTGCTGGGTTTTTTTGGGGGGGGAATTGGGTGGGGGGGTTGTTTGTTACTTTGGTTGGGTTTGGGGTTTTTTTTTGACACCTCACGCAATTAATTGAAGCTTTAAAAATTTCTAGGTGAAATGGTAACAAAGCAGCCCTTAATTAGAAGCATGAGGACTGTAAAAAGGGAAACTTTAAAATTAATTTCTGGCTGGGTGAGCAGGTCCAATGATCCGCAGATGGTAAGTGGATGCATTTTATACAAATAACTCCTAAGACAGAATTGGGAAGAACTCTGCTTTGTGTTCAGTTGTTGGCCTCAGGAACTTGCTTCAGGTGTGTAAAATGTAATGGAGGAAGTGGAATTATAAGAGGTAAGCCTCAGTAATGTTTGAGATGTAGTTAATTTTAGCTGGGAGTAATCTTAAAGGGAGTCAAGGAGATTTAAGATGGAGACAGAGGATGGGAACTTCAACTTCCTTAGGCAAAGTGTCACCTGTAACTGAAGGAGGAACTTGGCTACAAACTGTGCTGGAGACTGCTCAGTTGCTGCACTGCTATAACCTGGCTTACTCTTCCAATCAGGTAGCTGAAAACTTTGTTCCTCCGTTGTTGGATGCAGTTCTCATCGACTACCAGCGGAATGTCCCGGCCGCTCGGGAGCCCGAGGTGCTCAGTACCATGGCTATCATTGTCAACAAGCTGGGGGGACACATCACTGCTGAAATACCTCAGATCTTTGATGCTGTTTTTGAGTGCACATTAAACATGATCAACAAGGTATTTATATTGAAAACTTGAGATAAGACATTTCCCTCTGAACGTTGTTGCAACGTATGGGATCTTGTGATTCAAGTTTTTTTCCCAGTCCCGGAGTGCATTTGTGGCACTCGACAGAATTTCTGCTCAAACAAGCAGAAATTACTTGTTTTCTACTTCAGCTGTCTAGTTAGATGCCTTAAATTGATGTAAATTAGCTCTTGATTTGAGCTGTTAGTAATCTTTCTGGGGCTGCGGAGCACTGCAGTTCTGCAAGCAGAACCCAAATGTCAGTGTAGGACAAACTGCTACAATTGATAAATATTTAAAGTGTAGGAATACCACTACTGCTCAGTTGAGTATTTCCTCACTAAGTATGCAGTATGTACTTGCTCTGTTTCATGGAAGACGCTATGATGGAACTTATGGAGACTTGGCTTTTTTCCCCTTTCCCTTCTAGGACTTTGAAGAATATCCTGAACATAGAACAAACTTCTTCTTGCTACTCCAAGCTGTAAATTCTCACTGCTTCCCAGCCTTCTTGGCCATTCCACCCGCACAGTTCAAACTTGTCCTGGATTCTATTATTTGGGCTTTCAAACACACAATGAGAAATGTTGCAGATACAGGTAAATGGAAGTGTTTAATACAGATGAAAGATGTAGAATGCTCTTCTTTTTCTTCCTTTTCTTTCATCAAACTTAGAATATTGTTCACATGACTCTGCAGTTGCACAAGGATAGACTTCCTCTGTCTCAGCTTCAAGGTGTCAGCTAGGGATCCATGGATGGATACAATGTTTGATTGTTGTAGCTGGAAGAAAGCACTATTACAGTTTCTCATTGCTTTCTTTGCCATGTGAGCATTGGCACTCTTCTGAAATGGCTGAACAGATGTAGCAGCTTAAAATGGTGTCACAAAAATTCGTGAAACCAGTGATGCCTTTAGCCATTTAGGGACGGGGAGAAAGGATGTTTTTCTGTTGCATTTCACCAAGTAAAGTAATTAAAGTTTCCACTTAAATCTAAACATTAAAGTATCTCTCCTTGTTTAAATAGCCAACACTTGTCTGGATGGAGGGTTTTGATCATCAAGTGGTGTGATTGGCTCTGGGTGCTAATGATATGCTAATGATAGTATAATGAAGCTGGAGGGGCGTGTCGTGTCTGGGAGGCAGTGCCTCACAAAGCCATCACGTGTGCCATGCTGGGACATCCTGCTGCCCATCAGGCTTTCTTGGGCTATTCCAGTTGTTTTGGAAAAGGCCAGAATCTCCCAGCTGTTGGGATATTGTTCTCTTGGTCACTTTTTTACTGCCTGTTTTGCAGGACTTCAGATCCTTTATACCCTCCTCCAGAACGTTGCACAGGAGGAGACGGCTGCCCAGAGTTTCTACCAGACGTATTTCTGCGATATCCTCCAGCACATCTTCTCCGTGGTCACGGACACCTCGCACACTGCAGGTGAGAACGTGTCTGTGTGTGAGGCAGGTGGTGCAAACCATCTCTCTGAACATCAGAATAATGGAACACATCCTCTTCTGAATAACAACTGCGTGTGTGTCTGGCTTTGATCTGTGCAGGTTTGACAATGCATGCGTCAATCCTTGCGTACATGTTCAACTTGGTAGAAGAGGGAAAAATAAGTACTCCTTTAAACCCTGGAAATCCAGTGAACAACCAAATGTTTATTCAGGAGTACGTGGCTAATCTCCTCAAATCTGCATTTCCTCACCTGCAAGAGTAAGTTGGCCATGATTCATTAATGCTTCTCAGTGGGTTCTTGCTTCTTGGAATTCTAACTGATGTGTTTGCTGTTAGTGCCCAGGTTAAGCTGTTCGTAACAGGACTCTTCAGTTTAAACCAGGATATTCCTGCCTTCAAGGAACACCTAAGGGATTTCCTGGTCCAAATCAAGGTATGTTGGGCATGCTTTTCTCGTGAAATTAAAACAAATTTTCAGCAGGGTTTTGTTGGAAAAGTTTTGGGCAGTGTGGAGTCACTGTTTGAGAAATAGAAGTTATTTTCCATCTTTTTAAAATACAGTGAGAACTCTGTCCAACAGTGTGTGCGACTGAGTCATGGAACCTGTTTCACTGGGATTTAATTTCATTAATTGGGTTTGAATGTCATTGCTTTTGTTTTACATTGTGCATGCAATCTGCGTGTCTTAGGACAACTGCAAAATTAAATCTAATGGGAAATAAGTTGGGTTTTAACCAGATTTTTTACATTCTGCTTGGAATTGTGACCACTTTTGAAGTTTACTACACTAATGCTATGCCTTGTAGTTTTTCTAAGGATGCTGGAATAAGATTGTAGGAAATACTTTGTTGATTACTTTTGAGACTGCAGTTGTCAGGTATTTCAGAATTGTAATGATTCTGCTTTAATGGTAATACACGCCAACTGCTGGGTTTGGCCTTGCATTCTGTAACACACAGTGAACATCTTTAAATACTACTTTCTATTAATTGTGACCTTAAGAACAGAAAACCATGTGAGTAGCCTGTCAGGGAACAGGAAGGGAAGATGTTTCCTGTATAATTTTGGAAGCTATTACTCTGCTTCAAGCACTAGACAATAAACTGATGTTTTTGTGTGAATTATCCCAGGAATTTGCAGGTGAAGACACATCAGACTTATTCTTGGAGGAGAGAGAAACAGCCCTTCGGCAGGCTCAAGAGGAGAAGCATAAACTTCAGATGTCTGTACCTGGCATCCTTAATCCACATGAAATTCCTGAGGAGATGTGCGATTAAAAACAAAAATAAAACAAGTTTTGCAGTTTTCTTTCTGTACAGCTACTTTGTTGTGATAGAAGAAAACAGCACTTGGATATTTGTTGACCAAAATGATGCCAATTTGTAAATTAAAATGTCACCTAGTGGCCCTTTTTCTTATGTGTTTTTTGTATAAGAAATTTTCTGTGAAATATCCTTCCATTGTTTAAGCTTTTGTTTGGTCATCTTTATTTAGATTTGCATGAAGTTGAAAATTAAGGCATTTTCAAAGTAATTACTTCATGCCCATTTTGTGGCTAAGGGGAAAATAGGCAAAACGTAACTTGTAAAAGACTATATTGCAAAATAATACAATTTCCTGTAAGAGTATCGATTTTTAATTCGGAGTCATTTTCTTTCTAGTCTGTCCTGCAGTCTAGGAGAAAAGGTAAAGAGCAAAGCAGATTGAATTAATTGTTAAGCAGAGGATTCTAGTGCTGCGTTTGTTCTGATCAGTTAGCAGCTTTCTGGACTGAGTGGTAAGGCTATAGGCTACGTGTATTTGCAAGTTGTATGGCAAGTTTGCAGCAAGATCATGTGCATATCATCCCATTGTAAAGCAACTTCTAAAGAGTATGGGAACACAGTACAGTTAGTTATTTTTACACAGTTCTTTTGTTTTTGTGTGTGTGCTGTCGCTTTGTCGACAACAGCTTTTTGTTTTCCTCAATGAGGAGTGTTGCTCATTTGTGAGCCTTCATTAACTCGAAGTGAAATGGTTAAAATATTTATCCTGTTAGAATAGGCTGCATCTTTTTAACAACTCATAAAATAAAAAAAAAAAAACAACTGGCTTTTGAGATGACTTATACTAATTTACATTGTTTACCATGCTGTAGTGCTTAAAGAACACTACTTAAGAGCAAAATAAACTTGGTTTACATTTATTTTTCTTTCTTTGGCTTATTCTTTTATTGGATGAAAATGCTGTGATCATATTTAAGATTTGTATTTGAAGGCGTAGGAAAAGTTCCTTGAGGTCTAGATAACTGTTGCTTCTGGCTTGCCTCATCTCAAGGACTTTGGTTGTGCTTGAAGTTACCACAAACTAAGTTGGGTTCTATTTGGAAGTACAGTAGCTGTTCTGACTTACCTCCATGGATAACTATTCCATACCACGTTACTATAAAATGCCAGGAATGAGGTACTCTTGCTCTTTCTCTCTCTGGACTCTTTGCAATTTATTTCAAAGAGGTACTGCACTGTATCTTGACTAAACAGTTAATACTAGTCCATGTTAATAACATGTGTAGACAAGATCTATGGTTATTTTTCTACCTGAAGTTTTGTAGTTAAATGATTTTCAGATTTATGAAGCAGTATGAACACTAAGGTTGTGTACAGTCTTGGCTCCCCCATCTCTGTCGTGTCTTGTCTCTGTTCTCTAACAGTCAGTGTTGAGCTCTCCTGAAGCTTCTCCATGGATTTGGTGTGCAGTCTCCGGGTTGTTACTGGGCTGGAGCGTAGCCATTGTCAGAGAGCTGTCACAGGAGCCAGGCAGGCGTGGGGGTGTCGTGTATCTTCTTTGGGTGCTGTAGTTATTAACCTCGTGCTGTGTATTCCTTTGGAGTAGAAGTGCATGAGTTAGCAGTTGTTCCTGTAGGATGTAGCCGTGCCTGGAATGTTTCCGGGCTGGAGGCTCGGCCCCTCTGTGTCTGTGAGTGTCTCCCTGGTTGTTTGGCACGCTCAGCCGCTCACATGGCAAGGGCCTTGGGCAGTGGCACTGACTGGCACTGCTTGGACACCTCCTCAAACCCCCATGGCTGGGACTGCATACAGCCTTCCAAAACTAAATTACTGCCAGAGTTACAAAACCCATTTCTTACTCTCCTTAAAGCTCCCAGTTGCAGCTTTTTCATGTCTTCCCATCAACGTGGAGCTTTGTGCTCCGCCCTCAAGGCAATATTGTCTTCATTGGGCAGTTTAAAGTGCAGCAGTTGAAGTCCTGTTGAAGGACACGTCTGGAAAGGACATGAAATGGCTCGTGAGCAGGCTGAGCCACAGCATTAGAGCTACAGATTACCAAAAGCTGTGCAGGGAAGTAAGAAAAGGTTATTAAAATGGAAATAAATCCCGCCAATAGCGGGATGGCAGCTGACATCCCATGAGTCAGAGCTGAACGCTGAATTGGTTCTGACGTGTGGTGGCATTAACTGCATTCAGAACAGTTCTGAACAAAAATACACATATATGTATTTATGCACCTTCCTTCCTTCCTTCAAGATTGAAGTTAGGCTGAGGCTTATGGTCTGGTTGTTCATTGAAGATTTAAATGTGACCTAAACTCGCAAACAACAAACGCAAAATGTATTTTTATGTTGATTCAGAGAAGAGTTGTTTGGTTGTTTTGATCCTTATGAGTTCTCTAGAGTAACAACATTCTAATCTGAGGTTTTGCTTCCCTTTTAGATCTAAAAAATTACTGTGGTCTTGTCTTGTTCTCTTAAGATAATTGGTGCCTTTCCCTGATCTCTGCAGCTGCTATAAAAATGCAGCTTCTGTGGAGTTCTGGATACCATTAAGGATTTGACTTATGTGTGTGCATATTTCTAGTGCAGTTATCCTGAATGTGAAAAAACAAAAAGACAATGTACATCTAAGAAAGTTCTAGTTCTAATGCACACTCTGTAAATCAAAATATATGGATAAAAAGCATGAACCATCATATAAACATCTCCATAACTTGTAATTATATGTAAACCAATGTTTTGTGCATATTTCTATACAGATTTTACAAAAAAAAAAAAAAAACCCGAAAAACAAAACAGTTCTGTGTACTCCAGGTACATTGATAAATACAAATATTTTGGGGTGTTTTCTGTGTTTACATGCATTGATTGTCAGCTGATGAAGACACCCCAAGTACTTGTTTCAGGCTGCCATGATGTGTTTGCTACTGTAACTGAAGCAGATTATCTTCCAAAGCATTTTAGGCTAGAGTTGGTTTTGGGTTTTTTTTAAACTAGAATAATTTGGTGTGTGTTAATCTGATTGGTTTAAGTGAACTATTTTCCAATAAAGCTAATATTTATGCAAAAAAAAAAAAAGGTTTAGAAATGCTTATCTCTTTAGGAAGCTCTAAGAGTTACTGCTGATAGTTTTTAGCACTGGAAAGGCAATAAAACTTCAGCTTAAAGGGGAAAAATAGAGGAATAGATGCTGAAAATGATGCATTAAAAGGCAGACTGCCTGAGGTGAGGAATTTGCCTTGGTGCTGTGGTAAGGGACCAGACTGTCCCAGAGTCCATTTATCACTAGGTAAATGATAATTACTGATCCTAGACCCTGGGGTGCTGGAAATGTGGCTAAACTTCCTTCCTCCCTTACTTTGGTTTGTCTCCAGGTGCTGTGGAGCTAAAATTGAAATGTTGGAGATGACTCTCTAAAGGCCAGCAGAAAAAGAATAATCCTGTCCACCTGCCCATCAGGAATGCTCCTCTGCACTTCATTCCTCCAGACTGAATTTATTTTTAGGCTTTCAGCTTCAGGGCATCCTCACTTCACTGTCCAAGGCTGTCCCTGTCAGCAGGGTTCCCTTGGGAAAAGGCTCAGCCATTCCCATTGAGGGAGTAATTTTTCAGGGCATTATCCCATCTATAATGCACTTCAACCTAAAAGTCCCAGATTTCACACCTACAAACTTTGTGAGCACTTTTTTTGTGTTTTAAGTCTACAGGGAAAGATGGGATTGAAGAGGAGTATTTTGGAGGCTAAGAGTATGGAAGAAAATGAGACACTCAGATTTTCATTTTTATTTATGCCATGTAAGTAAATGTCACCCAGCACTTTTTCCTGGGTGATCTCTTCCCAGTCTCACATCAATATCTGAGGGTCCTGGTTTTTTGCTTGTGAACACCCTTTAAATCTTAAATCCTTTTCAATAGTCTCAGCTTTTCCTGAGTCCTGAAGTCTGCAGTCCTTTCTGGACCTTGTGATTTCAGCAAAGATTATCAGGAAGTTTGGGCCAATTTAACAACTCGAGTGGGGAGGGGGAATCAAAATTTTCCCTCATGTGTTGGAGAGTAGGCTGCAGTCTGCTTCCTACCCCACTGCTGGTTATTTTAACAGGGACATTACAGGAAAAATTTTCCCAAGGAACGTGGCAAATGTGGGTTTCACCACGAAAAAGTCCAGAAGAGGTTCAAATGTACAACAGATGCTGCCTAGACCACTTGGTAGTTTGGTTCAGTTTCTGGTGGCAGTCTCCCATGCTCAGAAATGCCTTATCTGTACTCACATGATATTTGTGGCCAAATTTTGAGTATTCTGTACCATTTGATGTAAATCAATTTGCATTTGTCTTCTCAGGGTGCTGTGGCACCAAAGTCTAGTTAGACATGAACCCTGTTAAAAAGTTTAGAAAACGAAAAGAGCAATGAAAGTCAAGAGCTGAAACTTAAATGTGGGTAATCCTAGACTGATTCTGTTGCTCCAGGCTTCCAGTGGTTTCCAGCAGCATGCCAGACAGGAGGTCACAGATTTAACTTGATGCCAGTTAAACTACTAGCTCAGTGTTGAGATGTGAATTTTGGAAATTCACGTTCTTACTCTTAATCCAGTCCCAGACTTGGATTAAGAATTTTAGTTTTGCCCCCTTAAGAATTTTAGTCTTGTATTTATCTAAGTTATTCCTCTAGGACTCTGCTGGCACTTTACCAGAGCAAATACTCCCAGATGAGGAGCACTGCAGCTAGGGGAAGGGAAGAGGCCTCCTGGGGTTAAAACAACCTTGCTGGAATGGCACACAGAGAGAATAAAGGTTAAGAGGAAAAAAAAAGCATGCAAGAGCAGGAGGCTGATGATCTCTGTAACCAGGCCACTGACAGGTCTTGTCTTCAGCTTGGAAGCTAACATTTAATTTAATTTAAAAGAATTCAATTTAGTCTCTAGTTAAAAAAAAAAAAAAAAGTAAAAGGAATCAGGCTTTCAGTGTTTTGTTCTGCTCCAAAGCAGGAGTGAGTCAAGGTTACCCATGTTCTTCTGCTGTATTCCTTGAGCTTGGCATGTGACACCTCGCTCCAGAAGGTCCCTTCTCCTGACTCTGGTGTTCACGTGGTGCTGCACTCAGATCAGACAGCTTGGTGGGTCAGGAAAACCATCTTTGAGGGTGTTACAAAAGTTACTGCAGGGCCTGTGTAAGCAAGACAGAGCAGAGAGAAAAGTGCCAATTCAAATCAGACGATGCAGATTGTAGAATGAGGTGTTCTACAAGAACTGAAATAATCTTGGACACACAGAAGGTAAGGCAGCACAACATCAAGTGAAAATTAACATGTAGAGGCACAACATAAAATCCTCTGATCTACCTTTTGATGGATCTCAAGCTTTGAAATAGGTGCTGTAGAAGAGAAAGGTGGTCACTACATTAATTCAGGTAGGAGCAGAACATCTGGACTCCTTTTATTCTTCCATTATGAATTCTCAGGCTAGCTGGAAAAGATGAAGCAACCAAAAAAGGTTTTACAGGGTCCAGTACATCTGTGTCATTTTAATAACTAAACCAGTTAGCTGTTAAATAGTTATTATTACAGAGGTTTAGTGATGTAACCAGTTAGTTTAATAGCTAACTAGCTCATGGTGGTCAGATCTCTATCAATAGAAAATCCAAAGTTTAGAAAAGGCACTGTCAAGAATTAAAACTTCTATAAATTAAATCTAAGGAGAAAGATCAGTAAAAAGTTGCAGGGAGACTTTTACGCTTTTACTCAGAGTTCATCCTCTCTCTTGCATTACTACCCTTTGTTATTCCCATTTGAAATACATTTGCATTAAGATGTTATGTGAATTAAAGTGACAGGGAATCTGTGACTTCTGTAGACTCAAACTGATTTTCTGTATTAGTTGAAATTAGTAAATTTCAGCAGGGAATATTTAGGAATGGCTATCTTTGTTGATAAGCCTAACGTGGAAAGTATTTCAAAACCAAGCAGTGACAAGAACTCTGGGTGAAACATCATTCTTGTACATTCCTGACTTGCACTGTAGTTGTTCCCTACCTGTTGTTTACAGCAAATTGTCTCTTACTTTCAATCAGCAATGGAATTTTTTGTCTTAGTTTAACAAAGTGAAGCCTCGAGGATTGTTTGGAGGTGAACATTCAGTGCCCTGCAATGGGAGGTTACACACACAACCACCACAGCGTTATCAGCCTGGATAAATATGGAATTAAAAAAAAAAAAACAACCCAGAGCTGCATCTCCACAATGCCATCAGATTTATTTCAAGTGGAAGAAATTTGAGACAGCCACTGAGGAATTCAAAACAACTATTTTGTTTTCCCCTCAACTTCCCCCCCCCCCTCCCAATTTGGTGATTCTATTTGACTTCCTATTAAACTACATTGCATCTGCATTGCGGCTATTAATAGATTTGGGTTTTCAATCCTATGTACAGGTCGGTAAACTCCAAGCGTTCAGAGTAACACACGGACTCACCACTGGGTGGTACTACAGAAATAAAAAATAGCGCTTAATACTCGGGCTGTGCCTACTTTGGGAGAGAAAAAAAACCAGCCAGGATCTATCATGTGATCCATATTCCAGTTCCATGTACCTGGGAGAGGGAGCAAGGTTGAGAGATGGGAAAAAAAAACCCCAAAAACCCCCAGATGTTTGCCTGGAAATCTGTCACCTACGGGTTTGAAACCTCGTTCAAAACGTACACCCAAGACAGAGTTAAGTAACTGGTAGTTGAAACAGCATAAATTATGTATTCTCAATTCAAGTTTTTCGTTTATTTTAACCGTGTCTTTTATCCAGAAAAGGCTATTTCCAAACAGTCAGAGATGCCATTACTCACTGTACAGAATAAATCGCGGAGCAAGAAGGGGGAAAAAACCCCAAAAAACCCAAAACAAGCGAACAAAAAAACCGCCCCAAAAAACAGGGCGGAAAACTACGAGGTAAAAATAAATTAGTTATTAGTAGGAAACGCTACCGTGGCCCTCCAAAAGCCCATTTTCGGGGCCCGGGTCGGCGGTGCCCACAGCTGCCTGCGCTCCCCTCATCCGCGCTGGGCGGGAAGGAGATGGCGGCGGCTCTTCCGTCCCGCGCCCCGACGGCGGAAAACGCCAATAAAACACCCCAAAGACCTGGAAACCCGCCTGGAAGCTGGGAGCTTCCTCGCTACAGAGCTCGGCTTAGCGTGCTAAGCGCTCCCTTCAGGCGGGAGGTCCCCGAGGCAGCCCGGCGAGCAGGGCGGCAGTGCGGCTCCAGGCACCGAGGGAAGGGGTGGCCAGGAGAAGCCGCTCCCCTTACGGCTGTCACAGCGGCGGCGTGCGCGCGTTCCTGGCGGAGATTCCCGGCCGCGGGAGGCGGGAAGAGGGCAGGGAGAGGGCAGGGAGAGGCGCTTCCCGCCCTTCCCCGGGCGCGCGCCCAACCGCCGCCGCCGCCATTTTACCCTCCCGCCCCCTTGCCTCCTCCTCCCCGCTCGCCATCCCGCCGCTCGGAACCGCGGTGGGAAGGCGGGGCGAGAGGGAAAAGGGAGGAGGAGGGACTCGGCCACCTTCGCCTCCTCCTGCCTGGTCGGAAACTGCCGAGCGGCGCCCGAGCGCCCTGTTCCCCCCCCCCTCTTCGCTCCCGTCCCCTCCTCCTCCTCCTTCCCCCTCAGCAAAATGGCGGCGCGTGGAGTCCCTGGGAGCCAGTGAGTGACTCGGCTTCTCCTCCTCCTCCTCCTCCTCCTCCTCCTCCTCCTCCTCCTCCTCCTCCCCGCTGCCGCCGCCGCCGCCACAGGCTCATTTGCATTGATCAGCCGCCCCGGATCCCAGACCGGCCCCTGCCTCTTCCCCCCCCCCCCCCCCCTCCCCTCCCCCTTCCTCCCCCCCCCCCCCCCCCCCCCCCCCCCGGTGACCCCCGCCCCGGCCCCCATCAATCATCAATCAGCAGCACCGAGCGGATCAATCAATGGTCGGGAGGAGGCGGCGGCGGCGGCTGCTGCTGTTAATGAACAATGTGTGAGAGCTGCGCCGAGCTGCTGGAGGTGTTAAATGAGAGTAAGTGCGGCCGCCCTCCCCCGCTTCCCTCCCCCCGGGCCGGGACCCCGCGGACCCTCCTCTGCACCGGGTTACAGCCCCGCTTCGCCTCCTTCCTCGCCTCTCCCCGCCCGCCTCGGGCCTCCCGGGCGCGGGGTTCCCTCTCTCCCCTGCCATGGAGGAGCTCCCTCCATGCCCTGCTCGGCGCTTCCTTCCCCCTTCCTTCCCCGCGGCCTGGGGCGGGCCCGCCGCCGCCGTGTCCCCGCTCCATCCCCCCTTCCCCTCGGGATCCGCATCCCCGGCATCTGCGGAGGGGCCTGGCCGGGCTGAGGAGCTGCCCGGGAGCCGCTGCGGGGCAGCCGGGCCTGGGCTGGGTCCTTTTTAACCAGCAGCAGCAAAGGCGGCACGGAGTGATCCTGCTTCCCCCTCCTTGTGCCTGGCCTCGGTACGCGGTGCAGGTGCTTTTCGGGCACAGATTCTGCCGAAGCTGTGAGGGAAGCGGCGCCTGGAGGAGCCTGGCTCGGCTTGGCGAGGTTGGGAAGGTGCTGCCGGGTGTTTGGCTTCGGGGGTGGTCTGTGTCTCCCTCCCGAAGTTTCCTCTTTACCAGTGTTATCGGCAGGGTCGGAGGGGTGATACAGCAGGTGTTCCCCCCGCTGCCGCTGGAATCAGGAGCGTTTGGGGCACCAAATTCCCTCTAGGCCTCGTGTATCTCTTGGAACCTGCGCTCCGTGGCAGCCAAGGTACCTTCCCAGCTTCTCAGGAGCTCTGCCTCACGAACAAAGACTAAAAACCCACCATTTCTGCGGATGCTGAGGAATTGAAACAACTTACCGGCTGAAGTTTGTGATTAGAGGGAAGTTTAACTATCTCAAATCTCAAACATGGCATTTTTCCTGGTTACACTCTGCAAATCCTGTTCCAGCAGAGTGGAGCACAGAATGCTGCCTAGGACAGGGTTTGGGTAGAGTTGTCTTCACTCTTCTGAGGCCCACTTCCATGTACTGCTTGTTCTTCCCTAGGATCCTCCAGGAATTGAATGTTGGCCTCTGTCTTGCTGGGGGAAAAAGGGTATTCAGTGATGGCCAGCATTTAATTTGAGAAGTAAAAATGTAGGTGTAAAAGTAACTTCTAGGAGAGCTCAGAGGCTGGAATAAGTCGGATGATGTCAATATTACACACCAAACGGTTCTCTGAAAAGTAGGTTCAAAGTAAGACTAAATTATCAATTGTATATGATGACAGCTGCTTGTTGGCAGAGAAGACTTCACTTGCTTTGGATGGGTTGATAAGTATTCATTGCTTTAGTTTGATTTGGATTGGTATGATCAAATGGAAAGAGTTGTAACATTAAATTTGATATTTCAAGGAATCCCTGAAATTCCAGTATGAATTGATTTTTACAGGTGTATTTTAGCTAATCAGGATTGATGAAGACAGATATTTCCCTATAGATAAAGCAATTTCTTCAATCACTATAAGAATTCTTTTTTAATGTAGATATATATAACTGGGGTATGGATAATTTAATGGTTCTCCATTATATAAGTAATATCTCTGCTATTAAGTAGAAGGAAATATGTCTTTGAAAGTCAAAATTCATTAGGAAAATTCTTAAGTACTGCTGCTATGTAGTTAATTTTAAAAAATGCTGCTTAAGTGACATTAGGTTTGGCCTTCCCTTCAGAGAAAGAATCCCACTGTAAATCAGCAGGATTGTTTGGTGTGTCTGCGTGTGTGTGTGTTTGGGTACAAAGACATGTGATGGTGCTCCCTTCTCACTGAATGAGACTGAGTTGTGAGGGAGGAATGGTTTCTTTATAACTTCTAGTTGAGCTACTTGTGTTCCTGTTTCCAGTGTAATAACGAAAGGTACGTAAGACAAAAATGATGTCAGGGTTTGGTTTTTAAAACACTGCAGCAGAAATGAAAAGTGGTAGTAAAGAATGAGGTCATGCCCGAAATGTGTGAGCCACAGGCTGCCAGCAGCTTCTTTTGCTGCCCACGGAGCATTTGGGATCAGCTCTGCACCGGAACTACCCAAGCAGGCTTTTCAGAGACATCCAGGAAACAGCATCTCCTTCCTTTTGGAATTTTCATGCTAAACCAAACATTTTTACGTGGCCACGCACTGGCCTTGGTCTTGGTTTGCTCCAGTGTTTACAAAATGTAATTTGGTATCAATTGCATTACAGGTGACTTGGGGAGTGACAGCAGCTCTCAGTGTGGCATTTGGGAAGGAACACGTGGGAAGCTCCTGTTTGCTTCCTAAGAAGTTACCACCTGAGGGCTGACAGAAGGGTGAAACTGAGTAGCTCTGCCATCAAACAGGCATATTTTTATTAGAAGCATATTAGTCCCACTGCAGACTGCTACAGTATTAGCCCACACCCCATAACTGTGCAGAGCTGGGGATTTTGTCCAGCAGTGACCTTTGTGTAGGCCCAGGGTTATGTCCTGGGAAGACTCCAGGTCCTGTGTCCTCGTTTTGTCACAGGCAGTCAATGGGCCTGGCTCTGTGGCACTCAGGGCCTGAGGTGCTGAACTGGATACCTGTGGATTGATAAGCTTATTTTTTTTTTGGCCAAAGGTTTGTTAAGTATGCATCTGTGCATTTAACATACATTGCTGTGCTTAAGCATGAGAAGCAGGCAGTATTCTGTGGGAAAAATCAGCAGTGTTGGGTCTTTTGGTATACATTTCTTTTTCTTCTCTGGCACTATCTTGCTTTTCAGCATTTGATCTGCGTGTTCAACACAGTAAATTCCCTGATCTTGAAGTTACTTCCTGGGAAGTAGTAATTTCAAGTTATGATTTGATCCAGGAACTCAGTAAAATGTAAACTCCCCTACGAAGTGCCCAGACTTCAGAGAAGTTTTTTGCAGCATAAGACAATCTGTTCAATCAGAGCAAACAGTCTTAATTTCTCACTGCAGGTTTCTTAGCATCATTTACATTATCCCAGGCAGGGTTTAATAGGAGTAAAGTCTATAAAGAGTCGGATTTTTCTTTAATTAATCTTCCACAATATAAACATTTTTAGTAGCCTTTAATAGAAGAAAAAAAGGGAAGACACAATGCACTGCTTTTTAAGATAAGGCCACTTCTTTACAAAAAGCTTAAGAACAGATTCTCATGGCATTAATTATAGGGGCTCATTTACATGTGCACAAATTTTACAGGAAAAGTGCATTGAGGACATTCTGTGCTTTTATGCTAATCTACAGCATTCTGTATCCCAAAATGAACCCTAATATATTTTGCATTCCTTGGTTTCTTTGGATGCCAGGTCTTGTCAGTCTAGGAGGGTTTCTATTGAGTTTCATTTGTTCTTGAGTAATATTTACATTTCTGTGCTGTCCAGGGCCCTGATCAGGACAGCTCTGTTTTGCTAGGCCCTGCACAGAAACCCAGATAATCTCAATCCTAAAGCAAGCCAGAAAACACAGAAATGCAACGTCAGAGGTGGGTTTGGCTGTCTCAGGTCTCTTACAGGAGTTCTGCAGGTTGCTGTGTCCCACCTGGAGCCAGGGGCACAGTTTGAGCTGCCTGTAGATCTACATCATCCCTGTGGAGGCTTCACTCCCAAATCTTGAGGATGTGGTGCTCAGTGAGTGTTTGTTGAGTGCAAGACTGTCCTGGGAGTGCCTCTTGTTAGCTGGAAGTGGCAGTCTGGTTCTCAGACCAGTCCTGAGTCAGCGTCCTCACAGTCCTGGCTGTGGCGTGTCCCACAGAGCCCAGCTCAGCTCGGTTGCTACGAGGCTTCCCTTTGGGACTGCAGCTGATCTTGATGTGTGTTGACTTAAAACCCCGTAGATGATTTTGGTTTACATTTGGTTTGTTCTTCTTGTTTGGTCTGGGTTTTACAAAAGTAAGAAACAAAGATTACAACATAGAAAAATAGGTTTTATTATGTAGCGGCAGCTGTGGTTTTAGGTTACCTTGGTAGGCCTCGGTTATTCCCAGTTCTTGGGTTCTGGGAACAAAGTTTGTTTTCTTTCCAGCATTCTGCTTCGCTTTATTTCAATTATTACCTCCTTAGCCCATTTTTTTTCCCAGTCAGCTCTGAAATCTTATAAAATCAGTTCACACTGATGATTAGTGCCTTCTAGATGTTACTCTACTACACCAGCTTGCAGGCTGTTTTTCTCCTTATGTTTTCCCTTCAGTAAGCCAGAAAAATAAAAAACCCCAAGGACCAACCCAAAGCAAACCCCCCCTCCCCAGTTTACCGAAGCACAGGATATGAATGTGGACTCACACTTGTTTTTCTCTCTGTTATCACTGTCAGCTGGCCTGCAGAACTGCTTCCAGAATGATCAGGTCCATAAAACACTTGGGATGCTGAAGTGCTTTACTATTTGTGTGGTTTAGGATAGGCCTGAATTTGGATCCTGGAGATTCTTGACTTGACTCCTTGTCGTGTTGTTCTGGCATGTAGGGAGTACAAAGAGTAGCCTTGGGGGTGAGGGGTTCCAAAACATTGCAGCATTCAGTTTGCTCTTTGGGATGTGGAGAGGATCAATATTTAATGCTGTGAGAACTCAGATAATGAGGATATGTTATAAAATTATGACAAATATTGCATCATTAGCATAACTTGGTCTCCAAGAGCTGCTCTCACTTGTTCAGTGGTTACCTGTAAACTTCAGGATTGATTACTCCATTACCTTTGGTGTGTGCAGATCTAGAGTTTCAATAGGCTGTTTGATGATTCCTCTTGTGCAAAACTGTAGAAGTTGTCTCTGTTGCATGGCTTTTTTTCTTTTTTTAAAAAGATTCATCTTTTTCCCGCTTTAGTGATATTTCCATGTTCAGAACCTCTGCAGAGATGCTATGGAGGATTTATTGGAGTAACTGCCCAACCTTTTGGATCATTTGCTGTCTCCTCTTGAAGAAAAGAAAGTCACTTGTTTATAACACTGGAATTCAGTGATATTTTTTCATGTTTACTTTTGTCTTTGACCCTTTTTAAGGCAATGAGCAACCAGGCTTAAAGGAAGATGAAAATAACCTTTTCTTTATAGCAGCATTGCCAAATTGCAGTTATGGACTGTGAAGTGCTACTCCAAATGAACGGGAGTAAACAGAGGGGAAAAAAATGGAAGGAGGAACTTGTATCCTTGCTAATTGTGAACTTTCTAAAGTGAAAGGGAAGGTGACACTAAGGCAAAGTTGGTTTGTTTGTAATTGTAAAGCAATTGAAGGAAAAACTGTTACTTTAATAGCTAAAAGGCTTCTATTTTTGGAAAGATATTTCAGCTTTTGTTCTGTACAATTATTTTGGTTCATGTTATTTGATGTGATCAGAAATGATTTTGTCCTGAGACTTTTCCTGTTCAAGCTGCTGCAAACTGGTTCCTTCTCATTGCTCAAGCCTCTTGATCAGTGATGCTGAAGATGAGTTACGTAAATCCCATTCTGCTGAGTTTTGTTGTGAGTTACTGACCACTGACATGTATTTACTGAGATGCTTCTCTTTGTATGTAGGGAAATCATCTGTTGGATAAGTACTTGGAATAATATCCTTGAAGCCATGAGGCTCTAGCACTGTAGAGTGGATTAGTCAGTGGATAACTTCGAGGAAAATGAAGAAAGCAGGAAAGGAAAGCATCCCTTGCTTCATGTTCAAATGATACTTGATCAGTGTAGAGCTTGAAGTCATCATGTTTTCCATGTAGGAAATCTTCCTATGTGATTATTCTGATGTGTTTGGTGCTGTATTGTATTCCAGAGGGGTAGTTTTCAAGTCACCCAAGTCCCAAGCAATTCCCAAGCAAGCCAAATCCAAGACAGTGTGCTGTCTGGGATGTTGTTTGTGTTGGTTCTTCTATCAGAGCAGCTCTTGCAGCTGTCCTTGGATGCAGAGGTGTGGTGCAGAGTGTTGTGGGGCACGGTGGGTGCTTGGGCTCTGTCACTCTGGGGTTCAGGGGCAGGATCTTGGGGAGCAGACCTGCTCCATTTCCCTTGGCCTGCCTTGCAGGTGATGCCTTGGCTTTGGGAGATTGATTGTTTTGTCTGCCATGGAGACACTGCAGAGCATTATGAGCCTCACCCATTCCTTTAATTCAGAGAATTCCTTTTTGCTTCCTTCTCATCCGTGTTATTGCTAGTACAGACTTTCTGTGTTAGAGGTTTTAATTCCTTGCTACTTGATTTCTCCGTGTCACTGCAGTTAGCTTCCATCTTTCTGTGCTCAACTAACATGGAGTCAGAAAAGCAAATCCTGAACTGTGTTCTGTGTCCAAGTGATGAGCAGGCTGTGATTTGGCATTTTAGTGATTGGGAGGGAAGATCAATGTTTACTTCTTGGTTCCTTTTATTTCATCTGTTTTCTTCTCCGAGTTTTTTTCAGGTAGCTAATAGGGATTTCTGCAGCCCAAGGTGTAGACCTTTGTAGTTGTCTGGATGCTGGGACAATGTGAAAAAGATTGTTACTTTGCTCAGGAGCAAGTGGTTGTGCTGATTACTCAGTGCTGCTTGTAGTAACAGCATGCTGCAGTTAAACGGAGTGGTGGCCATTTAATTTCTGTCATTTAGGCTTATATGGAGGTGATTTCTTCTTTCATTTTGTGCAGCAAATCGGCAATTTCTTAAAAATGTGAAGAGGTGAGGAGCCATTCTTTCCACTTTGTTCCTTTCCTTGTATGGGGATTGATTTGCAATCTGAATGTTAAACAGGGACATGCAACTGTGAAAATTTCTGTGGTGTTCTTTACACCTAGTAAAAATATCCAGCTTGTTGTAGATTTGCAAAGTTTTATTTCTGGAGTTGTTCAGATCCAGCACGTCTGGTGGACGGTGAGCTTCTCAGGGGGACTCTGGTGCAAATGCATTACACTTCTGTGCATTTGTATAGAACTGCTCATGAGATTTAGTGCTGGAACAACTGGTGGAAGAAGCTGAAACTTGTTAGAAAAAATCCTGGTGGAAAATACAACTTGGGGAGTTGACCTTTTTTCAGCTAATTTGTAGAAGGGCTGTGAATAAGGCCTGAGAATCCTGTGACAATTGAGACTCCTTTGTAGATCAGCATCCCTGCAGATCATTGGTTCCCATCAAGGAGGTCAGTGGCAAAACTTTTTTTGCCTCTTTCCAGACATTGAAGAAGCCTTCAATTCATTGCACTAACTTCCACTTGAGAGGTTTTTAGTCTATGTAATTGTGTATAAAATATGCTTTATGCTTTTTTGTGTAACACTCATTGTCTTTATCTTTCTGTTGAGCTCCTTGGCTCATTTTGGGGGGGATTTGATAATTTTAGCAAGAGTTTTCATTTTATCTTCAGGAAGTGCTTAGTTGCCTATTTATTATTTTGTGACACATAATTATTAAATTCTTCATAATTTAGGTTTCGATACAAACCCCGTGGTTTTCACCAGCAGTGAAATTACTTTTAAGTGGGTGTGAACTGAAGAACTGGTATTTTTCAGAGTAATTTCTGTCTGTAGCCTCTGTTCTTTGCAAATCTCGTCATCAGATTTCATTCTAAACTCTGTGGGCATCAAGAAAACTGACAGTGCTTTCACATCTGTGCTCTGTCTGCTTGGAGAAGTTGTGAACAGTGCTGGAAATGGACAGTGAGGTGTTTGCTAGGGAGGGCAGCTTCAGAAAAGCTGTAGAGGGGCCAGAATATCCATATCTACTGAGGAATTTGGGAAATGGGCTGTCTGTGGAAGGCTTGTGTAGCACAACTTGTCAGGCACCTGTGTTCTGGACAAGAGGTGTGTGGTGGGATTGCACTCTGGGCTCGCAGGCAACAGCTGAGATAAGAGACTGAAAACTTCATTTTTCCTTATTGGAGCTGTTGTGGGATAACACTGGGGAGTGTGAGCTCGAAAGCTTGATAAAAGTAAGTTCTGCTTAATTGAGGGATGGTCAGTGCAATAAATCCTTGTCTCTCTTGGGTGGTCTCTGACTTCTTTCACAGTTAACAACAAACTGTTGCTGGTTTACTTAGGGTTGAACTGGTTTTCCCTCTGAGCCACGTTTTTTCCTTAATATTTGAAGTGAAACTTGTGCTAGAGTATTTCAAGTCCTAAGTGTCCATGCTTGATCTGCTGATGTAATATTTAGAGTAGATGCAGTCTGATCAATGTTGATCAGAAATTGAAATCAGTTTCCATCAGTGTCTTGGAAACTGAGTAGGTCTTAGCAGCAGTGCCAGTTTGAGTCTTTCCAGAGTGACTTGGCTTTGAAGGCTGTGTAGCCATAGCTACATAGCCCTGTGTGTACTTGCTGATATGAGACCTGTAAAAACATTTGTTTGTATCAAAATAGCATCTGTAAATACATTTTCTGTTCGTGGGGGATGCTTGTCAAGAAACTTAACTGCTCTCTTGGATATACTTGTATGGACCCTGTGCGTCGTCTTCAGCTATCTTTTATTTCTATTATTTCTTTCAACCTATCAGCTTTTAAAAAATATATAATTGTTTTAGCCAGTAAATTACCTAATACACCATGTGTTTGAGAGAATTACTGAATACAGATAATCTGGCACAAAGGAATGCAAAATTTGAGTGTATATCTGAAAGTTGAGAGACAGTGACTTCATTGCTAGGCTGCCCTTTCTCAGAATTTTATTGTCCTTTCTGAATGAGTGGTGGCTTGCACCTGTGCTGCTGGAAACAAATAAAACCTTGGAGTTCAAATGCTGAGCAAGCTCTTCCTGAGCTTTCAATGAGCTGCCCAAGCTCCACTGAGGATAATGACCCATTGCCCATTTACCTCTCATCTCCTTGTTTAAGCAGGCTTAAATATACTCTGTAAGAAATGAATTAATCATATTTGCTTCTCCCAGATTTTGTCCCTGAAACCTAGAGCACAGTCATTACATGCTTTTCTTGTAAATCTACTGGTAATCTGTTGCTTCTTAAGGGCCAGGGTGGCTCTGTCATGGGCCTTTTCTTTCTGGTTGTGGAGGAAAGCTGCTGTTGTTGTCCAAAACTAATTCACAGCGTGCCAAGTAGTACAGCTGAACTAATTTGCAAAGTTCTCTCTTGAAAATAGAATGCTTCCTGGAGTAGGTATTTTAATTTTTGCATTCCTTGCTACTTTTAATTAAAACTAATAGAAAACCTCTTTAGTTTTTGGAACCTTGTTCATGCAATTAAGTCTTTGTTCTACTTTTAAAGTAGTTTGATAGACTGAGTTCTGTGTCTTCACCTTAAAGTGGTATTTAAAAGAAGTTCAAAGCTGATGTATTTGAGAAAAATTATTCAAACCCAGAGTCATTCAAGTACCGATACATTATGTTATTGAAAGGAAAGAATGCAAGCACTGTCTTGTAAACTGATGGCGAGCAATCCTTTATCTGAGCAGTAATTTTGGCATTGACACTGTCAGACCTAGCTTTGAAATTTACCTTGGGATAATTAGTGATATGCTAGGAAATGCTCGAATTATGCAGCGCTTGTCCAATCCTGCATTGATTCCTTAAGAAACTTGCAGTGGCTGTTGTCAAAATATTATGATGGACAGCCTGACTTTCCGCATCTAGTATGTGTGTTGGTGATGTCAGGCAGATTTGATTGTGGAAATACTGCCTAAATTGAGCTGGGGTTTTTTGTTTGGTTTTGTTGGGTTTTTTCTTAATTAAAAGAGGAACTATGACAACTTCAATACAAAGAAAAAAACAGTCTTCCCAGAATTGTAACATCTTGTCTTGGAGTAAAAGACAATTCACAATACTGAGTTAAAATAAGACTCTGAAATAAGACTACTTCTTTCTTTCTTTCTTTTTTTTTTTTTTTTTTTATTTAACTCCAGTGAGTAGCACAGATGCTTTGAAATTGCTTTGTGGGTTTTTTTTTTCCTTAGTAATATGTAACTTGCCTTTCCCTGGAGAGGGAGGACTGCAATATCTTGGCTGCTGAGAATCCCAAGATAACAGAAGCATTAGGAGGTGCAGTGCAGAGATCCTTTCATGGACTCCTTCTGTCTGATGTGGCTGACATGGAACCAGTTCTGATGAACACTGCTGGACCCAGTCTCAGCCCTGCTGTGCTGCCAGGCTTCCGTGGAAATGCAGCATCCTGGACATCCCACTGGCCAGGAGCAGCTTTGTGCATTCCTGCTGGGCCCAGAGACCCCTCTCAGAAGCTGGGGGTGTGAAAAGGACAATGTGGACATTCTTGGTCAATCTTTTTGGGCCAGCAGAGCCAGAGTAAGATTCAGTTTGGCCCAGTTTATTCCATTCCCAGCTGGATATACCACTAGCTGGGCTTACCCATTTCCTACTGGTGTTTGATCAAAAAGGCCATATGTGCATTACACAGTGTTTTAACTGATGGAAGCTCATTCTGCTCTTTGAACCTGTGATGGCAGTCTCCTACTTGTCTGTATCCATGCCACTCAGTGCTGCATGGGATACTTCTTGTTCCTCAGTCGTTGGCATAACCCAGCCTGAATTATGTAATTCACATTCCCATCTTATCCTGGCCAGATTTCCACTGTTAGGCATCTGTGGATTCAGTATTGGTGAACTAGGAGCTGTGGCTCGCTGAGTGAGAAAAGTGAGTTTACATGTTGTAGTAACTTAGGCTTGGCTTTGTGGCAGGCTGCAGTGCTGCTGCTAGACCTGGCCTGGCTGATGCTGCAGCACAGGGGTTCTACATTTGAGATGCTGTATGTAAGAGGTCATTCAGGTTGTGGTTCTGGGTAGAACCAGCCCCAGTGTGCTGGGTAAATCTGGGTTATCATCTGATAATTGGCATTTGACTGCATTTAAAACTGTGGAACTGTTCCTGGAAGCAGTGGCTGTGGCAAGTTCTCTTTGAGAAGGTGGAATTCTTAAGATGCTCTCAAGAAGGACTTTTTTTTGGTTTAGGTGGACATTGCAGCCATTCTAAAGGGGGCATTTTTAACCCAAAGCAAACGTGGTCTAGCACGATGAAAACTTTAGGGTGGCATCACTTCTGCAAGGTGCCAATTCTTAAATTGCATACAGCTGCCCAGAGGCAGCTGCTGCTGTTTTGCTCCAGACTGCATTAACTTACTATGATTAAAGGAGAGCAGGTGTTTGCTGGAGAAGATAGGGAAGTAGGATGGGAAATGCAGAGATTGAAAGAGAGAACTTGCTGGTGATTGCAGGGAAACAGAAGATACAGACAGCAGTTACCTGAGGTCATCTGATTTGCCCTGTTCTGGTGAAGCTGTGCCTTAGAATTACTGTCTGGTTGGTGAACATACCAAGGCTGATTCTGCTCTTTGTGTAACTGTGCTGTGCACTGGAATACTGAATTAAAACCCCTCAGGTCCTCCTGATCTCAGGGTGGCTGTGAGGAACTTAGGTGCTGAATAACCAGCAGATGATGCTGGGGCAGCAGTTGAAACTGCTTTTTCCTTGGTCTTTTGAGTAGCTCCTGTATTTTCATTCTGAAGAACACAGTATTGCTTAGACTTGCAAACCTTTGCCAGTTTTGTTGAAATTACCTTTGTTCAAAAATTTGTGTCTGACATAATCACAGGGGTTTTTTTTCCTAAGTAAATGAGGCTCTTAAAGTTGCTGATTGCTGTCTTTGAGCCATTACGTTGTCCTCAAAATTGTTTTAATATTTGTTAACTTCTCAGTCAGAAAGTTGCAGAAAAGCAATTTATTTACCAAGCTTTACCAGTATTTATAAATACAAGAAGTTTCAAATTTGATGTAGACTTAAAATGAATTGAGGTGGGTTATGGAATGGAGATGGTTGTAGGTATCTGCAATGCTCTGGTGGTGATGAGTGATGAGTGTGATCATCAAGGTAGCATTAAAGCACCTCAACCAGGCTGTTACAGAATTTTATTGCATACCCCCATGGAGTTTGGGGTTACAGGTCTGATTGTTCCTGGCATTTGAACAAGCATTTCTAATATACCGAAGAATTAACTTTTTGTATTTTCAGGTACGCTCTGCAGTTGTGTTTCTCTTTGATTATGTGCATCCAGTCAGTATTCTGAGATGCTTTTGTGTTATGGGGACAAAGAGGTAGAAAGAAGGCTTTTTCCTCACTGAAAGTTGTAGGGAAGTTTGGACAGCTGAACTTCAAGCTGACACTGTCCTATTAAATACTTGTCCAGGATGGCTCCATAAAGGTTGGGAAGAACTTTGGTGAATCAATCTAAGGCAGTCATGCATTCTTTATAATAAAAAAAATATTTCTAATAGGTGAAAGTAGAAAGGGAATGGGAAATGCTGACTCTGTGGCTATCATCTTACATGCTGTTGATCCTAAGCAAAAGAAACCCCCTACTAATCACTGAAAACATCTCAATGCATTGAAAAAAATGTGCTGGCTCTCTGTGTGAGCAATGCTACTCACACAAAAATTGCACATTTTTATATATATATTTAAACAGGTTAGTATTATTGCTCCTAATGCTGTTTTGTTTAGTGTATGGCTCATTTCCTCTGTTTATTCTGTATCAGTGACCAGTTTCTGAGAATAACGTTCATTCTGCAAGTGGTCTGGATTTTCCCAGAAGAAGCTGCTATCAGATGAGGCTGGGGGGGAGGGAGCACAATCCATATGCAACTGGACCTTGTCACAGTTTGGAATATGGTGAAATTAGAGTTACAGGTCTTAAAAAGTGTTGTATTATTTACTTTTCACCGTTTTTTTATGTTGCTGAAAGTAGAGAAAATACGCTTTTAAAAATGATTCTTTTTGCTTGCCATTTGATTTTGTACTTGGTAGGATAAGTGACCTTTGGATATAAGATATTCCCTGCAAGTCCAGCTTGATGGTTGTCCTTGAGGTCTAATTACAGTGTGTTCCTCTAGCTCCCAAGTTCTTGCTAAAAATGCACTTATAGCTTAGCTTCCTTTGGCAACAGTTGTATTTTGAAATTGTATGGCCCCGTTCTTTGCAGTGCATTTGTATTTTTCTCATCTTCTGTCAATTTTTATGGTTTAGTCAATTTATAGGAGTTTTTCTGAGTTGGGAAGCTTGTGTTGTTTGTAGTACTTTAACACACTTTTAGCAAATCATCTTTCTGTGAAAGATTAGGTAAATCACCCAAGTTTTCATTCAGAGCTAGCCAAGTAAAACAGGAGACTGGGGAAACAGCAAGGAAATTATCTTTCTTTGTTTTCTTATATGAAATGTTTTAAATTTTTACTTTGACCATGGTGTGTTTTGGCTTATCATCTATTTGAATAAACAATTACACTTTAAGTCAGTCTATTTTTTTTTTTTTTAAGAATATCTGAAGACTTATACAGTAGAAGATGTTTAATCAGGTTAGTTATGAGCCCAGCTTTTTGTTCTATGGTTTTACTGTGATAAAAAGCTCTCTAAACCATCTTGTGGCAACTCATTGAGATGAGCCCTTGCAAGTATATGGAAAGACCCCATTTCCTGCATTATATCAGTAGAATATATTTATCTGCATCCTATGTTCCCTTCTTTCTGCTGGTTAATTCTGTGTGTTTAAAGCCTTCAGTATTCTGGGGTTTTTTTGAGACTCTAGTAGTAACCACATCTTTGCCCACAGATGAGCAATATTGGGGTGAAGTTGCTCCAGATGGGGCGAGGCACTTTTACAACTCTGGTTACTCCAAAGGTGTTTACTTCTCCCAGCTTCACATTCCTTACACTTCCCTTTCCAGCTTCCCCTGCTCAGGGTGCCATGCCAGCCTGAGTATTCCATGGCTTACAAAGCCAACAGGAATGTGGATAGTTTTCAACTTTTTCAACTGGATTGGCCAGTTGGATTTGTGCAGTTCCTGCGGGAATGCTGATGCTGTTTGAAATGCATGGCTAAGGATGCTATTGTAGTGTAGGCTTGAACTGGGTGATAATTGATTGTGAAATGGGATCTAGTGCAGGGTGAAGGTGTTGGTGTGCATGGAACCTAAGAGGGAAAGGGAAGGACTAGACGGTGGAAAGGTCTGAGAGGCTTTAACTGAGAAGGAAGAGTTGGTAGAGCAAATTAAAGGAAGGAGAAGAAAGTTAAGCTCAGAGATGGGGAACTAGAGCATCTCTAACATTGCTGCCTTGGGAGTGCCTGGAGAAAGAAGCAGCCACATGAAGGAGCTTGAGCCTGGGATCAGAGTACCACTGCTGAGACAGAAGCTTAGAGATCCTGGAATGCTTGGCTGGAAAGCTCTGGAGCACGTATTATCAATTCTTATTCATGAGAGCACTTAGGCTGCCACTTTGATGAGGTTCAGAGGCTCTTAGAGGACACCAGGATAACTTAGTGCATCCCGTGGGAATGACTGTCTTAGGTGTGAAACTAGGGAGAAGTCTTGTCTACCAAATCAATTTGCTGGAAGGAGGCTTGGTGCAGTAGAAGTTTTTGGGAAAATTTGACATGATTGTTACATGGATTTGAAACAGTGAAAGTATGAGAAAGTAGGGAGGCAGCAGATTGAGGAGATTCTGAGGCATGGCAGGATGCTGGAGTATGGGAGAGAATAAAGGACAGGCCTTTTTCTTAAGTGAATGAGTCTGGTTTAACTGCTGGCCTCTTCAAGGTAGAAGAGAACTAATTTAAAAGGAGAGGCAGACATCATCATTTGGAAGTGAAATCATGCAGCAAGGAAGTTCTTACAGAACTGACAGGAATCAGAAAATGCCCAGGAATGACAACGAGTGCGTTTGTTCATATTGCTTTTCCTTCTGTAACTTTTTCAATTAAAAAAATCTTCAAAATGCTTCAGAACCAATTGTTTCTCTGCTTTGAACTGCACGTGCCCCCAACAGAGGTGCTGTAAATCAAAATTATCCATAGAGCTGATACTCAGAGGAACTCAAAGGCCTAAGATTGAAATTTTAGTTGTGAGGACGCAAATTAACTGAGCAAGGTAATTCCTGCTAAGGAGCAAAAAAGAACTCGAGCTAAGGTCCAGGAGGAGAAGCCCTGCCACATATAGTGGCACAGACTTAGCTAAGTACCATGGAAAACTGCAGCCTCAGTGGTTCCTCCTGTTTGGAGCCTCCTGTCTTTTCAGGAATAAACCAAATATTATTTCTAGGTACAGAAACCCAAAGGGAAATCATGTCTGTAGCCACTGTATTAATTAGCATGATTAATAAATAAGACTAGTCTAAGTTGGTCAGTGTGCGAGATGTAGAATGCATAAACAAGAAAATAACAAGTTCTCCTACTTGTGCAAATACCTCCCTATTTTTTGACCTGGGGCATTAGTTTCAGTATTTCCATAACTTCTCTATTCTGTCTTCTTTACATGGTAATTGTAGCTTTTAAGGAGCCAGTTTGCTTAACTTTCAGTTCTTTGTAATCTCAAAGAGGGAAATTTAGGCGTGATTCAAACTTTTGCAATGAAAAGGCTGCTCTGGAAGTTGGAGTTACTGTCCTGCTCCTTAGAGTGGGGTGATGTGGGGATGAGGGAAGTGTTAGAAGTGTATGTGTAAGGTAAAATCAAGCTTTGTTGCTAGTAAATGGTCAACATTTTTTTTCTGTCAAGATTGAGGGAATTCATCTTAGTGAAACAATGCTCACAAAATTGGGAAAACAGAAGTTTTATGAACCTCTAATGTTGGGCAGGGTTTTCTTGGTTTTTTTTTTAGATACTATCTATAGCTAGGGATCTGTCTTTTGTGGTAAGCTTGACCTACATTGTGTGATGGAGATCTTGGTTTCTTCAGCACTGTGCTTTGGCTTTCAGAGTCGACTGTCATGGTAATTTGTGATGTTTAAAATACAAACACTCAGCTGATACTGAGTGATACCCATCTTTAGTCTTCTTGTCCATCTTGAGCTTTGTCCAGTGTTGTGTAGGATCTTTATAGGAGTGAGACAGAAAGGTGGTTTTTAAAGTTTGATGGTATCCTGTTCAGAGGCTGCTTTTTGGATGTTTTTATATTTGTATGTGTGCAGATGTATGAAAATTTGGATCTATGTGCATATGTGATGTCCATATTTCAAAGAAGTCATAAGTATTTGTTCAGTGTGATTATTCTGTGAAGTGGTTTTCTTCTGAACTTTGCTTTCTGATCCATGCCCACAGACTTTCTTTAGCTTTAGTTTTTGGAAACTTGTATGGATGGATCACACAGGACCTTGCAAGGCTGAGGCAGGGATACAGAAGAGCTCGCTGCTGTTTGAGAACCTTTCCCACAAATTGTGAAGTGGATTTGTGAGCGTGTAATACTTGAAATTTCAGGTGAAATGTAGAGATGAAAACTTAGATGTGTTATAAATGCAAAGATCCACTTAAAAAGGATGCTGACCTTGATTTGGGTAGCAATTAGATAATTGTGCAAATGTTTGGAAATTTAGGACAAGGAGGAAGCAAGAATTGTGTGCTGATAGTTGGGGAAAGATGTTTGACCAGGAGACACAACCCTGGGATATAATCAGGTGCTGCCTAAGTGGAGCTGTGAACCTACTGATGTTGGCCTTATTTGAGTGTAGAAGCTTTTTTAGAGGGAAATGGGACATTTGATAATCCCTCAGTGAAGTGTTTGGGGTTTGAACTCAGTACAGAACTGTTCTGGTTTCCTCAGTAATAAATGTGGTAAGCCTTTATCATTTTGCCAATTAGTGATTCATTATGGTTAAGTGTCATGATAGATGTGTCTATATTTGAAAGCAATAATCATCAGCTCACTCTGAAATAACCTTATATGTATACACAGCACATTGTTATTATCTTGATAGTTTTGTTGTGGTTTGGGTTTTGTTTGTTTGCTTGTTTTTCCCAGTCTTTATTTCATCAGGAAAAGGAAGTTGAGGTCTCAGGGTCATCTCAAAGTGCAGACATTTAACAATCTGGGGGAAAAAAATAGCCCAGCAAAACAAAAAACCAAACCCAAGGCATCTGGTTAACGAGTAAAGTTTTTGAAAGTTCATACTTGCAAATGCACATCACTTAGGAGTTTGCAGTAAAGCTCATGAGGAATATTTCATAAAAATGGGATTACAAGAAGAGTCTGTTCTCAGTCACAAACTTCTGGAGCAGTATTCAAGAACATTGTGCACTTGGAGTTTTCAAGTCACTTGCATCTAAACCTTTGTTAACCAAATCTACATGTTTTTGCTTCAGTGAAGTATTTATTTTTCGTGCTATCAAAGGTAATTTCTAATAAAAACAGAACAGTTGCACTTTTGGGTTTTTTCTTCCTAATGTGTTTTATGTTTTCATTTTCTTTAGTATCAGACATTGAAGGTGGTGATGCTTTGCAGCTCAGAAAGGAACATGCCCTCAAGATATTTGCTTACATCAATTCGTGGACACAAAGGTAATTTTGGATTGAATTTGAATGCTGAGGATGCTGGATTTCAACAGCAGTTTTCCCTTTTTAAAATTCAGTAGAGTGACAAGAATTAACAAATTATTAATGTGTAGCTAAGTGTACCTGGAGAATAAAGACTGGTTTACTATTTAGAAACTAAAACCAAGCTTGTTACCCAGCGCATTTTGGGCAAAGTATATTTTGAATGCAGTTGGCTTTCTGGATACTGTAATAATTGTGTAGAAAAATGAAGAGGTCTGTAGTGGTGACAAACAATGTGTCCTGCTGCTTTAACGTGAAATTTTGGGGACCACCTTCTGCAGAGGCAGGGTAGGGCAAGAAGAATTTAAGAAAAGGTGAGTGAATGGAACCATCATGTTAAACTTTTCTGCATGTCCTAATATTCTGAGTCAAGATGATGAAGGATTGCAGCCCATAGCTACTAAACTGATGAAGAAAATGCTTTGCACTTTTTTTGTCTTAAATCAACTACATTATTGCTTTTAATCTAGTATTTCAATTACTGTTGTTTTGAGCTTGTTTCTTCAATGACATCATTACATTATGATACAATGATCTATTACATCACAGCTACTTATTTTTTTCCAGCACAAGGAAATGTATGGATATTACTTTTTAGAAAGAATCTGCAGTGAAGATATTTGGAATTTAGTGTTCAGCAGTAGTTTTAAGACCAAACTGAATCTACTGAACCATAAGTAACCTTGGGAAAAACAGAGAGGATAAGTTAGAAAGCATTAGAGGTGCTTAGAAGACTCCAAAAGGGAAAAAAAAAAGAAATGTCACATTTTGGATACCTGTGAAAGTAGGAAACCTCCTCTTCCTCGTTTTGCCCAAAAATTATAAGCCAAGTTAATTTTCTTCAACCATGTGCTTTTAGACACAAAGAAGGAATTTTTAAATCAAAATAAACAGCAGGCACAGAAACCAGACTCATGACATTTCTTGACAGGTCCTAGATGCCAAGTTTGTCAGAGAACAATTGCAACCCAGTTTTCCAGGTCATCATCTGTTCAGATTTTTGTTCTGTTCTGCAGCTTGACAAATGCAATCTGAAGGGGAAAAAAAAAAAAAGATTAGATAATATTTAGCTCTTTATTTTCTTCTAGTTTCCTTGTTACCTTCATACTGGAAGAGCCTGGAGAACAGTTCTTAAGCTGGTTAAAGGAGAATCTAATAAAGAAGCCACAGGAAGGAGTTTTAGTTGACATTTTAATTTCATGTCCTGTCTTTGCTCTGCCAGTGGGCTTTTGAGAGTTCTGCTTGTTTTGGGTTTGAGGCCTTCCTTAAGAGCTGCTTTTTACTTTGTTGCCTGTAGGCTAAATTGCTGTTTCCCTTCAGAAGATGACTTGGTGGTGTCTTGAAGAGCACCTTTTTCTTCCATCTGCATGTAGTGTTCCCATTTTAGTTTTCTTCTGGAAATTGTTATGCTCAAAGAAGTAGCGTGCTCATTTTGTATTGATCTCCTCAATTTTTTTGGTGGAGCTCTTCTTCCTGTGAGCTCCACATCCAACAGAGGAAGAAGTAGAGGTTTTGAACATACTTCTGTCTTGGAAAAGAATTCTCCAGTATGTGAGAAGTCTTCACCAGATTGTTTTCATTGCTATCGAGGCTGATTTGTTGCTCTCAAGTGGGACAGCAATTTGTAGGCATCAGTGATGGACCTTTTGAACATAATTTCCCCCCAGGATAAATGCTTGAGGATACACTGGAGTCCCTTGTCATTTGTTAACATGAAAATACATTTACAAGTAAATGACAAGAATGCTTTTCGCATGGGTAAAGGCACACTCCGTTGACACAATTTTAAAGGGATTTTTCTTCCTGGGCAAATGGAACAAAAGAGTTTAGATGCTTCAGTCACTGTATCTCTGCTGGAATTAGAGAACACTGAATGTTACATTTTTAGTCTAACCTACTGAAAAAAAACCCCCAACTCTGTATTCAGAAAGTATGTGCTTTAAGAGTGGTAGCTCAAGGGCATGTTTATGTTCCATCAAGAGAGGCAGTCCCCTCTACCTGTCATAGCTCTGGGTTCTCTCGGGTTTTTTTCCCTAAAAATTATAATTTATTAATCCAAATCTCTAAATTAAATGCTGTGTTTGCAGAAAAAAAAAAAATAATTGCTACTTTCTGGTGATTCCTTACCCTGTCTTTTGTCTACTGATTTCTTTTTGAAGTGGTACATGTGATTTTTGTATTATTTTAATATCTGACAGCTCTGGTTGTGGACTGGAGTCCATTGTTCTCTGTCTAACAGGAGATGGAGAACATCTCTGCTGCAAGACAGCTCCCAGATGATGTAGCATTTACATTGTGTAGCAGAGTTTGAGTTAGAAAGAACAGATCCACCTCCCAGAATCTGGCACAAGCATGTAGTTTTAATTTTGCTCTCCAGTAAGTAAGGACAGTGCAATGATGGCTTTCTCTTCTGTGTCCTGCAGGATCTAAATCCTTTTGCAGGAATATCCTCCACCTTTTTTGTCAGAATGAGGGAGATGCTTGTTTGTATGGAAGAAGCAGCTGTTCCAAGACTCTAGGTTTAGGGTACCTACCTCAGGGCTTTATGCACCCAGAATCTATTTGGCATCCATAGTTGTCCTTGCCCACAGTTAGAGTTACTTTTGCACTTGATGATTTAATTGATTTTTTTTAATGATATTGTCAAAGGGATGGTGTAGAGTTTTCCCTCTTGTTCTTTGCAGTTTACAGTGTGTCAGTAGATAAGCAGGAGAATAATCTCTGAGCCTGCTGAGTGAAGAAAGTACTGGAGATACCTGAGCTGCTTTTTCCTAGATGGATAAAGGATCTCAATGTGCATGGGATCATCATCCAAATGCAGATAAAAGAAGTGAACTTGAATACTCCATTAAAAATAAAATTACTTTGGAGCACTGTTGATTTGAAAATAACAATAAGGAGTTCTTGCACAGCTGACAAGAATGTCAGGATGATTTATTGCGGTAAAGAGCAATAGAGAAAACCAGATGAGGAAATGGAGTCAGAGGCATACCGAAAAATGTGACTTCTTCAGTAGCACAGTGACCTTGCCCACAAGACTTTTTTTGTGTATTTTACTTGCTGTAGCAGCTGCTAAATGATAACAGGGACTTCATAGTTTTGGTAAGCATTTGGAAGTAATGGGATGTTCTCAAGGCTTAAGGAGGGTTCTGTGACTCCCACTTGCTGCTGAGTAGAGCCTGTTTCATTTGGATTTCCTTGATTTTATGATTCTATCAAGTAACTTGTTGTTTCAAATGTTTTAATGTGAAGAGTTCTCTTGGTTAAGTAGGAATTTGTTCTTTATTTTTTTTTTTTTCTGTTTTCTTACAGACAATGTTTGTGCTGTTTCAAGGAGTATAAACACCTGGAGATCTTTAACCAAGTCGTTTGTGCGCTTATTAACTTAGTGATTGCCCAAGTCCAAGCTCTGCGGGACCAGCTCTGTAAACATTGCACTATTAATATAGATTCAACATGGCCAGAGCAGAGTAATCATGCTGATGAGCCCCTGAATGTAGAAAGAGAGTCTCACGAAGAAGAAAATGGCGAACGACAAAAACCTCTAGAGAAAAAGTTTGATTCCACAAGAACTTGTATCCTGAGCGAGGAGGAGCCCGCAAAGAACACGGATGCTTTTAGCTTATGGAGTACTGATGAGAAGGAGAAGCTGCTCCTATGTGTGGCAAAAATCTTTCAGATTCAGTTTCCCCTGTACACAGCTTATAAGCATAATACTCACCCCACAATAGAGGTATATTTTCTCTCTGTGTCTATCTTGAATTATTTGGTGAAAGCTTAGTTGTTCTCTTTAATGAGCAGACACGTTCAGCTCTCCTGATAGAGCTTTTCAGAGAAACTTTCTAAATTTCACATAACTCTCACATTTTCTTTAAAATATACTTAATTGTTATAGGTAACTGGAACTGTACACTGAATTATTGTGCTGTTTAAATACCAGGTAGGCAAAAAGGGGACTATAGTGAAGCCTTTCTTCCAGAAGGTAACCCATTAATAGTTTACTAATTTCTTCTCATTGCAGTCTGTGGTTCTAGAAGCAAAGCTTCATGAACTAAACTTTGTGCAGGACCAAACTTGTTAGAACAGCTGGTTAATCAGCTGGAATAACGGAGCTCTACACAGGTTGCTTAGTTCCAGGGTGCTGATTTTTCTCTCTGATATTTATTACGGCTGCCAGTCACATTTTCCCTGTTTTCCTTTAAAAAAAAAAAAAATTAATTCCAAAATCCTGCCATGTTTAATTCACAGTTTCTGAAATAAATGTGATGGTGTTATCTTTTCCTAGTGGAAACAACACAGTTTTGGAGCGGTTGGCTTTTGATTGACTTGTGGTATTCTAATAACAAGTAAAGAGTTGTTTTACAATATTTATATGCAAATTAGATGTACATTTCACTGTCTAGGAAGAGCATCTATCCAACAAACTTCTGAGAAAGTCAAAGTGGAGAGTTAAAGTGCAGCTAACCCACTCATTTTATATTTAGAGAGTTATGGGAGCTTACTGGGCTCCTTTATAAAGCTCCTTGCTTTATAAACTTACGTTCAAAATGAGAAGATGCTGAGTCAGATACAATTATGTAAGTTAGGGTGGTCACAACATCTGATCAGTTCTTACTGAATGAATGCTGCCCTATCTGACAAGAAATGGAGTTAAAATGCTGCTACACAGCAGGTTTTTTAGGTGGGCTGGATTTTGGTTCTTGTTCTTCTCCAAACCATATGGGCATAAGTTAACAGAGGTAGTTTCAAGTATATCTGTGTAGATATAAAGTGAATTGATTTATCTTCTGCACTCCTGTGGGACGTGTACTAAGACTGGCTTCAGAGGAATGTGAAATGAACAATTCTGGAACAGCATTTCTGTGGACTATCACACTTGCTTCTTTTAAATTACTATTTCATGTATTTTTTTCTTCTCTTTGAATTTCACTTCCAAACGATCAAAAGAAAATCTTTAGGTGCCTGATGGGATTTCTTTATCCCTTGGTGTGCAGCCTTGGAGTGATTTAAGCCCAGATCTGTTGTAGGTTCCTGTACTGTGATGATGCCCATCACTCCAGACATACTAATGTATATATATAATACCGGTATCATCTTTTATACATCTCTTGAATTATCAAATACATTCATTAGCTATCCTAAGAACATAATTTAAGGGGAAGCTGAGAAGGAAAACAGCTTTCCTGAGGTACAGGCAGTTAAAGGAATTTTTTTTCCTTTCTGCTAGACTTAGTTTGTTTCCAGGCCTGGATTATTAAGGTGTGCCAGCCTGTTGTAATTGTGTACCTTTTTTGGGGTGGGAGATTTTAAATTTTGCTTTTAAAAGGTCCCAGCATCAATAATTTTTCTTAAAAACTGATATTTTCTGTATCTGAGAAGCACTAGGATTCTGTTATTCTGATGTTCTAATGTCAAAACTTTCTGCTCCCATGAGTGACACTCACTGAGGTTTAGAATTTAATTTGAATTTCAGTCTAGAGCACACCTTAGCTGAACTGAGACAAGTTATTGTAGTCCCTGTAATAAGAGCACTTCTTTCTTTAAATCAGGCTTGGTTTCAGTCCTCAAGAGATCCTAAAAGAAAAAATCCCTGCCTTAAGTGCATTAGTGCATTACTTATACTTGTAAGTTAAGCAGATCCCTGAACAGCTTAAATCTGACAAAAATTTGTTGGGAGAAGCTGGTGTAGCTCTCCTTCTCCCACTAAACATTTCCTTCTTGCTGGAGAAAGGGAAATTTGCTGATTCAGAACAGACTCCAGTCTCCACTCTGACTCACTTCAGAAATTCCTTGTTTTAGATGCTTGAGGTGAACTTTTCAGTTTCATGGAGTTATCACTTCCATTAAGGTTTTGCTGTGCCTAGAAATTGCTGCCATGTAAGAATTTCCAGGGTAAGGCTTTCTCACGGTAGCGATTAGAGGTCAGTATTTCCCTGGTCCTTTGCTCTGCAGATGCCTCCAAGGGTTTTGTTCTTAATGGCAGCAGACAAGGCTTGAAGTCTAGTCCTCCTCTCAGCTGCTTGCCAAAGCCTTTTTCTATTGGACTATCTGGTGGAGAAGGAAGACATTCATGTGGAAGCAGGAGGTTTTCTCTTGTTCAGGAATTCATGAAGTTGGATGAAAATTAACAGCAAAGCAAGATTGGTTGGTAGTCAGGAAGATGACTCTACCTGTAGGATCATACAGTTCTCTCCTTAAATGATACGGGCTAAGAATTGGTTTTATCCCTTACAACATCTCTCAAGTAAGAGTGAAGACAACTGCAGCCTGATTGGGATCCAGAAGAATCATGTACACTCCTCACTTGAAATTTATCAGTATTTTTTTAAATTGTCTATTTTCCATCCTAAACAAAATTAACTCAAAGTATTTTTTAAAATACGGTTGTTTTTTTGAGAAATGTTCATACTTTGAAATTAATCTTTTTTTTTGCTTTATGGGATATTTTTATCCCTTGCATACAGGGTGGTTTATGACTGTATGCCCTATCCTTTTCATACTTTATGCAGCAAGTGAAATATTTGGAATGGATACTTCAGAGGAGGGCAAAAAAGAATCTATAAAAGGAGGAACTTAAAATCCTGTAGAGAAAGAAGCAACAATGTGAAGTGCACTCCTGAACTTTGCACTGTCTCAGAATGAACAATGAATCTGAAGGGAGTTACCTGACCATTTATCAGCTCTTGACAGAGGATGAAATGGAAGAGGAAACAAAATCAGTTTTGAGGTGTCTGTAGCTGCAGTCCCCAGTGGTTTGGGGTCTTGTGCTCTGTGCTTCTCCTTCTCAAGCAGATATTTTCTTGGAAGACGTATGTGCTTTCTGCCAAGGTTGTGTCCAGGTCAGATCTCAGCCAGTGCACTTTATTATGGAATGTTTGGAAGGGACCCTAAAACTCATTCCGATCCCCTGCTGAGGGGACACCTTCCACTATCCCAGGTTTGTTCCAAGCCTTGTCCAGCCTGGACACTGCAGGGATGGGGCAGCCTCAGTTTCTCTGGGCAACCTGTGCCAGGGCTTCCCCACCCTCACAGGGGAGAATTCCTTCCTAATCCCAAAACTAGCTCTGCCCTCTGGCAGTCTTGAAGCCATTCCCCCTATTCTTTTTGCTGTGTGGCTTTGGGACAACGTTATCCCTGCCTGCCTTTTGCAAAAGTCCCTCTCCAGCTTTTCTCCAGGTAAAGGTCCTGGAAAGCTGCTTCAGCTTCTGAAGTGATGGTGGGTTTTAATGCCATATTAGATTCCCATGAAGAATTCTCTTATTTCCTCATAAAGTTGAGCTTGAGGAACTCTTTAAGTGTTCTGTTTCCCATCTGCAAGAACAGAAATCACATTTCCAGACTCAGTCTCTCAACTGCAGCCTTTTCCAAGCTTTGCAGGACTTGTGCAACAGCCCTCTTTGAGTTTGGGATTTCTGCATTCTAAGAATTGCAGTTCACTTGACAACAAATCTCTGTTTTTTTCAAGAAAACTAATGAAATTTCTCACACCATTTCTGCAGTTCTCACGAGCAGAGCACTGAACACCTTTTCTTGCTGCTTAAAAACATACCACCTACTGCCTTCAAAGCTGTTTTAAAAATAACTGGTAGAGTATCACGAGTTCAGGCATGACTTAGAGTTCAGCAGAAGAAAAAAAGAAAATAAATGCTTAGCTATAATATGAGCATATTGAATAATTCAAAATGTTTGTATCACACTTAATCCATCCAAAATTGCTTGCCTCCAGCATCCTCTGGTACAGTTCTAAGAAGCTTACTCCTACACAACTATTTAAAATATATTCAGGAAATTTCATTTAAAAACTTAACTTTGTGTTAAACTTGCATTTGATTTGTGGCTCTCAGTACTGGATGTTTGGCATGGAGGGATGAGAAGAAGAGGAATGTGTGACTTTACCTCCAGGTATCCATGGCAGTGTTGGGTTTTACAGCCACTTTTTGTACCTTCAGTGCCCTTGTGCTCCCAGCAATGTGCATGAAACCCACAATATATTGCAGCCCTAATAAAGAAACTTCCCACTCTGTACTACCCAGCAAGTGGATGTTGTGGACATTAAAAAAGCTATTTTCTTAAACCATTTTAAGTTTAGTGCTTCTAGAAAATAGATTTCTTGTTGCAGCAAGTAGCTAACATAGTGATAGGGTGATACAATTCCTTTTCCTTCTTCACTTAACTCACTCCTGTAAAAGTTTGACATTTATTTTGTACAACTTGTTTTGTTATATATAAAAATATAGTAGTTGAAATGAAAGATTTTTAATATTTCCATGACAATTAATATTTTGACCTTTTTTAATCCTTTCAGTCATTAAATGTAGGATGTCCTGCAGTTCATGTAAATTCAGATATTTGCCTGTATGTCTCATCTTTATTAGAAATTGCATTCCAAAGTCCCTGGATTGGTTCTGTTCTGTGTTTCTCAGGCTGGTGTGACAGACTGTCCATTGCCATATTCCTGTTGAAAAAATTGATGATTTTAACAAGGGTGGGATTGAAGAATAATCTGTTAATCCAGCCTTTGAGAGAGACTGCTGAAATGTTCTCTTAAGTATATTTGTGTATTTATATATATTGATAGAGGTAAAAAGTACGGAAAAGTGTTTTGCAGTGGAAAGGAGGAGCAAAACTTGAGCTTCTGTCTTCCTCTGAATTAGGAATTTGGGTTTTTAATTGTTGACTGTGATATCTGGTAAATGGCAGTTGGTTTTTTGTTCTAGAAATGTGTTCTTATTGCCTGAGTTAATTTTAATTTTTTTCTTTAAACAGGATATTTCTGCTCAAGAAAGCAATATATTAGGGGCGTTCTGTGATATGAATGTAAGTTGTCCACTTTTAAATAGGTGCACATTTCCTAGAAACTTAACCATATTCATTCCTCTTTATGGACTTGTGTTACACTTACGTAGCTTTTGAATTTTCTGTATGTCTGAACGACCTAGTATTGATTCTTTTCCTGTTTTTTGCATCTCTCTAGGATGTAGAAGTACCATTGCACTTGCTTCGTTATGTTTGTCTGTTTTGTGGAAAAAATGGCCTTTCCCTCATGAAGGATTGTTTTGAGTATGGAACCCCCGAGACGCTGCCATTTCTTATAGCACATGCATTTATCACAGTGGTGTCTAATGTAAGTATTCCCTTTCAACTCTTCCATTTGAACACAAAAAATAAAAGCAATCTGAAGTCTGCAAGAACTCTGTGGGATCAAGGAGGGATAAAAAGGCTGTAAATTTTCCATGTTGGGAATGAGGTTTGTTCATGCACGGAGCATTTCATTATCCAAGCCCTCTGCATCTCCTGGCAGCACACAAGTGGTTTTCCAAGTTGTACCTAGATAGGAAGATTGTAACAGCCCCCGAAGATACTTCAAAAAATGTTGTCAGAGGCCATTTCTGTCCCTGAAATTGTGCTGTGGAAGTGGTTTTAGTTTCTTCAGGGTATTATAACTTCTTAGCTATTCCCTATGAGGCATTAAGGAAAAGCCTGTGGATTTCTTTTCTCTTCAATTTCCTGTGGTTTTATACCATTGTACACATCTGCAGCAGAGAAGTAATCATCTTTTTCCCACTTAGTTTTAGAATGCATATCCCCCATCATTTCTGTATTTTGAAATCACAGGGATTTTTGACTGGCAAAATTACGAATTGATTTTAGTGGAGATTTGAAGGAGGTTGGGGATAAAAGTAAAACCCAGTCCCTGAAGAAGGACATATGAAGACTTAAGGATAGAAGTTGTGACCTGTTTTGTGGATGGGCAGAAAGAAAACCTGAAGTTTGTTATACCTTGTACAAAATGAGTTTGACATGATTTTGACACTGATTTCAATTTGAAATACTTAAAATCAGATCCTTCCTCCCACACATCTTCCCTCCTCCCTTGTTGCTGTTACTGCCCAGCCAGGAGGATATTCTGAGGGAACCAGTGATTGAAATCAAGCTGGTGTTGAGGGTCTGTATGTCCCTCCCCTGATCCTTTAGTGGGGTAATTCAGACCAGCATGTTTTTAAACCAGCATTCTGACTGCAAATCCAATTTCCTGGGTATGCTATATCAGTGCAACTGCCTTTCTTCTTTGTCCTTTTTAGAATTCTTTCTTTTTCTCCACAGAGTTCATACTTTCCTCACATAGTTTATTTTCTTTATTCTTAATGATGTGCCTTATTCCAGAATACTTCTATGCAAAGTTTCTCCTTTCAGATATTTACTTAGTAACTTTGCATTCCTCTTTGGTTCTAGTAGGTAACCCATTAAGTTGGCTCTTGCAGCAGTTTTAGATGAGCTAAAACCTGGCAGATAAAATGAAATTCAACCCAAACCCTATCCAAAAATACTGTTTCTTCAGCCTCTTCTGGCATTGCAGCTTTTCCCATTCAACGAGCATCTTTCTTTTGAACTCTGGCTTTGCTAACAAATCTGTGTGAGTTGAGGAAAACTGTTGGAAAAAAATACATTTTGATGTTATTACTATGTGTCAGTTCACTACAGAAAGTATAAGAAAATGTTCTATGTGTAATGTGCTTTATTCATCCACTTGCATCATTTTGGTATCACTCAGTGTACTTGGAAGCACTGCTGCTGCTTTTCAAATGCAATATATTTATTACAGCCAAATGAGGCAGCTAATTTCTTGGACAAAATACATTTTACCTTGCCAATATTAAACACATTTCTCCACCTCTGTAACGATGCTTGAATTTAGGATTTTGATGTAATATTTCTATTCCCCTGTTTGTTTTTATTTTATTTCACTGTATAATTCAAAGTCCTTAGGTAAGGTAAGAAATGTTTCTGAATGTGAACCAATGCACCAAACTCCACTAAAACAAAAAAGGATCATGCACAAAACTGAACAATATACTGGTGGTCTCAGCAAGAACTCTGCTAATCTAACTTGGTTTTATCCCAGCACATTTGATTTTATGGGATGTAGCGATATTTATCCAGTAATAGCACTTGAGTGTCAATTGTTAAATTGTTCCCAATGTGTAAAGTCAGCCCACAGTGTGTAGTAACCCTTCAATACATTTTCACAGCTGTAGTAACTCTTGAGAATGGCAGTTAACTAACCATTCTTGAAAAGATTCCTTGAAATATCCATGCTAGAATTTTTTTTCCAAGTGTGTATGATGGAGTTTTTTAGCCACTATGTTCTAAAAATTCATTACCTCTGGTAAAGAGCAAATAACAGAAAAAAAAAACCTCTGAGACTTGAGAACAGAACAGATGCAGTGAACATTTTGTCTTAAAAGCAGGTGGAAGCAAAAAGTGATGTAATTTTATTTTTTGTCATTTTACAGATGCTAGTTGATATCGTTTTATGTATGTTATGTCATTTAAACAATTTGCAAATGTTGAGTCCATGTTCAAAATCACAATTTCATTTGTAACACGTGAAATGATGCTTTAGTTGAATTCTGAGGCTGAAGGTTGTGTGTAATGCAAGTTTACAGATGCATGATTTCAACTTAGGAGTTTGAATTAAGAGAGTGAAGATTACTGTGAACAGTGAAAGCTATAAAAACATTATATACTTGTATTTCACAAAGAAATGTATTTTCTTTGGTGCTTCGTACTGTATTTGAAGGAGAGTACAAGGTGTTAAAAATCAAATTGTGTAATCACAATGGTATCTTTGTCATCCCTGCAGTTCCTTGTCAAAAGGATATTTAATTCCTGTTTCTAGAACAAGCATCTTGTAGCGACACTTTGTATCTCTGGGATGTTAGCATTTTTTCCCTTCTTGAGGCTGCCACTTGGATCAGAAGCCTGTTCCAAGTGTGGTCTTTTTTTGCAATGGAAAGATTTGGCTGGTTTGTCTTGCAAAGTAGGTTATATTGTTACTGTGCAGTGCTTGTTGCCTTGTAAAAAGTAAGCCTGCAAATATTTTTGTCAGAACTGACTCAAAAAGTTCCTTGGCAACTGCTCGAAATGTTGAAAAGAAACTGGTGAGAAGTTTGACTGCAGCCTAATATTTTTCTCTCCTGTCAAGAAGGAATATATACATTTTCTGCATATGCAGTAGAGTCCTTAGGCAGAATTTGTTGCATCAGCTGCAAAGCTGAAATTCTTTTAAGAGCAGAGGTGGGGATGCAGAGGGCCCTGAGTGAGTGACGAGGTTGCTTTTCACAAGGGCTGTGTGTGCTCATAATTGAATTTACGTGGGCAGGAGCAGCAGTTGCTGCTGCTTCATCTGTGCTCCATCCCTTACCTGGCATGGAGTAACAGGTTTAACAGGCTCCAAATTCCTTTTTGAAATGCAGATGGCACTTCTGACTTTGCCTCTGGAAGTCTTTTGGTTGGTGCTTGCTTTTCCTCACAGCGGTGCTAAGTAGCTGTTTCAGGTTTTGTTGTTTTGTTTTTTTTTCCCCTCTGCATATATTTTCTTCCTGCATTCAGCTTTGCAAAGGTGGTAAAGGCAGAATGGTAAATATGAGAAATGCAAATATGGTAGTAAAAAACTGTGCTTAATCACTGCTTGTAAAACATGTTATTTTATAGGATATGTAAGCCCTAAGAAGCAAAACAACACAAGTCAAACAATGTTACTTGGTTTAGAAGTGGTTTGCAAGGAACTGAAAGAATGGAATAATTTTCATGTAAACTTGTAAAGAAAAAGGGGAAAAAACACAACCCTACAAGGCTGAGTAGCAGTTTTTCCTACTGAAGAAATTACAGAAAATACAAAAATGAGACACCTGAGCAGTATGATACAACTTATACGAAGTCTGTATTTTCTGTCTGACTAGCAGGAAGGATGCAAATTCTCTTTATAAGTCAAAAAAGTGTTTCTCAGATAACAGTCTGGAAAATCACAAAATTAAGAAGTTGAGAAAAAAACACCTAGAAAGCCTTTTTTTTAAAGTGGGGTTGCACGTGCAAATGTATCCAACAGTATTTCAGTTTTTTACTGTTCTCTTTAAATGTCATTAATTAAATCTTTTTGTTTTTGCATTGTAGATCAGAATATGGCTACACATCCCTGCTGTCATGCAGCACATTATACCCTTTAGGACTTACGTTATCAGGTAAATTTGTATTTTAAGAATTTTTCTTGTGAGACTTTTTGACAGCACTTATTTCTAATTGCAGCTGATACTTTTAATTATACAGGTTGTTGCTCTATATCATTTCAACAAGGAGGGTGAAGGTAATGTTTAGAGTTAATTTGGGCAGCTCCGTGCATCTCATTTCAGTATCAATCAGATCAATCTTGTTAAGAACATTCTGAGTGTGACATCCAGCCCTATTCTGACATGTTGGGTCAGGTCCAGTTGTACTCCAGTCTCCCTCACTGTGATATCTTCATAAAACTGTACATCAAGTTTGCAGTGACATGCTGCAAGTAGAAGAGCAGTCTGCACTCACTGAGATTTCAGGCCCTGAGTTTGAACACAGCTTCACATTCTGATGTTCTGTATTTCCAGCTGGCAGGAACTGAAGTGTGATCAAAAGTCTACTCGCACTTTTATGTAGCTAAATATATCCAGTCCCAAAGATTTTCTTTATATCAAGCTGTCTATCATGAAAATAACACTTTCAAATTGAAGTACTTGTAAGGGTATTTAATTATACAAGCAATTTGTTTTTATTGGCTTTCTCAGGACAATAGAAACATTTCAGTGAACTACTGATGAAATTATCTCTGTGTGTGTATCTGCCTGGAGGTGGAGGGGTGTGGTCACAGCTAATTCCCCTTCCAGTGGCCTAACATTAAATTTTCCTGGTGCCACTGCTTTTGCATAGACCCACAACTCCTCCAAGGCTCTGGGTTTCCTCTAACTGTAATATTAGAAATGTGCTTCTACTGCTCAAAGCAAAAAATGGGCCTTTAAACATTATTCTGTCATAACTATACAAGTATAAATTAGCACTCAACAAAAATAATTCCATTGGCAACAAACAGATTTCCAGAACAATGAGACTGGGAATCGTTTCATATTTTAAAATGGTCTGGTTTTATATTGACTGTAAAAATTTAAGTACTGACTTGGCTGCCAATCTATTTTGCTGTACAGTGGTTTCTACTAAAATGATACCAGCAGAGAGAAGAGTATTTTGATCTTTTATTAAAACACATCACTCTTGAGTTACAGTCCAGCCATGTGCTCTTCTTTAATACTGATGTGCTATCTTTGAAATCTTCCAAAGGTAATTATTAATCATGAGGCAGTCAAGAGAGGGCAGGCAGAAGATTTTCAGGTGCCTGTCTCTGTACATATTCCATTAATGGTTGTTGGTGTACCTGGGAATTTGGTCATGAGCCTTCCCTGTCTTCTTGCAATGTATGGAAATGAAAAAGAACACTGAGGGATCAGCAATTAGAGACAGGCTGCTAATAAGGAACTACTTGAGGGAGACAGAATAACACATCCTGTAGTTGCTGCTGCTAATCCTTGCTTGTCATCCTGTAATGCTTAAAACATTACTATTTTATAAATATAGGTGCAGCTGGGGTCACTGGAATGTGTAGAAGATTTATTTGGGGGGGTTCTCTTGTCTTCCTCTTTACCCATTTGAATATTTGATTTGCAGTGTGATTTGTCAGCAGCTTCTTGCCATGAATAATGCCCTTGATGTCTGTTTGTAGAATTTACAGTGGGTTTACATCAATCAGAAAGGTAATTCTGACACAGGATACATCTGTGGAAAACCCAGCTTAGAGCAGGAAGGTGATGTTCTCACAGTTTTTATTTTCACAGCTGAATCCTGATGGGATCTGAGGTTTCTCAATGTTACGAAATCCAGAGCTTTTTTAGTGAAGATTCACTTATGGAGTGGGACTGAAGCTTGAAGGCCATATAGCAAAAATAACCTCAAGTGCTGTACCTTTATGTGGGACAGAAGTGAACACAGATGCCTTCAGGGAAAGATGACTTTCTTGATGGATGCGGCTCACCCCACGTGGTTGTCAAACTTACAGATCTTGGCTTAGCAGCTTGGGTCTCTGGGTCTCCATCTGCTTTTACTTCAGGAAAAAGCCAAAAAAAAGGGGGACAATCCTGGGGCACAGCAGCACAGCACCTTCAAAAGAAATCCTGCAGAGCTTCTGCTGCCCTGCAGACTACAAGGGTTTGGAGAGGGTTTTAGTCTAGAAAGAGCTCCTGGGGCTCTGATTTAGTTGCAGTTGCTGCTCCTGTAGGTTCCTGGTGGGAAATACATTTTGCAGGGCTGACCAGCAAGAGGGATCACCTGACTGGCATCTCAGCAGCATGTTTTATCAGCTGAAGTTACCCTTTATGTTATGGTTATTTCTACAAGGAGTGGATGAAGGAAACAGCAAAGTGTGTATCTGTAGAGAGGAGATCACCGCTGGAATCTCCAGAGACCATGGACACAATCCTGTCATTATTGCTGCTACTAGAAAAAGATAAATAAATGTTATTTTCTGCCTGGCCAGTGTAGCACAGGCATTCACATCTTGCCTCTGAAGGGCATGTGTTTTTAAGCAGTTTAGGAAAGAAATAAGGGAATACATTAACAATTACATGAAATAAAATTTGCATCTTTCTAAGGAAGCAAAGTGATTTTGACCTCCTCAGAAGGAAGCTCTTACTGGTCCTAATACCTTAGAATTCTGCATTTAACATCACAAAATTCTCATTATATGAGACTAGCAAAAGTGACTCAAGAAAATAAGTCCTGACTTAGTGCAGTTATAAATGGGGGTGAGTTTATGATGTCTCTTTTTATAAACAGAGACATTGGTTCCATCTGTCTTCTGCCTCAAGATCAGAGATGAGAGGTGCTCTGTTCCAGATCCTGTGTGTCTGAGGGGTGCAGGAGCTCTCAGCAGTGGTGTTTTTTGGCAGTGTTTTTCGCTGGTGAGACTGTTGATTGAAAGTGCCATGGAGAGTTCTGTCCTGTAGGAAGTGCAGCAGTGGTACTAACCAGCAGCATGTTTTGTTTCCTCCCCTTTTCTGCTTCCATCCCCTTCTCCCTTCTCCCTGTCTTCTTCTTGAAGATGCATCTGAAGGCATTTTTTGTGAATGATTCCTGTCCCTGCCCCAGTTGGGCAGACACAGAAAAACCTCTGGGGAGGAAATTCCAAGTGGCAGTGACTCCTGGGTAGCTGTGGCATGGGGCACACACAGCACTGGTATATTCAGTGGAAGTGGAAGCTCCAAAAATTCCTGATCCATGATGCTTCCCATGGAAAATGCAGCTGAAATAATTAAAATTACTATCCTGTTAAATATATTCATCTTAAGATGGGGTTTATGCGAATATTCAAGACCACTCCTTGCTAGTATATGCCATGAAAACATCTTGTAATGAGTCTTGAAGATTTTAATCACAAAAAATATTTGCCTCCTCCAAAAAATCTGCAAATTTAAAGTAAAAAGAACAGATAAGTCAGAAGACAATAACCAGACACTTCAGGAGAACTGACTCATTCTTCTGGATGCCCTTTTGCAGTTGTGGTCCAAAGGAGTCAGATTAAGGGAAAAAAAGATGATTTCACAGCTGAGTGGCTGAAGTCCCAAAGCATTACCTTAGCATGGGAACTGTGTGTTTAAAAGTGAACTCTCTCCCCAAATACAGCAAAATTAAATAATTTAAGTAGGTTAAAAGTGATATTTAAAAAATTAAATGTAGATACTATATATTAATTGTTTTAAGTATGCCAGGCTCGCAGGATAGGTCCTGTAATATGTGGAGTGTCCTTTCTGCAGATGTATAAAACAGTTATGTTTTATTCTGAAAGTCTCATTTAGGCAAAAACTCCAGATTAAATAGATTACACAGATCCTGGCATATCATTCATCTCTTCCTTGAAGACTTAATGCTCATCAGACTCAAACAGATAAAAATGTAGGAATTAAAAAAGTAATGAAGGACAGAATGGAAGCTATTATTAAGCCATTATATGAGTCAGTCACACGTTCACATTTCTATACTGTCTATACAGTTCTGATCCTTCCACCCTGCAGATAATAACAGAACTACCTCGGTGGTAGAAAGGGTGACAAAAGAAGGTGGCAATAAAAAATTTACATTGAGAGGAGAGACGGTCTAGGAGGGTTTCTTTTTGACAGGGCAATTCATATCATGTATGAATGATATGAAGATAACAAGCAGGAAATGGTAATTCACAGGTTTTTAAAAAGAAGGAATGGAGAACGTGCCACCCAATTGTCAGGTTGCAGATGGAAGAAGTGAAAGGAGTTTGTTTTCCACTCAAGCATAATTGTCAACCTGACTGGCACAGGTTAATGAGAAAGCCAAAAGTATAAATAGAAAGAGGTAAATGAATTCACAGTAGTAGATAGGTTCATTCATTTTTTTATATGTGGGATAAATCTTTAATCTGCTTTTAGAGTGACTATTTTGGGTTAAATAGACCTTTCCCTTGTTCCATTGTTCTTATGTGAGGCAATGCAGCAAATTTACAGGTAGTCAGCGTAGAGAAAGATGGGATTAATGGCCAGTGCTAGGTAAAGTTCTCTTTTTTGTTAATGGTGGTGTTGTACCTCTGAAACCATAAAAAGTTACTGATGCAGACAGGTTTAGATCATTCCATCTTTCCATAATAAAAAAGGTGTGGCCTACTCTGCAAGTTTCTGTGGTTTTAATCTTTGTAGTAAAGATATGATCATGCTTGATTTATGACCAGTGTAGTGCCAAAAAATTTTCTAGTGTTGGCTGCAGTTACACTTCTAAAGAGAAGTTTGCCATCCTCTGCTTCTTTTTATGTTCGAAAACCCTGTTGTTTAAAAACTGTGTGGTAACAAATGCTCTGTTCTCTGTATCTTTCTTTAGGGCCTTGGCAAAACAGAAGATACTGTTAAAGTACCGTAGCTATGAAAATGCACCTACACCATAGTTTGGCTTACTATAAAGTGAATTTTTTTAAAAAGCACATTCTCACATTATAAAACAGAAAATACGATGCAAGTCTGATTCAGGTTCAAAAGGTGGATGTAATGTGAACTGTGTAAATGAAAGTAGATTTAAACTGATAATTGCATTAAAACGGGAACTGTTCTATTTTATAAACTATATTAGTGTAGTTACTTCTCCAAACTTTGTAGTGTGAGGAAGATTTCAGGTCCAAGTCCTGTTAGAGAAATTGAGTGAAGCCACCAAAGCACCCTTCCTTTGTCTATATAGGTGTGTTCACCCCCCTGCTCAGTGCCTGCAAACACTCATCTGTCCTTTGTAAAATGAGAGTTCATGTGATGTGTTTGGACACGTCTGAGATCTTTAGAAATGCTTCACCAAACTATTGAGTCTGCCTTGATGGGAATTATGGACGTGGAAAAACGCTGGGAACCAGGCCTGATGAGAGTTTGCATATGAAAACGGGGAGATGAAAATTGGTCTGGTATTGCTCAGAGTCATAGAATCATTAAGGTTGGAAAACACCCCTAAGCTGGAGTCCAACCTTTAACCCAGCACTGCCATGTTCACCACTAAACCATGTCCCCAGGTGCCACTTCTGTCCTTTTTTTGAATGTTTCCAGGGATGGCAACTCCAAAACTTTTGTAATTGGGTGTGGGAGCTTAATTATAGCCTCTGTTCTTCATTCACTGCCTCTCCCATAAAATAAATCCTCAATATTTAACTTGCTGTTGCCACAGCTGGACAGAGAAGCTGGATGTCCCTTTGTCACTTAGGACAGGATGTACAGGATGGTGGCTGGAACACAAGTGCTGCCATCACTATTTGCTGATGACGAATCACCTCATTTGCTAATCACAAATGATTGTTTGGTAACACAGACGAGGACATTTCCCCTCAGAGTGTGACCGCTCTCACCTGTCAGCAGGTTAAAGGCAGGTCACTGGGTCTGCTTTGCTGCTGGACTTTTTAAATAAATGTTCCCTTTCCATCCCTACTTTGCTTCTCTTTGAGCTCATAGCACAGAAGCAGCATTTTCTTGCCAGGATTTGCTTTCCAGTGCTCCACATGAGAAGACAAATTTCACAACTAAGAACAAGGAAAGATCTGATTGCCTTAGCCTGGAATGGTCCTTCTTTTGTCTTCCTCTTTCTGATCTGTGGTTCTTGTCGTACATCTCCAGTCTCTGGGATTTTTTGCACTGAAGTCTCTTTTCTCTGTTTGACAATGTTAAGTATCATTTAAGTGTGTTTATTTTAAGGCCTCTACACAAGAGCTGTGAAAAAGAATCATCATCTAAATAAGAATCAGGGCTGTAGTTTTGCTTTTGGAAAAAAAAAATAATGTACTGATGTTTATATGATGTAAATGCAAAGGAATGGAGCATAAATCTGGCTAAGTGTAATTTAATATTTTGTGTGTTTTTTAAAAGATTCATGCATCTATTTGGCCGATCTGCAAGGACAGAGCCAAGCTTGGGCTGTCAAACAATTGGATTTTTAATGCATTTCCGTGTAGTTAAGTCTAGTTTGGATGTAGCTTAAACTTCAAAACTCGACAGTACAGCAGAAAAAATTAATTATGCTAACTTTGTATGCATGTACCTTTCACTGTGTCATCTTCAATGGCATCAAAATAAGCTCAGGAAAGCTTGTTTCTAAACATTTTTCTATTACACATTTAGTTAGAAGAAATTCTTAGTTCTGTTGGTCTTTTGTATGTAAACTTTACAGGCCTTTCACTACAGATTTTCTGTGTATTGGTCTTGCTTAGATAAGACTGAGGTTCCACCAGGTTCTGTACATTAGTTTTTATAAGTAATTATTTCTTATTATTCTTGTTTCTGCAGGATTAGATGACTGCAAGAGAAAGGACTTAACGTGTTCAAAATTCTTCAGCTATTTATTTACTTTGAAAAATATATGTATTTCTGGTTTTCCTTGATGTTTTTCGTTAATTGGTGCCAAATCTTAATAGTGGTATTTTAAGACTGAGTGATCTTAGAGCTATTTGAAATACATCTTTGCTATAATCAAGATGGCTCCAGGAGTATTCTAGTTTGAATCATACCCTTTTTGGTTTTCTTCCATTCGTAATTTCTCCCAGGTATTTATGTAAACTGTCAGACCAGGAGTTGCGGCAGAGCGCGGCCCGGAACATGGCAGATTTAATGTGGAGCACAGTGAAAGAACCCTTGGATACAGCCTTGTGTTTTGATAAAGAAAGTCTTGATCTTGCATTCAAATACTTCATGTCACCAACTCTGACAATGAGATTGGCTGGACTGAGCCAAATAACAGTAAGAACTTTTTAAAAGTATCAATCATGTTCGCAAAAAAACATTTCTTGTTGTGCTTTATGATTTACAGGCTTGTTTGGGGGGCTTTATTTTTTAATGCGTGAAAGCAGCAGGATCCTCTTACATGCAGCCTTAGGAGATTACAGACATGATGGTGAGGGTAGGGTTTGCTGGGAGCTGAGTCCAAGTGGTGGCTGTGTTCTGCACCATATGGAGCTGGCTCACATTACCTGAACAATTCACGTGCTAAACAGCCCCCTTAGAACCGTGTTTTGTGACAGCTGGGTTGAAATGGAGCCCCTTGCCACGGCAATGTTTGTTGTTGAGAAAAGCTTTCAATCTGTTTGCATTTTTACCTTTGCAGCATCTTGACCCTGCTGCAATTAGCTGCTGCTTTGTGTTGCACAGACCTTGTTTTCTGTTTGTTAGTACGGTTTCAAGAGAGAGAGCATTTCTGCATTAATTAGCAGAAGGCTGAATTGAAGAGGTAAATACATACAGCATCAAATAGAAAACAATTAAAAGTTAAAAAATCCCCATCTTTTCCTTTCCCATGGAAATGCTCCACATGGCACTAGGCAAGATAAATTGGGCATTCTTGATTTGTCACTGCTGCCTACAACCATAGAGAAACAGTCCCACAGGAGGGCAAAAGTGAAGCTTTTTATCCATCTGAGTCCAGTTTTGTGTTTTCTGAACTTGTTTGCCCTTCTCTCTTCTGATGACGTGGTGTCACTGAGTACAAGTTTAAGTAATAGTCCTAGATAGAAGTACCTTCAATTTAATAAATGGTAATTTAAAGAGATCTGTAAGTACTTCTGATCAGATTATTGCTGGCTTTTAACCAAAGTAAATATTTATTTACATACAGGTAACTTACTAGGTTGTAAAAACAGGCTGTGAACTACATCCACACAGTATAAATGATCTTGAAATCTGTTTCCCCTTCTGCATAGTTCCAACTACATTAGATTTCAATTACTACAAATGCTTTCCTTTGGTTTTATACAATTCTCCTTGTTCAGCTACCAGTGTGTGTTTTTTGTGTATCCTTGTCAAAACAAAGTCTGCAAATAAGAATTTGTCAGCTGCTTTATTTTTTTAGGCCTCTAGCTCATTTAAGCGAGTGTGAAGTTGTGTTAAGTAGTTACATGTTTCCACCTGTTGTTACTGTTAAATATTGCTGTAAAAATGAGAGTTTTAAAATAGCAGACGTTTATTACCAAAAGAAAAAATTTTACAGTATGTTTAGATTAAAGCAAATAGTTTTCAGCTTGTAAAAAAGGGATATTGTAAGCTAATTGTATGCTATTATATGCTATTAAGTTACTGAGGCTGTCTTTTTTCATGTGAATAGTCTTTAAACTGCTCCTCTTTCTCATTGAAATCATTGGAAGTTTTATTTTTGTTGTTACCTTGTTTCTCTTGCATTTCATCTCTTAGTCACCCTTCAGCTCCAAAATACCTTGTCTCTCTACTATTCCCTCACAGACAGAATTTTATTTTCCTGTCCTTTGATGCCTGGGTCTGCAGATGAGGCCAGGGAGATGCTTTTTAGTGCTCAGCTTTCTTTGCTGAAGCCTTTCTATCTTTGTGTCCTTCATCACTGCCACATTTGTATGTCAGTTGAGTGTCCGGGCACAGGTGCCTTTAGATTCCTACAGTGTTTCATAGATGGTAAAAACTGAAAAAGGGTTTTATTCCCTCTGGCATTCAAGGAAACAAAACTTGAAGTGAAAAACCTGTTAGGAGGTGGGGGAGAGCAAGGTGTTGCAATGCTGTCCCATGTGTGCTTTGTTTTGTGCTGCTGTGGCAGAATTCTAAGAGTTTAGTTGAAGTTATTTTAAAAATTGTGCGCAAATTTTGGTATGAAAAAAGACTTTGTCAGAATTGCTTTGGAGAAGGATTTGGTATGGGAAGTGTTGATCAGTGGTGACTCTGGATTTAAAATTGATGATAGGAACTGCTCAAGACTCTGTCACTCTTTGAGCCTTTTCAAAATATTTTCATTTGGAGGTGAAGCTTAAGAAGAATCAGTGAACTTCCACTGCATTATCTGACCCAAATCCAATTTCCACTCCTAAATATATTTCATTTGAAATTCTCTATTAGTAACCAGTCTATTAATAATTGTGTAGTTAGGCTTTCATGTCTCACCAATTTCAGTGCATGTTTTCTGTTTTGTTTTTTCCCCCTGAAAATTGCTGAGATTGGACACAAATAACTCTGTGTGTAAGGACTTGAGAAGATTAGTGAATTCACCTGAATTATAGAGTTCATGTACTAGACTTGTTTCAAGAGAGTAAATATTTTGACCAAGTTACACAACGAGTTTAATATTAGCTTCAAAAATTCACATTGCTTTGCCTCTTTTTTAATAAGATGCCAAATAAGTTCTATTACGTAATTTAAAGTATTTTTAAAAATGTTATGTGCATGTGAAGAATTGGATACAGAACCATTGATGCTGAGGGAAGAAGTGGGAAAGAGATGTAAAACTTTAAACAGGCTTTTTTTTTTCCTCTGTAATGTCTTAAATTTAAGAGCTTGGACATGTTTGAAAACTTCATTTCATGTGAAAATATGTGGGTTTCATTCTCTAATTTTTGCTGAACAACTTACTTAAAAACATACAGAGTACTATAAAAATTTGTTTAATGTCACTAACACTATTTTAAAATATAATAAAAGTGCCTCACCAAATATATGGAGAAAATTGAAATTTTTTTTCTTCTTTTTTTCTAACTATAGAATCAACTTCATACCTTCAATGATGTGTGTAATAATGAATCATTAGTTTCAGACACAGAAACGTAAGTAGGAACCTTATTCTGAATACTTCAAGTGTTTTATATGATTGCAGTTCTTCTCTGTTGTTGCTATGGATTGTACACAGTGGGGGAGCATTGATAATCTCAGACATTTATTAGAAATATTCTAATCAGGGGGTTAATAAATGGTTTTAAATGGTAACTAAAATATTTCTAAATGTTTCTGAACTTTTATTTGGTATTAAAATATAGAATCAAGGTAAGCTTTAGAAAAACATAGATACTGAAATAATAAATAATGGCCCATTATTTCCATGGTGATGTATAAATAAGAACTAGCTAATTCATATCCAATTCATATAATTTTTGCCATCTTCTCATTTCTCTGGATTATTAGTTTAACCAAGACTTGTATTGCCATCACTGGCTCCCAACCTCGTTAGTTTTCCACCCAGTGTGTGAGGCAATGCTGTTGGTGTTGTTTTCCTTCAAAGTCCTTATTTGTATAACGCAGGTGTGTTGGACAGTTTTAAAGGGACTCTCATAAATCTTCAAGAAGATTCACCTGTGTGGTTGTATTCCAGCCAGGAAATGTATTCACTTCTATAGTAACTCTAAACTTAGTGGTAGAACTGTCAAGAATTTAAATGAAAAATATGTATTTTGGTAGTTGAAATAACTTTCGTGTGAAATAACAGGCAAAACATGTGAATTGTAGAATTTTACTCATATTACGCTTTTTAAGTTTCTATTGGGGGTGTGATGTACTCTCTTTATGTTGGGGGGCCACAGACACATGCTCTCCAGTACTTTAGTAATGGGAAGTCTCTCACAGCAGCAGTGTCTTGCTTTTGTCTGGATACTTTTATTACAAATTTAATTTTAACACCTTTTGAAGTGTTAGTCAGTCATGACCACAGTTCTGGAGATTTCATGTAAAAAGCACTTTAGATATTTGAAGAGAAATTTCTGGGAATGTATTACTATTTTAAAGAACGAGAATTTAGGCACTTCTGCGTCTGTGGAAATAAGGAAATACCCTGGGAAGAAGAAATAAGTAGTAAATACTGCAGAAGGGGAACATGTTGAGAATGTGAGGTCAGCTGGGGTGTTTCCTACACTGTGCTCCCAGTTCATGGTGTGGTGTTACACTGGGACTGACAAACCTCAGATTTATCCAGTTCTTCTCCTTCCCTCACACTGAATATCTGAAACAGAGGTAGTTTTTAGGTCGTAGTAGCAGTACCAAGTGATTGTGCCAGTTGAACCTAATACAAAGCTATTTGATTTTCTGTGTCAAATGTAAAAAAGAGAAGTTATGAATGTGGAAGGAGAGAAGAGTGGTTAAATTTCCCTGCAGAAGAGCAGATGTACTCTGCAAGAGCATCTGAGTTATTTTAAAGCTGAAGGAAATTGTCAAATTCTCCTTTGGGATATTACTTTCTTGGCAGGGGCATCTGTAAACAGGCTGTCATTTGAAAGGAATGCAGCATGAACAGAAAACCTTCTATTCCACTTTTGTAGATGTGATTTAAAAAAAAAAATAAAAAAATCAGAATTCCAGTTGTTGTGGTGTTTTACCTGAAAGGTTGGTTGCAAATCAGTATCAGGCATTGCTGCTCATCTTCAGAGATCTTGTGGAATTACTGATGGCTTCTAGCAAAATAATCAAAATAAGGGGCTGGAGCAGAAGGATGGGGAAAATGTCTCACTTCTCCAGTTCAGTACAAAGCTTCCCTCTCATTACAGACTCTGCTCATGAGAAATTTTTGAATGAAAAGGCACTTAGGGAGTTGGCAGTGACTGAATGAGCAGCAAAAGGAAAGCTTTTCATTCCTGTGTTCTTCCCTTAGCAGAGAAAGGAAGTCTTAAGTTTTATTTTGTACCTTTGTAGCCTCTGCAGATTTGCCAAAAGAAGATGTTCTGCATTATGTCTGGTCATCCCCATTATACGTTTTGACTTTTCCAGATGCATTTGGAACTGTCAACCTTTGGGATTTCTCCTTCTCTGTCTTGATAAGGTGGGTTTGCGGGAGGTACCTTTCCAAAAAAAAAAATTCAGCTTTCAGTTAGTCCTGGCTCTTCCTTGTTCAGAATTAACGTCAGGGGTTTTTAGCAAATATTTTGCAAAGGTAGCTTCCCACCTTTATCCTCAGCACGGTCGTTTTTCCATGGTAAGACAAGCTAAAGCATCTTGTGTCTATGAAAACACTGGATTTCACAAATGACACTTGGAAGCAGCAGAAAGCTGAGGCTGAGGGATCTGTTTTGTCGCCGTAGGTATTTGTGTGGCTTTTGAGATTTCATTTCCCTGTCTTCTCAGGGGTTGAGGCTTTGTGGTGACCGAGGATGTGCGTGCTCCAGATGTGGGCAATGTCTCAGCCACTCAACTTCATCATACCCCTCTGAGATGGACTTCTAATTTAGCTGGTCTTGGCTCTAAAGATAGAACCAAATTCTTTGCAATCTGAGGTACTGAGGAGTGTGAAATCTACTGAAGCTAAAAATAACAAGCCTGAACAGAAGAGTCTCAGAGTCTTTGAATAAGTGATTCCTGCAACTGTTCCACTGATGTCACTTAGTGAAAAATGATGATGCTTTTCAGGAAGCGAAAGATACTCTTTTTTTGGTGTTACTTGGACCATGAGAGGAAAAAGTGTTGGTCTTTTCTTTAGTGAGGACACTGTCAGCTGCTGGAAGTAACATGTGTAAAGAGAGATTTTGTTTTGCTCTTCACTTGGCAGGCCGCCAAGTGTTCGGGTTTCAGGTTCCAGGTTGACACTGAGGCAACTTCCTGACTCCTTTAGAAACCTTGATTACCCTCACTTGTAAAGCTTCCTACAGAGCAATTTCAGGTGTCCAAAATTCCTTTCTCCTGTGAACAGAAAGAACTGGGTTATTTCTTCTCCTTTCTTTTTCCTTCTCTTTCCTTATTTATTGAGATTCTCAATTGCAAGTTCTGTGTTGCTTTTTCCCTTCACTGCTGTGTCTTATCCTATGTTAACTCTTGCTTTCTCCATTTTTGTCTAAGCTTAATGACTTGAGTTTCTGGCAGCATTATTTAAACACCTCTTCTCTCTCTACCCCATTTCAGAGATCTTTTCAGGTTTTCTCTGGGGGGAAAAAAAAAAAGGCAATTTTTTTCACTCAATTCACTAATATTTCTTTCTTGTGGCCCACACAGCAGTTAAACAAATATTTCAGATGATGTCAGAGTGGTGGTTTCAGTGCCCACAGAGCATCAAAGAGGAAAATTTGTGCTTAGAAGCTAAAACATGTGCTTGAATGTGTGTTGGGAAGGTGCCTTCTATATCCTCTTTGCATTTCTGATCCTAAATAGTTGAGATCAGGGTTTCACATCTGTTGTTGTGTTTTAGATCCTGTTTCAGTGATGTTGTCAAGAGGCATTAGTGTTCCTCCCTTGCAAGCTGCCAGTTTTTCATTGGAGTTTTGTATTCTGGTTTTCAGTGACGTCGTGGACTTGCTGTTGTACTTCATCCAGCTCTGAGCTGATGTGTTTTTGTAGCTTCGTGGGTAATTGACTGGTTGAATAAATAAGGTTTTCTTTGAGGGGGGTTACTTTGCTGTGGGATTTATTCCTGGATTTGGGTCATCATGTGGGTACCAAGTATTGCACCACAGCCTTAGATTAAAATGTTTCCAGGACTTTAACCCAGTCCTTTCATAGAGAGGTGTTCTTTGACCTACCAGGAAAATGCATAAACTGGAGGATAAGAGTGAACAAAATTCAATGCTGTTCTAAACATCAAGTTATATCACCAACTGCACAGTTGCCCCTCTCTTCCTTGCAGTCTCATGGAATGCCTGGGGAAACTCATGTCAAAAGTGCTTGAATTTCATTTCTTGGAAGTAAACCAGTTATTTTTGACAGACGTGAATTATCAGTGAGCTCACATTAAAAATTCTAGGGAGAAACGGATTTAGAGTTATGTACATTTCCAGTGTGAGAGAGATTTAGAGACAATTAAACCAGAGTAGCTGCTACCTTTTGCCTTTTTATTCTCCTCCCTCAGCCACAACACAGAGCCACAGAGAACACCAAGTTCTTTAAATGACTTTTCCTATTGCTATCCAATTATTAAATCGATGAAAACCAGCTAATATGTGTTACTCCCAAGGTGAATTCTCTTACTCCTAAAGTCTGTCTGATTTGGATATCTAATTTGGAAAACCATTCCTTGTTCTGCTACTTTCATGTGAGAGGGGAAAGCACATACATCCTTTGATCATAATGTATGATTTTCACTCTTACCGTTTCCTTTAATACAAAAGAGTAATTTTTGGGGGGGAAAACCTTTGCTGAAATGAAGTGTTCAGGAAAGAAGACAGACGCCCTTCATTTACACTGAAATTAGCTTTTTTGGTGAACTTTGAATCTGATATTGTAAATGTATTCTTTAGTAAATCAGAGAACAAAACACTTTGTGGGAGTAATAACTTGATCATTTTAAAAGGTACTGATTGCTGTGCCCTCAGCCAAGTTTTCTGGGAGGAACAGTTTTCGCTAGGAAGCACAAGGGCGTCATTCTGCCTTGCACAAGGATCCTCTTGTTTTGGTCATCCTCAACAAATCCATATCAAATGCACATTTACCTTCAGAAATCTGAGATGTTACCAGAGTTGAGCTCACTAGAAGGATGGAAGAGTTTGTTACTGCTGACAGTACATCCATTAAAAAAGCATTCCTTCAAAAGTATTATCTGTGGTTTTTCAGAATAAACATGGTGTGAATTAGAGACAGAGAACTACCATGGTAATTTAATAAAATGTGAAGGAACTCACTCTAGAGGAGAGCTTTTGTTCTTTCCATTGGACTGGTTAAAATGCAACATATGAATGGATACAAAGCCTAGTGGATATTGTGCCGTGAACAGGAGGGTTTGGATAAAGAGACCCCATGAGGAATGTGTCCTTTCATACTGGGATTGCCAGTGAGCCTAGCAGTAGTTATTTATCTGAGATTCTTTCTCAAAGCTACAGGCTGAAAAATTCAAATGCGAGAAGAAAGGAAAGGTCTTTCTTCAAACTTTGTTAGACAGAAATCCAAGCCCTGGCTGAGTCAGAAATGTGCATGTGCCAATGTTTGGTTTGGATGGGCATCTCTTGGGTGTTGGGGATAGTTGGGTTTTGGTTTGATTTTGAAATGAGGCTGTGGGAAGCTAAGGACATCTTGGATTCATGGAACAGGTGAAGCTTATCTTTTCCATCCCTCTTTGAGCCGGTCCTCTGTCAAACTGACTTGACAGTGTGAATCTCCTTTATCAATAAGCCATAAATGATAACTGTTGGCAAACTTTTGTACCTTGCAGGCCAGTCATTACTTAAATGTTATGGGACATTATCTTCGAACAGTGTGAGAATATTTGATTCCCAGTGTCCTGGACTTAGAAGAGAACAGTCTAGAAGTGATGTGGAGTAACAGAAACTTAGCTCCTTGAGCTCAGCCATGAGGATCAGGCAATTCAAAACAATTGAAGCACTGGCAGTGTGCCCCTGAATAGTGAATCCTGTTTGGAATTCACTGTTCCTGAGTTGTGAATTTCCTGTTTGGAAAACCTACAAAAGCAATCTCTTCTTACCTAGGGAATTTTTTTCCTTCTTGAGGATGATGAAGATTGGCAATCCTGGATTTTAATAGTGTCTATAACTGTGACATGAGGAAAAGTGGTAAAAATAACTCTTCCTCAAGTCGTTTAAGGCACTCCCTCCCTGTGAAACAGTGCACTGTTATTCCAGGGCCATTTAAACCAAAAGCTGGACTTTAAATACTCTGATGTCCTGTAATTGCTTCTGCTGCCAAAATCAGGGTAAACAAACATTTGCTTGAAGAGAAGGAATAAAAAGGAGCTTATGCACTGCTTTCCAGACAGGGCAGTGCTTTCTGGAAGTTCAGCTTTTGTTTTGGAAAACTCAATTCCCTTGTCCTGGTCAGTTTGAATATTTGCTTAAGGAATGGCAGTAGCTAAAGTTCCCTGTTGGTATGGGTGAGCAGAATGAGAATTTGGAAGTATCTGTGTGCTGCCTGTGTGTAAGTATGACCATGGTGAACATAGTTTGTGTAAGAGAATCTAAAAATATATCCATGGCTTCCTTAAGAAAATAATTACTGTCATTCCACTTTTAGCTACATTTCAATACTTCTATAGTTTCATAATAAACTTGGATTAAATAGCAGTGTCAAAATCTTACCTGTGAGATCTTTGGTATTGTTTGCACGTGGTCTGTTGAACGTTTACTAATAAAATTAGTAGACTTATTGATTGTGTTTCTGATGATCCAGAGGGGAAGTATTTATATTTGACAGTAGTCTTCCAGCTTAAATTAAAAAAAAAAGGAAATAATTTGCTTCCTGCTTGGAAAAATTAACACTGACTGTGGTTTGTGTTCAGAAGGTTTTTGTGCCCTCACTACAACTGCAGATATCAGCTTTCAGGATATGCTGTGCTAGAGAAGAGCACAGAATAATTATTATAGGTAGATCATTTTATGTTTCCAATCCTTTTTCATCTCCAGGTCAATTGCAAAAGAACTTGCAGACTGGCTTATCAGCAACAATGTAGTTGAGCACATTTTTGGACCAAATTTGCATATTGAGGTTTGTATTTAATTATTATTAAATTGGTATAAACGTGGAGCATGAACTTGTTCTAGTAAATCTTTCCTCATTATGTTCTCACTTTGCAGATCATCAAACAGTGCCAAGTGATTCTGAATTTTCTTGCAGCTGAAGGGAGACTTAGTACTCAACATATAGACTGTATTTGGGCTGCTGCACAGGTATATATTGAATTTTTGTAATTTCAGGAGTGATAAAAGAAGAACAAAATACAAAATAAGTTGGTTCTGTTTCACATTCTTAAAGTTGAGTTTTTTTGCTTTTTCTTGGCTGTCTGAGTATTTTGCTGACCAAAATGTCAGGTTAGGTAACTGCCACAGTTACTGGGTTATTTATTAGATGCAAAAAATCACCCTGGATACTTTTATACTAGAAAAAAAAAATGAAGTTGTATAGCAAGGACAGAGTATTTTCACTGAGAATGGGGATGAGGGTTGTAGGGTAGTTGCAATATTTTTACTATTGTGCTAAATTGCCTTGCTCCTGTGTATTGTAGCTTCCATTTCTGGTACTCCTGGGGGGAACAATCAGGTGAAAATTGTGGCAGTCAAGTTTACAGCTGTGCTCCTCTGCTGGTGTTAAAATCTATAGAGGGCACTGAAAATTTATTTTTTGCTTGCTAAACCTGGGAACTCTGATAGGCTTTTTGCCTTCAGAAAGATTTATTTCTGTGCTCCTTTTAATGGGTTGCTGTGCTTGTTATTTTAGGTTGTAACATTTTTTATTTAGGGGATTTGAATACAATAGGCATGGGCAGGCCTAGGGAACACACTGTTATAACAGGTTAGAATTTAAAGAGGTTTTTTTATGTGTTCAATATTTCTTTGTCATTTATTTCAATCAAATAGTACTGAACACATGTTCTGAAACCAGTGTGGTCCATTGTCATTAAAACATGCAGCTGGAATGTTAATTGAATGCTCATTGGAACAGCATTTGCTCTGGCATTTTTCTGTGTCAGAGTAATTCATAATCATTTATTTCACACTACATTTTAAAACAGTTCCTTGATGTTTTCATGCAGTATCTCACACACTAAGACCTTACACACATTAAGACCTCTGAATATTTTTAATATATTTTATACTGCTTTAGGAATAATATAATTACCTAATTTTGATAATGCTTTTATGGTATAAGTGTTCATTTTGACATAGCAATATTTTCAAAATATGTTTGATACCAGTCCTGATTACTTGCTGTAAAAGGCTTAAATCTCTAATGTTGTTTAAAAGGCTGACACCTTTAGACTGAAGGAATAGAAGGCCTTAAAGTGTATTTTCCACTTTTTAAATGAGCTTGTAGACAAAAATTCATCTTCCCTAAATTGAAGTTACCTCAATGTTTAAATGCATCTTTGTATAGAACCCACATGATTTCATTGCACTATGAATCCTGTCAAAGTTGGCCTGTACACAGTAAATTGCTGACACAGATATTTTAATACCAGGAGGGCAAAATAAAATAAATCTTGAATAAAACCCTTTTGAGGTGTAAGTGTGGTAACCAACGTAAGAATTTTTTTTTCCTAGAAGTTTCCTGTAACCATTATTTTATTTTTGAATAACAACATCCTTGCAAACGTAATGAAACTCTTTTAAGTGACTGTGAAAAGCAGCATTTAACCAAAGAGGAATCATCCAGGAGCACTGTCACTTTCATGTGGAAATAGAGTAGTTAGTTGAACACATTGTCATATTCTTTGACATCCATTGCTGGAAAGACAAAAGAATTCTTTATAATCCTTACACAGTCTATTCCTTGAGTAGTCTTTATTTGTATTTACCACTAATAAGGTAATCATTGCAAATACTGCTTCCCTCAACGTTTAGCATATAAACTAATATTTTAGAAGTTGTGTTTAAGTTCAAATACAAAACAAACTTCCAGTTCTTCTTTTCATCTGATCGCTCAGAACTAGAACTGAGGAAGGAACTTTGACGTTTGATTTGTACATTTGCAGGCTTTACAGTGTCAAAATCACTATAGTCAAAATTGCAAATCTAATGGAGTTTGAAATTATTCGACAGCTACTTCCTGAGAATTTGTACAGATACGTTTATTGGCTGCAGTATTTATTTGTTGATTTTGCTGCTCCTGTTCCCTTCTCTGTTTGTACCTTGCAGCTGAAGCATTGCAGTCGTTACATACACGACTTGTTTCCTTCTTTGATCAAAAACTTGGACCCTGTCCCACTTAGACACCTTCTTAACCTTGTCTCAACTCTTCATCCCAGTGCTCACACTGAACAGGTAAAGACAAGGCCAGCAACATCACTGGCATGAGAAAAGCAATTAAATGAGAGTGTTAAACAATCATGCAACCATGATGGATTTGTCTTCCTAAAGGAATATTCACTAATGCAGAAAGGGGGAACTCTGAGTAAAGTTGTCGTGTTTCTTCAATTACACCTTTCCTGGCTTTTGAATAATTTTTAGAGATTTTCAAAGACTGCATAACCAGTGATGGTAGATTTTAACTTCCTGTCTGAAGTTAGAATGTGCTTCACACAGCATTATTTAGTTGATTTATTTATTTTGATGAGTTTCTGTTGGTGTGCTGTAGTATTGGCACAGGAAAAAATGAACAGGGATCTTTATATCCAAAACCTGCTGCTTAATGGGACTTTTCCCTGGTTTTCTTTCCAGACCTTGTATTTGGCATCCATGCTGATCAAAGCCCTGTGGAATAATGCACTGGCAGCTAAGGCTCAGCTGTCAAAACAAAGCTCCTTTGCATCTTTACTGAGTACCAACCTGCCCATGGGAAACAAAAAAGGTGCGTGGTTTTCCAGTAGATCTGGGAGTTAAATTTGGAATTTTCGTAGTCTCCATGTTGAGTTTGGACAAAAAGCAGGTATAGAACTTCCTCCTTTAAGTATTTTTTAAAAGTGTCATGCTGGTATATTCTTCCAGCAGAACTTGAGGCTGTAGATGAAAGCATGAAAGTCTGTGAGTGCTTTTGGAAAGCTTTGTGTTTCAGATCCATTCTGTTTGTATAGCTAGAGTAGTCTGTATTTTTCTTTTTTCTTTTTAATTCAGAAAATGATCCATAACTATTCTTGTTCTGTTGCACATCTGTAACTTAACAGCTACACAAAACCTTATAAAAGCTTGCTTGCTTTTTACCTAGTTTTTGTTATTACATGCTGTTTGTGATTTGGTGATTTTCTTTTTTACTTGACTGTGTGTTTCCCCACAGTCATTACTAAAGGTGCTGCCAAGCCTTTTTACTGTAGTTTCCCTTTCTCTTCATACTGCTGGTTTTTATGAATCATAGACAGCTATATGCTGACAAAACAATTTTTAGTAACCTATTTTTCCATCTTGCTTTTTCTTTTCAGAAGAAGAGGAGCTCAGAAGAGCAGCCCCTTCCCCTTGTAAGTATAGTTTTAATTGTACACCACAACTTGAATCTACAGTGCTTTTGAATTTGGAACAGAATTAAATTTGAAATTCTGTTTTGATGAGAAATCGAATGAAATGGTATTTTTAATATAATTAGGAAATTTATATACCTGTGACAAGAAGAGACACCAAAATACAAACTTGTGAAATGCTTGGTGTTCTAAAGGAAATTTTCAGGTTTTAGGTAGACATGGTTATATCCCTGTTTGCTGGAAGAATGCTCAGTATTTGAGGCAGATTTATGCAATGCTGTTACATTCCAGTAATTACCTGTCACAGACTAACTGGGAAATGTGGTTTTGAATTAGGGTCACCAGCAGCAAGCCCTCAAAGTAGTGACAACAGTGACACCCATCAGAGTGGAGGCAGTGACATTGAAATGGAGGAACAGCTGATTAACAGAACAAAACACGTCCAGCAGCGACTTTCGGACACAGAGGTAAGAGTGCGAGTCTGACTGGAGAAATTTTGTTACTACGTTGCCTATTGTTAGCTACAAAAATGATACTTTATCTGCACTTCTTTCAAAACTACCTCAGACACGTGTATTCCTGCATGTAAATTGTGCTTCAGTTAGATTAATCTTTTAGTAATGGACAGCTAGAGGTTGTTTTTGTGTCACAATGGGGCTCTATGCTCACGCAAAGTCTGCACATACATCCTGTTAGCAGCAAGGTAATGCAAGAAATCAATTATTAAATCTGAATCATGCTTGGAGCATTTTGTCATCAGCAAGCAAATTGAGAAAGAATGAATGAAAGCTTGTAGATGGGACACATTTCCTCCTAAAGGAAAAATGATATTTGAATGATGATGATGATATTAAATTATGTATTTCCAGTGGTGCTTTATTTTTCCACCGATCTTAAAAATACCCTGAAATAATTTCAGGAATCGATGCAAGGAAGCTCTGATGAGACAGCCAACAGTGGTGAGGATGGCAGCAGTGGGCCTGGGAGCAGCAGTGGCCACAGTGATGGATCCAGCAATGAAGCCAACTCCAGTCATGCCAGCCAGTCTGCTGGCAGCCCCGGCAGCGAGGTGCAGTCGGAAGACATCGCGGATATCGAGGCGCTCAAAGAGGAGGAGGACGAAGACGAAGAAGACAGGAGTCACAATCCCCAGAAAAGCAGTAGGAGCACAGATCTACGAGGCAGAAAACTGGAATCCCAGACGGGCATTTGCCTGGGAGATGCCCAGGGGGTGTCGGAGAGGAGCGGTGCCAGTAACGGGGCGGGCAAGGATCATGTTTTCAACACGGACGCGGTGCCGCCGGTGGATAATCGCATCCGCATGCTCGATTCTTGTTCCCATGCTGAGGATGCAGAGCATGACATGGCAGGGGAAATGAGCACTGCTCACATTTCACAGGGCTCTCAAGATTCTTGTATAACTCACACAGGGGACTTCCTTGGGGAAACTATTGGGAATGAATTATTTAACTGTCGACAGTTCATTGGGCCCCAGCACCACCACCACCATCACCACCACCACCATCACCATGATGGGTAGGTAGCTTGGCATTTCTTCTGACTCCTTCCATAACAGAAATAAAAGTGGTAGCAAAACCCTCCATTTGGGCAGAAATTGGTGTATGGACATTTTGCCTTACAGAGGTAATTGTTATTACAGACAGTTACACAGATATCTGATTTTTTAATGTCTGATTAAAGGTCACTCTTAAGTTTTGGTATTGAATAAATAAGACAGCATTTAAGAAAATGTTAAACATGTTTTGGAAAGTGCTGTATTTAGTTAACATTAAGAAGCCAACTCAGTCATCATGCTAGTGAGACCTTTGGTTTACTTATCTGCAGTAGTTTTTCTAATTCATGCAAGGGCTGCTGTTGAAACAGATGATTCATCCTGACTTTAGCTTTAGGGAGATGTCTGCTCACTTGTAGTCTGCTATAAACAATTTCCTCTTTGATATTGTCCATTCTGATATTCTTCTTTTATAGGCATATGGTTGATGATATGCTTAGTGCAGATGATGTCAGCTGCAGTAGTTCTCAAGTCAGTGCAAAATCAGAGAAAAATATGGCAGATTTTGATGGGGAAGAGTCTGGCTGTGAAGAAGAGCTTGTACAGATTAATTCCCATGCTGAGTTAACATCTCATCTTCAGCAGCACCTCCCGAACCTGGCCTCTATCTATCATGAACATCTGAGTCAAGGTAAGAATGATAAAAGAAAAACTGAAAATCTTAGTTTGTAATTTTGAATTAGTCCCCAGTATTTAAAATAATGAAATAATTTTAACCATTTATTTGTATTTGTTCAAAGAAACCATGATGACTGCTGAGAAATTAATGTTTCTCCAAGAGATTGATTTTGTATCACTGTTTATTTGTCAACACAGAAACATTCCTTTTTGTTGAGCTGTGTTTTAGCTGTGTGTTTCTGTTTAAATCCCCTGCCTTCTCATTTCATCTGGAGCTTTGAATGATAGTTAAAGCAAATAAAGGCACAAAAGAACCTAGTAAGTGTTTTTTGTAGGAGGTTATTTAAGTGTAAAGAAAGGTGGTACTGAAATGCAAGATTCTCTGTATTTTACTCTCTGAAACCTTCTGCAGTTTTTGTGCTGGTGGGTGCACATTACTGTGATTTTGTGCATTTGACATCGTAAATTAACCTATAAATGTATTAACCATAATGGGCTCTAGAGAAGTTAATTCTGGGAAAATGACTTAAAATATGACTTGATACTTTTGGGAGTTTGTTGTAAAGGGCATTTTATGCTATTTCATCTCACACTGCCAAATCTTCTGGTTTACTTCAGGGTGCTATTTAAGATGTTTCTAAAACACTTCTCAAGAATTACATCATTTTTCCATATGCAATTTTGGCAGCTTTGTTTTCTCTTTTACCCTCTTTATAAACATAATGGAGAACAGGGTTGGTGAAGGCTTCATGGTTTTCTTCACTGGTCTGCAAGAACCAAGTTTGCTCTCATCCAGCAGACAGCAAACCCAGTGCTGTTTATATATTTCCATGAAGTAATTGAATAAGAAGTTTTTATGATAATCATTTTAGATTGACATTGAAAATTTGGATTTTTTTTCTACACTGCAGAGTTTGAATAAACTATTGAAAACTTCATGAATCTATAAATCAGCATATTTTTTCAATATTTTCCATAGATATTACTTGTCTTACTGAAGATTCAAATTACTGGTTGAGCATGAGGCCTTCAGTGCAGTTTATTTTTGACACCCCTAGTTTTGCATGTGCAAATAATTACAGTGTTCTCTGTGCAGTCTGAATTTTCTACTTGACTTTGCTGTTCCATGAAAATAGTATTAAATAGTAGATCAGTGAATGGTGCCAGCTGTGAGCACGGAGAGGAAAGAAAATGTCTATCAGTGTTTATGAAAACATGATGAGTTTCTAAAATCCTGCACTTTGATGTTGTAGCACATGGAAAAATGGTGTTTGTTTTCCCTGGTTTTTAGTTGGATGGAGGGAATCAGAGGAGGAGGGGAGTTTATTGAAATGTGCTCCTTCCCTGCATTCCAGCCGTGGTGGTTATGGAGATAACTCCCTTTGGACCACAGCACCACAGAAAGGCTTAAGAAATTTATTAATTACTCTATGAATTAGATTAAAAAGCAATTGCATCTGCATTTCTTCAGTGCTGTTTTTAATTGCACTTTTCCATTAGCCAAAAGCAGTCTGAGTATTGGCCCAACTGCCCCGTTGGCTTCTGGTATGGTCTTTTAAGAACCCATATGTGAAAAAAGGCTACAATTAGAGCATTGTTGCCCTTTGAAATAGCCAAGTTAACAAATAAAATGTGTTGTTGTTTGTGCACTTAGGGAATAATGTTCAATTCAGATGGTTCCTTCTGTTTGTTCACTAATGGTCTTTATATTTTGTGCAGGACCAGCAGTTCACAAACATCAGTACAACAGCAATGCAGTGACAGACATTAATTTGGATAATGTTTGTAAGAAAGGAAATACTCTGCTCTGGGATCTGGTCCAGGATGAAGATGCAGTGAGTTGAATACCAGAAAACAGTACTTTTAAAAAGAAAATAAATACATAATATTCATTGACCTTTCTTTCTACTTGCTGTAGATTCATCTCTCTGAAGGGTTAATAAATGAAGCAGAGAAGCTGCTCTGTTCTTTAGTGTGCTGGTTCACTGACAGACAGATTCGAATGAGATTTATTGAAGGCTGCTTAGAAAATTTAGCAAACAACAGGTAACTCCAGTCATAAATTATCTGTTTTATAAGTATTATTTTTGCAATGTAGCAGAAAGTTGGCTATAACAGTTCTTTCATTGTACAGGAAGACAATTTAAACTAGGCAAAAGCAAAAGAATAAACATAGTTACCAGTGTGTTGTGGATGTTTCTGATGCTCCTTTTTGTCGTTTTTGGGGTTTTTTTGTCTTAGGGTGTTGAATTTCTCATTTTGTTGCATTTTTTCTTTTCTCCCTTGTGCCAGAAGTTACTGCCTTCCTGTCTCTGGTAAAATCAGGTCTGCACGTCAGTCAGTCAAGGGCAAGGTCAGGTACCTTGGCCTAAACATTTTGAACTAATATTCAGATTTTACACACAGGTGGCTGAGGAACAGACAAGTTGTTTTCCACCAAGTCTGTTACAGGTTCTAGTTTCTGTGAGGAAGGAACACCTTGACCTCAGATAACTTGTTTTAATACCAGCCAGAGCTGTGAGCTTGTACTGGTTGGTGAAAGTGGGATTTATTTTCATGATACAAATGACTGCTGGACATCACCTGCTGTGTTATGGTGTTACCTTTTTGCTGAGAACTGCTTTTGTGAGATGAGTTACAAGCATGCTGAGGGATTAATCTCAGCTGTGTACCTAAGGAGTTACATGTAAAGAAACTGAAGTAAGTGTGGTTCAGGTTCAGGAAACTTCTTAGTTGACTTGATGGGAGATTTCACAAGCACGGGAAGGTCATGAGCCTCATGGAGCACATCCGGAGAAGTTAATGAGAGGGATAGAGCCTCTCTTCTCTGAGGAAAGGGTGAGAGAATTGGGATTGTTCAGCCTGGTAAAGAGAAGGCTTCAGTCTCCTAATTGTGGCCTTCTAGTACTGGAAGGGACCTACTGGGAGAGAGGCTTTTCTCAAGGGCCTGGAGTGACAGGACAAGGAGGAGAGGCTTCAAACTGAAAGAAAGTAGGTTTAGATTAGATATGAGGAAAAAATTGTTAATTGTGAGGGTGGTGAGCACAGGTTGCCCAGAGAAGCTGTGGCTGTCACATCTCTGGAAGTGTTCAAGGCCAAGCTGGACAGGGCTTGGAACAACCTGGGATAGTGGAAGGTGTCCCTGCCCATGGCAGAGGGTGGAATGAGGTGACTTTCAAAGTCCCTTCCAACCCAGATTACTCTGTGATGTGTGGTTTACAGTGCTTTTCTTTAGTTTCTGTTAGTGCCTTCCTTTGGTTTGCTCACAGAACCTGAGCTTCGCAAAGGAATTTTGAAATCAGTTATTTCAGTTTTGTAACAATCCCGTGTTGTCATTGTTTCTCTGTCCCTCAGATCTGTAGTAGTTTCACTTCGTCTTCTTCCCAAGCTGTTTGGAACATTTCAGCAATTTGGGAGCAGCTATGATACACATTGGATAACAATGTAAGTAGGCCCCTGTCCCAACAATGCTGGCATTTAGGGGGTTCTTTAGTGTATGAAAGTCTTTGAAAGTTGAAGGTAATTCAGAGTACAGCATTCCTCAGCAGAACAAACCATGTAACTATCTGGTGTAACTGTAGAGAGTGGACTGACAGAACTTCTGAAAAGGTGACAGTGATTATCAGCAATTTTTTCTTGGCCTTTTTGACATGACATTTAAACACATGCCCAGTTCTGAGTTAGGCTTTTTCTGAATTAGGGCCTTTAGGAGCAGTTTTCATGGGTTCCAAAGGGAGTGTTCTGTCAGTCCTATGCCTGAAAATAACCTAAGGAAACCTTAAGGATTGAAAGGAGGAAGAGAGTACAGCTCTTGAATTCATAGTAGATGAAAAACTGAATGTTTACTTTGGGGTTACGTGTGTGCCATTTTCTGTAACAGCTGTCTGCTTTCTGTGGCCTTTCTGATCTTTTTAAGCAAACCATAATACCTTCTGTCCTTTCAATTGCCACAGGTGGGCAGAAAAAGAGCTAAATATGATGAAACTTTTCTTTGATAATTTGGTACACTACATCCAGGCAGTCAGGGAGGGACGACATAAACATGCACTGTAAGTACACAGCTGACTTGGAGTATTTGGTATTTTATGCTTTTAACCATTTCTGCTTTCTTCTGTTGCTGCTTCTGTGTTCTTGTAAGTAAATGCTTTCTATAGGGACATTTCCTGCTTAAGGAGACAAAAGTCAGTTGAAACATTTCAAATAGCTCCTTTTTCTTAAAAACCTCCCAAATATTGTGTCATTTTTTTTTGTTGGACGTCATGTTGAATATTTGTGTGCAAATAAAGCATGAAGGTTTTGATATTTGAGTTAATTTAAAGTGATTTCATATACTAGAACCCTTAAAATGTTTTAGTTTTAAAATTTGTCATAAGCCTTTGCATCATTTTTTTTGTTTGAATACATCCATCTGCACTTTCTAACCTGTGTGATTAAAATCAGGTGTATAAAACAAGCAATACAAATTTCCCCAATCCCAGAGGAAGACATTGTTCATGTTTTGACAGATGTCAAAGTCAATATGGGCATCCACATCTGAAAAACGTGTTTATTTATGGGTCCAATTTAACTTCTTCAGATCTAACTTCACCCTTTATATTAGATGTTGCTTTAGTGAGGAATTACTTAGGAAGGTGGGATCCTTTAAATTCAGGTAAAATGAGAAACCTTTCTGCTCCTTTTACCATTAAGCTTTTACTGTATAAATAGAATTAAAGTCAATATTTTTATATATGTTATGAAAATACTTTTATAAAGAATGTGTATCATTTGGAATTGGAAATTCAGAGTAGAAATATCAGCATTTTACAATTTAGGGGAAAAAATAAGGTAGATTCTGCAAGATGACAAAATGTTGACATTTGAATTGGTCTGTAAGACAAAACCTCACTCTTGTCCCCCTTCTGAATTCCCAACAAAAAAAGACGTTATCTAGTGACAATTATTGTGTCATTGTGCTGTTAGGGGTGGTTCTGCAACATCTTCAGCTGGGCTTTGGACCATATACTGAGCTAGAATTCAGAAAGAAACTTGTAAGAAACAATTATTTATGCTTTTGAGAGGCACATGGTTGAGTAGGAAAGAAGCCATGGCAATAAACAACAAACAAAACTTTTTTGTCCCAATTTTCATTTAGATATAGCCACAGTGCAGAGGTTCAGGTTCGTCTTCAATTCCTGACATGTGTGTTTTCAACTCTGGGATCTCCAGATCATTTCAGTGAGTATTTGAGGTTATCTTACCACAGAAGCACCCCAGAGTAAGGAAAAAATACTTAGCAATCCCTGTCAGCTTAATACGTTACTTTAAACATATAATTTAAAATAATCTCTGAGACAGTTTCAAAAGGAACATTTTCTGGCAAAAGCAGAGAATCAACATTGGAGTTCAAATTCTGTTGCAGTTCTGTGAGAACATCTTCTCTGTGCTGCAGTTTTTCTAAATAATAGGATTGTAATAATTACTAAAGATAATACATGATGTACTTATAGGCTTTGGTATGTGTCCATAATGTTCCCAGAGATCTTTTACTGGAGTACTATATTCCAAAAAGAAATAATTCTTTATATTTTAATACTGTCAGAAATTAATTTTCCTTAGGAAGAAAGAAACTGCACTTTTTTACAATTGATACTTGGGTGGTCTCACTGTAGCTAGTCAAATTGTTATACAATACACTTAAATGCTGTGACATGACAGAAGTATTCGTAATTTTCTATGTATTCTTGGATTTTATGGAATATTTGGTGTTACAAAGGAGTAGTTAAAAATACTTCCCTAATTGTAGGGTTGAGTTTAGAACAAGTGGACATCCTGTGGCACTGCTTAGTAGAAGATTCTGAATGTTATGATGATGCACTACATTGGTTCTTGAACCAAGTCCGGAGTAAAGACCAGCATGCCATGGGTATGGAGACTTACAAGCATCTTTTTTTGGAAAAGGTATGTAGAGTTAATTTCAGCTTATAATTCCAATAAGAATGTTTCATTCCATATCAACCCTGTTTAATGTATTTCAAATTGTTTCTATGGAAATCTCTTCAGTAGTCCAGAAGGGCCCTGCTTGTCATGCAAAGCTTTTTCTCTGCTTGAAGAGAGGAGGGAAATGGATTAGTGGGAATTCTTTTCACACTACAATTTACCTGAGTGCTTCTTTCCAAATAGCCCATTTGTTCTATCTGCAGCTGTGTAGCACTTGATTTTAATTTGGAAAAAAAACCCTTGTACAAAACTATAGTTTGCTTTATGCTGCACTGCTCAACTTGACTGAAAAATGGACTTTTCTTTTTGGGAGGGGCCTCTAAATATCAGCAGCAGTACAGCCACTGCAAAGACAAACATGCAGAGCTTTCTCCAAGGGGTTCCATCCATCTATTTTGACAAATAACATTACCAAATGGATAGATTTTGCAATAATTAATGTAGTCCAGTTCATTCCCAAGGTTACACAGGTTTTTGTCTAGTTTTGCACATGTGTAAGTGTTTTTTGATGCGTGTCACGTACGCTAACAAATTCTCCTGCAGTTGATAAGTTAAACAGCTGATGTTTAAATGAAATAACTTTTTTTCCCCCTCTGCATTGTTACAGTTCAAATCAGTGGTGAACTGGTTAAGCCAGTTATAGTTGATTTTTTTATTATATCTGTAACTCAGGGTATGATCTTTTTCAAGAACAAATCTATTTGATCTACTACATCTGAATGTGATTAATAATAACAGTGATTAATAATAACAGTACTAGTAAAATAAATACCCTGTAACTGCTCTCTGTTCCACCACTGACATTTTTTGCATTTGTTTAGATGCCACAGCTAAAACCTGAAACTATCAGTATGACTGGCCTAAACCTCTTCCAGCATTTGTGTAATTTGGCTCGACTGGCTACGAGTGCTTATGATGGTGGCTCCAACTCCGAGGTGAGCCTGGATTCTGTCTCTGGCTTTTCTGCTCTCTGGCACCTGTGGATTTTGTCTCTCAAGGCAAAGATAGGATGCCACAAAAAAGTGATATCTGTTGCCTGCATCTCTTTCTGCACTTTAACATGTTTTGTCTGAGCTGTAGCCACTGTTGAGTTTAAAAAATAGACTTGTAACGTTTAGTTATCTAATGAAGAAGAGTCAAATGACATTGTTAGTCATACTTAACTCTGACTAGAAATCTGTTGTAAAATGTGTCTCAATTTATGTATTAGGTGCTTTAGAAGTTTTTTATCCAGAACAATTACCGCATAAATAAAATTATATTTAGAATATATTCTCCAAATTGATTTGAGTCAATTTTGTTTCTTGCAATGAATACTGATTATAGTTGTGGGTTTACAGCTTCATTTGAAAGTGTTCCTGTTTGTCAAAAATGAAAACTCACTATTTTGGATTTCAGCCAGTTCTCCTCATGTTTCAGACTTTGAAAATGTTTCTGAGAAATTTAGAGTTTTGTAGTAATTGGTGTGTGAAGTGATGACAGTGCAAGCAGTGGAGAAATTGAGATACTGTTAGTGCTTGAGTCAAGAGGTAAAAAGAATGTCTCAGATCAGAAAACCTTCACTCCCAGTAAAATAATTTTGTTTCTGTGCTTGTTTTTCCTCTTGTAAAACAGTTGTGTGGCATGGACCAGTTCTGGGGCATTGCTTTAAGGGCACAGTCTGGTGATGTCAGTCGAGCAGCCATCCAGTACATCAACTCTTACTACATCAACGGTATCAACTTCAATTTTTATCTTTTTGTTTGAAGTGCTCCAAACAATACCCAGCACTGTCCTTTCATTGTTCTTAATATTAAAATGCATTGTTCCAAAGCTGTGCCCATAAATTGACTTGAACTGGTATTACAGGTAAAACTGGTCTGGAAAAAGAACAGGAATTTATTAGCAAGTGTATGGAGAGTCTGATGATAGCTTCGAGTAACCTGGAGCAAGACTCTCATTCAAGTCTGACCATTATTGAAAGAGGGCTCTTAATGCTGAAAACACACCTGGAGGCCTTTAGGAGAAGGTAAAAAAACTCTATTGATATATTTGAATGCAGAATTCATTTGTATTCCTCTTACGATAATGATTAGTGTTTTAGGAGTGATTATTAATTTAAGGAATGATGTCTTTGTGTAAAGGAAAGACAGTAGGGAATAATTGTGAAAGGTAGTAAAATTTAAACAATTACCAGAGTTGGCCCTTGTAGAAATATGTGTGGATGTGTTCATGTTTCCCCATTCCTCACTAAAGAAACTTCATAAAAGTTATTTTAATTTTATTTGAAAAATAGTGAGGATGTCTCCTACTGAAAAAAAGAAAAATCAAAACAACTATTTTCATCTTTTGTTTTTCTCTCATTGTTCAGTAAACACTTGAGTTAAATACCCTTTGACAAAAACACTTTTTCCATGTTTTTCCCTGCTTCCTAAGGTTTGCATATCACCTGAGACAGTGGCAGATTGAAGGCACTGGCATCAGCAGTCACTTGAAAGCTCTGAGTGACAAACAGTCACTACCTCTAAGGATTGTGTGTCAGCCAGCTGGGCTTCCTGACAAGGTGAGTGAAAATTCCTTTTCCAGGCACACCCTACCCTGTTAAATCCTAGTAATTCCATAGCTCTCTTGGGAAAATAAAACACTTGTTTTCTTTCAGATGACCATAGAAATGTACCCGAGTGATCAGGTGGCTGATCTCCGAGCAGAAGTCACACATTGGTATGAAAATTTGCAGAAGGAGCAGATAAATCAGCAAGCACAGCTTCAGGAGTTTGGCCAAAGCAGTCGCAAAGGGGATTTCTCTGGTGAGCTGTTCCTTCCTGGAGATTTTGCCTTTACAACTGAAATGATTGTGGGGTTTTTCCCCCTGGATATCCCAGCTAAGCAAGCATTATGATTTATTTTCTTTAGCTGTAGTTCTAATTAGTATCACCCTCATTTCTAATTAATAGTGTTGTTTCTTAAGTACTACCATTTATTTGCAATAGCAAAGAAAATGTAAATCCTGTTAGTCCTTAAATCTGTCCAAATTCCATGTTCCAGTAGATTTTCCCCCACATTATTTTTCCTGTTGTTTGGGTGGTAAACTGGAGATTCTGTTGCACATGACCTGATGAAATTCTTCATTTCTGTGTTATCTTACTCTGGTTTTCATCTGAATCATACACTTCTGGCTCTGCCATTGATTCAGAGTTTGAAGCCACAACTCAAATTTATAATTCATGTTCTGTATACACGTATTCCAGTCAGGTGGAAGATTTTCCTTACTCTTGCAATTGCTTTTTAATTTATGGTCATCCTGTAGCAGAAATGATTCTTCATCCTGCTTTGAGGCTCCTCATTTGGAATGTCACCTTGCTTTCTATAGTGAATATGAATCCTATTATTATTCCCTTTTAGTGTGTTTGTGAGTGAATGAAAATTCCTGCTTTATCCTTCAAGAGAATGTTTTCTAAATCCTCCTGATTTTATATATTACAGCATTCTTATCAGTTACTGCTGTTCAAAATGTTTTCTGAATTATCTTTGTTTTCTTGGTTTTCCTTTCTCATTATAAGCATGAGTTAGCATTTAATGAATAATTATCTGAAAAAATTTGGTCCATGAGCAGCTCTTTCCAAACACCACTATTAGTATACGTTTAAACATGATTCAGACTTGCTTTTCACAGTTTAACAACTTGTAAAAAACATGTTTTAATGAGACACAATGTAAGTAAACCAGACTGCATTTTGGACACATTAATTGCTTTCTTTGTAAAATTCTTTTCCAGCCACTCATCAGAAGCAGTTTTAGTAAAGAAATTGTCTTGTTTTCCCCACTTAGCAGAAAATATTTATTTTTGTTGTAACTGGCATTTTAGAAACATGTGGTCATGTTGGGCAGAGCGTGCTTTTAAGAAGGGAGGCCTGGTTGTCTGCACCAAATGGAATTTAATTCTTAATCTTGTAATTATTCAGGTTTCTTGTTTGGTATTGAGTTCTTTGCAGAGTGTTCTCAGTTTTTCCCTTCTGAAGTGGGTGTGACTTCTTTGGTTCCAACTTTTATTTAAGTAAGATTATTCATTTCTTCTTTGACTTGACCACAAGTGTGTGGTACAAGGGGGTTTTGTTGATGATCACAATAATTTATCATTATCCTTGGGTGACCTGGTATAGAAAAGGTTAGTTGTGAATACATGTAAGTAAACTTAGTTTAATGTAATAACCACTTTTCTTAAGGAAATGACATCAAGTTTTTGCCTCTACTGAGGGGTATACTATTAAAACCGTGAAACTGAAACCATGATTCCAGAATTTTGCTGAAGTGGGCTTTTATCCTAGGTGGCCTCATGGGACCTGTGAGAATGATTTCATCTGGGCACGAACTGACAACTGACTACGATGAGAAAACGCTCCATGAGTTGGGCTTTAAGGATATGCAGGTACTGCCAGCATGAGAGCAGTCACTGGAAACAGTGACCAAGACTTTGCTTTTGTGTTCTGCAGCTGATTGCTGTACATGGGGCTGGGGGTGATCAATATGTGGGCTGATGCTAGCTCAGGACTGGAATCTCCCCAGCCTCAGGGGCAGAATCAGGAGTGCAGCTACACCTTGAATGCCTTAAGTGAAAGGAAACTAAATTTCATTTGTGGCAGTTGCTGAAAATATTGCAAAGTAAAGATTGTCTACAAAACAAAAATTTGTCTTCAATTATTTTAAATTCTGATCCTTGTGAGAACATTCCATGACTTGTCATAAAATTGTCTCTCTGCTCCATGTCTCTGTTGCAGATGGTGTTTGTATCCCTGGGTGCCCCCAGGAGGGAACGGAAAGGTGAAGGTGTCCAGCTCCCAGCTTCCTGCCTACCTCCTCCTCAGAAGGACAACATTCCAATGCTTTTACTCCTGCAAGAACCTCATCTTACCACCCTGTTTGATTTGTTAGAGATGCTGGCCTCTTTTAAGCCTCCTTCTGGAGAAGTGGCTATGGAAGATAGTGAGGTAATTTAGAGTAATTCTATTAAAATGATTGCATTCAAGTCTTATTTAATTGGATCTGGTTTTCCTCTGTAGCCTATTTTTTTGTCTACTCTGTTCAGTTGTTAGAGATGTTCATTGCCTGCTTATTCAGCTGTGGTAAAATCTTTATAATATTCCTTTTTTCTTAGCAATATTGTTCTGATACATTTTAATGTTCTAAATATTGTAGAAGCTATAAAAAACAATTCTTAAGAAACAATATTGATTATTTAAGTAGATGTAGTGACTCATAATGGGAATTGGCTTAAAGAAAGGTTTGTAAAGGTTTATTGCAGAAACCCACGCTTGGTCTTGTATGTCATCATTAGCTTGAGGGAAATGAAATCAAATAGAGTAGATTTGAACCTGTAATTTATTTATAAGTTTGATCTGACTTAAATAGTTCAAAATACGTGATATGATTTAAAGATCATGTAACTTAGTTTCTTGCAAGTTGAGACTTCAACTGTCATGTCCTAATCATGGATTTAGCTATTAGATAGGAAACAGCATCTTAATTACAAATGAATACATTTTGGGGCCTTGAAATGTCATTTTCTCCAAGACGTTCTCAGTAAGAATGGTTGTGGTTTGGTTTGTCAGAGTGCAAGGTGTGAAGAGCTCCATCTCCACGCAGAAAACTTATCCAGACGTGTCTGGGAACTGTTAATGCTCCTACCAACGTGCCCTAATATGCTGCAGGCATTCCAGAATATTTCTGATGAGCAGGTGAACAAAGTTTTACATGCTTACCTTTATTGTACTTGAATTTTTTAGCATCCAGTGTTTTAGTTGAATTTTCCCCAAACAGGAATGTTATACAGTAAATATGTTAAGCGTCCTGAGACAAGAGTAAGCCTAATAAACATAAAACTAAACAGAGATGCCAGCTTAGCTCCCAAAGTTTGTTTTTATCATTTATTTTCAAAATTTATTTTATAAATTAAAAGATTAGTCAGTACTAATGATCACAATCTTTTTCTTTGGGTTGCAAGAGCAGTTTCTTCAGCTGCAGCCTGACTAGAACACCGTGGCTGTTGTGATAGTGATATTTCTGTACTCTCTTCCCTCACTTCACAGCATTGGCTGCTGGGAAGCACAGTTGATTCCTTGTCCTACAGATGAAAATATTAATTAACCTCTTTAAAAGTGGTTGAAATTACATCCTTAACAGATTCTAGATATTACAGCTCTTTATGCACACATGCATTCAAATTTTGGTTTCCTCTAATTTAAAATTGTGTGTATTTTGGCATATAATAACATTGTCTTTTCATTACTCAGAATGTTAATCATGTATAGAAATATGCTTGAAATTGTCTAATTTCAGGTAACAGATGAAATTAAACCCCAAATAATTTGTCCGTGTCACTTGAAAACTCCTCTCCCTGCATTTTTAGATTGCTGAGCATTACATTTAATTGTATTAATTGTTTTCTATCTTTTTTTCATCTTTTAAGGGTAATGATGGCTTTAGCTGGAAGGACCTTCTGCGAATAAAAAGCGCCCATAAACTTTTGTATGCCCTGGAAATTATTGAAGCTTTGGGAAAGCCCAACAGGAGGATAAGACGTGAATCTACGGTAATTTTCTTGCACAGAATATCTGTGTTTCTCTATACCAAAACATATATTGATGATTTATTTTATGGTATTTCAATTCTTGAGGTTTTTTTACAGTTAATCTTGTTTATCTTTAGGGAAGTTACAGTGATCTTTACCCAGATTCAGATGATTCAAGTGAAGATCAAATAGAAAACAGTAAAAACACGTGGAGCTGCAAGGTTTGTTTTTCCTACAGTATTCCATAGTACCTAAAACAGTTTTTCAAGGGAGATATAAAATAAAAACTCATGTAAAAAACTATCTATCCTAAAATCTTTTAGCTAAAGTTTAGGGATAACATTTGCAAGTTTTTCTGTGTTATCAGGCTTGGAAATTTGTTGTAGCCGTGTACAATTATTTCATTTGTTTCTATAAAATAGCCACCTAAATAATTAATAATTTATTTATTAATTTATAAAGCTTAGATTGGTATCTAGCTGATCTTAGTGGTATTTCTGTATATGCTTTTTCTCACATTGGTCCCATGATATATTTACAGTTTGTTGCTGCTGGAGGGCTCCAACAGTTACTGGAAATTTTTAATTCTGGAATCCTGGAGCCTAAGGAACAGGAATCATGGACTGTGGTATGTGTTCATTCACTCTTTCTCTCCAGAAGAACATTCCTGTTATTTGGAAAGACTTTTAATACTTAGAACCTTTGTTACAGTTATTTTTCTGTTGTGAAATAGACTGATTCTCTGAAACCACCAGAGTCTGTGTAGTAGCATCTTTTTTATTGATTTTTTTTATTTTCCTGGAAGAGTTTGTTTTAAAAAAGAAAGTATATATATGCTTCTGATTTTTTTTTTTGTTTTAAAGCCACCCTTCCTGTTTTTCTATGGATGTTGGGGAGGGTTTTGCATTCTTACAGTCATGGTACTTAAAATTGTAGCTCATGGAACCTCAGAAGGGAAAAAAACCTGGGTTCCTTCCTCAGAAGTGATTGCAACTGCATTGATATTACTATAACAGATCATACTTCTTTAAAGAAGTCAAAAGTAGCCAAACAAGGAGTATTTATTTTTGCTCTTTTTTCTGCTTATTTTAGGGCAGGTTGTTATTTGGAAAATTATTTATTATAGTCTGTATTAAAAGCAGTAATCTGTTAATTGTCTTTCTCTTGCCTAAGAGGCCAAGAAATACCATTTTCCCTTGCTGTCAGTGAGACAATTAGCATAGTGGCCGTGGTGTTAGTAAAGATACTTTTCAATAATGAACATGCTGTATAAGAATGACTAATAGTCACCTTTTTCATTATTTTTCTATCATTAGTTTGAGATAAATACAAGTTACTTATAGTTTTTTATCCTTTATACCTTGCTGAGGTTTTCAATTGCAAATTCCATAGCAGGCATTGAATCATGTATAAAATAAATCCCTCCGAATGTAAAGATTTCTTTTCCTTCCCCTTTCCAGTGGCAGCTGGACTGTCTTGCTTGCTTGCTGAAGCTGATCTGCCAGTTTGCAGTGGATCCCTCAGATCTGGATTTGGCTTATCATGATGTCTTTGCCTGGTCTGGGGTAGCAGAGAGCCACAGGAAAAGGACGTGGCCGGGCAAATCCAGGAAGACAACGAGTGACCATGTCAAGGGCCTTCATATCCCTCGGCTGACAGAGGTAGGAAACACACAGAGGTTCTGTGAGTTTTAAAAAAGGCTCCTTTTCTTATTTTAGTAATAAAATCATGTGGTGGAAAAGTTAGTAGTACTAATTGATATCAGTAAGGTAATTGGTCCCTTACTTGTTCTCTAGAAAAGTATTTGAATAGCTTTAAACCTGGCAACCAAAATAGGTTTTGCTGATTGGTGAACATATTAATTGGGAATTCAGAATTTCATTGCTTTGTCCCTGTTTCTTCGATTTTGTTTCCTAAATTGATCAATCCTTTTTTACAGTAGCATCTTATTATTAATCTGTGGTTATAACGTGAGCTGCCCTTGTCCTCACTAAATCCATTTTGGATTCCTTTAGTAAACACTAAAATAAATTTATTAGGGATAGCTGAGTGAGTGTGAACTTACCTGCAGCTGTAAACCTTCCTGCCAGATTCCTGCATCCTAATTTCCTAAAGCAGGCCAAGCACATGGAATATTTTGGCATCAGGGAAATGTTCACTGTAAATCCACTTTTTTGGGCACAGGACCAGCTGGGACTGCCAAAAAGTGCAGGTCTGAACTCTGAGCTGGAGCCAAACTTCCCCTTTGTTATACCTGGAAAGACCTTAAATATTCTATAAGTATCAGCCATTTTTGACAAAACAAATCCCTAAATTACCAGGGTTACTGTCATACAGGGAACTTACCAAATGAACTTACCATATGTGTTACATTTTTTAACATGTAAATGCTGCTGTCGCTTTCTCTGACTGGTTTTAAATTCTTAGTTGTCAATTGATTAATAGTTTTGATTGCCGTGGATTTGAAACTTAAATATTTTAAGGTTTACTTCAGACTTGGATTTTAAAATTCTGTGTAGTCTGTCAGGTTTGCTAAAGATGAATATTTTAGGAGAGTGGTTTAGTTAATAAAATGTGTTGATCACAGAGATAGGCAAAATTTAAGTGTCCAGCCTCATCGTCAGCCCTGTCTCCTCAAACCTAGGGTTTTTAAGAGGCTGTGAGTAGTTTATGCTTTAGAAAAATACCACGTTTTTGCTAAAAGGATTGAATAAATGGTTCATTTTCCTATTCAGTTGAATTGTCTTCCTTAGAGAATGAAATTTTAGCATCTAGACCTAGTCAGTGAAACATGGGATTTTAGCTCTGCTTTAATAAAACCAGTAAATTGTTAACTGTGAAGATGCTGTGATTTGCCTTTGGTGCTTCCTCCTCTGCACAGGTGGGTTTATTTAGATTCACACAGTGTGTATAATTGAAAAACAGATCAAAAAGCTTGTTGTTATATTAACTTGTGTTTTTTTTTTTTTTTTTCTTTCGACTTCAATTTTTAAAGGTGTTTCTTGTACTTGTCCAGGGAACCAGTTTGATTCAGCGACTTATGTCAGTTGCTTATACATATGACAACTTGGCACCTAGGTACAATATCTTTTTATTTTTGTGATAAAGCTGATCGAGTGTGCGCATTTTCATCGCTGCGTTAGTTCACGACTCCAGGGCTCTTCCAGCTGTGGTCCCCATTGACAGCCACATCAGAAATTGAACTCCAGAGGCTGTAGACTTGCTTTTCTTAGTCACCTCCTGCAGTGGCAGGGAGGAGAGGGTGAGAACTCCGTGCTCAGGGTGTAAGGCATGGATATATAAACTATACGTGACATAAATTCTCATGCCAAAATCCCATCTTCATGTTCTCCAGAGCATTCTCAATTTCAAGGCAGCGTAAAGGAGAAATTAAAATAAATTCACTTTCATGTTGCTTAGTCGTCTGCCAGTTTTGACTCATTTTTTTCCATCCTGCTGATACTGAAGGCAAAATCTGACCTATTGGAGATTTTGGTCCTGTTGCCTTTTTGTCCTGAGAAAAGCAATTCTGTGTAAGGCTGCATTGTGGCAGTCAGACTGATGCTGGGGAGGTCAGGTTTTTGCTACATTGGTGTTGTAGAATTGATTCCAAGTGATGGATAGCTGTTTTACCATATTTTTAAAAGATTGTTAAGGACATTCAGAACATTTCCAGTCTGCAAGTGTGCTTAATTTTGACCTCTAGTTGAGCTGCAGGAATAATTTTTAAGTATGTATGATATATTTTTGGTTTCATAACCTTTTATTGTAGTTAATAAAAACTGTCAGTAAATAAATATAAACATTTAAAGTTTGCAAATGTTTATTCAGAGTGTGGTTTCTTTATGAAGAAAACTAGATTTCTTATGTATGGGTCAATTCTTAGCTCTGACATCTCTATTTTGGATAAAATAAAGGGACTGTGGGTACTTCTTGACTTTTAATCTTGTAGTCAGTAAAGCTTTATGGGGGTGACTTGAAGGTTTTCATAGTTTTATTATTGTTGCTAATTTTAAATACTGCAAGCAAAGAATCCTTTTAAGAGTAATGATTTTCCAAGTGGTTACTTAAGAGTAACTGTGTTGTGCCTTGTGTGTAATTGTATTTCTGAGTGATAATCTGTTATGTTCTGTGATAAAATTCAAATTATTTTCTCTTCTTCCCATCAGGGTGTTGAAGGCTCAGTCTGATCACAGGTCAAGGCATGAAGGTCAGTGCTGCAAAACAGATGTGTCAGGAGCTAATAACAGAGACAGAAAATCGATGATAATTCATGATTTTGATTTATTCCACCATTACAATGCTGGAAGATTCTTTTACTCAAAGGAAATAGCCATGGCTTCTGAGAGAAATCCAGTCTGGGTTTTCCCCTCATCTAATTTCCAGCCGAAATCCAGTCCGGGATTTCCCCCCAGTCTGGATTCAGGGTGAAATCAGGTCGTGGTTATTCCCTGATCCACTTTCCAGGGAAAAGTCCAGTCCGGGTTTCTCCCCCCATCTGAATTTTCTGTGAAATTTGGTCCAGGTTTTTCCCTGAGAAATTTGGTCCGGGTTTTCTTCAGTCCAAATTCCAGGTGAAATCCATTCCAGTTTTCCTTCAATCCTAATTCCAGGTGAAATCCAGTCTGGTTTTCCTTCCATCTAACTTTCAAGTGAAATCCGGAATTTCGGTTTTCCTTCAATTCTAATTCCAGATGAAGTCCAGTCTGGTTTTCCTTCCATCTAACTTCCAGGTGAAATCCAGTCCATTTTTCTTTCAATCCTAATTCCAGGAGAAATCTGGTCTGGGTTTTCTCCCAGTCAAGTTTCCCAGAGAATTCCTGTCTGGGTTTTTCCCGCTCCTATTTCTGGCTGAAATCTCATCCAGATTTTCTCGCTCAACTTTCCAGGCTAAATCCCTGATCCCCAAACTTTAGCTAAGACTAGGAAGGGGGAAAATTCAGTTTTGTTTGAGAGTGAAGCTGGGGCAATGGTTGGAAGCATCTTCTACACTTGAGTTTTTCCATGGGCAGCAGCTGCTTCCCTCTTGCCGAAATATTTCTTACTGAGCTTGTGGCAGAAATTCCATGTGAGAATTTTCAGCTCAAGTTCTATGAGGAGAAGAGCAAATTCAGACAAATCCCATGCAGCACAATAAGCAATCCTTATCCTGCATTAATAACCAATGGCAGAGGTATCCCAGGCAGGGTCCTATTGAAATGTAACACTTTGCGAAGAAGAAAATAAGAAATTCAGGTGGAAGTTGAGGAGAAGGTGAGGGATCTACCAGGAATAAACTTGTTGTACCTGAAAGAGCGGCTTGCTTTATTCTGCCAAGAGGAAGATCTTGATTGGCAAGACAGGTGGGGTCCTATCCCATAAAAAGCTGCCCTGGACACACTCCTGGACACATCTGTAATTGGGAGCATTCAAGCCTTGTTTGCTGTGAACAAACCCCAGTGGATATTGGCCCCAGAAATTGCTGCCATTGGGTGGGTCTGTGCTTGGGTTCTTGCTGCTGGCAGTCTCTCTCCTAAATAATAAAAGATTAAGAATGGTTTCTCTGATGATAATTCCTTTAAAAAGTGAGGTATTTGAAAGTGTAGTCCTTGAAACCTCTGGCCTTATTACCAGAGGAACCTTATTATCTAGGTGACACTGCATGGAGTTTGAAGCACTGCAAAATACTCATTCTTGCTCTAATTTCCTTACAAACACACTACCTAAGAATTTCTAAAGTCACGTGGGGGCTGCAAGATGTTTGCAATGGAATTTTTGTTTGAGGCAGCACAAACGTGGCCACATAAATCAGTACAAAAGGGGAAATAAGTGTGAAGATGTGATGCAAAGCACCAGCTCTTGGGTTAAGAAGTAGAGATTTAGGAAAGGACTGTGCCCCTCACTGATAACATTTAATCTAATTGGATGGTCATCATTAATACAGTGGTCAGTATTTAATCAGCATATTGGTGAAACCCTTGAGATTTTTTTTATCCTTGAGTGCCAAGAAAGATTTTGTCTTGCCTGTTAGTGTGACTGAAATAAATGTAATTTTTCCACTGTGCAACCCTTCTGCCCAAAAAGCTTTTGCTATTGCTTACAATGGAGTTTGTCTCTTCTCTTTCAGTCACTCACTATTCCATGTGGCTCTTGGTGAGCTGGGCTCACTGCTGCTCCTTGGTGAAATCCAGTCTGGCTGACAGTGACCATTTGCAAGACTGGCTTAAGAAACTCACCCTTCTTATTCCAGAGGTAAGGTAATGGGGAGGTTGTTGTGCTCCTAATTAGTATCATTAACTTTGGGTTGCCATTAAATTCAAGACATGTATTTTTCAGCTAAAAGTGGGAGATCTGCTTCAGTTACTTGCAGTGCTGTGTAAGAAGTGATCATTGGCACATCTGTAGTTAGTAGCAAACCTGGTTAAAAACTCTCACTTTTTTCCTTGGTTTCTGTTTGAAGGTCGTTTTTTCATTGTAATTTGTTAAAAATTCTGGGTAATTTGTTGAAATTTCTGGGTGACTCTACCTGACTTGAATTAGCTTAAATGAACTTCCCCCATTATGTTTTTTACATTATTAGATTTTTTTTGTGATTTATTTTTCTATACTTAGAATCACAAAATGAGGTGATGAGAATTGGTACAAAAATCTTTGTCATGACCAAAGCTTTGTCTAGCCTTAAGTAACTTTTAATCATGTAATGAAGGCTTAAAAATTGCATCAGTTATACTCACAGTATAAATTTTTTTGTATTTACTGGTCATCACTTAGAGAGGTGCAAGGTGGACATGATGTGATAATTCTTACCTGTTGATTTATTACTCAAACACAGAAAAAGCTTACAGGCTTGCACCATTTAAAATCCCAGGAAATGAGGGAGTGCAAACTTCCAAAGCTTGATTAGACTGTGGATATTTTTCTTAATAAAAGAAAGAAGAAAATAGTTCTTCTAGTGAAATTAGGTTAATTAGTAGTTGCGAGTGAGTAAGGATAAATTCAGGATTCACATACATTTCCTTGGTTTGCCAGATGTGATATTTTCTGTTCTAGTGACTGTAATCATTCCCATAGAAAATACAAAACTCAAGCCACAGGACACAGACAGATCACCTTTTTAATTAGAATAGTATATTTTGTAAGCAGTTTAAATGCACATTATTTATAATACCTATTTTAGAAAGACACATTCAATCCTGATAACCTCACAGATATTATGAGAGGACTTTCTGTACCTATGAAAGAAAAACATACAAAAGAAAAAATATTCCAAATAATATGTGTAATCATGTAACTTTATTCTTTTTCCTAGACTGCAGTTCGCCACGAGTCATGCAATGGTTTGTACAAATTATCTCTCTCTGGCCTGGATGGGGGAGACTCAATCAATCGCTCCTTTCTGCTGCTGGCTGCATCCACCTTGTTAAAATTTCTCCCTGATGCTCAAGCTCTGAAACCAATTAGGGTAAGAATTTAAGAACTGACAAGACTTTCTCAAAGATAAATTTAAATATACGTTTTTTAATATAAAACCTAAAGATGGTAGCACATTATCGTTGTGTCTGACTTACTTTTTGTCATACACAGAGATATGAGGCTTCTGGTTTAGTTGATTCCAGAAACTTTCCAAAAGTGGTTAAACTGTAGCTGTGCCTGCAGAAATGCAGGACAGCTTTTAGAAAATGCTCTTGTTCTTAAATTTCAATGTCCATGTACACAGATATTTTAAAAAAAGAGTTAAAACAGTCTACAGAAGATTTTGCAATATTTATCTCTTTTTCATGACAGTTTAGAATTAGAGATGTATTAACTAATTGAAATCAGCCCAAGTTTTTCATGTTTTGTCCAGCCTAATCCTGAAATTTTTTGTGATTTGCTGTGGGTGGGATGAACTCCACACAATTCTACAAATCTTACAGGTCTGGCAGATCATCCTGACAATTTTTTGAGAAAATTAATAAATACTGCAGAAGAAAAGTAGAGCACACACTGTTACCATTGTAAAATACATTGTTCTTACACTTACCTTAGAGGCTTGAAGAAACTAATATTCTTGTAACACAGTTACTGGCTTCACTGTGGTTTTTTAATAGAGTTATTTTGTCTTCTACTTCAGAACAAAAGCAATTTCTTTTCACAGATAGAGGATTATGAAGAGGAAACTGTGCTGCGACCTGGTTGTAAGGAGTATTTTTGGCTGCTGTGCAAACTGATTGATAACATTCATGTCAAAGATGCAAGTCAGGTAGGTTTGTCTTGCATTCATACCAGTGTTTATTACTTTCAATTTGTGTCTTCAGAAGTTTTTTTCTTAAGACCTGATGGACTGCTGTGAGCAGATCTTGGATGATTTCCATCTCCCAATTTTACTTTGATGTATATTTAGTAGCTCTTGGAAGCTTCAGGTAGTGACTCTGTAGGGGTGTTGTTACAACACACAAAGAAGGTGAACTTAGTTCTGAAGGTCACAGGCATGGGAATGATGTAATTACCTGTGAGATTCACTCTTGATAATTCCAATGTGTTCCAAAGAGGAGCTAATCAAATATTTGATTAAAGTTGAAAGAGTTAAATTCAGCTAACAGCCACTTAGCACTAGGTAGAAAACTTACCTTAGAGCATGATTGAAAATGAGTTTTAATTATCTCTGTTTTTCTGTGTGCAGTAATAAAATTTCCTCCAAAAGAAGTCCATAATTCTTTCCCACTTGTATTCCATTTTCTTTATTTTAAATCAGACAACCCTGCTGGATTTAGATGCCCTGGCGAGACACCTTGCTGACTGCATTCGCAGGTGAGCTTTGCCCTCAGGAATTTCACTTGGAATTTGCATTGTGTTTATTGTTAGTGGGGCAGAGCTGTAATATTCCTTCTCTCCCTGTATGTGCATATGCAGCAGAGAAATCCTTGACCATCAGGATGGGAACATAGAGGATGATGGGCTCACGGGACTGCTTCGCCTTGCAACGAGTGTTATTAAGCACAAACCACCCTTCAAATTTTCTCGGGAAGGCCAGGTGAGAAGGACACTGCAAGACCACTGAGAGATCAAAGTAGTACCTTTTTTACCACATTTTGATTGCAGGGCTCAATATATGAAAGTGTGCCTTATTTCTAGCCTTGGATGATGGACAAACCCACACTTACTCCTTTATTAACAAGTAGCACTTATGCTTCCTTCCCTTTCTGTGTAATTCTAGGATAGAATTCTTCTATCCCTGAAGTTTTATTTATTTTCATGTATTATCTTTAAATGTATTTACTATTGATCAGCATGAACTGTTTTAAGTCCTTATCAACAGATGATTTTCACCAGATCCTGGGCAATCTGATCTAAAAGTAACATTTAAGCTCTACACCTATGCAGTGGCAGAGATCTGTTACAACTTATTACATTCCACCTAGCTTGTTGGGGGGTAAGTGGTAAGGCAGGGAAAGTTGCTAAAAAACTTCTGTTTTATCTTTGAGAACTGCATTGTCTTTAAAAAAACCCAAATTGTATGTAAAAACTGATTTAGACTGATTTTTTTTTCTGTAGACTACAGAAAGAACTTATTATTGATCCTTTTCAGCTGAAAAGTAGGCCCTGGTGTCTAATGATGTTGTTTATATCTTGTCTGTTTATTCTGTTATCATAAAACGGCCCCAAAGGTAATTTGATTGTCCAAATGTGACATTGCTGACAGCATTTTAAAAGACTACTTCAGTTGTTCTACTGGATAAGTGTACTTTACTTATGAAGAGCTTGCAGATTAAATTAGAATAAGAATTCAGTTAACAGTGCAGTGTGGAGGAGGATGTGGAAATTAAAATAGAGGTGTGCAAAGGTCAGATTTATGTAGCTTAGATGTCTGAAAAGCATAAGCAAAGCTTGAGAAACTAGTCTTAGAAGTTACTGACAATCCATGTCTGGTTTGTCAAGTTACCAATCATATTTTGTTATTCTTTTCCAATCGGCATTGGAATATAGTCTTTAGACTATAATGTGGTTACAGTGCACTTCATACTGTATAAATTGTTGAAATTTGTGATTTAGAACTTGTATTCAAGTCAGAAAGTTCTGCTTGATAGAGATCCGAAAAGTCTACGGAAGTTCCTAGAAAATTGTTAATGTATGATTTCTCTCTAAGAATACATTCAAGCTGCTAAATGTGCCAACTTAACTGTTTTCCAGGAGTTTCTGAGGGACATCTTCAATCTCCTGTTCTTGCTGCCCAGTCTGAAGGACAGACAACAGCCAAAGTGCAAGTCCCACTCCTCCAGGGCTGCTGCTTATGACTTGCTGGTGGAAATGGTGAAAGGCTCTGTGGAAAACTACAGGCTCCTCCACAACTGGGTCATGGCACAGCACATGCAGTGTAAGAGCCTTAGGCACAGACAGCTTTGGAATGTTCTGTGGCCATTAACACTGCTCTGGGAATTCCACTTCATAGCTCTGCTATTTATCCCCCATCACCTGGAGTAGTGGCACACCAGAGTTGGCATCTTTTGCTCACCTACCAAATTAAATCCCATAATAATTTCTGTGTCACCTGTTCTTAAATATGGGTAATTTAGGGTATGTGGTCCTGTAAAATGACATGCACACATGCGTGACATTAGATTTTACATGGTTCATCCTCTTGTGCTGGATTTTAATTTCTCTTTTTCCTTTCTAACATGAATCATGGAATATTTATACATAAACCAAAGTACAGAAACCACGTGGAGGTACAGGAGTTATGAACAGCTCTATCATGTTTTCAGAACCTCTGGTATCATTGTAGTTGAATTCAGTCTGTACCCAGATATCTGCATAAAGCAGTTTTGCTGTGCCTCTTGGCTTCCATGCTTCCTGCCTTTTGGAACCATAGTTCCTATGTATAAATCACCAAAATTTCTAGTTAGTTAATATTTTATCTTTGATTTGCAGGTCCTCATTATGCATTTTTAGCTTGCTAGATTTCCTTTCACGTGCCCAGTATAGATTTCTCTAACCTGAGGTTCTGTAATTTATTATAATCTGTGGAATTGATTTTAGTGCCTTACAATTCAGCAAGCAAAAGAGGAATCTGATCTTAATAATGCTTTGTGTTCTGTTCTCATATGCCTGGGGCCTTCCAAGGTCTCCTGTGCTTAAAAGAAATATTATGAGGAACGTATTTTATGAAAACATTGGATATTTATGTTTGCTATGTGAGCACATTATCTGCTGCTGAGATTCTCTCTGTCTCCAGGTGCAATCATTTGTTTTTTACCCTCAGTGTTTTCCTCATCCAAATCTCAGTAACTCCTCAGTGTTGAAGTTTTCTGTAACATTTACCAGGGTTGCTACTTCCTTCCAAACACTCTTCCCTAGATTGTTTGTTCCATCCCAAGTTCTCCAGAGCCATCTGCTCTGTGCTCCTACTCCATATCCAGTATTTCTCACTTGCATGAATGTTAATTTTGTTACAACAGGCACAGTGGTGCTGTCTCTGTGATGTGCACCCAACACAGGACTTGAGAAACTTCAGTTGTTTAAGGGCTTGTTATTCCATTGATGTGATTATTGAACCTTGGCTTTTCCACTTCGTTATCCCTGTAATCTTTCTAGGCTTCAAATATCTTAGTCTTAGGCCTATCCCTCTATCATTCTTAGAAGAAACATTAAGGGAAGTATTAGAAATTTCCATACTGTCTTTGGTTTTATTGTTGTTTCTTAACAGCGAGGGATCCCAATTCATTCAGGTTGATCTTTCTGAAGAGTGGATTTAGGTATCTTCAGTTGTTCATAAAATTTCTTGCAGCGTTTGGGAGTTTTGCTTCTTTGAAGACTGATAAAACTCTTTAGTTCAAAGAGTAGGTACTTCACTTTCCAGCAAGTTTTAAGATCATATCTGATGTTATGGATGGAGTAGGAACATCATCAGAAGGTGGAATATAAAGAAAGGCACGCTCATTCTGAGAGGAAAAAATTCAGCTTCAGTTTGCTTAAAATAGAATGTGAGCATTGCAAGCTTGGTTTCAAGTTTCCCCATCTCTTCCTGAGAAAAAGCTGGTTTCTATAACAACAGTGAGGAATAAAGAAGATAGACATCAACAAGCCTCAAATTTGCCTTTCTAGTTAAGATCCATATGGAAGAAGGAAAAATTTTATTACATGAGTGAAGTCAGTAACTTAAAAAAAATCACAGGGTGGGGAACACAGGGTCGTCCTGAGAAAGTCCTTGTCAAATTCCTGAATGCTCTTTGTCAGATGGAAGGAGGTGGAAGATCCTCCCAGCTGCTCTGTGAAGTACAGAGAAGTCAACTGATGGCTCTGCAGTTACATCTTGATGAGCTCTAAGCAGTGAGAGATGCAGAGTCCTTGCATCAGAAAGGGTGAATTAGGATACTGTAATTTAGGGATTGCAGTTGAGGGAGCAAATTTTGGATTATTCTGCCATGCTAATGACCTCTAGGAGGTAAAACAGGGAGGAGAGCTTTGTTTCAACTGGCTGACCATCCCAGGTAACCTGAGGTCACACCACTGAGATTTGTTGAAACAGGAGAATTAAACCTCATTTCTTCCCTTCTTGGAGCTTCAGGGTTATTAGCTGTTTTGATGCCAGTGTTGAAATGAAGATTACAACTATTATTTGTTGTGCAACAGAACATCTTGTGGGTCTGGTCTCTGAAAATGTGAGGATGCCAAATAGTTTCCTGAATCTCTATCTGATACTGTGGATTGAGAAGAATCCTTAATGAGTCTTTCATCTGTGACAAAATAATTAAGGATTTAATACATAGCTTTTATGGATTGTAAAGTAAATCCTCAGACTATTTTGGGGGAATTTTTTTTTCCTCTTTATCTGAACATATACTTCAGCAGAGGTACTGAATTATTTGTGGGTATGCACTGTGTTTTCAGAGACTGACATCTCTGGGGATGAATAGCAAAGCTGGATGCATTGTAGGGGTTTGAGGCCAACTTCTTGGATACCAAGGAAGATTGTCTAAGCTGGTTACCATCTTCCTGACTGGCAGACGAGAAGAACTTTCCCATTCTTCTGATTTCTTGGCAGCCATATCAGAGCAAGGCTCATGAAAGAGTCACTCAGCTCTGCCAAACTTGTCTGGTGCCTCCCTGTGTAAGAAATCCATCGCTACATCTGGTACGAAATGCAGAGGAATAGAAAGCTTAGAGGAAAAGAAAATGGCTTTTTCAGTCTGATTCACTGGTGCTTTGGAGACAAAAGTGAGCCCCTTGCAGCCCAAAGTGGTGTGGCAGGAAGAGGCTGCTGCTGTATCAAAGATTGTGAAGATTTTCCTGAGGAATATATAATCCATTTCCCTAAAGATCAGGCAGAGTCTGGCTTGCACCTGTAAATGTACAGGTGACATTTTATTAGTGTGAACATCAAGCTTTCCATTGTATTTTTATTTTTTGCAAATGGCACTTTGAATTTACTGTTTTCCTGCCTGTGTGATTGCTGCTTTTCACAGCTTCCCATGCACCTTACAAGTGGGATTATTGGCCACATGATGATGTTCGTGCTGAGTGCAGGTTTGTGGGTTTGACCAACCTTGGAGCCACGTGTTACTTGGCCTCCACTATTCAGCAGCTGTACATGATTCCAGAGGCCAGACAAGCAATTTTCACTGCAAAGGTGAGTGTGAGGCTTGGATAGAAATTTGCATTCAGAATCAGTGCAAATACTGAAAAAATACAGAGTTACTTCTAAGACTTACATCTAGATAAAGAATATTTCTTCAGCGTTTAGCCTGCTTTTTGTGTAGTTGGATTCTTTTGCTGGTATCTGAAGTGATTTTTTTCTTAAATATTTAATGTGGTACATTCTTAAGGTGGTATTGAAATAAAATGTTCTAGAAGTCATATTTCTGTTGCTTTCAAGTGAGTTGATTCAGGTTTGAGTTTATGTGAGTTGTCTCTTGTTTCTCAACTGCTAATTTATCATTTTGTTACCAAACTTTTTTTTCATAAATGTTTATATAGTTCAAAAGCACATATCTCGTGCTACCAGAAGTACAGCACGTCTGTAAATTATCATGCATTGGTTAACTTCCAGAAATGTAAAATTATCACTTTTATCTCTTTGTTGTAAGAGAGAAAGTATCATTTTGGTCCCTGACATCAGCAGGGAAGATAGAATGTGTGAAACCTAATTGGCAGTGACCTCATCATTTTCTGTTGCTGTTCATTGCTGGTACTTGTCACGTAACTTCCAGATTTGCCATTTATAAATTCAAATAAAAAGCTAAATAAGAAAAGCTGCTGATCTGCACAGGAAATGCATTATGGAGAGGGCTGTTCAGAGCCCTCACAACATTGTGAATAAAAAACTTACTCCAAAAACACTAATACTTTGTAATATTTTCCCAAAAGATCCTACCTGCAATAGATATTTAGAAAGTAGAGTAATTTTTTTCCTCAGGTTTAATGTTGACATGAGAAAAAAAAGTGTAAAGTTAAGTATAAAAATTCTAAATGTTAGATAACAGACTGTTTGTTGATGGACCTGATGGTCCATAATAAAGTAATTGGGTTTTTATTTGAATTTTGCATCTTTTTAATGTATGTTTTTGGAAAGTAGTAAGACAAAAGATCAAGTCTTCTTTTATTAATTTCTATTAGTATTCAGAAGATATGAAACACAAGACCACTCTACTGGAACTCCAGAAGATGTTTACGTACCTAATGGTAGGTGTGAAAGAGGGTATTTTAGAAAGTATCCTATTTTAGAGATTCTTTGTACATAGTTCAGGTGAATCAATGAATTACAGAGATGTTAGGGAGGTGGCGTTTCCTTGGTGATAGAATGAAATACATTGTTTTTATTCATTGCATTTTCCTTACTCAAATATTTAAAGATTAATCCATTGAAATACAGCAAAATTTTGAGATTCCAGGACCAAACAAAATTAAAGCAGTTCCCAGGTGTTCACTGCTGCTAAAACACTGAGGAAATAAATGAAAATAAGGAAATAATGAAAAAAAACTGAGGAGAGTTGAGTGTCTTGACACTGGTTTTGTGTAAGAAATTCACAACCACTTGGAAGACAAATGGAGAAAAGAATCTTGACTTGTAATGCCTCCTATGAATCATAGAAATTATTAAATTAGTTGTTCACATAAGCAGGAAATAATACGGGAACAGAAAGTCGTACCAAGACGTACCATTATTTAAATCTTGAAGAAAAACTTTAGTCTAAAAAAGGCAGTATTTACAGGAGGTGCTGTCTTGCTATACATCCTTAAAAGAGAGCAGAGTAAAGAAGTCCTGCATTCCCAGCATGCAAGGCAGTGGAACGGGGATATATTCTAAAGAATTGCTTTATACTGCAAATTCTTTTCTCTGGCTAAACATATCCTGTTGAAAACTAGATGAAAACGTAGAGGAGTCTGAATGAGAATTGAGCACTTGGCAAGATTTAAGTCAGCAATGTCCGGAAATATATAAATACAAGCTGACGTTCTCACATTTTATTTTGTGTCTGACCAGATATGCAGAAACTGCATGTGTCACATCATCAGCCAAGATATTTTATTTTAATGATTCATTTTATGAAGTATTTACTAAATATTTTAATACTTTTTTTACTAATGATATTTTACTCACTGGTATGATAATGGTTATCAATTAGTTGAAAACTGTTTGGCATTTCAGCAGAAACATTTAAACGTTTAAGAAACTATCCTCACTAATCAGTGTATTGTATGTAAAAGATGTCTTTTTTGAAACAAATATTCATATATATGTGTGTGGTACATCTGTGTAGCTTGAAAATAAAAGGATTTGGGTTGATTTGGTGTCGTTTGGTACCTTTTATCCAAAGGAAAGTGAATGTAAGGCCTACAACCCAAGGCCTTTCTGTAAAACCTACACCATGGATAAGCAACCCTTGAACACTGGAGAGCAGAAAGACATGACTGAGTTCTTCACTGACCTGATAACAAAAATAGAGGAAATGTCTCCAGAACTGGTGAGTTATTAAGAGGGAGCAAAAGGGAGCTTGAAAACTTAGGGATTTGCTCAAATTTCCTTGACAGAATTTCTTCATTCATTCACAGAAAAACACAGTGAAAAGTTTGTTTGGAGGTGTTATCACAAACAACGTTGTTTCTTTGGTGAGTGTTCCTTCTCTAGCCTAATCTTGTATAGATAATTTGGTTTTAACTTCTCTAAATCATTGCTTTCCTCTTGCCTTTGTTCAGGACTGTGAGCATGTGAGTCAGACAGCTGAGGAGTTCTACACAGTGAGGTGCCAGGTGGCAGATATGAAGAATATTTATGTAAGTAATGCCAGACTGGGATGAATCTCATCGATCTCCATTACAAAGAGTGTAAAACACTGCCACGCACTTGGAGGTGTCAGTGCTTTTTTATCTGCACTCCAGTTTTGGGGTGTTTTTAGGTTGATATTATGTGGTAATTTGGTTTTAGTGCAGTGTGCCATCAGCTGGGGCCATTTGTCATTGACCATTGCTTTACAGTCAATAATCACTGTCTTTTTGTTTTAAACATGCTGTGGTCATTTTATATGAGAACTGTAAATGTCAAAAGATGTAACATTTACAAGTACTACTGCTTATGAAGTTAATTTAAAGCTTACACCAGTGTAATTCTGTTTTCAAGCTTTTTAAACAACCATTAATCCCCACAGTGGAAATTTGAATTTAAAGGATTTGAATTCTTTGAGACAGCTTGGAATATTGAGTACCATGTTATGAGTTGTTTCCTTAATTCTGTATATGGGTTAGGAACTGGTTTTCCTGTCGAACTCTTCTCTTAGTTCAGGTGTGTGCTCTTTGAAAAATTTTGAGGCTTTATTTTCATAACTTATGGAAATGTTAATTAAACTCAAAGTAGGATGGAAAGGGAAAGATTTGGAAAGCAGGCCATGTAAGCACAAGATCTAAATAACCAAGATAAATGTAAACTCCTTTTTTTTTTTTCCATATAGGAATCTCTTGATGAAGTAACTATTAAAGACACCTTGGAAGGTGACAACATGTACACGTGTTCTCACTGTGGGAAGAAAGTGCGGGCTGAGAAAAGGTGTGGCTAAGAAGAAATTAAAATTCTTAATGTTTCTTTTTAGTAAATCACTGAAATTCCATTTGGAATAACTAATCCTTTAGATGGAACAGGACTGCTTTTTCATTCAGTTTAACATCATGTAGGCCTATAAGGGTGTGATCCCTATGCAAATCAGAAATTGGAAGGAAATAAATTTCCAAAATAAAGAATCTAAAGTATCTTAGCAGAGGACACAGGAAAATGTTCATGCCCTTTTTTAATTAAAACCCCCCAGAAATTAAAACCTTTTGAAAACGTGAGTTCTGGGTTTAAAATACTAAATGCTTTCAAAGGTTGGTTACTCATTATGCAGGGTAATTGCTTAGGTTTCCTGTCACCCTGAATTTCTTAATTAAAACCTGTAGCTTTAAAAATGTTTACATGTTTTGCAAAGTCTGCTTATAAAGAGAAAGTAAATTAAAATTTTATGTTGTCTTGGTATTGCAGCTAAGAAGCTTCTTTGTTAGTTGGAAAACCTTGTTGTTTGAAATGACAGGGGTGAGAGAGTAACTTACTTGAAAATAATTATTGCAAATTTTATGAGATTCAATGCAGGAGGTGTTCTGCCTTGAAATTTGTCTTTTGGAAGATGGTAACTCCCTGCAACGAGGGGATTTGCATTGTTGAATTCATTCATGGCTTATTTTATGATGCTATTTTAGAAAAGTGGTTCCTGCCATATGAGTAAATTTGCTGTTTCTCCCAAGGTAAAATGAGAGCCTAAATAGAACTGTTTAATAGGTTAAATTTGACCTTCCTGCTCCCAGTTAGTCTGCCCTGCTCTGGGGCACTATAAGAGCTGAATTTTTATATTTATGTCTTAGCAACAGATCTCCAATGTTACACTTGAAATGAACATTTAAAATCTCTGTGAAAATACAATTCACCCTACTAAGCTTTTGTAAATCATGTTTATTTGTGATCCTTTAGGGCATGTTTTAAGAAACTACCTCGTATCTTAAGCTTCAACACCATGAGATATACATTTAATATGGTGACCATGATGAAGGAGAAAGTCAATACCCATTTTTCATTCCCTTTGCGTTTGGATATGACACCCTACACTGAAGATTTTCTCATGGGAAAAAACGACAGGAAAGAAGGTTTGCTCATAAAATGGATTCTGCAAGCTTTAGCTCTCTGTCTGTGTATACACTGTGTATTTATCTGTGTATTCACTTCCTGTATACAGAACAGAAACAAATAAAATCAAACATAGCTTTAATCAAGCTCTATTCCCAAAGTCACACACTGTATTTCACCTAAGAAAAATGACCAGTTTTTGGTTTCAAATGCTGTTTAATTTGAATTAATCTTACATTTGTTCATAAAGTATGAGAGGAGTTGGAAATAGTTACGTACAGTTGCTAATGTTGAAGTTTGGGTGTTTAGGAAATAACTGATTTAATATGGATTCTTTCAGGTTTTAAGGAAGATGGTGGATATCTGAAGGAAACTGAGAGTTATGAGTATGATCTGATTGGTGTGACAGTTCACACAGGAACAGCAGATGGGGGGCATTACTACAGTTTTATCAGGGACATTGTCAATCCTCATGCTTACAAAAACAACAAGTGGTGAGCTATGCCATTTATTTTTCTGTATTTTTAATAACTGAAACTTGTTGCTTTGTTAGATGCAGTTACATAGGGGATACGTCCTGTAGATTCCTCTGGAAAGCACAGAATGTTGGAATTTGATGGTTGTAAGGATATTAATTTATTGGCCTACGGATCAGTAGCCAGGAGAGTTGTGTGGTCCTTGGACTCACCACAGCCAAGGACTGCTTCCTGATGGGACTAGATTTGAACTATTTCAGTACAAAAGATTTCCTAGATTGTCCTTCCTGAAATCTGCTTGGTACCTTGGCTGAGGTTCCAGCTACATTTCTGGATGTAGAATTTGGGGAAGGGACATGTGCATGGAAAGGAGGAGGGCCCTGCTAGGAGAAAGAAGAAAAGCAGGGAACACTCTGCCTGCTATTTTTGGATGTGGAATCTCCATTTCTCACTGGAGCCCTGGAATAGGAGACAAGATTTCCTCTATTCCTGTTCTCTAGAATAACCAGAGCATTTCTGAAACAGGACCAGCCCATGACCTAATTCCTACTCCAGTGGGGATCCACAGCAGTACCTCCTTGTTTGATGTTGTTAGAAGGAAGTCACTTTGGGACCAGATTTTCATTTGCTGGGATCTAAACAAGACACTAGAAATTAATAGGAATATTTCAATCTGAGGAATCCTTAGAAGTGCTCATTATGCTTTATTTGCCCCTAGAGATGAGCAGCAGTTGTTTCAAAGTTTCTTCCTGCCTTGCAGGTACCTTTTCAATGATGCTGAAGTTAAACCCTTCGATTCTGCTCAGCTCGCTTCCGAATGTTTTGGTGGAGAAATGACTGTGAGTTGTGACCTGAATTTTTGTCATGTTCAATTCTTCCAGTATATCTGTTACAACCTGTTACAACCCAGGTCTTTGCATAAGGTTTTAAAAGGAAGCTGTCAGAAGTATAGTACAGGTGTTACTAATGAAGCAAAGTTAATTAGTGGAGTGTCTCTTCAAACAAGAGGTATTTCTTTGCTAGATCTGGTTTTTATCATACCATTTATTCAGGTACAAAAAAGTGAGTCTGATGCTAATTTAAGAATGCTTGCTTGGGGTGGCTGCTTAACTCAGATCATTGATGAAGGATTAATTACTTCAAACTTTGGTGTACTTGAAAAAAAAGGGCATTTTGATCTTTGTCTGTGCCTTGTGTTGCTGCCTGTGACATCAGTTGGAATATTTTTACACATTATTAGTACAAACAACACTCAAATGTTCTCAGTGATAATAATGATCTCTAATCATTATTTATAGCTGTGTACATTATATAAAGCACATTATAGATAACACAGTATCTTACTAAAGCGGTCCTGTGCATAAGACAACTTCTCTTGTCTGAGAAAGACAATATGCTGAAATAAAACAAAAAATCTCCTTTGTTTGGCACATGGATTAAATACCTTTAGGTGCCTCTAAAGAGGAAGTGTCAGTGAGATGGATGAGCCAGGAAATTGCTTGGGATGGAGGTAGAGTATTGCATAGTAGCTTTGAAAATTCAGAAGAGGCCACTGTAGAGGGAAAAAAAGAAACAAGTTCTGCTTTGAGAAGGACTAAATTGTCAGCAACCCTCATACATGTCATGAAATAAATGTGCAAGTGAACTATCACAAACTGTTAGAAAGTAAAGCATTAAACAAGCTTGTAATTAATGGTTTTACTTTTTTCTCGACAGACAAAAACTTATGATTCTGTTACTGATAAGTTTATGGACTTCTCCTTTGAAAAGGTATTTCTCTTCCAAACCCTTGTTCTATGATTATATTTCTGATTTCATGATTTCTTTCTCAAAGCAAAAATTATACAGATGTTTTTTTCTCCAAGACACACAGTGCTTACATGCTGTTTTATAAACGGATGGAGCCAGAGGAGGAAAATGGCAAAGACTACAAATTTGATGTTTCATCAGAATTGCTGGAGGTACAAGTTGATTTGTTTTAACACCAATTTTAAAACACTCTAGGAGGCCCTAAACACATCAGAAATCTGAATAAACGTAGGAAAACAAAAATAATTTGGATCACTAAGGTGACAGTCCTTTCATTTCACTGTCTTCCTTAGGAGATTGTCAGGGGATAGGAAGGGAATTGGAATTTGCATTTTATGTGAATTTTAGATGTTTTCTCACTCTGTTCTGTATATGGGATAAAACCCTTTTTACCACCTGGAAAATCTAACATCCCTGCTCCCTCTGGCCAGAAGTGTTGCTTCAGCATCTGCCACATTTTAGGTTTTTAATTTAAAATGTCTCTTCATTCCTAGCCAGCAAATCAGATCATGCTTTTATCCCTCTTGGTCTTAAAAATACTAATAGTTTTTATCAGAGTTAAATGTTTAAACTTTATTGCTGTGAAAACCACTATGAACTGGTGTGATCAAAATCACGTTAGAGAGAGGAACAGGGGTTGTGGCATGAAAACCTTTTCTGGTTTCATGATGGAGATTCAAATCTTACTCTTTAGGAGTATATCAGAAGTTCTTAGAGCTCATCAAGCTCTGGGTTAGAGTTCAGCCGTAATTCTTTTTAAACTTGTTGTTCTCAAAATTTTAGCCTAAAACTCTGAATAATTAAATTGTAGAAATGAGGCCACAGAAAAGAGGAGAAGGTTTGAAGCTCTTTTCTTCAGTCCCATGGCAGGCAAAACCAGTGCTCGCTGTAGTATGAATAAAGCAGCTTTGAGCCAATTTGTTAGACTTACAGAAAGTGCTTCCAGAAATAATTTTTCATACAGAAAAATTTTGGGGTTTTTAGCCTTGGAATCATTTAAATATTTTAAAAATCATGCTTAAGTAGTGAAATAAACTGCTTTCTTGTATCTGATGGTAGCATTTTTTCTTCAGTGGATATGGCATGATAACATGCAGTTCCTTCAAGACAAGAACATTTTTGAACATACATATTTTGGGTAAGTTTTTCTTTAAAAATGTAATATTAATGCTTCTTTTCTTCTTGCAGATTATCATTATTTATTTTAATTAACAAATAAAATTACTGACTCTAGGTTTATGTGGCAGTTGTGTAGTAGCATCCCAAGTACACTACCAGATCCAAAAGCGGTTTCTCTGATGACAGCAAAGGTAAGGATTTCTAAAGAATCTCATCTTCTATTAACTGTTTCCTTGTTGACATTTTAATTCATGCATTCTAAATTAATGGTGCCATTTTTTTTTCCAGTTAAGCACTTCCTTTGTACTAGAGACATTTATTCATTCAAAGGAAAAGGTATTCGATTTACTTGTAAATTCTCATTAAGTAGATGCATGAATCTAGTGAAAAGCAGATCTGTACTTTCCATTTTAAATGTGGGATTTTGGACTGTAAAATGATGATAAAATACGATGCAAAGTTAATTTTTAGAGTGTCATTTATCACATTTATAGTGAGCACTGCACAGTGGAATATAATGTATATGTAAAAATGTGTGGACTAAAATTTATCTGTAGGTGTGATGCATTAATAATTCATAAAATGTTTATTGTTTATAATCATATCTCAAGATCACATGCTTTACTGAACCATTTAGAAATGTTTAACAATTATGCTGGAATTCATTGTTTGAAGTTACAGTTTTTTCTGTATTTCTTTTCACAGCCTACAATGCTTCAGTGGATTGAACTGTTAACAAAACAGTTTAATAACAGTCAGGCAGCTTGTGAAGTAAGTGACTTAGGAACTCAGCAAAGTACAAACCAACTTTCTATATATTGTTTAACTTTCCTGGAGGTTCGTATCCCTGGAATATTTTGGACTATGAACTACTGTATTTGGTATATTTGTGCTCTATGAGATGAAATTTGTCCTCTCTGATTACTGCAGATCCTGGGGAATGACTTAACTTTTATTTGCAGAAACCTATATTGAGACCACAGGCCAAAATCATTTTGTCACTGGAATAAGAGAGAACCAGTGTCACAAACTATTTATTTGATTAATTACTATGTAGTGATTTGTGTAATGAAGTTGTGCTTAAATTAACTCTCACAAATGACATGGAAAGACAAAGAATGTGCTGCAGTCTTGTTGAAAGCAATTTTGAGATACTGAAGAAAAGTTTGAGAGTGTTTCTGCGATAATTTACATGTACAAGGGGCCCAGCACAGGCTACGTCCTGCCTTAGATATTATTCAGTAGAAAGGAATTAAATCCATGACACTTTTATTAATTAATTTTCATTTGATAAATTATGTGGCATTCAGTATTTCGCTGTAGAGTTGTCTCAGTTGGGTGTAGTCCTAAAACGTTTAAGACACTTAATATAGTAAAGAATACTCATCTATAATTAAAATAAAAGTAAGAACGTTGATTCTTTATTTTGAACTGTCTTTCCTTGTGACTCAAAATTCTCAGAGTCAGAAGACTGAGCTGTGTTATTTGCTGACTCTGACTTGGAATGAGTCATTCTCTGTTAGTTTTATATTTTTGGGATCTCTGGAGGCCGTGAGGCTTTTCCAGGTGTTAAAATGCAAAAGGGATCTAACTTGGGAAGCTCTGTTTAATCTTATCACTCTTCTACAAGTTTCTTCAGGTTATGCTCTATTGTAAGCATAGTTTTTATGCTGTTGACACCGCTTTGCAGGATAAGTGTGTTTTTCCAGATAATTTTCTAATGGCATGCAGAGCACAGGGATAAGAAGATAACAGATATAAATGTATATCGCTGTTTGCTGCTATTGATCTTTATTTCTTTATTCCTTCGTGCACAGAAGACTTGTAGATTTCCCTTGGATTAAAACTTGCCTATTCCTTAATAATAGTAACATCGATTTCTCTTCAGACTTTAATATCATGCAAAAAAGAAGATTGGACTAGAGCAAGTGTGGAACAAAACTAACACAGTATGTATCTTCTGCAGTGGTTTTTGGATCGTATGGCTGATGATGATTGGTGGCCAATGCAGATTCTAATAAAGTGTCCCAATCAGATTGTGAGGCAGGTAAGAAAATAAGTTCCTTTCCAAGTCAGGTGACTGCTTGACCCCTGACCAGAAACAGACAATTATAATGGCTGTGATTCTGACAGTTTTATTGAATACATGTAATTGTCTGATTCTTCTCCATTCTTGGAAATGATTTAGGGAAGGTATTTGGCTATGGGAGTGTTACTGTTTGAAACAACCCCAGCACAGCTGTGCTAATACATAGTGTACATAGTGTAGTCAGGATCACTAAATCACAGTGGATGCAAATTAAAGGTTTCTGTGACTCCCTCAGGATCTCTAAAAATCTGAACACTTTACATTAAAAAATTGGGGATTTTTCTGTATTAATTAAACAATAGTTCATCAAGCCCCACCTTCAGATAAGAAAAAAAATCAAACTCTTTACATTAAGTACTCCTCAAATCTTCAATTTAAAACTTCTGTAGTAAATTTTTGTGGGTAGAGGTAATATTACAATATTAGACCACAAAGCTTTTTTAATACCCTCTTCCGGAAATACTTAGGAAAAAAAAGCCCTGTACAAGTAGTATTTCGACATTCACAAATCCAACTATTAATAGTGTTAATTACAAGTGTACTTTCTTTGCAAGTTATTAAGGTATAAGCTTTAACAGTTACTTTATCTCTCCTGAATTCTTCACTTGCATTTCTGGTTATTGAAATGATATTTCCATACAGACTCATACACAGTTTTTGCATGGAATGTATCAGTAAAAGAATATATTTTGTGGGAAAACTCTATGCAAGATCTTAGGCAAGGTCTTCTCCTCATGAATGCTTTGCAGAATAAAAATTACTGGAAGTAATTTCATTCAAATTTTCACATGAATTCTTATGAGCCAGTAGCAAGGTGTTAAAAACACCTTGCCAAAAATATCAAAACGTTTCAGAAAATAGAGGTAGAAGAAAAAAATAGAGTCATATTTTGGTGCACACCAATATTAAAAGCTGGGTTTAGGGTTCCTCCATGAGGTCTGTTCATATAAACCAAGTTTGACTCTCCTCTTAAAATTTGATCTCAGCTTTGTCTTTCAAACTTTGAACCTGTGAAAAGCTGGCAGTGGGACTTGGACACAGAGGATATTCTTTGCTTGGCAATGACACATTGACCTTTTTGTAAAGGACTGAAGGTGTGGAGTTCATTCCCTTCTCCGTTTGCAGATGTTCCAGCGTTTGTGTATCCACGTGATCCAGAGGCTGAGGCCTGTACATGCACACCTTTATCTGCAGCCAGGAATGGAAGACTGGTAAAATAAACCCCCTGCAATCTTCTGTTCATTCCATGCATTGCTGCATCTGCTTTTATTAATGAGTCACTCAAAACAGTCATGTTAAGCTGTAATAGTGCTAATTATTCTTCATTATTCTGCCCAAACTGCTCTGATTTATTTAAAAATACCAGTAGGGTTGCAAGGGGCAGTGTCAAATTGTTTGAAACATTTGCTCGCATAGTGTAGTGCAGGTCTTTATTCTTCCTGTCACTTGGATACTATAAGTGTAAATCTCACTCCTTAGACTTGAGAATCCTACTGTGAATTGGATCTGGAGGCACAAAGGTGGAAGTTTTTATTTGTACGTCCAGTAAAAGAGTTTGGAGATCAGCGGTTAATCCTATAACTGAATCACAGGTTTTGTCGAAATGAAGGCAGAACCCTCTTGGATTCTACTTTGCTTTGCTTATTTTCGAGAAAATTGTCACTTTGTCTCCAGTTATGAAAAACTCTTTTTGAGACATTATGAGAAGAAAAAAGTGTTTTTTCTTTCACTTCCTGTATTAAAGTTGTGATTGTGATGATAAAATTTCCCCAGAACAAAAATGGCAGAGTTAGTAATTACTGTGCTGCCATATTGAAATTCAGGGCAGAAAGATACAATTTTCATGGCAAAGAGTAGAAATGAATTTGTTTTGGGAGCCTTTCTTGAGTCTGTGACTTGTTTTTGTTAAGTGACAAGATCCAGCCTTGAGCAGATGTCTGAGGCTGAAGGTAGGTATTCTCTGCCTTGCCAGGGTGCTCTGTGTATTCAGGAGGGTGCCCTGCCTTGCTTCCATAGCTGTGATTGCATTCTCATTAGATTCAACAAGCAAATCAAGAGGATGATTTTGAGTAGGAGATCCCCAGTACTGTTGTTCTAAGAGTTCTTTTCCTGAGCAGCACCTTGATTCAGAACAAAAATTTGACATGAAAATCTTTCGGCATTTCAAGTGCCTTGGGTTGGGCTGCGTTGTTATCCAGACTGTGCATAGGGGTTGAAAGATCTGGGAGGAGGACAGAGCAGGAATTTTGGTGAATTCCTTTGGACTGACTGAGGATGACTTTCTGCTCTGTGCACTGTGTGAAATATCCACCGTGGCTGTTGTTGTTGCTGCCAGCTCGGATGACATGGACGGGCCCGTGGAGGACATCGGGAGCCGCTCGTGCGTCACACGCTTCGTGAAGACCCTGCTGTCCATCATGGAGCATGGCGTCAAGCCCCACAGCAAACATCTCACCGAGTACTTCGCCTTTCTTTATGAATTTGCCAAAATGGGAGAGGAGGAAGTGAGTATAGCCATGGATCTGGGGAATTGGTGGTGTCTGTGCACGAATGTATTTTCAATTCCGTCCCTGTGTTTTTCAGAGCCAGTTCTTGCTCTCTCTGCAAGCCATTTCCACAATGGTCCATTTCTACATGGGAACCAAAGGGCCTGAGAATGTAAGTTGGAGTATTTCATATAACAAGAACTAATCTTAACCTGTTTTACATCTCTGTGTGTCTTGAATCATCTTTCAGGTGTCAAATTAAAATTGCAACACTGCCACAATTTTTTTCAATGTTTAAGTGAATATAATATTTTAAAAAATACATTGAATTGACTTTTATTTCATAATATAGAAGTAGGTACTGAGCAAAAGCAATTAAAGTAGCCCTTAACTTCATACTAATGGTAATGCTATTACCAATTGCTTACTCATATTGCACAATTTAGGTTCTTAAATATACCTGCTTTTTTTGTTAAATGGATCTTATCTTCAGCCAGCCTACCTCTTGCATTTGTAAATACAATTTCAGTTCTGCAAAATGAATGTTTCAGTGTGAAAATCAATTGATTAGATACTTACCTGGTTTGATTAATGCAGGTGGATGAAGTTGTTTGGAATAAAGGACAGCATATGCAAAGGCCCTTTGAAATGAAGGCTCAAAATGTCCACACTGAAGTTCTCTGTTTTTGCTTTAGCCCCAGGTTGAAGTGCTTTCTGAGGAAGAAGGGGAGGAAGAGGAGGAAGAGGAAGACATCCTTTCTTTAGCAGAAGAGAAATACAGGCCTGCTGCTCTTGAAAAGATGATTGCCCTGATTGCTCTTCTGGTGGAACAATCTCGCTCAGAAAGGCAAGAGCTTCTAAAAAAACCAAAATCAGTTTAGAATTTATAGTTCAGCAAGGAGTCAGAGATTCTATGGGTTTGTCTGAGGGTTTCATTGAGGGCTTTTTTAACAGCATAAATAAGCTTGCATATGAGCCCATTATATTTTTAATAACTTTAAAAGGGGTAGTCATTGTTGACCAAATGAAAGACTTGGGTTAAATACTCGAACACATTCAATTGCCCACATTAGGTTTTCTTTTTTTATCTTGTTCAAGTACAACTTTTGTCTTTTTTTGTTCAGTTTTACATCAACACCTTTTTTGTCTCCTGTATATTGTTACTGAAGAATATGAACTAACACTCAGTCCTCAGTGAGGACTAACCATAATCATGGCTGAAGTAAAATAATCGTTTTCTTTTGTATTTTAGGCATTTGACCTTGTCACAAAATGACATGGCAGCGCTGACAGGAGGGAAGGTAATCAAGTTAAAAATGACTGCTTTATCCTCCCAAACTCTCTGTGGTGTGTAGCTGTCAGCAGTGTGCTGTATCTGCTTATTTGTTGCAGGGTTTCCCTTTTTTATTTCAACATATCCGTGATGGGATCAACATCAGGCAAACCTGCAACCTCATTTTCAGTTTGTGCCGGTACAACAATCGCCTTGCAGAGCATGTGAGTAGCAGGGACCTGTAGCTATTTATTAAAATCTCCTCTAATAAGTGTCATGGGGTAATTGTTACTATTTTAACTGATTAAACACAAATCTAAGTGAGTTTTCTGTGTTTTCTTTTCAAGATTGTGTCCATGCTGTTCACATCTATAGCAAAGCTGACTCCTGAGGTATGTGAACACACCACTTGTCTAGTAAATAATCTCTAGTCATATTTTCCTGGTTTGAATCACAGAAATAATGCTTTGCTCATCAAAAATCTTGCATGGAAGATGATCCTTGGAAGTTTTTGTGCCATTATATGAAGTCTAACTGCACTGTTTGTGAAATTTTGTAAAACAGAAATTTGCTGTGCCACTTTGAATGAAAGTTTTAGTCAAATCAAATAACATTTCTAGATTCTCCAACAGTATGAATTTCTTCTAAGAGGTTGGTAACATTGAAATGTTGTGTGCAAGAATAAGTGGGGATAATTACTTACTATCTGGCTGTTCAAGATTTGGGGCACTGTTTTGCAGTTCTGTGCTGGCAAACACATTTCTCATTCAGAGTAAATTCCTGCCCTGGTAATAACAGAACTACTGAGAGTTCCAAATGGATTCCAGATGCAAAATATATCATTACAGTTGTAACCACTCTGTTGAACACTGTTAAAAGCTGGGTGAATCTTGGCAGTGTAAAACCTTAAAATGGTATGCTTTTGGATAAACTTCCCAGCATCCATATTCCATGTTATGTAAATACATTAAAATAATTAACTTCTCTGAGCTAGTGAAGTCTTCTGTAAATATAAACCAGGATAAATTGGTGAATTCCTCAACAATGGACAGCTTGATTCTTTCCTTTTTCCAGAATAATGTCTATATTTCCTGTAGTTAATACATACATACATATATATATAGATAGAGAATATGTATTTCCTGTAACTTCTCCTAGACTGATCTGTCTTATATGATCCTGTTGCTTTGCACTGACTCTAACCAGTGGCTTAATTTATAGATATACATGGATTATGTAAAGATTAAATAGTAAGGGATTAAAGTATTATAAATGGTCATGTCTGAAGTTCATAGATATCTTACAGACGCTGTGGTTTTTAAAAAGATATTCTTAAAAATGTGGATGAAATGAAATAGATGGAATTTGATGTTTTTCCCTTTTCTGCGTTACAGGCAGCCAATCCTTTTTTCAAATTGCTCACCATGCTCATGGAATTTGCTGGTGGACCTCCAGGAATGCCACCCTTTGCTTCTTATATTCTGCAGAGGATATGGGAGGTACAATATGTAAAATAAAGCAGAAGCTAAATTGTCTTGCTCTTGTTGGTTCTTTTATGTCTCTTTTGCATTTTGTTGTCATTCTTCCTGCATCAGTCCATGATTTTTTTTATGACCATTCCCCTTCTGAATAAACAGCAACAGCCAATAGACATTGAAATGTTCTGTTGTAACTTAATGTAGGGTTAATGGTTCTCTCAGTTTAGCTTCAAATTTTAGTTTAATGAGAAATTAATCAATTCATAATAAGGGCATAGAATGCTTTTTCTAGACATAAATTCCTCATAATTTTCTCAGTTATCCTTTTGCAAGGCCTGTAAAATGTTTCAACACCCATCATTTGGTTGTGGGTTTTTTGGCCTTTATGTACAGATTCCTTCAATACTCATTGACATTTTTGGTTCTCTGTAAAATGTCCATTAACACTTTTAACTGTGTTCAGGACCAACCTCGCTTGTGTTTCTAAAATGAGGGAGAGAGTTTTTATTTTTAGCCAAGTTGACACAGGGATGAATCCCTTGATCTGAGCCCTAGAGGAGCAATTAAAGCTTTCTGTACCTGCTCTCCGAGTTTCCAGTACAATTTACAGTCTTTACTCCTGGCTGAGAACAGCATGGCCAGCCTGGAGACTGCTGAGGACCAGCTCATTGCTTTTAATTCCCTTTAAAAAATGGGGCTGGAGTACTGTGGGATAGGACATGGATTGCTGTTCCAACGGGTTTCCTCCTGGTCAGGAGCAGCTGTAGGATCACAAGTGATGCGATGGATGAGCTGTAACTGCTGCACCTCAGGTAAAGGGAGTTCAGACAGCACATCTCAAGGGGCACAGTGACACCCAGCTGGTGACACAGGTCCAGGGATATAAATTGTGCAGGCAGGGATGTGAGACCCAGCAATGAATGCACAAACTTGGGGTGTAGAATCTGCTTTTACAGCCTCTCCAGCTTCTAGAAGTCGTTAAAAAGTGATTGAGCTCTGCAGACACTGAGAAATGATTATCTCTTTCTTGGACATTCCCTCCAGCCATTACCCAGCAAACCTGACAGAGCAATTTGTCATTTCTAAATAAAGGAAGGAGATTGTTCTTAAGGTGTTTATTTTTAAAATGAGATTAAAATTTCATAAGCAGAGTTATGGTCGTGTCAGCTGCTCATATTCTTCAGATGGAGTAGAGGAACTGGGAACATATTCAGCAACCCAGTTACTACCTCTGGTTCCTTAGGGTAAATTTTTTTCTTGTCTGGGTACCTGGACCTTGAGGTATAAAGAAAGTAGTTTTTAAAAACTAACAAAAGAACAAACTACATTTATTGGCTTCATGTCAACAGATTCCCAGCTACACAGAGCCAGAAAAGCACAGGAAGCCCCATTTTCTCCTTATTCTTTGAAGGTTTGCTGTCTGCACAACAGCACTCATTGCCTTTGGAAAGTGCTGGATGAATTTATTCCTTGAAATTGTATATTCAATAAAAAGTGTAGTAGTTATCCTCAGCATGAAGCTGTATGAATATCTTTGCATACCATTTATGTTTTTTTATGTAACTTATAAAAGTACTGATTGAGCATTAAGGTTTTGTGTTAGAGATTTTTAAAAAATACTTGTTTATAAAGACAAGGTTGTTCTGTCTCAGTGCTTAATATTTCAACTCCTAAGTATCTCATAATATGCAGAAAGAATAGGCAGAGTAATTTCCTGGGCTTAGACTGAACTTTCAAAACTGTGAACAAGGTTCAGAAGCACAAACCAGTGAAATTTAATGAGCTTTTCTTTGTGTGCAAAGCAGCTCAGTCTTGCAGGTGCTTTAATGGCCCTAAGTGATTTTAAAAAGAAATGCTGAAAGTGATTTTAGGGGGTTTTAATACAATCAGTGCATAGTAGGAAGATTAATGTATTCCTTTTGATTTTGCCCCTCTCCTTTAGGTCATTGAGTACAACCCCTCACAGTGCCTGGATTGGCTGGCTGTGCAAACACCTCGGAACAAACTCGCTCACAGCTGGGTCCTGCAGAACATGGAGAACTGGGTTGAACGTTTCCTCCTGGCACACAACTACCCTCGAGTGAGAACTTGTAAGTGAATTTTAATTGGAGAAGCTTTGTCATCTGTTGCAGTGAGTTGCATGCTCCTGTGTTTGTCTTTTCTTCCTTTTCCAGTTGTTTTAGAATTGCTGGGTTTTAAAAGCTTAGGGATAACTCTGGTGCCTCATCCAGAGGTGTTTCCCATTTTGGTGAAAACTGTGTTTTCATTTGGTACCTTGAATTGGTAGGTTCTTTATTTTAAGTGGTTAACCTGCAAGGTCAAGGAAAACCTAAAGAAGGAAAAGAGGTAATTCCAAAGGTTTTCCATTGTGTTCATCTTATGGCTTTACAATAGGTGGAGTAGTACATGTTGTTCTTCCACAGTAATCTTCAGCTGAGTCCTTTGAACTTGTGGCTCAAGGAGAAGCTGCCTGTGCTTTCTCTCAGATTCCAGGGAATCCTGGCTCTCTGGTTTGTTCTGCCAGGAATCACACTGTCACATTGCCAGAGAACATTTTCAGCCTTCCTTGTGTCTTTTTTTTCACAAAGGAGACTCCACAGTACAGGCCACTGACCTTTAACACATTTCTGTGGCTGAGGGAGATGGGAAAACTGGAGGTGCAGCTTTGCAACAGGCTCCAGTTGTAAACACCCCTGAGGAGGCAATGACCTCTTGATTGAGCAATGGACAACTTCAGTCATGGAAAACCTCTGGGATGCATTGTATGATGGGATCTGGGATCACATTCTGTTGTGGGATGCATTGTGTCAGCACAGGGAGAATCAGGCAGCAGACAGGGATGTAGGTGGCACATCCCAGCACCACTTTTAACATGCTTTGTGCTACCCTTACTCACTTGGATTTTTTTTCTAGTATGAATATAGTAATACCAGATTCTGTAAAATGCTTTGAAATCAGTAAATGGAACATGCAGTGCAGTTTAATTGCTGTTTACATGGCTGTTAAGCAAGTATGTCACTGTCAAAGGTGTAACAAATCTGTTTTTATTTGAAGCTGCAGCCTATCTCTTGGTGTCGCTTATTCCAAGCAATTCCTTCCGTCAGATGTTCCGATCGACCCGCTCTTTGCACATCCCCACACGGGACCTGCCCCTCAGCCCTGACACCACAGTAGTTCTGCACCAGGTCTACAACGTGCTCCTTGGCCTGCTCTCACGGGCCAAGCTCTACGTTGACGCCGCTGTTCACGGCACCACCAAACTGGTGCCCTACTTCAGTTTCATGACGTACTGTTTGATCTCCAAAACCGAGAAGCTCATGTTCTCCACTTACTTCATGGACTTGTGGAACCTCTTCCAGCCGAAGCTCTCGGAGCCGGCCATCGCCACCAACCACAACAAGCAGGCCCTGCTGTCCTTCTGGTACAACGTGTGCGTGGACTGTCCCGAGAACGTGCGCCTTATCGTGCAGAACCCCGTGGTGACCAAGAACATTGCCTTCAATTACATCCTCGCGGACCACGACGACCAGGATGTGGTGCTCTTCAACCGAGGGATGCTGCCCGCCTACTACGGCATCCTGCGCCTGTGCTGCGAGCAGTCCCCTGCCTTCACCAGGCAGCTGGCTTCTCACCAGAACATCCAGTGGGCCTTCAAGAACCTCACCCCTCACGCCAGTCAGTACCCAGGAGTAAGTGACCGACCCGTCGTTCCTGTGTCCCCTGTCACCCAGTGACTCTTGTAACTTAGCGTACCCAGTGGTGAAAGTATTGTGTGTGGATTCCTGATGGAAGTAATTTTTGTCTTTAGATCCATTTGCTAGGCTTTGGGGGGGATTGGTTTAGTTTTCCTTGCCATGTAGCAGCTGGAGAGCAGTTGTGTTCTGGGAGCAGGCACTTGTGTTTCCACTGTTTAGTATTCCAGCCTAGTCAAGAAACAAGCAATAAGCTTTGATGGTGGTCTCTAAAAAAGGAGTTGCATTATAACAAAGGTGGAGGAATTTCCAGTTGCTTCTTTGCTTTCAGTTTCTGGAACAGAGCCAAGATTTAGCATTCCAGGGAAGGGACAGCCTGGTGTTCCCCTTGGGAACACCCACACACCTTTGGCAGATCTGGCAGTTGTGCTGTCAGTACAACACAGTGACACCTGCAGCAGAGAGGTGCTGGTTAAAGTAGGCCATGTGTGCTGCTCAGACAACAGCCTTACAGAGGCTAGGAGAGACAACAGGCCTGGATTTGAATAATTACACAGTGAGTATTGCTTTGGGATCCTTTGAGGTGTGCAAAGAATGCAAAGCTTCCCATCACTAGGGAGAGGAGGAGGATGCAGGGAATCTTCCACGTTTACCTTCTGCCTAGATCAGCTCACAAAAGAAATTTTACACTCTGACAGTCCTGTTGCTCTCCTCGTTGGCATCTCCCCTCAGAAGTCTCAGTTTGTCTTGCAAGGGACCTGAGTTACTCTGCTGTGTTTGGTGTTTGCCAGGCATAGGGGCTGCAGCAGGTTTTGGCACAAGCAGCTTTGCAAATGTTTGGTCCCAGGGATGGGGATTTCAGATTGCTTTGTACATATAGATGTACACATAACTGTGACAGTGAGCTGTGCTCTTAGGAAGCATCAAGACATCTCATTCTATAACTTTGAGGTAAAGTCTGAACCCTACCATAGTCAGAGAGCTGACTAACCAAGTGTTTCTGTGTGTTTTAGGCAGTAGAAGAGCTGTTTAACCTCATGCAGCTGTTTGTAGCTCAGAGGCCAGACATGAGAGAGGAAGAGATAGAGGACATAAAGCAATTTAAGAAAACCACCATAAGCTGTTACCTGCGCTGCTTGGACGGACGCTCTTGTTGGACGACTCTCATAAGGTACAGCCCTGTGCTCATCCAGCAGCTCAGCTGGAATTCCATCCTCAGCCTCTTCCCACGAGCAGAGCTGTACTTCCGGCTGCTCTTGTTGGCAGTTGTTACTTTGAAGCAGAGACGTGATGTAGAAATTGTGCCTGTGGGATGTTTTATTGTATCGTGTCTTCAAAGAGTGTTTCATTTTTGGTCTTAGGAAGTACAGCTGAAAGTGCTGCTTGGGCATTCTCAGCAGAGCTATAAATTGCCTGTGCATGTAGGTCAGGGCTGGGGTTTTAAATGGAACTGTTGGTGCACTGAAACCCTTGTGGAAAGGACAGAGTGTGTTACCTGGAGGGGCTACATGCACTCACTTGGCACTCACCTGTCACAGAGCACAGCCATGTTGTCCCAAATAGTCTTTATGTTGAAAGAAACCATTCATTAGCATAATTCTTTCCTTCCTGTTCTCCTATAAGCATAAAATATTCTGATAAAAATGTTTTCAGACATTTAAAAGGCCAAACATATGCTTGACTGAATATATTTAAATGTATCATTTAAGAAGCATAAACTTTTGTCTTTCAAAGTACATAATTTTGCACATTTTTGCAGGGAAAAATATGTGTAAAATATTTTGTATGGGAAATATTTCTGTAAAGGTTATTTATAAATTACTTTCCATAACATAAAGGAGGTCGACAGCAGAGGCATTTTTAAATTAAAAAGTTGGTTGGGGAGGGGGATTAATGATGAGAAGAATTGTGTTCTTTTGGTGTTTCTCTGTTCTTTTGTGATTATTTTCCAAAATAACAGCATGAGTATAACAATTTCAAGCTTGGGATGCGATTTTCAGTGTTCTCAATGTTTCTTCCTAGTGCCTTCAGAATATTATTAGAATCTGATGAAGACAGACTTCTCGTTGTGTTCAATAGAGGATTGGTTCTGATGACTGAGGTAATTACTTTGTTATTTAATTATAGCAAACATCTCACCCTGGTACTTCCCCTGTCAGCTTTAATAAGATTTCTTTTTAGTACTAAAAAGATCAGGAAATTGTTTGTCTGCTTCTCAGGACAGAGGGAAAACCAGCAACAGATTATACTGAGAGGAATAAATTTATGGGTCTTTTTGGTGTCATTCCTTTTATTACAGGTAATTGGGAATGAATGGCTGAGTGCAGTCACACAGCTGTTAGTAGTTAAAACGTGTTAAGGCAACAGGTTGAAAACCAGAAATAACTTAAAGGGTACCCAGCTGCAGTTGTGGTTAATATTCTTGACTCTCCTTTGAGGCCCTCCTGAGGCAGTTCTCCTTTTCTTTCTTAACTATTGTGCCTTTGTTTGCAAGGAGTGGTCTGAAACACATAAACTCAATTTATTTCTGATGGAACTCAACCTAAAATGCATTTCTGGAGCACATCTAATTGTTGTGAATGGGGATTTGGTCCATGAGGCCAGACCAGAATTAGTTCAAAATTGAATGGAAAAAAATTAAGCAATGCACCTCTGAAATGGATACAGTTGGAATGTCAAGCCTCTGTTTCCAGCAGTTTCACTCTACAGATGCACATGTCCTGATGGGTGGAATATCCTGGATTCCATTCAGCACTTTCATTATTGAGGTGATGGATGAGAACCTGTGTTTATTAAAAGCACTGGCAGTGCTCTATGGGCAGGATCCCTTTGAGAACGAGAATAAAAATCTTGATGTGTTGGAGAAAGCATAAAATCAAAATTCAGTTCATTCTTGGCACCTGTAGAATGGTGTATTCAGGAGAGATATTAAACTGGGAAAATCTGTGGTGCAAGACAAGTGGCTCAGAGGTAATTGTGGCTGTGCAGAAAATGGGATTTTGGAATAGGTTGCTGCAGGAGGGGGCAGCCAGCACAACTGGAAGTCATCAGAAGGACTTGGAGCAAACATCTGTCAAGGATATTTAGTCTGCCTTTAGGCACGTGGCTGGACTGGATTATGCTTTCAGGTTGATTCCAGTCCCATTTGTATAGGGTTTGTACAAAAAGATTCTTTTAACTCTTTCTATGTTGCTGGTTTGCATTTTCTGGGAAGAAAGTGTGGTAGAAAGAGCTGGAATTACAGAAACAGTGCAGTGCTGTTTGAAAATTGAGTTTTCAGAAGCTTGTTATAAATATAAGCCTATAGATTAATTGTAGTTAATTACTGCGGAGTATCTGTTCCTTTTTGTTATGAAATTACCTTCAGCCAGTAAATTGGGTGTAAAAAGTCAGGAACTGGGCTATGTGGTTATCCATACATGAAATGTAAGTAGATAATGTACATGCATAGAGATGTATAAGAAGAATTTGATTTAGCTTAGTTAGCCCTCATCCATAGTAACAGTGGATAATTAAGTTCATGAAGTATGAGTAATATAAAATTCATTTATCCTGTGTAAAACATTGCTAGAAATAAGATGAAATTGATGCTGCTTTACAGCTTGAGGTTAGCTGGCTTTATATTGTCACTTGTTGGCTGGTGACGAAAGTCTGCATTAATTTGTCACATCCAGGAGAGTTTTCCACTTTAGGGGTGGCTTTGTGTCTTTTGTCTTCACTGTGGTATAAAAAGGGCCTGGCAAGGGTTTTGCATTCTAGGGACTGAGGCTGCTGTTTCTTTATCTTTCAAATACCCCAGCAGATTAAGTATCTTCTCTTACATCCTGTGCTAGAATTTTTGCAGTTTGGAAATGAGTTGCTTTTCCTTCCCAATATTTCTATAAATCACAGGTGCCCAGGAGGTATGAAAGGAGAAGTAATTTATCTGATGTACAACCATATATCCTTCAGTAGCATTTTGAAAAATGACTGGCATCTATCTTAATCCTACCTTTTTTTCCCCAAATCCATATATCTGTCTGTCTTTGTGCACCTCTTGTATCACTTTGTCTGCTAGCAAGGAAAGTTTGGGATTACAGGGATATAAAAATACTGTGTCTCAAATGACACTTTGTTCACTGGGTTGTAGATAAGGGTGTGAAAACTTGGTCATTACTTTGAGCTGGTGAAACAAGACTTTTACCATGAAAACAAATGAAGAACTTTGTGATTATATCCAACACCTTATATTTTTTGAGGATAAAATACTTTGAGCATAAAATGAATGTAAATGTATCTGCAGGATAAAAAGAGGAATACTAACAAGTATCTTAGTTTGGCAACATAAAGTTTTGGCATTTTTTTCTTCTTCCTAGTCCTTTAACACGTTGCACATGATGTACCATGAGGCCACAGCTTGCCATGTGACTGGAGACCTGGTAGAGCTTCTGTCCATTTTCCTTTCGGTTCTGAAATCCACGCGTCCATATCTGCAAAGAAAAGGTTTGATTATAACTCTTGAAAGGTTTATGCCTCTTGTCTCTAAATTAATTTTCCTCGCCCAAACCCTAGTGTTTTTTCTTGATTATTAGCTGTTTTTAAAAACTTGTTGTACAATAGAATATGTGGCTATTAATGGATATTAAACTGTTACTTATTAAATTACTTATTGACATAATATGAAACTAGATTTCATAAATTTAATAGCAGTAGACCAGTGAGATTTAAAAGATTCCTAGATGGATTAAGACCATGGTAGAGGAAAAAGAGATTCCTCAGCAGTAAAATTCTGTGTTTTAACAAACTTTTGAGCCATGAGCTAAGCAGCCTCCTGGGATGTTTGCATTTGCAGATGTGAAGCAAGCTCTCATTCAGTGGCAGGAGCGGATTGAATTTGCCCATAAGCTCTTAACTCTGCTCAATTCCTACAGTCCTCCTGAGCTTAGAAACGCCTGCATTGGTAAGTCCTGGCCAGGCAGGACCTGTCCTGCACAGGCACCTGCAGTGAGATGGAAATGCCACTTGCACAAGTGCACGTGCTCTGCTAGAAACTCTGGAGGTGGGGATTATTGGTGTGATTCTGTCAGTGCATCAGTATCAGTGTTCTTACCCCAAAGAGTTCTGTGTTGGTCAGGTTGCATTGAGTATTCCTGTGTTCAGCTCAGGCACGCAGACTGGGGGCACAAAATGTCACAGGTCACTTTGTGAGACCCGTTTGCCACCTGGCAAGGGGTATGACTGAGGAGTAACTCCTCAGTTCAGAGTTTAGAGTCAAATCCCAAATCTGAAATGAAAATTCAAACATGAACTAAAGCTCCCCTCAGAAGGGAGCATGGAGACCAAGTTACTCTGAGAAACAGCTTTCCCTGTTCATTTTTATGCTTCAGTACTGTGAAGTGTAATAGTGGAACTAAAGCTTAAATAGCTTGCAGAAAGGAATGGATTTGCTTTTTAAAGTGTAAACACAGATATTATATAAGAATGCCTCTCTTGCATTAGCAGAGCTATTTCAGAAAGGTCCAGGTTTTTTCTAGTTTAGGCTTTTTTAATATTATTTAATGGATTGTTGATAAAGGCCTAAAACTGTGTCCAAAATACCTTTTTCTGTGTGATTTGTATGCATTTCCCCCTATTTTGAGTATTTTCTTCTTGTTGTCCTCCTGACTGCTGCTGGTTGCCATTTTCCAGGCGTCAAACCTGCTCTGTTAAAGAAGAAGCAAAGAGGGTAATTTTGCTGAGGTTCTCATTCTCCAAGCTGACCCTCCCTGGTGGTTGCTGCACCACTGAGCAGGGTCTCTCCCAGGGGCAGAGGTGAAGGGAATCGGGATGGAGTCAGGGGTGTCACTCAGGTGTTGCTCACGGCGGAGCTGCGGCAAGAGGGATACAAGAGAGAGTTTGCAAGTGCATGAGCCTTAAGTTGAACTGTTTGCTGTTAAGAAATAACAATTTGTAATAGCAAAAACAACTTTTTGTTTGTAGATGTCCTCAAGGAGCTTGTACTTTTAAGTCCTCATGATTTCCTACATACTCTGGTTCCATTTCTACAGCACAATCATTGTACATACCACCACAGTAATATCCCAAGTAGGTATTTCAGTGATTGTATTTTGAAGTTCTCTTACACTATTATTACTCTATCGTGTTCCTTGCTGATGTCAAATATTGACCTTTTTAATATATCCCTATTTTATCTGAACTTACACTACAGTGTCTCTTGGACCTTATTTTCCATGTCGTGAAAATTTGAAATTAATAGGGGGGAAAAGCAATATTCGTCCTCCGCGTCCCGAACTCAACATGTGCCTCTTGCCCACCATGGTGGAAGCCAGCAAGGTATGTAAACAAGTGGTCCTATAAAGAATTATCTCTCTGTTGTTTTCCCATTTTTATAAAAGTATTGGAAGAATCCAGTAGCTCAATGCATTTACCTTTTCTTTGTAAAGAAAGCATAATTCTTCTTCAAGATGTGTTGTCCTCATATACTCCATTCTAGATGTGCACTTCAGAAGCACCATTTCCCTGCCCTTGGGGATACACAGCTTCATATTGCAGACACCATAAGGGTTTGGGCCTTGTGGTAGAAAAAAACCCATTGCACACATTTTGGTAATTTCCCAGTCTGTCTGTGGCATTTATAAAGGAAATTGAGGCACTACCCAGGGATTGTCCAGATGGGTTTCACACTATTTTAAGATTTATTGCCAGACAGCGAAGGAGACCCCGCAGGTTCCATTAGAGTCCATTTAGCTGGGGCTGAGGCGTAATCTCCTACTTGTTTGGGTAAAATCCAGTGCCTGAAATGTCATAAAGGGCTTTAAGTCTTTTCACTTCCCATTTTCCCTTCTGTGGGCTTCCTGATGGGATGCCAGCTTTGGTGGGGCTACTCCCTAGTGACTTGCCACGTCCCGTTGTTACAGCTGCAGCAACGGTGGGATTCAGCTCACGTCACTTTGCCTATCTAAAAGGTCAGCATCCAGCTCTTCCTGGGGCTCCTGGCCATAAATAGTTCCCCTGGGAAAGAGGGAAGGAGCTCCCCTCCTTCCTGTCCCAGGCACCTGAGCGTGGACGAGGCGACTCCCTCTCCACGGAGTGCAGGGAACACCAGTGACTAGATTTTAGATAGCTAAAGTCAGGTCAGGTGAATCCCACCCGAAAAGGAATATGTATGGACAATCATTTGAAGCAGGAGAACTGGTTACTTGCTGTCCGGTAACTGTGGTTCTTCAAGATGCTTTGTCCACACAGATTCTGTGCTCCTCCTGCTGTGCTAATTCCGAGTCCTGTCCTAGGGGATTCTTATGGGTGAAGGAATTGAGTGGTGGTTGAAGCCGCCATACCCCTTGTGCCCTCAGGTACAGTGGTCGCAAGGACACACTGGGTGCAGGCACAGCCCCAGTGGACACAGCTATTCAGAAAGAATCCAATCTCCTGCACATGGGGCCTATGTGCACGTAGATGGGAATCTGTGTGGGCAACACATTTCGAAGAAGCACGGTTACTGTAGGGTAAGTAACCCTTCTTTTTTAAAGCTTTCAGAATGATGCTGTGTCTATTTGTGCACCATCAAATTGACTGTGTAATCCAAGTGTTTGAAAAGATGTTAGAGAGCCAGAAACTGTCTCTAGTGGGTTATCCCATCATGCATCCAGAAGTGACACTACATAATGTAAATATATGGACTTAAAAGTTGTCATGTTACATGGCACAGTATTTCACCCTTTATTTTGAATTTCTAATTCCTTAAGAAGGAGAATATTTTTAAATCTCTAGAACCACATCCGCAGTCACATTGCCCTGTGGTTTTGCATGCTTGTTTTTCATTCAGTTGCTTTGTATAAGGTTGCATTTTTTTGCTTGAGTTTTAGAGGTTTCCTCATGGCTCTCTGATGCCATTTTAAGCTTATATACATCCAAAATATTAAAATATCGGCATATGTGTATCATTGGGTTTGAGACATTCCTGAAAATTTTGCTCTGAAGCTCAGTCTCAAGAAAATTCTGATTTCTACAGATGACGACTGACAAGTTATGATTCAAAAGCAGTGGTGTGTATATATTCAGGTGTCTGTATGTGATACAAAGTTACTGCATTCTTTTCTTGTCCTCTTCAAGCCGTGGTATTTGCACAGCTTTGCACCCTCTGGGGGTTGGCTCAGGACCCTCCAGTAAGAGATTTTCCTGGCAGGGAATTGCATTGGCCATCCTTCCTCCTATCACACCCTGGTGCTTGCCAAGAGCTGGGTGAGGAGGCACCTGGAGATTCCCACTGTTTTCCTGTAGTCCAGGATGAAACATTGCAGGGCAAGTGACAGGCAGGGAGATGCTCAGGGGAAGCTGGGAGCTGTCCTGTGGCTTTGGAGGTTAAATGAGGCACTCTTAAATCTTCAGGGCAAAGACGATGTTTACGACCGCATGCTGCTGGACTATTTCTTCTCCTACCACCAGTTCATCCACCTCCTGTGTCGAGTTGCAATCAACTGTGAAAAGTTTACTGAAACTTTAGTTAAAATGAGTAAGTATCAAGGTAAAACAGCCAAAGGATTTTTTTATTTTTTTTCTGTGATAGCTCTGAGTCCTTCTCCACTAAGTTTTATATTCAGAGTTTTTTGGAGAAAGCAGAGCTTGTGAAACTCGTTGTGTTTGGATGTTATTTTTATCCACAAAACTGTTTATCTGTGTATAAGAGAGTGCAGCCTTACCCACATGACTGAAACGTTTTGGGCCTGTCCAGAAAAGAGCTGAGGTAACCACTGACAATTCAGTCTTACTGTACATTTAAAGTTTAGTACAGGATTCACTAAGGCTGTTTCTGGGTGGTTGGCAGTTTAAATGGCTTTAGATCAGATCCTGAATCCTCAACATCTCAGCAATGGCAATTAATTGACAATATTTCAGTTTTTGTGTTCCCACACAACCCCGAGGGTGAGAGTTCCTCAGTGTGCACAGACCTCAGTGTCACACCAATAATCTTGTCCAAGGAGCAGTGAGAGAATATCCTTTTATCCCCTGAATCACCCCTCTGCTTGTTGCTTGTGACACTTTTCCAATGTGTTTGTTAAACAGACTGTAAAAACCTCATGGACACTACAGCTTCCTGAGCATACAAAATGCTTGGAATGTGATCCCATAAAATGACATGACACCTTGGCACTGCTTTTCTGAGGAACACGAAGTTCTCCCACACTGATTTCTTCCCTCATGCCATTGCAGGTGTCCTGGTTGCTTATGAAGGTTTGCCACTTCACCTGGCACTCTTCCCCAAACTCTGGACTGAGCTTTGCCAGACTCAGGTAAGAATCAGAACCAACATGGAATGGAGACACAGGCAAAACACATTGAATGTGGAACAAAGAACCCACAATTGTAACTGGTGGGTGCTATTTAATAAAATACTCTGCCTATGTTACTGCCTTCTGAGAAGCCCTGCTAAAGCAAATATAAAATCTGGTAAATTCTGATTGCTCCCTGTAATTCCTGTAAAAAGTTAACACAGCAACTCCCTCCAGTAATGGTGGTGGGTGTGCAGAAAGCACCTCATTCTGCCTCTGAAATTCCAGCTTTTTATGTAGCAAACACACTGGGATGATGAAGGAAAAGTTAGGAGGTGTCAAAGTCTGGGTATGATTGCCAAGGACCCTGTGGTTGGCTTACAGATCAGGAGTTCTGTCCCTTCCCATACACACTGGTGGGGATAAACTGGCCTTTCTGAGGAGGGAGCTTCATCACAGGAAAATGAGAAAAAAGAATTGCCAGTAATTGATTTGTACAATTTACTGGCTTCTGTTAGACCTGAACTATTTCTCAGTGGGCCTGGCCTGCACTTCCAGTTCTGACTCTGCCATCTTCTCTGTGCTTGCCAGTCTGCCATGTCCAAGAACTGTGTGAAGCTCCTCTGTGAAGATCCAGTTTTTGCAGAATATATCAAATGCATTCTGATGGATGAAAGGACCTTTCTTAACAACAACATTGTCTACACCTTTCTGACCCATTTCCTTCTCAAGGTACGTGGTCTTTTAGCAATGATTATTACTCCAAGGAACACAGGCACTGATGCTGCTTCATTTTGGGATGCTGTTTTCACAGTTCAGACTTTTTGTGGCTTTTAAAAAAATGCTTTGTTTCCACAGGTGCAAGGGCAGGTATTTTCTGAAGCAAACTGTGCCAACTTAATCAATACTCTAATTACAAATCTAATAAATCAGTATCAAAGCCTAGAATCTGACTTCAGCAACCAGAGAGTTGAAATTTCCAAAGCAAGCTCTACATTAAATGGGGTAAGTTTTTTTTAACAAACACGAGGCAGCTCATTTCTTGCAGAAACTCCTCAGTGCCCTCTGCCCAGTGTCAGGCACTCCCTGCCTCAGCTCAGGCATGGGGAGTTGGGAATATTAACCTGACTCCTGTGGGGAGCAAAGCATTAACAGCTGCTGGAGCATTAATGGTAGGAGTGCTGTAACCCAGCAAGGTTTTGTGTCTCAGCGCAGCATTGCCACCCCCAGGACACAGCTGTGTTAAGGTCAGCAGATACTGAGTGGGGAATTTCAGTGGTGTGAGTACCTCTAGAATGGGATCTTTGAGCTGCTCAGGACATGAACAGCAGCTCCTTGTTGTACAGTGGCTGTGTGCAGGATTCATCTAACAGCAGTTTGAAATAAGCCTTATGTTTGTTTCTCTGTTTCCAGGACCTCCGAGCACTTGCCTTGCTGCTTTCAGTGCACACTCCCAAACAGCTCAACTCGGCCCTGATTCCAACTTTGCAAGAGCTTTTAAACAAATGTAGAGCTTGTCAACAACAGAGGAACTCACTACAAGAGCAAGAAGCCAAAGAAAGAAAAACTAAAGGTTTGCTGTCGCTCTAATGAACCTTTTATCAAATTAATGTAATAGGTTACTTTATCTCCCTGCAGGGTGGGCCATTCCTTGGCTCCAGATCCCAGTAGTACACAAAAAGATCATTTTATTGTGGAGCTAAAATTGGTGAATTGCACGAATTCTCTGCAAGGAGATGAGTGTTTATTGAAGTGCTGTGTTTAGTGTGGCAAAGGGAGGGCACGTGAGCAGTGCCCGCTCCCTGAGCACGTCGTCCCCCTGTCCCTGCAGATGACGAAGGAGCCACTCCGGTGAAGAGGCGGCGGGTGAGCAGCGACGAGGAGCACACCGTGGACATCGGTGACATCAAAGCCGAGCCCCGTGAGGCGCTGACCCCCACCAGCACCTCGGACAACGAGACCAGGGACTCGTCCATCATCGACCCGGGCACGGAGCAGGACCCGCCCTCTCCTGAGAACAGTTCTGTCAAGGAGTACAGGATGGAAGTGCCCTCTTCGTTTTCCGAAGACGTGATGTTGGCCGCGCGCGCGCAGCACGCGGAGGAGCAGCCGGGGAACGGGAAATTTGAAGAATGCAAGGAGTTCAAAGACCTGCAGGCTTCCAAGGATTCCCTGGGGGCCGAGGAGGACTCGGAGTTCCCTTCCACGTCGATTTCAGCGGTTTTATCCGACCTCGCAGACTTGCGGAGCTGCGATGGCCAAGCCTTACCATCCCAGGACCCCGAAACTAATTTATCAATTAGTTGTGGCCATTCCAGAGGACTTTTTAGTCACATGCAGCAGCATGACATTTTAGACATCCTGTGCAGGACCATTGAGTCTACGATTCACGTGGTCACACGGATATCCGGGAAAGGAAACCAAGCTGCTTCTTGACATTAGATGGAGCATGTCTGCTTTTAAGTCTTTTTTTTTTTTTTTTTTTTTTTTTTAATCCTTCTTCCCACCCTCCCCCAAAATGCTGTTTGTATAAGTTTTGCTTATTTCTGTTTTGTGCTTCAGTTTGTCCAGTGCTCTCTGCTTGAATGGCAAGATAGATTTATATGCTTAATTCTTGGTCAGGCAGAACTCAAGATTATTTTTTTTAAATTTTATTTTATTTTGCATCTACCGTACACTTTCTTAAAGGGCAATCAGATAATGGCTATGTTTTATGTAATTAAGAGTTCACTGTAGTGGCTTTCATTTAATATGGCTGTCTGGGAGACAGGGCCTCCTGGCCCTGTATGATGTAATTTAAACTTATGGCATTTTTACTGTGTATAATATGGTGTCCTCTGTGCCAGTTTTGTACCTTATAATCGAGGCAGATTGCCTCAGATCGCTGTGGTTCTTATTATCAAAATTAAGTTTACTTGTATACTAAACAACCACAAGAAATTTGATTCTGTAAAGAATCCTCTTTAGCTGTGGCCTGGCAGTATATATATGGTGCTTTATTTAACAGAATACCTGTGGAGGAAATAAAGCACACTTGATGTAAAATTAATTGTTTTATTTTTATTGACATGATCAATTGCTATTCTGTGCACTTCATTAAACTGATTGTGATGACTTTTCATTTGTTTATAATATGTTGCTTCAGTCTTTGGATTTCTCAGCAAAGACCTTCGTAAGTGAAACAGCAGCAGAGAGAAATGATGGTCAGAGGTTCAGATTTGATGTAAATTTTGGTGCTTGTTTCGTGTGCACAAGTGTTCAGCCACACAGTGGAGAGGGACTGGTGCTTGGTGTTGGAACATGATGTGTTGTCAAAAGCCAGTGGAACTTGGCATCTCCTTTTCCTTATTTTAACATCTCTTAGATATTTTTCTCCTGCACCATTTACAGACTTCCTTTCTTTTTTTCCCTCTATCTGGCTGTGCTCCCTCTCTTTTTGACAGCGTCTGCACCCCTGGAATGACTTTATCATCTCTCCCATTATACTTCCTCCTCTTATTTCTGATTAATACCAGTTTCCTATGTGACCTTTTGGACTGTCAATGCTACTGGTTTTAATATCTGATTAAACTCCATTTTCAGCTTCATTTTCCAGTTGCTCAGCTCATTTGTTTTTCTATTGTCTTCATCTACCTTGGTCTATTTTCTTCAAAATTCTTTCATTCCATCTACCCTTCACTGCAATTTTGCATCACTTGCTTCTCCTTGAGTGTGATGCTCTTGCTCCCTTTGAATTTGCTCTCATTTGTTTTAACTTTCTGTAATTAATTCGTCTTTAAAGTTCATAAATTTATATTCCCGTTTATTTAGCATTTTTATCCTGCATTTACAGACACTGCAGACACTGGTAAGTGCTTAACTTGGTATCCTCATTATTCAGACATGAAATAATTACGGTTTTGTTCTCTTTAGGAATAATTTCATTACATTTTCTGATTAGGTTTCCTCAGACTAACTCCAGAGAAATCATCAACAGCTTCTAGTCAAAACTTCTACAATCAGAATTCATCTGTCAAGAAAAACATTGACCTGTGGATCAAACCCTGAGCTGCAGTAGCTGTTGGAACCCTTTGGGTGAGTAGTTTTCTTAATTACTCAACCTTGTTCACTGTGCAGCTGATTGTTGGGATATTGTGTGGGCTGATGCCTGTTGCTGGCTTTAGCAGCTCCTGCAGGATGGGATCACAGCAGAGCTCTGCCATTCTGGCCTTTGGGCTGGCTTTTTTTAGCTCATTTTCATTCAAGCAGACCAACTAATAAACAATCCTTGATAACGATTTCATAAAGGAGACACAAATACTGCAGCATTGATATTGTCAGGATTACCAGAAATATGATTACTCTTACTGCTCTTCCCTTACGTCTTGATTTCCCCCTGGAGTATTCCTGCAATTTTTTCAAGGAATGTTTTTTGTAGTTGAGTTTTTTGAACAGAAGTAAGCAATACCTGCACAAATGTGTCTTGCTTTTCCAGAGCCTGTTTCCAGGTGTTTGTCCTGTCTCCTTCGCTTTCCATGCTCTGTAAGTCATTATTTCTTCCATTCTATTCCCCTTTCTCACTTTAAATCAGTTTTCTGGTTTGTATTTTTCCCCCTTCAAAAATGGTCCCTTATCCCACCTTTGAAAACCCTTTAACCCTAAACTCTTTAATCTTCCACTGGTCTGCTTCCTCAGTCTCTTAAAGCTTTGATTTTCTTCTAGGTTTTATCCCACGTGTCCTTTATTATTACTTATTTCCTCCTAGAATTTCTACCTCCCATTTAACCCCTTCAAAATTAAGCTTTTAAATACCTTCTCCATGCTCAGTCAGCCTCCCCTCTGGCACTTAAAAGTACTGAGATCTGTAAAGAATTTTGGCCATAATCTTACATATCATGTCTTTCCCTGTTTATTATTTTTCTCTTTGCCTTTCTCACCTAAAGATCATCTAACATTTTTTATTTTTAATTGGGAAGTCTAGGAGGAATTTTAGCACCAGTTTTAGAGGGGTACAGAGCTGTTCCTTCTCGTTTTCTGGGAGTTTTGGCAGCCTCACATCTGGAGCAGGGACTGCAACTCTGGAAGCACAAGTAAGTCCTGTCTCTTTTAACGCCAGTGATTGGCAATTGCTCCATTCTGCTGAGGGCAGGGAGACAGGAAAAAAACAGGGGATTTCAGTTATGAGGGAAAATGGGTGAGGCACAATTCCCAGAGTACTGGGGCTGCAGTTTCACTGTTTGAAGAAACTTGGGATTGTGTAGAACCACCTCCTCTCGAGGATTAAATCGTTGGAAAATCTCTTCAACCATCTACTCACAAACCTGCTGAAGCCTGAACTGTCTTCAACCTTAATTTCCCTCTGTCAACCATTACCCGAAAACATTGTTGTATTCAAACCATCAGGCTTTTCTTCCTTGAGTATTGAGGAGGAAAAAAAGGTAACTAAATTCTGAGCATTCAGAAACAGATGCTAAAATACACCATTACTCACGAGATTGTTCCCCACCTAGCACCTGCATAAAGCAGCAGCATCCACACTCAGGAACTGCTTTGTGCTTCTCCTGTCACTGTGGGGACTTTGTTCTTTTTGCTACCACAGACCTCACCTCAGTTCAGAGGGGTTGTTAATAACTGACTGCAAGATTTTCAGGAGCACCTGGCTTGTAGCAAGGAGCAGCTCCTCTGCATCCCCGGGGATGGTGGAAGCTTTTTGGGTGGTAAGGTTGCCATGTGTTAGCATTCTGTAAAAATAAAATATACAGGACTTAACTTCTAAGAAACTTATTTAGTGCGACAGTATCAGTTTATGGAGAAAATCAGTTTGATGTAAAGTTGCATTTTTATTGAGCCAAGCACGTTTTCCAAAGGCAGCCTGCCCTGTTGTGGTCAATTTGTTTCAGATTGCATATTTCATTTGTACACTTTATTTATAAAGCATTTGAGAACCAAGTTATCCTTGCTCACCTTGAGATGGTTTAATTAGGAATTACAATTTGTTCCTGTCAAAATTCTCCTTTAACAGTTGTTCTCTTTGAGATACAGCATTGCAGAGGGCTGTAAATCATTTCAGTGGAAGGTTTTACAGAACTGCAGAAAGAAAGCACTACTACTGTTTGTTTCTTCCTAAATAAATGTCACACTGAGGTCAAGTAAGGGAGTATAGTGCATGCAGACCTAATAATTACATGACATTGTTAATTACCTTTCCTAAAACTGCAGCTGCAAACAGTCTGCAGTTAAAAGCATCTAGCAAGTATTCCATGAGGCTGTATATTACACCCCCATTTCTTGAAATGGATCAGCAGTTTTGTAATCCCTTTCAGCTCCCCTCTGCTGGGAACTCCATCTCCTACCAGGATTTAATTTTGCCACTTGATACACTGAATATTAAGAAACTGGAAATGCTTCCTATTGATGGTGTAGCTCACCTACCTCTGAGGGCAGGACTCACTGCAGCTGAACCATTATCACTCTCTGAAGTTGCAGGCAAGCAGAACAGAGATCACTCAGGTCCCAGAGTAAAGCTGTTGATATGCACAGTCTCACTTGCCTCTCATTCCCTAAAACCCCATAAATAGTGCTTAAACTATGTACAGTCTCATAGAAGTGGGTCTTTATTCTTCCCACAAATAAATTATATTTTTTTCTTTTCTTAGAAAACCAAATGTTAACAAAGTATAAAAAGTAATGCCCTAACAAAACTACAGTGCTGTTATCATTCCATGTTGTCTTTTGATTGCTGCAGTAAAATATGTATTTCTTCAAAATATTGCTTCTTCCAACATTGTCTTGTACTCTCTTCATGGGAGACGGGGACCCCTTTGCATTCCAGCTCCAGTTCCGACTGAGCTGCCAGCTCCTGGAAGTTCAAGGCCACTGTTGCATAATGTTCTGAGGGAAGAAAACAGGACCTTTCAGTGGAGTGTTTTTTAAAGGAAGACATCTGTGGGTGCTGATTCCCTCTCTGCTCTGCCTGTCTCAGCACAGCCTCTTTACACAGCTCTCTGGGCTGGGCTGTTGTCCGAAGGACATGGACCAAGGGAGTGTCCAGCCAAGGCTGGTCCCTGCCAGGATTGGTCCTTCTCCCTGCAAAGGAGCCCTCCAATATCAGAAATCCTTGGCAAAACTCACCGTCAGGCCAGCTCCTACACCGCCACTTCAGGACAATTCTTTGGCTTGGGACCTGTGGAAGATAAAAAGGTTCTCCTTGTCAGCACCTGAGAGAATTCCCTTCAGTTCTCCCTGAAATACAGGGAGAGGAGCATTATCTTGTGGAATATTGAACACGTGCATGTAAACAAGAGCAAGATTGGGGTTTGGTTTTTGAAATAAACTGTTTTCATGGAGCTTTCAGCATGCTGCATTTCACTGTTCTGTTTTTTTCTGTGGGAAAAGACAAGGACTCATTGGTTACTGCACAAAAAACACTGATTTTCTTGCAGACTTTGAAATAAGGACAAGCCCAGTTTTCCCCACTGAAATTTTTAAGTGGGCCCGAGTGATTGTGTTATACAACCCAGCCTGGCCCAATACACAAGTCGGGCACTCCTGCAGATGATAATGGATTTAGGACATTTCAAAAATGCAGCTGAGCTCTATTCACATTTTTTTCCCTTCCATTTGCACCAGCATTCAGTTGGGGACAGGGTAACGCTTGCCCTGAATAGAACAGAAATCATTTCCCCAGTTAAAAAAGGACAGGGATTTGGGAGATAAATCTGCTTCCTCCCTCCTCTCAGTTACACAGGATTGTGCTGGATTTTCTGCTCCCTGTGCAGGTCCTTATGTGTGGTCAGTCCCTGCTCTTTTGATGGGACAGAAAAACCACACATCAAAAGACCAACTGTTTGGCTTTGAAATAGAGGGACTGAAATATGCACTAGAGAAGTTGAAATTCACAAATTTTTGCTGTTTTTTAGCTCAGAAAAGGAGCTACCCTTCCCCCCGCCCCCCTTTTTAGAGTAGGAGCTTTTTACCAGTTCTGTGTATTCACCACTGACACAGCCCTCAAACATCTGAAGTTTGCCTCCTTTCTCTGCTTCAATCACAGCTGGGCACTTGGAGAACTTCTGTACCAACTAACAAAAAAAGAAAAACACAAAGTGCATCATGTTGGGAGACAAGGGAGGGGTGCTGCAGGAATTAACTGAACTCTGTTACACCTGGAAGTCTTTAAACACTTATCAGGCTTTTGATTTTATACAGCATTGCTGGGATGGTGGCAGGGACCAGTGAGGTGTCACAGTGAGAATATTAATGCTGAGAAACTTGCATTGATAAATACAGACCAGCACAGGCTCTGGCCCCAGCACGTGCACAGGTGTAGACACAACTGGCTGCTCCCAGACTGGGAAATGAGGGAAATGGAGCAGCAGCTTTAGGAAGGGGCAGAAGAGCTGCTATGAGACATTTCTGTTTCCCGGAGGTAGCTCTGGGATTGTAATTTAAAGTTCTCCAATACCAGCCCAGACTCACTTGAAGGACACAAACCCAAAATTAGTGATTATGTACCCTATAAGCAAGTGTTACCACCTCCAGTAATTAATCTAATTAAGCTGTGGGTAACAGCAGTGCCATTACTGAGCCCTTCAGGCTCCTCAACAACACCTACATCCAAGAGCAAGGCTTTTGTTAGGGACAGCACAAGGAAGATGCATCCAAACCACATAACCACACAGCCTCACTTTGTTAAGGGAATAACTGGCATAAAAAGGTCCAAGGCAGCCTAATACACTCTCATCAAATGGAATTTGTACTTGGCACTGTGACATGTTTATTACTTCCACAACTCTTCAGCAGCCACAACATCCACATTCAGTTAAAATGCCTCCTGAAAGTATCACTTACTTCCTTCTTTGTGAAGATGCTGTAAAGTTCGTCAGCTGGAGAGTTGAAGACTTCCCTCATGTGTATCCTCACTGTTGGAATTTTTACTCCAACCATATCCAGAGACTGTGGTGTAACAGAGTCCTGCAAAACAGCAAAATATTCACAGGAATTAGTGTGAGATCATGACCCTTAAAAAGAGCTGGCAGGGCAAGAGTGTTGTCACCTGCACGTTCTCAAACACAGTGTGTGAATCCATGGCAGCTCGGCACTGTATTTCTGTATTTAGGTGTGTGAATCCATGGCAACTGTACACTGTATTTCTGTGTTTACTCGGCAGTATTATTCATCAGGAGTCACATTCAGTGGAAAAACCTGAAGCCAACATACCTGCACAGTGCTCCCACTTGGTTTTCGCTCCGTGGCCAGTTCCTGACCCACGGGAGCTTTTGTTGGCAGAATCATTCCCAAGGTGAACTCTGTAATGAAGGAAAGCACTTTTTAGGGTGAAACTGAGCTGTTCCACCCCCCTGACATTCAGATACTCGATCAAGATCACCAAAACCCTGGAGAATGGGTAAAACTGTACAGGAGCTAAAACTCCACGTGCCTTCCCCAGTTTACCCTTATGCTTCCATCAGGAAGAGACCTAACAGCAATTTCCCTTGAAAAGGTTTTTCCAAGTTACCTGACCCCAAATCAGTAACATCTGCACAGACTTCTGGCAGCACAGCAGATGTTCAGATCAAAGAGAAATAATACCCAAAGAAATTCTTCTAAATTTGGCAAAAGTAGTGAAGCTCAATACAGAATGGGAGCCATCCCTCTCAGAGGCTGCTGCCCTTAGAGTTTCCAGTGTTAAAGAATCTTTGGATACCCTAAAAATCATACACAAAAATTTCTTAAGCCAAAAATTGCTGGATCCAACTTGGAAAAATTAACACAGTATTTGCCAAAAGAAAAAAGAGGTAACAATTTAACAAAGTAATTCACAATCAGAGATGCACCTGATAATTTGACTACAAGCTGTAAATGCATCAATTTTTTGAGCATACTTTCCTGGTTCTTGGAAACAGCTATAATTCATAAAAATACCACAGTTCAAAAAATAGAAAGGTAAATTTAAATTTGGTTCACCTTTGGTTTAGAAGAACAAGTGAAAATTTATGAATTTACTAAGTTTAGGATAATAAAACCTTAGCATCTCAAACGATAATGGCAAACTTAAAGATGAGCAGAGAATGAATCTGTAGAGTAAAGAACAGAAATAAAGACAGCATTTCAGAAATTCTAGAAAATAACTAATTTAATTGATAACTAAAACAAAGGGACACAAAAATAAGGCAGCAGTTCAGGCAAGGAAGGCAGGTTTTTAAAATTAGTCAACAAAAAGAAATCCTAATATTGGCCAGTCGTAGTAGGGCCAAGCTGAGCCCTGGCAGGGCCTGTGTGACCCAGCACAGCCTCAGTCACTGCAGAACCTTTTGAGAGCAAAAATGATCCCGAGTGTCAGCACCAATTTAATCCATCCCAGCTGGTGCCAGTTAAAAATCAGTACAAACCCAGGGATTTGTCAAGATCTGACCAAGCTGTTCAGGAGAGGCACCTGCACAGGAACCCTCCCAGGGTGCTGATAAAGTCACCTGGTTTAATTTACCTGTTTTAAGTGCTTTCAGGTAGTCCCTCAAGGCCTCTCTGACTTTGGTGGTTCCTTCAGTTCTCATCAGGTCCTTCAGAACATCACCTTCCCCTTTCTTCTTGCTAACATTGATCTAGAAACAGAAAAATGACAGCATCTGAGAGACCCCAGGCATGAGCCTTTTGGGTTCTGGCAACAAAGGAAAAGCGTTTGGGCTTTGTTTACTATGCTCAGAGGACAGCTGCAATTTCAAATTCATGATCTTGGGGTAGCCAACCTTTGCTAAAAATAGGTCCTCTTAAGATATAAATAAATGTAGTCTCTCCACTCAGTCTAGTTCATCAAGTATAGCCAAGAGCTGCTTCTCAGCAGAGGCTGAAGGATCTGTGGAAGCCCAGAATCAACCATTATCCAACCAACACAGGATTCCTTAAGGCCTTAGGGCTGGGAGTGTTTTGCTGTGTTGGTTTGGGGGGGTTTTTTAAGGCTACAAGCAGAGTTCTCAGATTTGTAGTTAAAATATCATCATAATCAATAATTAGCAAAGCAAACTGCACGTTTCTCACCAGTAAATTTGAAAACAGAATAAGGCATTATTCCAAGTGTAATAAACAACAGCATTAAATAAACTATCCACGTGTAATTACCCCATTTAATAACAGGATAAATCAAAATACGATGCCTAGGTGTTCATTAACTTTATTTATAAAGAACTGTGGACCTATACAGCCAGAGCAGTGTTGCACACCTACCTCTGTATCATCTACCTCATTTTCTTCTGACAGGTTAGGAATTTCAACAGATCCCTTATGTTTCTCACCAGACTCTTTCACTGTACCTGTATTAACATAACGAATTCTTAAATGCATCATTAAAAACTATTCCCCCACAGCAAGAGTTTTACCCTTGGAACTCAGTTGTTCAAAGGTGTTACCTGAGAGGAGTTGCCTCAAGGCTGATTTAAAGGAACTGAACAGCAACCTGAGCCTCTCCTGGGAGCTGTGTTCCCTATCCAGGTGCACCAAGGGATGGATAAGGACCCACCTGCTCCTTGCACTGCTCTCCCCTCCCAGAGCAGTTGTCACCTGCTCTGACACCCTTTACAGCCTGTCCCCAACACTGATAGTGCATCTGAGGGTGGCCAGGGAAAAATCATCTCCTCTCCTGAACGTGTCTGCTCTGGATTCAGAAGCTCCCTGGAATGCCAACCATGCCCTCTTTAATTGTGTGAAAGCTCCCAACATGCAGCCACATTACCAGGAAACATACATGTGTGTAATGGAGAAGTATACAAGAGACATTTTTTAAAGTACAATATTCACATGCACATTTAGAGCACTTGATATTACTTTTAACCACTTTACCATCACTGCACACTGCAGAAAGATTGAGCAAGAACAGGAATTACACTCCACCTCTGATCCTCGGGGGCCAAGGCCCACCCCACTGAGCTGCCCTGCCTCATATCTACACTGAAAGGATTGAATTTAAGGTCTGAGGCTCTTTTTTCCTTACACCGAAGACTTCCCTTTGCCCCTGCAAAAGTGTTGTGTTATTTAAATTACCTCACTAATTAGATCAGATAAAATCTCTTCAGAAAGCAAGAACAGAAACAGGCAGGTTTGTCAGCTCTGTCAGAACATAAAAAAAAATCCAGCTAGGAGCTTCATCAGCAAAATTCTGAAATTCCAACAGCCCAGGGCTGAGCACCACTGCACAAGGGGGTAATTCCCAGATGCAGAATTTCTGGGGATTCTCACTTTCACAGGAGGCACCTGGATCCCTCTGCTCCTGACCATCACTCTCATTATTTTAATTACTTCCCTGTGCCCCCATGTGATCAAGGGGCACCAACAGAATCCAACTGGTCGAGATCCCAGTGAGGGACTCCAACAAATGTCTGGGTGTTTCCTGGCATGGAGAAGATGAAGGGAATGCAAAGATCCCTCCCTCCCCACTCGGGTCTGAGGCAATGAGGGATTGCACAACATGCAAAGTCTGTTAATGTTCATCCACAGCTACACAGCCACATCCACACAGGGCCAGCAGAACCAGACCTCAGAGTCTCCCAGGAGAACCTGTCACTCAATAAAGCCTTGGGAACTGGTTAATGCCATCCTTGAAACACTCCGGGGACCACAAAGCCACCTCAGTGTGCTCTGCACTGCTCTCTTTCCAGCACCAGGATCAGTACAGGAAAACCACACAATGTGGTCTTTGCAGACAATAACATCTATCTTATTTTTGGCTGCTCTCCCCAAAAATGAAGTGCAGGCATGCAGGAAGGAGTTTTGGGGAGCAAAACACAAACCTGACTTCATTCAGCTAATCCTATTAGCTATTTTCACAACCCCTAAAATAAAGTTTCACAGTGGCAATGTCTGTGCTGGGCAGCAAAGTCCAACCAGTGAACAAACAGAGCTGGTGGATCAACATGACACAGGCAGAATGTTGGTGCAGCTCTGTTTTCACTACCACTGTAATGTAAACAAAGCTTTACTGCCTTTTTATCAATCAAATTGGGTATTGGAACTGCATTGGTATTCAATAACAGACCTGAGAACAAATTATTTTTTGGTTTCCTGCCAGTCCAGTGTGAAGCACACATCTCAGAAAGACCCAGCTGTTGGGTTGAAATACTTGCTTTAAAAGGACAAACATGTTTTCACAAAGCTTCCACCACAATGTGGAACGATCCATTAAAATCCTCATTACATCCTCTAAAAAATGATAGAACAGCCATTTTGCTCAGTTTTAGTGCCATTAAGTATGCTCAGTTCCTCACTTTCTTGTTTCTCTCTTATCTAAATTGCTAAGCACAATGTTTTTCCTACGCTGCACTTTCCAAACTGGCTGCAAATCTCAGGATTTTTATCATTTGTCCTTACATACCCACATTTTAATCATAACTTGAAGTCCTAGTTATCCTTGAAGACTTGTAGAGCTAATTACAGTTTTTTTAGTTCAATCTGAACTCTCACTTCTAATTTAGAGCTCTCAAAACACACATCATAATGGCTCTCACCAAAAAAAAAAAAAAAAAAAAAATCATCAGACTCTGGGCTTTTTTTAAGAATTTCCTGTGCAGTAACCAACTCATTTAAAATTAAGCTCTCAAAGCCATGATTCCCTCAGCATAGCAAAGCAACCAGCACAAGTCAGAGCTGTCTGTAAACACTGACCAGCATGAACACCTTGTAGAGAAACAGTTTAGAGAGAACTTACATAGAAACACAAACAAAACACTGGCTGCCTGCTTCTAACTTTATACTCTGAAATAAACCACACAAAGCCAAACTAACTATCTCTGTTTAAAGCTTGAGGTGATTTTAGCCTTACTGAAAGAAGTCAGAAAGCTGGTTACAATTATTTTATCTACAATGATTTAAACTGCACAAGAGTGTATTTGCCTTGCTCTCTGTTAACATTTACACCACAACTCTAAGTATGGTCACCCTTGGAACATATAAAACTATCTAAACCAAACAACAGTACTTAGTTTAAAGTCTCCTCTTATTGTGGGTGCAGACTTCAATTCCAGATCTGTTCTGGTCTCAGCGATGTTCCAGTCAGGCCAACCTCCACATCCAAGGGGTGAGGAATAAGGACAGTATTTGGGGAAGCACACCCTGTCACTTGGCACTACAATATCCAGGGACAATTTCCTGTGCAGGCTCATTCCATCAGCTGCTCCTGCTTCTTACTCCAGTGCAAGACATGGGCCACAATTTGCTGTGAAGTTTTAGGCATTTAGCACATGGAAAGAATTCCTTGGTATCACCAAAAGCCAAACTGCAAAGATAGGACAAGCACAACGAGGGCAACTCCAAGAGCTGGGATTACAAATGGATATGGCACAGCAAAAAAATATACGGGCACCAAGTATCCCAAATAATCAAGAACTACTTCTATTTCCCGCGAAAGAGTTTTATCCTCACGTAATTCATAATCCTCGATAAAAATTACAGTTAGTTTTTGGAAACAGCTGTAATGGGACGTCTCCTAGGTGGTCCCGAATCCCAAAGCCACGGAGCACACAGCTGTAATTTGGGGACATTGGCACTAAAGCAGCCCCGGCACTCTGCTGTCAATGCCACCACAACGCAGGCATGCACTTCTTGCAAAGCGAAGTGAGTGACCCGTGCTGATAGACCGGGAACGCAGTGCTAAGCAGTATGCGGCTGGAAAAGCCTGGGGGAAGGCGAAAGAGCCAAGCTCGGGTTTCAAGGTTATTTCAGAATACGCATTTCTCCGGTCCAGGCCCACGTGGCTCCCGCAATCGCCCCACGGCTCTGAGTCACTGCAGTTCACCGAGACATTGGCGTTTTCCCAGCCCGGAGGGGACAGGTTCCTCCGCAGAGGGACGGCTCCCGAGCCCGGCAGAGCCCAGGGACAGAGCCCGTGCCAAAGCCACGGCCCCGGGACATCCCTGCGGAGCCCCTCGCACCCCGCTTTCCCCCCGTACCTTTCCAGCTGAGGCGCAGGTTCCACTCGTAGAAGAAGATGAGTTTCCCTTTGCGGCTGTTGCAGGACGCTTCGCCCTCCACGTGTTTGAGGTCGCCGATCTCGCAGCGCCCGGCCTCGCCCTCCACCACCAGCCCCTCCAGCACCTCCTTCAGCTTCCTCTTGGACCAGCTGGTCGCGTCCCGCTCCGTCCTGCCCCGGGAGCGGCGGGATCAGCGCCGGCCGCCCATTCCCCGCACCCTTTTTCCCCTTTCCCCGCCGCTCACCAGTGCCAGTTGTTCACGTTGGTGGCGTCCGCCCGTTCCTCCACGATCCAGCGCGGATCTCCCTGGCCCCACTTGGCCATGGCGCTGCCCGCCTCCGCCGCTCCCCCCGCTCCCTCCCGGCCGCTTCCGCCGGCACCGCCAGAAGGTGCCAGAAACTTCCCCGCCCCGCCGGAGGAGGAGGAGGAGGAGGAGGAGGAGGAGGAGGAAGGCGAGGCCCGGCCCTGCCTTTCCTCCGGGGGCGGCAGCGCCCGGAGCCTCCGCGCTGCTCTGGGGCCGAGCGCCTCCGCTGCTGTGCCCGGGAAAAGCCGCTCCGCCGGGAAGGCACCGCCTCCCTGGAAAAGAGCAGAGGGGGAAAAAAATATTAAAATGAAGGAAAAGAGGAAAATTAGGAATCAGGCTCTCGTTTTTAAACACTGCGGCGGACACTTCTGCGCAAAAGAACAGAAGAATTGATGTCCCAGAATTACTCCATCTGAAGCAATGACAAGGCAACGCCTCTGGAATCGGGTTTATTGTCTTGCCCATTTGACACGTGCTAAAAGAAATTAAATACATTGTGAGACAGCGCTGCTGCTGGGGAAGCAGCCCTGCAGTACAGCACTGCAGCCCTTCCCGCATGTTGCTTGTTCTCTTCCTTATCCATCCTTACAACAGCAGCAGAATTAAAATCAGGATAACATTCCCATATTCTTATTGCTTATTTAATTTTGTTCCAATGAGTCTCATTGTGATTTTTCTAAAAATTTTCTTCATTGAGTGTTCTTATCAGAGAGACACATCATCACCAGACTCATCATCTTCAGATTCATCATCTCCAGGCTCATTGTCTCCAGGCTCTGTGTCCAAAATCACTGCCACCTCTGAAAATTTTACTCCTTTCAGTTCTTTCTCAGGGGTAGGCAATGTGGGATGAGGTGTTAAGGAAAGAGCTGGCTTCTGGTTTGTGTCTGTCAGAAAGGAATCCTGCAAAAAAGCGTAATGCAGGTGAGGCAGAAAGCTACAAATGGCTGAATGTGGAGAAATTATAAACAGTAGCAGTCATAAAATTGTTCTTTACTGTTCACATTCCATAAAGACAGAAGAGAGTCATCACTTCTGGATGAAAGTCCTGCTCCTTCTTCTAGGCAGAGATAAACTCCTCCTCTAAGATTTTTTTATAGAATCACAGAATTGTTTAGGGTGGAAGGGACCTTAAGATATTGTCCAACCCCAACCCCTCTGCCATGGGCAGGGTTCACTTTGCACTAGACCAGGTTGCTCCAAGCCCTGCCCAGCCTGACCTTGAACCTTCCAGGGATTACTTCACAAGATTATTTTTTTTTTTTTTAAGTTCCATCAGGTTTGCTTTTGTGATATTTCCTTCAGGTTTTTGATGAACAACAATTAAATACCTTTCACTCCACTCTTTGCAATCAAAAAGCTTGTTACCTGTTTGGTTGTGAATCCCACAGTGGGCTGGATCTCCACATTTCTGCGTTCAGCAGCTTTTTCAGGTGCTCCATTTTGCTCACTTTCACCCTTGTAATCCAGCAGCACTGTTTCCAGGTATTTCTCTTTTTCAGGGGCCTGAATTTCATATTTTTCAGCATCATCTCCTCTGGTGCTTTCCAGGTTGTCAAATGACATCATCTCAGTTCTCCTAAGAGAGTTCAGAAAATTCATGGCACCTTGAGCTGAGACAAAAATCTCAGCCTCTCTACAGCCAAGAGCAGCATGTGCACGGATCTCAAAATTAGTGGGATTTTACCCAGGGGAATTAAGTAGTTTCTTGTATCCTGAAGGGTCTTTTCTGCAGTAGGATTAACAATTTGCTAAAGGCTAAGTAGGAATTTGCCTTTGATGCAAGATTAAAAGGTATTAACTTCCTTCAAGTGTAGAGATTTTTAATTTATCATTTTAAGGGTCCTTAAAAATGGACCTATAGCCTAGTGTGAGAGCCAAGGAAAATCCTATGGTACCAGAAAAAATTAAACCCACAGTTGTTATGTGCAATTATTTATATATTTGTCATAGCAGCAATCTACTTACCCATTATGCATGTGCTCTGGTTTCTCTAAGATTTTCAGACTTCCATTTTTATCAGCTGCCAATGGGTTATCAATGCCCTCCATAATTTCAACTTTCTTAACCAAATCCTGTTTCCTGTGCTTTCTGAAAATAATACATTGAAATAATAATAACAACAACAATATCTTTTTGAAGATTTGCTTTACAGTTGTTTTAGAAACAGAAGATGAATTATTTGTGTTACAAGTTTAATACACCGCATTTATTTTCAGTGTTTTTCTGGGGATTAGTTTGGAGTATTTCCTATTTTTCCATAATGGTAGCAGTGTACATGTTTGCTTCCCTTCTGGAAATTATTTGTTTCCCTCTACCATGTGGCCCTGCTGCCACTGAAGTTAAGCAGCAAAACCTCCCTTGATTTCATCATTTATGGGGTTGGACTCATGTGACCCCCCTTCACAGTTAAAACTTCTGCTGCCCACATTTCTGTATTTTAGAAGTATTTGTTTCTGCTTTTGCTGTGTGACAAACACAAGAAGAAACGACTTTCAGTTGTGCGTGGTGCATCCAACATAACAAATCTCAGGCAATGCTCCCCGCAAACATCCGTAATTTATCAGGCAAATATTTTTCGAGTTGACACTTAATTAAACCAAACATCAGCTGCAAATCTAAATGAGGTTGTTGAGGCAAACCCTCTGTACCTTTTCCTTTTCAGATCCAGCAGGACATAGGCCAGGAAGGCGATGCAGGTGCAGGCGAGCAGCACCCCAAGCACGATGGCAGCCACGAGCCCCGGGGGTGCCGGGGCAGCCGGAGCCTCCCCGATGGCAGCACTGACAGATGCTGAAAACACCTTCTGCAGCTCCAGCTCAATGACATCCCTCTGCTCCCTCAGCTTTCTGAGGACAGAAGGAGAAAATGTGCATGATTTACCTCACCTTCGTTTCGGCTGCAGGAGTAGCGAAGAAAATACAGAATATCCCTCCCTGGTCTGCCAAGACCTTTTCCGAGGATTCAGACTTTCTCCTTCAGGTCTGTTTTCCAGCAACCAGCCCTGGTGCTTGTGACCTAAAATGCTGCAGAGCTTGGGCAGTTGAACTAGATCCACATCACTGACAGGTTACCAAAGAAATATAAAATACGCCTAATGTGTAAATTTTTAATCAACATTCTGCCTCTCTGAGGTCAATATATATTTTAATTATATTCTTTCTCCTTCAGCTTTTTTTTTTTTTTTTTGGTAAACTGACTTTTAAATCTTTTCTGCGCAATGAAACAGCTCTACTCATGTTTTTGGCAAACTCTGAAGATTAGCTCTCAGTAAATAGTGAATCAGCTTTCTGAATTTTAAAAAAATGCTTTCTGCATAAGCTCTGACCCCCAGAAGTCAGACTGTGCCATACAGACCTTTTTACATCTTCTGCAGGTACTTCTTGGTGGGCCTCATCAAAAGCAATGATGTTTACTTGGGTTTCATCAGTGCTGCTCCTTGTCTTTCTTTCAAACCCCTTGGAATAAATATTAACCACATATACATTCCATCCAAGTTTATCTTCCAGGACCCTGACAACATATGAAGAAAATAATTAACTGGGCAACGAGAGATTCTATTACTCTGTAAATTAAATTAAGTAGTATTTAATAGAACACTTGGCAGATATTGATACTAATAAAAATACCTTGGCAGGCATTTTAATCTCAGCATGTAAATGGTAGGATTAGCATCAGCAAAGGAATTAACCTATTTGACCAAAATTGTTGAGTGATTGAGTAACAGAGGAAAAAAATATCTATAGATTACTATAAACAGTAAAGGTGGGAAGAAGGGAAATTTAGTCTCATAATCCTCATTGTTTTCTCCTCTTTTTCCAGAGATTTCATGCTGGATTGGACCAGTGGCCCAGTTAATCCATCATTCTGGTAACAGTCAGCACCAGCTGCTTCCAAGAAAGTTTTCCATTTAATTTTTACCATCAAGAACTCGTCCATAATAGCATCAACATCACAAACTCATTTTTCCCATCTTCAGAGTGATTTCCTTCCATAAGCACAGGACTCAATCTTTCTAATGTAAATAATATGCTTATGTGTAGCCAGACAGAAGATCTTCCATCTTTGTTACCATGCCCAAAAGGCCGAATTATGGTTTTAATTGTAGGGTGGCCATCACACATCACTGGCTAATTCCCTGCTCCTGCAGGGCTGGGATGTCCTGGAGAAGCTCTGCTGCTGTGCTACGAGGAGGGGCTTTCACCTGTAGCAATGGTGAGTTTGGTTGGGCAGGTATCTGCCCTATGCCTCCACATTTTTATCCTGCTATCCATGAAAACCTTTATCCTAGCCTGTTAAAAATGACACAAACATTGAGGTGGGAAGAGACCCATGAAATTGTCTAGTCCAATGACCTCTTTGAGATTTGTCAATCTTCTTTAATCTTCAGACTTAAAACTTACAAGATAAAAATTGGTGGATTCCTGTGAATTCACTTAAATTATTCTGAGCTATGTCAAACTGAAGGCCTGGTTTTTCCTGGGCACTGGCTGTATCATCTCCCTGTAGGCTGTCAGACCCCTATTCAAAGGGGACTCTGAAATTATCTTTTAGGTATTATACCAGAATAAGCTGCACAATTTCAAAAATACCTTTGTACTTCAGCACTGTTTCTTTCCACAATATTTATCGTCTGATTAAGCACCAGCATCACAATGTTGCTACTGGAACTGGAATCAACAGTTACCTAATGAAGAATCACAGATAAGATTTTCTAAAGCATTTGTACCTCTCGTAGATTGATCAAAAATCCCTCAAACAGCCAACCCACTAACAATGGCAAAACCCCTCTGATACAAAATAACTGTCCTCCAAAAGTCAGTTTTTGTGCTGACGTATTTTGATATGTCAATGAAAATGGCAATCTCTTAATTCTAGTACGTAAATAGTTGTGTATATGACAGCCCTGTTTACAGAGATAAGTAATTTTGTGGTTTTGCTATTACCCAAAATTAGCCCTTCTTGTTTAAAATTTTGACATGGAATTAAATCAGGATTATACATAAAAATCTTCCTTACACTGACTGTTGTCCGGGCTGTGAGTCTTCTCGTGCTTTGATCTGCAGCTTGGACTTCCAGATTAAATGTTCCAGCCTTTCCTGCTACAGAAACTGTAAAAATCTGCCCTGTGTGTTCATTGATGTCAAATTCGTTGGTTTGACCTCTCACCAAGCTGTACAGCAGAAGTCCATTGTCTCCTGAGTCTGGATCTATGGCCTGGGTTTAAAAAAGGAGATTTGTGACACTCAGCCTGTGACTTTTGGGCCGCACATTGCTCTTCAAGCAGCAAACTCAGCTCTCAAGAGCACATTTCAGGCTCCTTTAATGCAGTGGCAGAAACCCAGCTCTATCACAGGATTTCTGTCCTTGTGAAGAGCACAGGAAATACTCTACCTGGACTGTAATGACAGGGTATTTGTAGGGCACAGAGCTGGGAATGCGGGCAGAGTAGGAATTGCTGGAAAACACAGGCTCTTCGTTCACATCCTGCACAGAGATCGTCAGCATGGCCACATTCTCAGCAAACAGGCCTGTGAAAAAACACAAGTGAACAACCTTGCCCATCAAATTTTCACCTTTCACATCAAATTTTACAAGTTAAAGAGAATCACAACTCCTGTACAGATTGCAAATACAAAACATGCGTCCATTGCTCCTCTGGAATGTTCAAAGCAAGAAGTTACCTGAACGCAGGACTTCAGCAGCAGAGGAGACTTTTTTGTTTGCTTGAATTAAAATCACATACTGAGAAACTTCCTCATAGTCCAAATTAACTGCTGTTCTCAGCTCACCACTTTCAGGATCCAGTCTAAAGTGACCTGGAAGGAAAAATGAACACTTCTGCTGTGACAGCTGCCACTTCACTTGTACCCCTCCTACCTCTCGTGTCTTAGTTGCTCTTGGGATGTTTCCATGGCTCCTCTGCTCTGAACAATGTGAAATTCCACACTTTCACTGGCCAAGCAGCAAAGGTATCATCACAGCTGGGTTCCTACCCTATGCCAAACAGTTCTTAAACATGTAAAGGAACAGTAAATGTGAAAAAGAATTTCACATGATTTCACAAAGAAGGAGAATTGCAGCTCCTTCTTACACAACTCCATTCTTTATGCATTTCCAAGTTTTCTCTCAGTTTCTATGTACTTCTTTTGTTGTGAGCCAAATGGAGCCTGAGCACAGCTACAGAGGGCAGATGCCTCAACATAAATGCAATGAAAATGATGGACTAAAAATGATTGGCAGAGAGGAAGCTGCTTGTTAACAACACTTTCTATTTTGGCTCCCCCAGTCTCTAAATTATCCTAGTTTTAGATTAAAAGAAGACATTTCTTAGCAAGTTACCACCCTCTCTAAAGCCAAAGATCAGAAAAGCCAGTGCTGAAAAGCCCTGAAAAAAATTCTCTGTATACTCCTTTTTTAAAAAAAAGATTTATCCATGCTCTCCACCTCCTCATTTATGCACAGCAGCACCTGCCATGCAAAAGACAGGTTATGATGTTCTCCTGGCTATTTTAACTCATAAAGGGGCTAGTACTCACCTCTTTCATTGCCAGATACAACAGTGTAATCAATTGTTTTTTCTGAAGTTTCAAGCACAGCAAAATCATAAATTAAATAATCCACTCCAGTGTTTTCCGAAACAGAAACGCTATTGCAGGAAATAAATGATAAATCGTAATGTTAAATTTGCCAACAGTAGTTGCCCAGGCAGGCTTTGAAATTTAACTTTTTAAAAGAGAGTTCTCTCTGGAAAACCTTGTCCCCTCTCCCCAGTTGTTTGCCAGATCTGCCCAATGTTCAGAGTGCAGTGCAAACCCTGGTTTTCCAGCCAGATTTTGGGTCATCCTTTAGTAAAACCTAAGAAAAAATGTTTTATAGCATTCAAGAGAAAAGGGGCAAAGAGTCTGGCTTATAAAAGCTGCAAAGTAGAGAAATAAATGGCAATGCCTCAACTCACATTCACAGAACCCCAAGCGTTGCAGAATTTCCTATGTTTTAAACATCACCACCCCACCCCAAACTAATGTCCTTTCTTCTGCATGGAAAAATATGAAAGTGACCTTCAACTTTGCTATGTTTTGCACTTCCTGGTAAACATATCCCAGTTATTTAACTCAACATGAAAGCCTCACCTGATCTCACTTTTGTTGAAGCGAGGAACGAATGGACGGTTGTCAAACACACTCAGAGTAACCAGAGCAGTGCCATTTAAAGGAGGAGAACCTTTGTCCTTTGCCATCACTGTTAAATGCATCTCTCCAGATCTAGACAGGTTTCCAGTTGTAATTATCCTCCCCTCACTCAAATCCTCTATCAGGAAGAATGGGCTCACAGTGGGGTCTGGGAGGATGTAATACTCAATAAGGCCATTTTGCCCCTGCCATGAAAGGAACACAATTTCAGGGAACTGGGAGTATGTTTGGAGGGGTAGGATAAACACTGAAACAAGAAATCCAAAAAACTTTTAAATGTCTCTGGTGAAATTGTTTTGAAAATAGTGATTTTTTGAAGATTGAAGGCTATGGTAGGATGCATACAAATCAAAAACAAACAAACAAAAATCAAAGCAGAAGAAAATACACAACACATTGTTCATTTATACAGTAAAAACATGGCAAAATGTCTCTAATGAAATAACTTGGATGTGTAGAGTGGAACAGTCAGACTAGTAAGGGTGGCACAGGGAGGACAAGTGCCACTGCACAGCTGAAGGGGGAGTTTCATTGAGGTTTCAATGCAGATCTCCCACAGTTCAGCAATTTTCAAAGGGAAATTCACTTTTTATACAAAATCATTGAAAAGGCTGATTAGAAAAGGGCTGTTAGAGGATTTGCAGCAATGTACCACAGCTGCAGCTATTCCAACCAAAATTATGTGTGAAGAATTAGGAAGGCACCTGCTACACCTATTCTGTTGTCTCTTGGAGATGTTTCATCTCGTAAATGATATAATTACTAGTGATGTTGTCATGGTGATGTAGTTGACTGCTGGATATCCCTGCCAGTGCCTGGATACTAGCTGATGGGTGTAGTACAGATATATCAAATAAAATTACATTTCAAAACAGGGATAGAGAGAATCAGCTGGGGTGCCACACTTCAGAGGAGTTTGGCAAGCAGACCTTTCCGTGCTCAAACCAGCTACATGATGTTTGGTTTTTACAGATTCTTCTACCTCAAAAGTTCAAATAACTTCAGAGGCACTAAATTCCTTCAGTGCTTGTATACTTCTGAAGGACTGATGCATGCAGCTCTGTCTAGTAAGGGGAAAAATTAAAGGAAATACAGCTGAGGAAACATGCCCAGAGCCAGGGAGTACATCAGTGTCAAGTCAGAGACAGCAAAACTCCTAATTCCCAATTCCCAGAGCTGGTAGTTAAGCAGGATTCACTTTCTGCTAGGCTTGGTGCTGCATGCCTGGAGAATGGAGCAGGCTGTGTTTGTGCTGCAGCCCTGAGCAGTGTCAGGGTACCTGGAGGAATTACCTGGTCGCGGTCGGTGGCGCTCACGGTGAGGACAGGAGCACCCACGGGATTCACCATGTTTATGGAAGCAGAATAGGAGCTCTGGGCAAACACTGGGGCATTATCATTCACATCAATCACTGCAACACTGACATGAGTGGCTGCCTAGAAAACAAAGTGGTGCCATGCATTTCAGAGTACTTAGAAACTCTTATTTAGCATTTTTTTTTTCCTTACTTGCACCTGCAACAGAAATTATAAATCAGGCCTTGAAAATGCTGCAGTAAAAATATGGTTTGGGTTTAATTGTGTGAACTCAGAATCAGAGATCACTACAGGATTATGACAGGAGAGGCAGGAATTCAATGTTGTGGTAGGATTCTTCTTGAAAGGTGTCTGAATGAGTAAGAACAGGATATGTTTAGGAGACCAACATGTCCTCCATGCAGTTAAGGAAATCACACATGTTCTGATTCTGTTAAAGAAGTGTCTAATATCTTTCCAAATAAAAGAAATAGAGCAGAACTAGAACAATCTGCTGAAAATACTTCTCCCATGAAAAATTATCACATCACTTATAGTTCTAACACTCCAGTTCCCCAGCACAGGTCAGTCAGCAAACAATTCAGGGTCAAAGCCTACCATGCATAATTTTGAAGTATTTCACATAATTAAAGTATAGTACTAGTCAATGTGGTTAAAGGCTGCACAAGTCTGACTCTAAACATGATGAGGTCACTCATTTATTCTACACAATAAATGGCTGGGATAGATCTCTCCCCCAGTATTTCAAAATGCACTCTGAAGTGTCGCTGTTCATTACAGTAATGGTCTCTTACCTGGTAGAAAGGGGCAGATTTATTGTTGATTGCAGTCACTGTAAGGTTGTATTTATTCCTGGTTTCATAATCTGGAGAGTTCCTTATCTTAATGATGCCCTGTGTTTCATCTATTTCAAATATATTTTCTCCATCACCTGAGACAGATTTAAAAAAGCATCATTAATTAATACATCTTAGCAGCACATCATGAACTACCTTCTTAAATTATTTATTTACTTGTGTCCTGAACTCAGCAAAACAATTTTTTAAGTAACATATGGATAATGTAGAAGAACAGCAGAAATATTTTGAGTGGATGGGCATTTGAAACATGAGCCAAGGTTTGAAAATTGTATGAGCATAAATTAGTAACATTCCAAACCAGGTGAAAGTGAATGCTCTTGGCTTTGGTGGAAAGAAATTAGGAAATAACATGAGTAATACTAATTATTCTCATAATCGTATAGACAACAAAGTGCCAGTGCAGTGACAGAATTGCTTGTTACCTGTGAGGTTATACAGAACAAAGGCATTGTCTCCTGTGTCTCTGTCTGATGCTGTGATTTTTCCAACTATGAATCCCACAGGCACATTTTCATGGACACTGAAGTCAGGCACTGGATCAAACACAGGTGGCCAGTCATTAATATCAGTGATCTTTATCACAACTGTGCAGTAACCCCTCTTCTTCTCAGGGATTCCATCATCTTCAGCATAAACCACAACCTGTGAGTAACGCAGTTATTGGTAAGGAGAAATCACACAAAGAGGCTCTTGCATAAGTATTTAAAAAATCTTGGTGAATTTTAAACTTTGAAATATTCTTAGAAATGTAAAGTCCAGTTCTGAATTTGCAAAATGATTTTTGCAAACTTAAGAAGTATTTGGGTGAATAAAAAAGTCTTTCAGTGTAGAACCAACAAGTTCACCAATATTTTTGCTTGAAGCAAAATAAGACCATAAAAAATATCCAGCAGGCAACAACAAAAAGAAGATTAACTGAGAATCATATCTGCAAGATCTCAGTCCAGCACAGATCCAAGCAGTAGACAGTGCTGAATACATAACCTGTCATTGTGAAATTAGTTATTCATGTGTTGAACTGTTTGCAGGGCAGGTGAACAAAGAGCTGTGCTTGAATTTCATTCTAGTCAAAAGGCAGTGTCTTGTTTTAATAATGCCTCACTCCTTGAGATGCTCTTTTTCTAAAACCAGTGCAGAAAATGTTCAAGCATAATCAAGCTAAACAAAAACACAAGTGCCACCTGTTTTCCAAGAGAAAGATAAAGAGTTCAGAATAAAGAAGATGCAAAAAATCTAAAGCAAACCTGATACTCTGTGGGTTCCTCTTCATAATCAAAGGGGGCAGTGGAATAAAGGATTCCAGTTGTTTCATTTATCCTGAATTTCAGTCCGTGTCCATTGAGAATGCCATATGTCAGGAAACCATTTCTACCTGTGTCATTGTCCTGAGCTTTCAGCTGCACAATCTGAGTAGCAGGGGAATGCTGTGGAGGAAGAAAGATTGAGGGTCTCAGAAACTCCTTTGCTGCAATTGCTTCAATTATGTGAAAGTAACAGATTCTGCATCCACTTACTATAGTATAGACATTTTAAAATCAAAATTATACAACTTGTTCAGCACAGTAAGACAGTCTCTTGCTTTCTCTAATTTACAGAAAATAATTGTTTTCCTCTCCCTATGTCTCTACATGTAGCTGCAAATTCAGGAAGAAAAATGATTTCAAACAGCCCAAATGCTAACCTCAAGCATCTGACTTGCTGTTATTTCTGTTTAACAGCCTCTTGTGCTATGAAACTCAATGGGTGTTCTCAATTCCAAAATCACATTTCTTTCTGAACACTGTATGGCTAATAATTACATATATAAAAAAATCTAATTCTTCCTTTTTAACAATGTTATTTGCACCAAGATTGACAGCAGATATCAGTGTTTCACTTGCAGGGCTATTTGAGACCTGATCTGAAGTTACTTGATCCAACAGGGAATCCAACAATTCCCACTGTGTAAATATTTCACATGCAAATCAATTTTTTAAGGTTGGGAAACGTGATTCTAGTTCTTCTTCATTAAACTGACTGGGAACATTAAAATTAGGTGTAATAAGTGAACCTATCTTGAACTTAGTGGTAGAAGTGAGGTAGATTTTCAATCAGTTGGGGCTGCTAAAGACAATATGTGTGCATCAGCTGGGGATCTCAAAGGTAAGGTATGTGCTCTATAAAATATTAATATATGATCAATGTGCTTCTTTGTTAGAAAAAAAAAAAAAGCAACCAGTAGATTAAAGTGTGAAAAGTATTCCTTGAAAATAGAAGAGTGAAATGTTGAGCAAGATGTTTTTGTGTATTGAAATGCTGTGGCTTCTTCTGTAGAGAACCACAATGTCTGAAAATCTGACTGAAATCTGGCTTGTTCTCTGCTGCTGATCACTTGTGCCAGCAAAATCACAACAGATTGTACATGAGCAAGAGGAGAAATATTGCTAAATTAGAGACTTTGCCCTATTACTTCCCCATATGAAGCTCCCTTACAAAAGGCTGAGTGAGAGCGTATGAGGTGCCCAGCAGATCCAATAGATTTCCAATGCATCTGAATATTCTCTATGTAAAATATTCAAAATGGAGTGGTAATTCTTCCTTCATGGAGCCCCTTATTAGAAAAGATTCACTTTTCCTTCAATGAGTCCACACTTCTAGATAATTCTTGTTGTGTATTGGGATTTCCAGCTTGAAATAAACCTCACAACATCATATGGTAGGACAGAACAGCAAGTCTGCCCAGTTCCAGAAGGTTTACTTCCATACTCAACAAAAAAAGGTTATTACTGCTATTGTGAAGACTTATTTCTGTGATTCAGTTTGGATGACATTTTCTTACCTCTGGCAAACTCTCTTCTAGTAGAGAAGATGGGAAAACTGGTGGGAAATTGTTTTCATCAATAACTTCCACGTTCACTTCAACTTCATTAAATATGGCAGCATTAGATGAGTCTGTTGCTCGTACCTTGAAATTTACTGGAAAATCTTCCAGTTCTAGATTCTTACTTGTTCTTATGATACCATTGGATGAATGGATGATGAAATATCCTGTTAAAAAAAAAAATCAACCAGAAATTATTCTGGTTATGATTTCATTAGTTGAAACCGAAGATATGAATCCTCCAGGGAAAATTACACATTACTTATACAAATATTGTATGCTACAGCATTCTTCAAAGAACAAAATGAAATTCAACCTTTTACAAGGTTGACAAGAATGTCAGACGTATCCAGGTCTGTAATTAACAAAAAGAAATAATTCAGAAGGTCAGATGGGAACCAAAAGGGAGAAAATTCAATCCACCACTCTCCAGTCAGGTCTTCACGTTCCTCTGAAACAGTCAGAGATTATTTGCCCCTCCTTCAGATAAAAATTTTCATCTTTCCAAAGAAGTCCTATTCATAATGAAGATGAGGGATCTTGCAACTACCTTCAAGATTACAACTTCATACAAAACACTTCACAAAATTAAAGTACAAATTGGCTGTTTGATGATAGATTAAAATCAGCTCTCTATTTAGTAAAAAACCCCATGTGACAAAGCACTGATGCGCTTGGCCACATGTAAACTTACTCTAGGCACTCACATCTGTTAGGAAAATGTTGCTGAGTTAATTTTTCTAGTAGAAATTTTTGTGCTATTAGATATTTTTTCTCCAGCCAGAGTAACTTTATGCCTGACCAGGTACAGCCTGATCTTCCTGCAGCAGACACAGCACACAGCTGGTGAAGCCAGCCCTGTATCATGTGCCTTGTGCTGCTCTGACAGAAATTCAGTCACATCAAACTGGTTGTCATGGGTTGTAGTGCAAAAGTGTACCCCAAACTGTGTATTCTGTCACCATCTGATGAAACTGGGGTGGTGGTGGTGGTGAAATTGTCTGTCAATGGCCAGCTGTCAAGAAACCTGCTGGGGCAGTTTTCTTATCTCTTCCACAACCCAGCCTCCCTCCAGGGAGAGATCTTCCACTCATGGGCCAGTGAGTGTCACTGATAGAATTCCATCATCCCACTGGGAAATGCTCCAGCCAGGGGGAGGAGCCAAGTATTCCTACCTGGATAAAAATCTGGGAGTTGGAACACCAAGCAGCATTTTCCACTGGATTCCCAGAGGAACACTAGGCCCATCTCTCACCACTGGAGCTTCGGTGAAAAACTCCACTCTTTCTCCAGGAGCATCACTTCAACAGAGCCACACCTGCCACTAGGACTGCAGCCACCATGGAACGGCACTGCCACCAACACCCTGACACACAGGGGGTCAGGTTGTATCCTGACTTTGTCAGTGGGTTTGTTCGTTTATTTGTTTGTCTTACTGTATGTGGGGTTTTTTTATTGGTTATTTTAGTTCCCCTCATAAAGAACTGTTATTCCTATCCCCATATCTTTGCCTGAGAGCCCCTTAAATTCAAAGTTATAATAATTCAGAGGGAGGGGGGTTAAATTCTCCATTCCAAAGGAGGCTCCTGCCTTCCTTAGCAGACACCTGGCGTTCAAACCATGACACTGGTGCATTGGGTTCATTCCCATGCAGTATTAATGGCTGTGGAACTGAGATAAGAGCACAAGGAAGGAGAGAGGAGATGACCCTAATGCTCAGTGCTGTGCTGCTTGTTTCACACACCCTCTTCCCACTATTCTAAGTCCACGGCTCACCCTTCTCATCTCCAGAGGTGATGCTGTAGTTCACAGGGAGCTTGTACAGGACACTGATCTCTACAACAAACGTATCTGGGGGGCTCTTCTCTGACAGAGGGGCAGGGTGATAAGCTTCTTCCAGGAACACTGGGAAGGACACATCCATGGGTGCAATCATGACTGACACCTGAAGAGAAAAGGACATAGCCATGGCGGTGATGTTTGCAGCTTTAGCAAAAGCTTTCCTGCTGAGGTGTGAGACAGCACAAGCCCAGGCCTTGGCCAGTGAGGAGAAGTCTGGGATTGCTGTGTGCTGAGTTTGACACTGCCCTGAAGGCAGCAAATACTGGAGGGAAACATCAGGAGCCTCATCAGTTTAGGATCACCGGGGTGCTTTGCTAAATGCGGAGGGGGATTCCAGTTCCTCACATACAGCACGTTTCAAAGGACTTGTCTAACTGAGCAGCTCTCAGAGAGATTCCAATGGAGAGGGTGCAACCAGGGCAGGACCTTGCACCTACAGTACTTTAAAACTATTGTAACTGATTTATAGATTAAGAACGAAAGGTGATAGGTGGTAAATAAAAAAATGCCTACTGCTTCACAAAAATAAAGATAATTTACTTCTGTTGCCAGACAGCTGCTGTCCAATCCTCTGAAGCATGATGGCTTGTAACATTTTAAGGTTGTTGAAGGTAATTTTGCACATCTTTATACATATAAATTTCTAGTCCTTTTTTTAATTCTGCTGTGATATTTAGTGGCAAAAGATCACCAGCAAGTTATAAGCACCGTGTAAAAATAATTTTTTTAATCGTATTTACATTTCTCACTCGTCAATCTAGAAATTATTTTTTTCTTACATTATAGGAAAATAAACAGGAACACTTTATTTGCCATCTCCTGTTTGTTTATCACATATATCCATTACATCCTTTCTGGCTGTTCCACTCTTTGACCTTGCACAGAAGTCTCCACTGCTCTAATCCTCCTCCCTCACAGCCTGGAGCTTCTGTCTGTCTTTTCTGAAATGGAATGATCACAGCCATTTTGGGTGGTGTGCCAGCGATTGCTAGGGCAGCATAACTTGGTAACTGTTACCTTGTAGCCTGAAACAGAAATAAATCTGACATTCTGATTCCTGGCTTGCATAGTTTTGCCTAACTAATACCCCTTTCCTGGTGTAGCTCAGTTTAGAATAAAGCCATCTAGGGGGATTAACAGCGCTGGAAGCAGAGTGCAAGGCAGAAATTTGAGTACCTTTACAGAGGTTGAGAGAGGTGGCAGACCCGAATCTGTAGCAGTGACGTTCAAGGAGTAATACAAGGGAGCAGTTTGTTTGGATAAGTCTCTTGTTAACCTGAGCTCTCCTGTGGTACTGGAAAGACTAAAGAGGCCTTCTGAGTTTCCATCTGAAAACAGAAAAAGAAGCATTGGAGAGGTTTTCTGCAACCAGCAGAGACAAGTGGCTGAAGTGTATGCCCAGGAGTGGAGACACAGTTGAAATCCTGATCTGTAAGTGTGATTTGGAGCAAGACTCCCCCTCTAGTCCAACCTCTTGGTTTAAAACATGGCCAGGAGTGAATTCAGCACAGGTTGTTCAAGGCTTTGATCCATCAGGTGAGAATCTCCAAGGACAGCCTCTCTGGGCAACCTCTTCCATTAATTACTGATCTTCACAGAGGATTTTTTACCTTCTATCCAGTCAAAACATGCCAGTTCAGTTTGAGATCATTTTCTCTCATTCTGTTGTCATGCAGCTTGTTTTAGCATTATCAAGTACCCCAGAAATAAACAGCCCTAAGATTTTTTTCTAACGTACCTGAAATATCGTAGAAAATGCCTTCATCATAACCCTTGCCTTCATCTCTTGCATTGATGTCTACTACCAGTGTGCCAGCTGTAGAATTGTCTAGGAGAATCTTGTAATATGAGGACTGGTCAAACACAGGTCCTTCTTCATTGACATCTTCCACAGTAACTGAGAAAGAATTATCACGTTTGGTGAGTTTTACCTAAATGGTTACAGGTTGGTTTTTTTCAGCTAATAAAAACCAACACAGCTCCTCTGAATGAAAATATATCCAGTTGTAAGTAACCAAAAGTAGGGCTGGCCAAAAGCAGGGCTGGCCAAAAGCTAGGATACCAATTTTGCAGAAATCTTTTTGTCTTTTTTCCCCCAACAGAACAAATTTATTTAATTTTTTTAAGGGAAAAAAGCCAGCAATCAAGCACTGTTATTTTCACAAGACTAAAAATCACTGTCAACACTGTTTATCACCCTAAAACTGCCATTCTGTTTACAAGCAGAAAAAAAACCTGAATTATGTTTTTGGAAACCTTTTCAATTAAAATTCCAATAGGTTCTCAGAAAATATAAAAGAAATTGTGAATATATTGATGGAAGTAATGTCAGTGTGAAAAAATCCTCATTTTTAACATGGCAAACTTTTTTTTAAGAAAAAAATCATCTGGTCATAGTGAAAAGATCACACCATTTCTGAGAATTTACTCTGGCAGACTGCACTACTATTGTTTTATGCCTCAGAATTACACATGCTGAAATATTCCCTAGGGTTAATGAAAGTTCATTTTCTGTGGTAAAGTAGAGCTACCTGTAATGTTTGCTGTGTCCTGGAGATGTGGCTCTCCAGGATTGAAAGCTTTCAGAATAAACATATACTGGGAATGACTTTCATAGTCCAGAGGTTGAAGGGTTGCAATATCTCCAGAAAGTTCTCCGACATGAAATGAATTTGTCTCTCCAGTTAAGGTGTAATGAATCACAGCATTGTACCCTATATCTGCATCTGTGGCTACTGCACTCAAAATCTAAAATAAGAAGAAAAATAGTCAGCAACAAAAGGTTTAGAGCAGAACAAAGAGAGTGGCAAAACATGCACACAAGACTGGTATTGACCCACAGAGTGTTTCCTGACTGAATTACTCATTAATTAATTAATTGCATTGCTGGAATTCTGGCCCAGCTTGTGGCAGAGCAGTTACAGATTGTTAGGTGATACCTCTTCCCTTGACTCCTGTAAACCATTAGGTCACATCTGCAAGGCAGATACGGAGACACACTGGGAGGTTGCCCAGGGAATTTCTGATGCCCCATCCCTGGAAGTGTTCCAGGCCAGGCTGGATGGGGCTCTGGAGCAACCTGGTCTTGGAGAAAGGGGTCTCTGCCCATGGCTGAGGGGCTGGAACAAGTTGATCTTTAATGTCCCTTCCAATCCAAACCATTCCATGATTCTAAGAGAGAAAAGCTTAAGAACAGGTGCTGGACATATGCACAACACCTACAGCACTAAACATCTTTAAAACACGGTGCACATAGATCCAGTGAAAACTCAATCTGTGCAGTGTGGAATCACCACTGAGGACAAGAGGGAAAGGGGGAGCAGCTCTCACTCTTTGTGAGGGTTTTAGGAAGAATCAGTGGGTCATGTACTCCCCTGTCATACAAACCAAACAGGCTGTGTGATTCTACAGGCCCCACAAAGTAAAAAATTATGTTCACCAGTGCACAGCCATGAGAGATTACTTCCCCTTCCAAGTGCACAGAAAGAAAACAAGTGCAGAACAGGCTGTTTATTCTTAGTGCCACACACCACATGTGGAGGCTCGTTCTCCCTCACTGCCACGGAGTAGGATTTTTGAGGGAACACTGGTGGGTTGTCATTCACATCTTCCACAGCGATGCTCAGAACTAAGCTTGCAGATTGTGGTGGCTTGCCAGAATCAGTGGCCTGTGAAGGAACAACTTGTCATTAAAAGCAGCATTACTTTGACACAAATTTACTCTGCCAGGTAAATTTTGCTCCAAAAGTTGTGAGCTTTTGCCTCTGAAGTCTTTCTGCTGGACCAGTTATCCCTCAGTGACACTTCTCTAGCCCTGTGCTTGATTAGTTGCCACATCTTCCCGCAGCTGGTATCCTTACCCCATCACATGCTCTGCCTCTCATTAACATTTAATCAAAAGCTCAAGCCTGGATGCAGATCAAACATGTCATGTGATCAGATGTGGCACTAATCAACACAAGACTGTGATGTACAGATATCTGTGCTGTGGCAGTTGAAAGAATGAGGAAATCCCTTGCATTTTCAGGGTTTAAAGAGCCAGTAAAGCAAATTGTGAAGAGCACCCAGTATGTGGCAAATTCACAGTCAGTTTTACACTGCACCAACATCTGCCATAGAAAATTCTCATTTGTGGTTACATATACACAGTTTTCAATTAGTCTTTTAAAAAGCGTTTGCTTTTATTAACTTGAAATTTTTCAGAAGACACTGCTCAACTTTTAGTATGTCTCCTTTATATCTTCCACAAGTTTTTTGACCTGTAAAAATGTCCTTCAAATATATTTGTACTTGATGGCCAGTGCTGGAATACTTCTCTGTATGCACAGCAATTGATCTGATTAGCAGCAGTAAAAAATCAATGAAATCAGCTAGAATAAATAGATAACCTCATGGATGCTGAGTGAAAGATTCTGCTTTTTCTTTTCTTTTTTTTACTTGAAAAATCTCATTTCAGGTATTTTTAAGAAAGATATAAACACGCATCTTTTGGAAAATAAAAAAAAAATAAGGGAAAGGGACAAATAACATGGATTGGCAAGGCAGCTGAACGGTCTAAAATGGACCCAGGAATGCTTTGCAGATGTCACAGTCAGCTGTTGTGTGTCTGTGACCTTTAAAATTTAGGGTCCATAAATAATTTATTCACTAATAGCAATTTACAGAGCAGAAAACAGAGCTCTGCCTACAAAACACAAGGAACAGTCAAAATTCATGCATGAATTCAAATGGAATTCTCTAAGATTAAGTGGATTACTTGTGATGGTTCAGTATTTTCTCTTTTTTTAATGCTGAGAATTCTGTGAACTTGCAGCAAATTTGTCAACTTACCATTATTTTCAATTCATAACTGTCCTTCACTTCTCTGTCTAAGGATTTTTTTGTCATCAGCTTGCCAGTAGAACTGTTAATATGGAATATTCCAGCAAAATCATCTTGCAGAGAGTAGCTGATACGGGCATTATCTCCTACATCCAGATCAGTAGCAGAAAATGTGCCCAAGTCTAGGCCAGCTGCATTCTCAGGAGCTGATAAATGAGTTTGGATCCATGCTGAGAAAACTGGAGGGTTGTCATTGATGTCTTCAACTCTCACGGTTACCTATATTGAAAAAAAGAAACAAAAAAGAAAAAAAAGGCACAAATTTGATCTGTGGAAGCTGTATCCAAAGGAGAATTTTGATTTATTTTAGTCCATGGAAGCCTATAGGAAAAAAAAGAAGCAACCAAGGAACAAAACCCAAAGGGATAGATAACAACTTCAGCATTTTTCAGCATTTGAGCCCTTTCACAACCTCTGCATTTTGTATCTTTTTTAATTCTCAGCTGCAAGATAACATATATGTGAGACAACACTCTCTAACTGGAAGAGATGAGCAGAACTAATGACCTGGGGCTTTTTGGCTCATCTCCTTCATGCATTTGACAGAACCATGCACAGAACCAGTTTTGGTGTTAATCAGTTTCTCTGGTTATGAGTTGTTCATAAGGAGCTCTCAGGGAGTGACACAATCTGTGAAGTTGACAATATCTCCAGATGGCAATATCTCCTCAGGACATAAAAAAAGGGAAATTAAATAGAAGGCTCTCAAAGCTTCACATTTGCATGGCAGAAGATACTTATCTGGATCTTGCTTGCTTGTTAGTATTTTTTTAAAGGTATTGCATGTTCCTTGATAGAAATATTTTTAAATGCATATTCCATACCAAGGCAACAGCTGTGTTGGGTGGCACCAGAGAATCCACAGCTTCCACAAGGATGCTGTACAGGTCTCCCTCTTCCCGATCCAGCCGGACAAGGGCCACGATGTCTCCTTTGTCCCTGATGGAGAACTTGTCCTGGTGGGATTTCAGGGAGTACCCAACCTGCACAGCTATGCTTCCAGTCAGAGCCTTCACAGAGCCCACTGCAGTCCCTGGGGCTTTGTTTTCCTCCACGCTGAACTCGTAGCTGGAGCTCTCAAAAGTCAGTCCAAAGCTGGTGTCATTTACCAGCAAGTAGAGAGTAACAGAGGCTGAAGAGAGGAAACAAATTAGAACAGTGAAGTCTCTGCTAAAATCATCATGATCCGTGCTCTGATCTCCCTTAAGCTCTTGAGGAACTAGTAGGAAATGACAGAAATTATCACATAGGAAAGAGGAATGATAAGAAAAAAGAAATCAACAGTAATAAGGATTAATATGTAACACAAAACGTGATGCTTTTTACACCCAATTGATTCTCCAGAGTAACCTTGCTTCTCTGATTTCAGAAGTGTTGCTTCAGTGTGACAGGAGAGCAAGGATCACCAATCTGAAGCTAATAGGATATGCAGGTGCTTCACACTCCTTAAAAATCTGACCCTTAATTGCTTTGTAGCAAGAGAGGAAGAATGTACACAAACCCACGAGTGCAATTTCTGTTGTGACCACTTGTCCTATTTTAAGAAAATCAGTTGCTTTCTCCTGTTCGTGGTAAATCAAAGTTAACCTCCAAAAAACACATGAAAAAGTAACAAAAGATACTACGTGATTGAATATTTTTTGAGGAACAGAAACTCAGTTGAGGGTGATTCGCCAGCTTCTGTTTGTTTAAATGTTTCTAATTTTTGGAAGATAAAGGAAAACTGAAAAAGAAACACGTCAACAATATTATTTGAATACATCTTTTTAGAGTGACTACAACTGTGGAGTCTTGGGTTTTGCACCATAAGTACAACTGCAAAAAATGAAATTAAAAAAATTATTTCTAACCAAGGTTACTAAAACCAAGTTTTCTGTTAATATGATCAGCATGGAGGAGATCAAAAGGTAAAAAGCAAATATTCATCACTGTTCAAATGACACATTCTTTTTTTTCTGCTAAATTCAGTTTGATTGACAGCAATGGGATTAATTTCAAATGTAAATGTCTGCAGGATTATGTTTATGTGGGAAAAGAGAAAAGGGTATAAAAGATGGCTTACCATTTGAGGTAAGCTGAGGAACTCCATGATCAGTGGCAATAACTGTCAGTGTAACAACTGTGTCAGCTGTGATGTGATCCAGGTTACTGCTGAGGGTGATTTCTCCAGTGCCATTATTTATATGGAAATCATCAGAATGGTTCATGAGGCTGATTAAGGAGCAATCAGGAGAGCATTCATATTAATGACCTTGGAAGTGCCATCTACTTACTGCTACCTCTGTAAGGAGCACTCAATGGACAATATTTGCCTGTTTATAAAGAACAGCTTTTAATTGCTGTCTTTAGCCTAAAATATATTGGCCTTTTATTTCCAAGTAAGCCTTCCATCATGAAAATGTGCAGCATTCATGCCTTCAGTTCCCATTACACCCCAGGGCTTTGATGCTCCTACTAGAAGGCAGATCTTGCACACTCAGCTGCATATTCAGCAGTTAAAGAAACCCAAGTGACATTCATATGAAGATCTGCTAATTCCTGGCATTCCATGACCTCTCACAGATAACTGGATTGCTCACAAATTATGTGTTTTAGGTAGAATGCTATCTCATAGTTAAAAATAACCTCTGTCAAGGTGGTAGTTTTAAACATCCACAAGTTTACTGCTCATTCTTCTGTCCTTCTCAATCTATGGTTTTCACAGGAAGGTGTCCTGGTATTTTCCATTATTTAGGGCTCATAGAAATGTCTTTCTCCACCGATTTTTCTATGCATAGTGCATTAAGGAAGTTAATTTCTTATCTCCTCCTCCCAGCAAACAGAAGGTACGTAAAAAGAGTCAGAGATTCATTTATTTCCAACCCAGAAACTCCAATGCGTTATTCAAAATTTCAGAAACTGAAACAAATCTTGGCTGTGGGGTTTTGTTGCCAGTTTATCATTTGGTTGTGCCCTCTCCTACAACAGTTATGATTTGATAAGCTCTAAAACAAACACCCAGTTTGACTCTTCTTCTTCCTAAGAATAGAAATCATAACTGATTATAGCACCTGTAAAATATTTATGAAGAGATCTTATCCTTCTTAGGATCAATAAAAATACCTTTCTGTGTCTCTCACAACAGATACTTATTAACCTCACAGAAATGTACCTGTATGAAATGACAGCGTTGTTCCCAAGGTCGAGGTCAGTGGCAGACACTGACAGGACAAACTCTCCTTCCTTTGCTGCTGCCACATGGATGCTGGCTGAGTACTGTGCCCTCGTGAACTGAGGAGGGTTGTCATTCACATCCAACACTTGGATGCTGACGTGTGTAAAGTTCTGGGGTGTGGCAGGAGAAAACCATGATTCAGAAAGTGCACAGGCACTTAGGTGTACAAATAAAAGGCAGTTCAGATAAAGCACAACCTTGCTGCTCCTTACCTGCCTCTGAGGCACTCCGTTATCAGATGCCACCAGGAGCAGCTCATACTTTTCTTTACTTTCTCGGTCCACTGAGCCAGTAACCAAAATGGTTCCATCCTAGAGAAGGCAGTGGTTCAATGCACAGATCATTTGGAGAACTCTTGTACATTGAATTCACAAAAGGGATGAGGGATTGAGATAACTTATTCTCCTTTGGGCTAGTTCACATTCCAAGCAGCACCTGACCAGGAATGGCTTGGTTTTTGAATACCAACATAGATTTCCCACCTACAGGGCACGTGCTTGTTGTGATGTACTAGAATGGTACTGCCTACTCTTTTTTACCTGATGTATCTTACTATGCCAAGTCACTTCATGAACAGCAGGATCTAAATCTTATTTTCAGCGTACCCAAACCCTTACCTGCTGGATGTTGAATGGGTTATCCCCATCCTCAGCTGACAAGTAATACGTAATTCGTGCATTCTCTCCCTCATCCAAATCAGTAGCAGTCACAAGTCCAACTCTAGTGGGATTATTCAACATGTATTCCCCTTCCAGAGCCTCGAAACTGTACGGCTGATTCTGAAACTCAGGGTTGTTATCATTGACATCCAGAACAGTGATGTGGAACAAGGCACTTGAATTAAGCCCATTTGTTACATTATCAACTGCCCATACCTAACAAAGTAAGAAAAAAAATGTAATTTTGGTTGACTGCATTGTCATTTTAACCTCTTATAAAGATATAAAAAGACATTCAAGGGAATGAAGTAGAGATCAGCCAAAGCTGCAGAGTCTCTCCCCAAATTTACTTGTAAAGTAAATCCAGATGTAGTCTCCCTGTCCAGTTCTGTGTCATTCCTTAATGAAAGTGTTCCAGGGATATCCACAGTAAATGAAGTGCTGTTGAGAATAAAGTATCCCTGAGAAAAGCCAGCCTAAAAAGAAAACATTGTTCATGTAAGTTTAACATTATTAAGATTTAAGTTAAAAAAATAATCTTATTAATACTAATACCTGACCTTTTTATAGGACTTCTCATTACATAAGTACAAGTGATTTGGCAGGCTTAATAAATGAAATCCTGCACCCTGAGCCATTGGAATAATAGACTTCTTTGGCAAACAGGAACTGGGCTATGTGGAAGCACTTACGGGCTTCCCTGTTTGGATCCTACACATTTTCTCTCCCTAAAGCTCTCCAAGATTTATCTCTGTGATGAAAAGGGCAGCAAAACAGAGTTCTGTGGAGTATGAACCGAGCATTTATGCTGATTTAAAATTGACATAAGCAAGAACAATATTGCAAATCAGAAATCTCTTCCTCCAAAGCATCTCCCCAGTGCCACAGCTACATGCAAAATGTCTTTGTAAAATAAGGGGAGAAAGAAACTGCTTGTTATAAAGCAGAGGGAAATTTTGCAATTTCCTATTATAGAAAAAACAACTATGTCAGGGTTACAAATTGCCTCTTGCTCTGCCTAGGCTGAGACTAAAGATAAGTTTACCAAGTTTAGTTTATCGAGCAATGTTCAATCAGAAGCTATTATTTTGACATAAGAAGCAATAAGACAATTTTAAAACAAATCTATTTTCTGTCTGGTGTGCATTCATCTCATATGCACATTAACAGAAGCAAACACCACTTCCTGTCCTGGGTGACATATGGGGGGGGAAGAGGAGAGTGAGGGGAGGAGAGTTCGAAGAGAGGAAGAAAGGAAAGGAAAGGAAAGGAAAGGAAAGGAAAGGAAAGGAAAGGAAAGGAAAGGAAAGGAAAGGAAAGGAAAGGAAAGGAAAGGAAGACAGGTATGAGGAGAGTG
>CM031859.1:108650097-108698886 GCA_018697195.1 Certhia americana
AAGAAAAGAAAAGAAAAGAAAAGAAAAGAAAAGAAAAGAAAAGAAAAGAAAAGAAAAGAAAAGAAAAGAAAAGAAAAGAAAAGAAAAGAAAAGAAAAGAAAAGAAAAGAAAAGAAAAAAGAAAAGAAAAGAAAAGAAAAGAAAAGAAAAGAAAAGAAAAGAAAAGAAAAGAAAAGAAAAGAAAAGAAAAGAAAAGAAAAAGCTCTCCCCACCTTCTCTAATATATCCACTAAACTATTTTGGGTTGGGAAGGATTACTGTTGGCTCCAGAGAAAGCAAGACAAAGTTTTCATGAACAACAATATACTTAGTGCCAACCATTTATGAAATCTCCTTTTGCCCATCTAGACAAGGAAAAGAAAAGAAAAAGGGCAAAAGAAAAGGAAAAGAAAAGAAAAGAAAAGAAAAGAAGAAAAAAAAAAAAAGAAAAGAAAAAGAAAAAAAAGAAAAAGAATAAAAAAAAGAAAAAGAAAAAGAAAAGAAAAGGGAAGCTCTCAACCATCTTATCTAATATATCCACTAAACTATTTTGGGTTGGGAAGGATTACTGTTGGCTCCAGAGAAAGCAAGACAAAGTTTTCATGAACAATAATATACTTAGTGCCAACCATTTATGAAATCTCCTTTTGCCCATCTAGTATAATGCTTTTTTGCAGGTTAATAGAGAAAAACATGATATTTTGATTTATCAGGATGAGATCACTGCGGTACCTACCTCGTCCTTGTCAGCAACAGTGAACGTGTAGACAGGACTCCCCTTCAGATGGTTTTCAAACACAAAAACATCATAAGCTGCCTGACTGAATTCTGGTGGATTATCATTGACATCTTCCACATGAACAACTACAAGGGTTTCAGCACTCAGAGCTGGCTGACCTCCATCTGATGCCTCCACTCTCACTTTAAATTTACTTATGTCTTCATAATCCAGCTGCCTGCTCAGGCTGAGCTGGCCTGTGCTTGAGTTGATGAGGAACATTGGGGGGGAGGTTTGAGGTTGCTGGTCAATGATTCGGTACGTCACGAGGGCATTGGCCCCAGCATCCAGATCAGTAGCAGACAGTTTCAGCAGGGCACTTCCCAGCTCTCGGTCTTCACGGACAATCTCATCATACCTGCTCAATGAGAAGACCGGGGCATTGTCGTTCATGTCATCAACGACGATGGTCAGGTTGAGCGCTGTAGATCGCATGGGTTGGCCTTGGTCACTGGCAATCACAGTTAAATTATAGAAGCCTTGTTCTTCTCTGTCCAGCACCTTTTGCAGCAAAATGAATCCTGAACTGTCAATGTCCATTTTTCCTTCTCCACCCTTCAGAGTGTACAACACTAATCCATTAAAGCCCTCATCCATGTCTGTGGCTGACACACTGGTGACGTTGGTGCCCGCTGGCATGTTCTCCACGATGGCAATGGTGGTGTTGGTTCTACCGAACACAGGGCTGTTGTCATTGATGTCTGCAACTCTGACAAACACTGTGGCATAGTCAGCAGTGCTGCCATCTGACAAGGAAATATTGAGAGTGTAATTTTTCTGGGATTCGTAGTCCAGTTTGGTTTTTGTTGAGATGACTCCCTTGTCATCGATGGCAAATAGAGCAGATTCCGTCAGCACCCGGAACTCTACTGGTATATGGGGATTTAAAGCCTCATACTCAACCTGTGTAAAATACAGCATATCATCAATAAATTAATTAAACCCACTGAAAAAGAATAGCAGTTTTAAACTATGTCCAGACTAATTTTATGGTTGATATTGCGGATTGATATCAACTTACGGTTGATACTGTGTCTTGATTTTTACTTCTTTTAGTGAATTTTCATTCTGATACTAATTAACTTCACAGATTCTTTAAAAGAAATAAAGATCAAGCTTCAACATACGTAAAAATGCAGAGAGGACTGCCTTTTATTAAAATGTGATTATATATAACATGGAATAAAAATAACCGACTGCACTTCAAAACCTTTGGTTCTGCCTTTCTTTACATGGAAAAAGGGGGGAAATTAACTCAAGATGTCAATAAATCAAAACTAAGACACATTACTTTCTCACTGCTTTGATATGAAACCTCTCACATGTGTTAAGACCTTCATCCAATAAGATGCTATCATGGTGCATTCTGGTGCTCTGCTTGTCTGAGCATTTTTATTGATCAAAATGATGAGCAAGTTCTAGGGCCTTCTTTGAACATGCCTTTATGACATTTCTCTGATGGGAATTCTCATATCATGTCACAGGGTTTTAAGTTTATCACCAAGAGAGGAGGGAATATTGCCTATCCCAAGTTTTGAGCCACTAATCCCTGTGAAGGATGTCCAAAGTCAACAGAGGGCTATGCACAGAAGTTTACTTTCTCAAGCAGTTCTGGGGTTTGTTTTGCTTGATTTGGAGATCTGCTTTGGGGATTTTTTTGTTGTTGGGTTTTTTTGAATGCTAAATGGTAACAGATGCTGTTTAAATATTTGCAAATGTTTAACTGGAAGCAAACTCACCTTTGTGGGTGATAAGCTTCATCTGAGGGACATACTGCATGTTGAAGCTTGATATGTAGAACACACAGTATCTAGTTCTCCATAACTCAGGGAGATATGGATATTTAGAGCCCATCTGCTACAAAATTTGGATTTTCTTAGAGCTGCTCTGTCCTGTATAGAGACAGAATAAAGTTCTTACTTGTGCTACTTCAACTGGAGCAACCAGCTCTTCTTCCACAGACACATTGTATGTTTTCTGAATAAACTGTGGTCTGGAATCTCCCACTGCAAAGATTTCTACTGGCACTGATGAACTTCTTGGAACGGTCCCACCTGCAAGCAAAAGGAAATAATTTCTCAGCAAGTGCACAAGATACCTACTGCCCCCCCTAAAAAATACACTTTTCTATGGGTACTGCCTTTTTTAAAATATTTAATCCTTAGTGCTGCTGTTATGATACTTCCCCAGAGGTCCTCACCAAGACCACAGACAAAGGATGGACTGAGCAATTCCTTTTGTACCCATATTCCCTGCAAGGCCCATTTTATCCTGACCCTAAATCTGAAGACACAGAGCTCATATTGACCAAATCATGGAACAATCACAAGGCTAAAAACCACTTTGTATTCTTATTATACCAGGAGTGGGATGCCATTCCTAGGTTACACTTATTTCTGCCCTTATTCAGCTCATGAATGTTCACTGAGTTCTCTGTTATTCTTTTAAAACAAACTCCCAATAACTATGGCTAAGGAAATGCTGTTCATGCTGGTCATTCTCCAAATGGACTTGGCATCTCCAGTTTACCCACATGGATGTGCAAATAATGCCCAAATTACTCAGCACATTTTACTTTCCTTTTACTCCTTACTGACTGATGAGAGAGTTATAAATTTCTGACTTCTGCCTGATTTTCAGTAAGTTAAAGGAAGATGTGATTATATATATATATCTATATGTTATTTCACGTGCTCTTCCCACAGCCATAAAGAAAACAGATTTGCTGTAACGCCATCAGCAGGAACAGTTTTCTAGAGATGCAGCAATTACTTTGGATAAACAAGTCAGTTTCTTATCTTCAACAAATAAGAACAGATAAAATATATGGTATTATTCAAACAAAGTCTGTGAACCTATTTGACAGCATTCCTTCAAGTAAAAAATCAAACAAACCCAAAAATCATCACCAGGAATAGCTGTGTTGACCAGTTCTAAAATCCTGTCTTACCATCAGTAGCTGTTATCCACAAGACAAACTTCTTAAGCTGGTTGATTCCTAATGGGATTACTGTTTTTAAACTGATTTGTCCTGTGGATGTATCCAATTCAAAGTGTCCATCTTCATTGCCACCAGCTAAGATGAAGCTTATCTCTCCATTTATACCATCATCCGGATCATCAGCAGCAACCTGGAGGAAAAAAAAATTATTTTACTCTAGGTCCTGTGCTTTTATCAAATTTTCTCCCATTTTAGATATACATGAAAATCAGGTAAATATAGCTGCAGTTAAATTTGGTTGTACTTTTGACTGTCCACTTCCTATGTAATTCCTGGGTTAAACCTCAGTAACAGAGTTTGTTCTTGGAGGCACACATACAATATCATTCCAGCAGCACGAGCAAAATCCTGCTCCTGTGGAACTCATGTGAATTACACCACATTTGTATCTCAAGGAATTGGTTTCATAACAGTTCCAAAGGCACTGGAGGCAGATTGTTCAAGAGATTTCGTCAGGAGCTGTGAAATCTGCACATCTGGGTATAAGCATTGATAGTGACTCCCTATAGATCTCCACTCCTATTTATTATCATTATTAATTTATTTATTTCCAGTTTTATTTGGTTAACTGGTTTATTATGTTAGAAAAAATATATTGGATCTAAAAATTATCCCCAATGCTCCAGAATTCAGTAGCCTTTCAAAAATGTTTTGCCATTATTTGAGTTCCTGGATTCTAACAACATTCAGTTTTTATTAAACACTTTACAACAACTAAATGCAAGAATCTTATTTTCTGTCATAAATTTGTGGCATTCAGGCTGGTGCACAGTACCAGAATAAAAATCCTTTATCATTTTTTCCCCGATCTAGGATGTGATTAAAATATCCAGGACACTGTGATTAAGGAATATCAATAGCTCTGAAATGAAAGGTGGATTGTTTCTGAACTGAGAGCTGTTCCAAAAAGATTCCCTACTCAATAGAACTGCTTCAAAAGTTTAAGCAAGGACTCATGCATGCATTTAACTAAAAAATGTCATTTTTGCTTAGTATTTCTAGTACCTGAAGAATAGCCATTCCTGCAGTCATGTTGAGGAAAATATCTTGTCTGTATGGTGTGTCTCTAAAGGTTGGGCTGTTGTCATTTTCATCCAGCAGCATGATGTTGATAGGAGAGTTCACCTCTTTGTGAGGTGGCAAATGATCTCTAGCAGTGACCTGCAAAAACAATGCAGTAAGAAGATTCTGCTGTTCAAAGGCATATTGTGGAAGTAGTAAAAGGGATTACAAACTGAGGAAACTGTGTCAGCAGTGGTATTTCCCTCCAGAAAACATTGCTGTCAAAGTCTGGATTTGTTTCTTCTATTAAGCTGCTGATCCATACTCTAGGTTCGGCCTCCTGCCAGGACAGATCAAGTCTCACCTGCTGGCCTCAGGTTACCTTGGAAAGGAGCAGGCTTCGTTTTAATACCTGTAGGTGAAGAGAAGGTACTCTCTCCCTGTCCAGCAGTGTGGAGTTCCTCACAGTTAGGATCCCAGCTGGACTCAGCTGGAAGGGACTGTCATCTGGAGTGAGACTGAGCATTCCCTGGAAGCCTCCCTGCAAACAGGAAAGACATTGGTTATTAAATAGGACAATCACTGAACTACTCCCTTAGGATGCTTTCTTCTTACTTTCCACGTGGAGAAGATGAATTTTCATGGTTTAATTGAGGTTACAGTTCCAAAACAACAAAATTAAAAAAAGAGAGAGAAGCAAACAACATGGAAGAAATAACATGCAGGCTGAGAATGACTTGCAGCTTTGTGTTCATTTTGCACTTCTGCACTTCCAGATTTGGGACCTTACACAAACCAGAGGAGTTCCAAAAAGAGACAAAATTAATTCTTTGTCTGCAGTACTCTACCCCTTAAAGAACTGAAACTAAGTTTGCTTTGCTTAAGCATATTTAGGTAGGTCAGAAAAAATATAATTCTATTCACAATAACTGTGTAACACAAATGCATTTTACATTGTTTTTCAGAAGTGCAGTATTTGTAGCAGCCATAAAACCACTGTCTTTTTACCTCGTCTTGGTCAGTAGCTGTTATTTGAAGAATTTCCATCCCATTTGGCAAATTTTCTAGAAGTGAGACATCATAACTTGCTTGTGACAGTACTGGATCATTGTCATTCACATCTCCAATAGTAACTAGAACTACTGCATCAGCTGTTTTGGAAATCTTGTCTTGCTGAGCTGCCTAGAAAACAGAGTTTACAGCTGTAAGTTCCATGCCCTGGTAATTAACAGCAAGGTTAACAAAAGGATATAATAACTGCATATTTATAATTAATCAATTTTTCCTTTATTTTGGTTTTTAAATGGCAGGATGGAGACTTGGTACCAATGACTATGAGAAATGCTACTAACAGCAAATTGGATTTACATAATATTTTCTGAAATTGATACTAAAATACCAAAACAATCTCTACCTGAATGCCCACCACAAGACTTGGACATATTTCTCTGTCAATTGAGGTCTTGACTTCCAACACTCCAGCATCATTGATTGAAAAGCTGTTGTTATAGGCTGGGGGATTCACTGAAAAGCAACAAATTGGGAAGGGTTAAGGAGAATGAACCAGAACTGGAAGTTTGATCTGTCCTTTGTATAGGTATTAACTTCTCAGCCACAGCAAAAAGGAACATGAAAGGCTGTTTTTCAAATGCTCTGTCCTCAAAACAATTGCTAGGAAAATCACTCACACTTCAAGAGTCTCAAATTAAGCATGTCATAAACTTTTGGCAATTTCTTCAGGAGAAGGAACAGCTCCTGATGGAATTCTCTCTCTAGATGGTCTTGAATGGAAATTTTTTTATCAAATTGAAACCTCTAGAGCAGCTTACACTTGAAATCAGGAATTGATTTTTGTTCCTTGGGCACTGCCTTATCATTCCCTCCAGTAACAGATAGATGAATCATCCTGAATTACTGTATCAATATATAGAAGAAAATAAAAGCTCTTACCTAGTTTAATGCTGTAAATTATTTTTTCATTTATACCTTTGTCTCCATCTTGAGCCAAGACATTCTCTGGGAGAATAGCCAGAGGACCCACCTAGAAAATATACATTAACCTGAATATCTTGAAAAAAACTCACACATTAACTTCAAATCTTTCATTAGATAAGTCATAGTTTTGATTAAAGAAACAAAAAACATGTATTTAATCGATGTGATCCAGAAAAAAAGTTCTTTCTTTGCCCTATGTGCTTTACAGAGGAAAATGATGACCAAGATACTTGATGGATACACTGTGTTTAAGAAACACCAGATTATGAAACTTCAGTCACAGATGGAATTTATGTTAAGAACATTGACTATTTCAGTTGCATTCCTCTCCTGGAAAACAACATACAAGTCTATATTGCAGCACATATAAAAACAGTATTTAAAAGATAAAAACACTGTAGAAGGGCTAATTATTTCCTTCAGAGAATTCAAAATGGACTTCTAACAAAAGGAAAACTTGAGGTGTTACCCTAAAAGTATATGTGATTTAAAATATGTTAACATGAAGATAATGACATAGAAATAGGGATAATAATGAAACTTTTTTATTTTAGTGGATTGCTCTGATAATAGCATACTGCTAACTTTTTTCTTAATACATACAGAAACCTGAGTCAAATAAATGCATTCCACCAAGAAATCTCTACTCTATATATATATAAAAAAATGTTACAAACAGATCCTTATTTTTCCTTACTTAATTGTAATGCTGTATGAAAGAATTACACTAATTAAAACTAATTCCAGGACTGATGGACAGTCAGTTGCCCTTTGAATTTTACATTAAAAGCCCTGTTAAAACAGGAATTTGGAGGGTTTTTTCCCTTTTCTTTCTTATTTTTAAAAAAATTTCCCCCAAAATACAAAACGATGTGTTTCTATCACAGAAAATTCTATGCTTCAAATAATACGTGGCCTGTTTGTCTGGTAGTTGGAGGTCTGAAGCTGATATATTTTTCACTGGTCGGCACACAGGAAAGCAGCTCCATCCATCTTAAGCTGCTCAGGAAGGAAGAATCTTTGGAAAAGTTCTGTGGATAGAGATAACCTATTTACAGCAGCATTCAGTGAAGAGCTTTTACCTGGTTTTCATTGATATTCCCATTGTACACAGATTGACTGAAATAGGGGTTCAATGTATCATAATCTTGCACATTAATTATTAATGATGCAGTGGCACTCTGGTTTCCAAATTTTTCCTGCATCCCAAGAGAAAGAAGAAAATTAGAACCACTGTTGTGAAAAAAACCCAAACATATCTCAGTGGAAAATACAGCAGAATATTATTACATACATTTTGGAGCATTTTTACCCTGGGAATTCTCAGCCTGTCAGATTTTTCCATTTCTGGAATCCAATCAACAGATAATCTTTCTTAAGTTGCTTATTTTCTATCAGGCACATAGAATATAGAATAGAATGTTTGCTACAGCTGTACTATTTGCTAGATATCACAATAATCCTAGCAAAACTATTCCTCTTTAGTTCTAAAAGGAAATGAAGGCAAATACATAGTCAAATCTCAAAAAAGACAACCAAAAACCCGGTATGATGCAGCAAAAAAGTTTCTGCGAGATCTGCCAGAATGAATAGGTGAATGTGTGTTACAATAGTGGAGAATGAATATGTACAATATTTAAACTTAGAGAAATACAGAAAGAAACTTCGGCTTGTATTTGAGAGGAAACAAACAATAGCTGAAATATTAAGAATATGCTACTTTGTCTCCAGTATAAACCAAGCTGCAGACACAACTTTTGGGTTGGGAACTCCCAAAGCTGTAAATTTGTACAAACTGGGATGCTATGAAACAAAGGAACTATCATTGGGAACTATTGTGGGTCTCATTCTTCTTTTAACTTGTATCATACCTTTGCTTGGACTGTTAAATTGAAAAAGTTGACCTCATTGTAATCCAGTGGTTTTCTCACTGTGACGTTTCCATCTCCTTCCCTTATAGAAAAGTAATCAGAGTTTGGGCCCTATTAAATAAATAAATAAAATCTTTCATATGACTGATGATGAAATACATTTTCTCTTCTTTTTTTTTCACCTTTATTATCAGACTATTTTCATAAAAGTGCAGGAATGTCTCAACCACCACCAATGGAAAGAAAAAAGGCTGATCCTCCTCCACACATTCTATTGCCTCCCCTGTCAGTGCCAATAGAATTTCTATCTGATTTCTCTTATCCTATGGCACACAGGGGAATGGCAGAAGCTTCTCTTCACCAGCTATAAAAGGAGCAGAGATAAGCTCAGATGTGACAATTACCACTACAGATATCTAAATTTAGTTGAAATGATCTTACTTCATCTGGCTTAAGGACTGGGGACCAACAGCAAATCAAATATAAACCTTAAAAAGGGGAAACAGCTCTCCCTTCTGCTACTGCAAAGAACCATTGAGTTCCTTAGCAGTAGCTTAAGAGCGCCATAAATCATTCCATAAATGTTGAGAAACAAGATTCAGGCCTTACTACATGTCAGGCTGATCCTGTGGTAGAATTTGAAAGGTGTCTTGAATGTTTTGCAGATTTTTAATCTTCACAGTGCAAGAGAGCACTGCTGGGATCAGGTCCCAGGCTATGGATCTATGAAATTCAAACTTGTGTTCACTGTTCCCAACTCAAAAAAGGCACTCACCCAAAGACTGTAAGTAAGGAGGTTGAATTCTGGTGAAAGATCCTCATCTTTAGCTTCCACTTTTATAATCATGGAATTGATTGCAGCTACCTAAGAGGAAATAAATACATCAAATACTTACTTACAAGTGAGTCCCTTTCCACTCAGTTACAAGCCCCTTTCCACACCCTTCCTAAGCTGGGGCAGGAAAGTTATGCCACCTGCTTAGCAAATCACCTCTCATTGCCATTTTTGGCTGGGAATGTTTCTCCATCACCCCACTCCCCCAGTTGTATGTGCAGCCCAGCCTTCCTTTTCCACACCCACGGGGAGCAGTATATAAGTCCCATGAGGGTGCACATAATGAACTTATTTCAGTGTGGTAACATTAGAACCTCCCCAGGAGGTAATTTAAAAGTATCCCAGGGAAAAAGTATCAGCATTTGCCATAACCCACCTCTGATACTGAAGCACTGTAATTAGCTTGCTGAAATTCTGGAGCATTGTCGTTTACATCTATCAATTCTACTTTCCGTCCGTTCTCAACCTCATTAGTCTTTGTAGTGGAAGAAATGACAACAGTGAGGTGGCAGCATTCTCCTAACATTTAATTTCATCTAAAATGAGATCCTCAAAGAGGCACCCTTTCATTAAATGACCATATAGAATTAGAGAATAATGGGAATTAGACTACCATTCCTAAAATTAACCTTTTAAAAGTTACTTTAGTCTTCTGTGAACAAAAACACTCAATCAGCAGATTTCAACAGATTATCTTCTACAGGGTACCCTGAACTCCCTGCATTATAGCTTTCAAATAAATAGTATTGCAGAAAATAATAATTTGCATTAAATTAGACAATAAATACAGTTAATAAAGCATGGTTTGTACTCACTCCTCCAATCTCTTGGCAAACAACAGCATACCAGATCATCTTACCCTAAAATTGAGCAAACAAGCCAATAAATAATATAATCAATGAATTAACGATTATCAAAGATAATTTTTGCAAAAATTATACAAAATTACTTCTAGTACTTAAATCCTCAGGTGTGCTGTACCAAAACACTCTGCAATAAACTTTAAATTATAGAGCAATAGAAAAAAAAAAAAGTAATTTGACTGCCATTCTTCTACTACTGATACCCACCTACCCAGATCCCACTATCCCCTTATGCTTGACTGCTCTCCTCAAAAAAAAATTGACAGAGAATAGAGGAGAACATGTGCAAGAAGCATAAAAAGTGTATGAGTCCATTTGGGAAATAACCAAATGAGAAATGCAAATATAAAAAAAAAAAAATAAAAAATCACAAGTACATTTACTGATTGTAAAGGTGTTTTTTACAACATGCTTGGTCTAGGTCTGTCAGGTACAGTGCTCCTCTGAGATGACAGTGTCCAAATCCAGTGCTACTCTGAAATAGCACCTATTTCATAAGAATGAAATATTTCTTAGCATAGAAATATAATTTATTATATAATAAATTGTCTCTATTTACTCTGCAGTACTACACCATTTTCTTATTCAGAGGCAACTTCAGCCAAGAAAACCATTGACATTGCTTTCTAAATTCCTGGTAATCCTTCAGAGCAAGAATTGCCTAGGAAGAAGGATCTATCCTTCTGTGCATCAAGCAACAGAGGCCCATAAATCTATTTGTGTGTGAAGTGCTTATGATTAAGGATTACTTTCCACCAAGTTATATCTGCTCAATCTCACTTTGGTGAAATAATTCCTGCTCCTGAGAGGTGAGTTGTAAGGCAACTGGCACCTGTCATGATGCATGTTTAGAGCTCTCAGTACTATTCATGACCAGGAAAGAACCTGTCTGGCTGTCAGATGACAGGAAAATTTAGTTATAGAAAACTGAAGACATTTAACAGGTATTAGTGAGAGGTAGATACTAAATTGTATTTGGACAAATCACTTTTTTGAAAGACCAACCTGTATTGTGAGAGAATGAGCAATTAAAAGGCATTATCTCAGTACTATTTCTTTTTCACTTGTCAAACCTTTCTCTCTAGGCTTTATATGCAGTAAAAATAATACCTCAAGAGCCTCAACATCCAGTGCCATAGTAGTCCTCACAGTTGCATTGCTAGATCTAGAATCATATACCAGCTCTATATAATTCAAGTGTTCAGGGAATACATATTCTTTTAATTTCAGATGCGCATTGGGTGGGATATCTGTAATCCATTCTATATCACCTGCAAAGGAAAATGGAACAAAATTAAATTGCTTTATGGCAAAGAAGTCCACAAGTTTGCTTCCTATGTACTGACAACTTGATTACAGGTGACTTTCGGTTACATTTTATATAATTTTGGAGTTTTCAGCTAAACTGTAAGATCTGTTAAAGCCCCCTTAAGTACCCTGCACAAGTGTATTGATGTATTTTTAAAACCACATAAACCAAATTTTTCCAATACATCCACAAAATATATACAGAATTAAAAAGCTTGGCATAATTTACACCTAAATTTCCACCATTTTTTGAAAATAGCTTTATACTGCAAAACTTTTTTCCCCTCGTTTACTGTGAAAATATAATCAAAGACAGACAAAGGAATCAAAATCATTGAGAGGCTGCATGGGATGAGTTTCAGTATTTTCCAGACACAAGGGTCTTTTATATATTTTAGCTGGATCTATTAGGCAGTAGAATCCAGCGTGAATCTGGATTCAGGTGGAAAGTGTGTGGCCTTTCCCTTAATGTGTTCCTTTTTCTACAGGACATGAACACACAACATTGCAACCTTCAAATTCTTATGAGATTTTCTACAACCATGCATTTAGGAACTATTCCCCTGAAAATGTGATAATCTGTTGCTTGTAATGATGGGGATTCCTGTAAGACTGTGTACTACTTGTTTGGTTAGACGCCAAATCTGTTTGAAATTGCATTGGAAACATATCCGTTTAAACTACCCAGCATGGTATTTCTGGCAATTTTATTAAATAAAATTCCCTTACTCACATCACCAAGACATTTGTGTTTATGTAATCACACTTATCTTCTCATGGAACCCATTATCTGGATTGCAAAACCATAACCCCCTCTTCCTTTCCAAAGTCTTTCCTGAACAGCCCAAATATTTCCCATGATCTTCAGGAAACTTCCAAGCTGTGTTTCTTCCTTATCCACTAGTTTTGTACTCCATCACTACCAGTTTAGGTTACTAAATGCTTTCTGTAAGAGTCCCATCTCACATCTCCATTCACAGCCTTGTGCTCTTGGTCTCCAAGTGTTTCAGGAACATAACCTTATCTTCATTTGGCAGCAGGGAGTGTCTGGAATGCTGTCAGCTACCAGCCCAGAGACACTGGATTTTATTTGTGTTTGAGGAGAAAGTCCAGCGAGCTGACAATGAGCACAGAACAGCAGGGCTGGCTCACAGGGGCATAGCTTTGTGTGGTACCACCCTGCTGCATGCAGTGCTGAAAACCCTCCAGGAAAACAAAAGCCAGATTTGCCTGCTGCCACAGGCTGTCCAGTCCTCCATGCAGAGCTGGATAATTTGGGCCAGGAAGTATCCAGCAGCTGCCTAGGAAACAGCATTCCCTCCAGAGGAGAAAGTCCAATAAAAAGAAATAATGAGGAAAAATTAAAGCTGGTTCTCCCCCTTGCTTATTTCATCAGATATGCCAGCAAGTTCATCTACACATATAATGCACACAGAAGGCCAGAATTCTTCTTGCTGGCTGATTAAAAATCAAATGGAATCAGAGTGAAATGTAGTTATCTTCCTTTCTAACTCCGTGCAAGAGTCAGACAGAGCAGCTAAACTTCTGCAACTCAAAAAGAAATGTTTCAACGGTGATTGTAAAAAAACCACTGCTCTGAATCATGTTTGTTTTGTGTATGTTGTTGAAAGCCAGAAGCAGTGAAGTTTGCCTGTGGAAATCAGCACGAGGATTATGACATATCCCAAAGGGAAGGCTTTGGCCATAACTTAATGCTGTGCTTTGTAAAACTGCTAGATATCCATTAGGGACACCAAATACTGGCTGGACAAGGTGAACTGAGAGAGAATGTCTTCCGTACTCATTTTTTTTCCCATTGCTTGATGTACTTATACAGACAAAGAGATCCTGGATCAGGGAATTTGAGGGGTTGTATTTATTTATTCCACTAAGTAGTATTTAATGTAGGCAGCTGCTGCATCTAACCACGAAGACTCTTACAAATCAGTAATACAGACTCATTATAAAATACACCAACTATGTGAATCAATAAAGTGCATTTGAGACCAGACAACTCTAGATTAGAATCCTGATTTTACCTGTATATCCATCCAAAAAGCCTGAGAGCACCAGTGGCTCGGGTGGGAAATCACAGCTGATAGTTGTGATTTCTAAAAAGAAACAGAAACATCATGTACAAAAACCAGAAAGGGACTGTGTCCAGAAATAGTAGAAGGTAAATAAGCTGACACTGTGTAAATCCAGATACACACAGGGGTTCAAATTAAGCTCCAAACATTTATCATGGTGGCACCTTGAAGGGTTTAAAGCAGCACATGACAGGGAGCAGGCAAACGTTGGTGTCCTGGAGCCAATCAAGGGCTTTACTGCCTGACAAGAGTGAGTCACTGCTCCATAGTGTCCTGATGAACTGTTGGTGGAAATCATAACTGAAACTATTCTTGTACCTTGGCCCTGAGACTGTTTTCTGCTCCCAAGAAACCCATAAATACAAAGCTATTCCCCACAGAAACGTTAGCAAGAATCCAGGAGCTTATAGTGAAGGCACAGTGGCACATTTAGCTAAAATTTACTCTCCCTAAACTTTTAGAGAAGGAGCCCTTTGGGAGTATACTTTTTTTTTCATGAGAAGTGGCTTTCCTAAGTGGTTTCTTGTACCTCAGTCAGCTCTCTAGATTTTCTCTGTGTGACAAAAGTGACAGATTTTTTTTAATCATTGAGATCTGCGAAGTATGCACACAAAAATCCAGAAGCCTACCGAGACTTTTCCCCCTTCCCTGACTAGAATTCAGCACCAAAGCCTCCAGAGTGCAATCCATGCTCTTGTGGATACCTTTGCAAGTCTTGTGGTCTTTACGTGGGGCTGCACCAATGCTAAGAATATCCCTACTCACTATCTTTGCCATCCTTGTGGATATTCAAAGGGATATTTGGTATAAACAAGTAGTGGGCTATTTTTCCCTGGCTAGGTAGGTCCCTTCATGTCTGCATCACTTTATATGATCTCATTTTTAGGTGAGCAGCGGGCAGATTTCAACACACGTCAACGAATAGAATCCTAATGACAATTTCTAGTCAGCAGCTACTGGTTATAGGTTTAATTCACCATCTCCATCTCTGAGTATGCTAAAAGCCTAGGCTCTGGAAAAGTAAAAAAATTGGCAGTTTTTACTTTCTGGAAGCCTTAATACATCACACAGAACTTTTAGTGAAGTACTTATCAATATGAATAGCAGAAATAACAATGGCAACTACTCCAACCTAATTTAGCTGAGCAGCAGCAGCAAGGAATTCAACTTTAAAATTATCCATCCACAGACTCAGCTTCAGCCTAGCTTCAGATATTAAATAATCAAACCCCCAAAAGTTGAACAAAACTTGTAAAAACCCTTGTACATACAAGAGCATGGGTTACACTCCTCTCAATAGTTTAGTCCCTGAAAGCCCACACACCTCTTCCAAGGGCACCAAGATTTCTTGCTATTATTTTATCAATAAATTATAGTATTTGAAGCTTCTAGGTTTGTGATTCATATGAATTTAATAAATTTAATTTTGTTCCATTTCAATAAAAGCAGTAAAATACTCATTTATAAATATAACAATACTCACTTTGTGCATCGAGACAGAGGAACACAACGCAGCCAGCCAAAACGAAAACCAGAGCTCTGGAGAGAGTCATGAGCACGGTAGGAAAAACATCCAACTCAAGGCAAAACCATAGAATGGTTTCTGTTGCTCATAGAATACTTGCAAAGAATCATTTCATTTACCATATCATAGGTTAGTTATTATCCTGACAAATGCTTCACCAAGAACAAGGCAGAAGACTGGATTAAGCCTCTGAGAGCAGCCCACAAACTAGATAACGTGCTTATCATTTTCAGCTTGTGAGATCAAAGTCCTTTAGGGCAATAAAAAATAAAACAACAAGGAAACCCACACTTGTGCTGTGACACAAAATGTGACAAGTGCATTTTTATTTTAACATTCCAACTGAGAATAAATTAGCAAGATGCCCTAGCCAATGTGAGAGAAATGCACATGGTCCCTGGGAAAGAAAATTAATGGGGTGTGTCAAGAGGCAAAGGGACCAGCACTGCCCCTTTTGATCTTGTAGTGATGGCGGAGTATCTTCGCATAACTCTGTTCCACAAGGAATAAATCCAGAATTCCTGTTTGAAAACTGGTTACTATTTGATATGATGAAAGCAGACACCTCTGAAGCATGTCTAGTATTTTACAGATACTACACACTGGAAATAAGTTTAGGAGGCAGCTAAAACATTTCACTTCAATGAAGTTACCTAAAAAATCCCAACCCAAACCACAAATATTTTAAGCTTGTTGAGAACTTCAAAGACTACAAATGATGGAAACAAACTACATGATTGAATGTACCACTTAGAGGTAATATATCTTTAATTGGAAGGAGCAACTGATTACACAGCAAGGAAACTCCTGCCAGCCCAAGGTCTTTTTGTGACCGTGCCAGCACGTTTAGTCACCATGGACAATAAAGTAATTACTGTAGGCTGAATGAGAACACAAAATACAATAAAACTGCATAAAACAACTAAAAATAAAATTACCATTATGCTGTCCGGGCCTCAGATAAATAAAATGTGGGAGCAACTCAAGCAGAACTAATTAAAGAAACACTAAAAGAAGTTTAAGCATGGGCACTGTTTTTTTGAAGAGGCCACATGCAGCAGTGATTTGCCTTCAGTGGTGCTATTCATTGCTGGTGCCAGTCTCAGGTAGGTAATTTTCCTCCCTGGGCTGATTTTTCCCCATGTCTACAATGGGCAAGCCTTTGTAAGTTTATGTGGCAAAGTAGGAAGGCAGGTCTGTGCACAAAATGCCTCCTGTGAAGAAGAAAAAGGAAAAAGTTCCCTTACCTAATTCACCAAACACCTGCAGCCAGGCCAGAGCCTACATAATCTGATATTTGTACCAAAAAGTTCAAGCAATAAATCCTCTTGACCACTGGAAATATTCATGTCTGGATGCCTTAATCCCCTAAAAAAGACCTACTTTTGGTTATCCCAAACCAAAGGGAAGGCAGTGCAGCCTCAAAGTTCTCTGGGAGCTCTCTTAGCAAGAGAGCCACCTAGAGATCTGGAAGCTCAGCCATGAGAGGTGGCACGAGACCCTAGAGGATCAAACTCCAGCAAGATCTCCCACATTATCCATGGGGAAGCAGCCCAACAGCTGAGGAAAGAAGGCCCCTAATGTACATAAGCCCCTACAGGCAGGTGTAAGATGAAAACTGCTACTGAGATGCTGCACAACTCTGTTAATTCTCTCTTTGGAAGCTGCAACAGTGATTTTGCTGTGAGGGTGCTGGTCCAAAACACCTCCCAAAACTCAGCATTCAATGCCCCTATGATTCCCAAAATAGAGGGGCTCACAGACCTGTTAAACTTTGCCAGTTGCTGTAGCCTTCTGATGGGCTGACAGATTCTTCAGCCTTCACCATCATGCTGCTCAAAGACAGGATGAGACCCTGGCCTCAGGGACAACCACATTCTGTGCTGTCACTTGGCCTCAAGCCTGGAAAAGCCTTTGGCTGCTTTTATTTATAGATACTGCCAGGAGGGGATTCAGCAGTGAATCTACTCCTGTGATAAGATAAATTTAGCATGAGTCAAGTCTTCTTTACCTCCTCAAAAATGGGACTCAATCATAGAGGTCTTTTCCAACCTAAAGGAGTCTGTGATTCTCTAATTATTAAGAAATAGAGAATACAGCTCAGAACACAGTGGTACAGATCATGAAGGTTAGTTTTCACTGAGCTGAAGGAGGAATGTCTGCAGGGTCTGTGTGCGCTGCTGTCTTGGATATCAGGAATAACTTAAGGTGTTACACTGGCCTGGATTGGGGAGGGAGGTGCCTAAACAGAAGCAGAAATTTCATATAGTGGCTCAAGCAAGCATCTGATGCACAGGACCAGTTTCCCAACACAATCCCATATGTCTGAGCACTCAACAAGAACAGGAAAAAATGATTTTTAAAAAAATTATTCCTCTGGCCAAGACAAAGGCGTCACATCAAACATGCCCACACTATTCATAGACTGGGGCAACCATATGTCCACATGTCTCCTAACACAACTTTTTTTTCCCTTGGAGCCATCACTGAATTTAAAATTCTGTCCTTTTCTCCAAGATTTCTGGGCATCCAGGAAACAGGCACAGCTCCAGAGTGCAGCAAGCTCAGTTATAACTACTTGTGACAGCAGGATGTACGCTGTAGCCTTCCCAATATCCCAACTGCACAGCTACAGGACATCCAAGACATCCATATAGCAATTCCTAGAAACAGAATCATGGAAACTAATTGTATTCACAGATTTAACAGATTGTACTGTTTAAACAATCTGCACTGTGGCAGTGCAAAAGCAATGTTAAATGTTTTTTTAAAAATAGCTTAGTCTGATATTTTGCGTACTTGGGTCAGTTGTAGTGCAGCTCACTGAGGAATTTTTAATCCACCTTCAAAACTTGATGCAGATAAAAATTCTTTTAAGTTCTTGCAGATTTGGAGTAGCTCTGCATTCAGTGATATCCCGCTCTTGACAGATAAAAAACCTGTATGAGGATGCTGCAATTTAATCATAAAAACACATGCATGATTGAGGCCATCAAACAACATTTATGCACATACTTAGCTCTAAAAAGCATCTATAAAAAACTCACACACTTCTTAAATTAATAATGTTTATTTCCATTAAACCAAGACAAATTTTCAAAATTAATACAAAATAAAAATTCAAGGTGGTTGGCATGGGGGGAAAAAGATAAGACTGAACATCATGTATATTATTTATATATGCTTAAAAATATTTTTTGAGTAAAACAATACTGGCACGTAGAACTGGCACTTCCCCACAGAACAAAACCAGCAGAACTTTCCTTTCTCTTCTAGTCAGTAGTTCTATGAAAACTAAACACATACACATGCAGCCTGCAACTTTCATAGTCAGGTTTACCATGGGAATTTGGAACAACCATCTATCAGAAGTCACAAAACTGTAGCAAAACACTTTTTCTACTGCATTTTTCCTGATGGGTTTTATAATACTTTCAAGAAACAACAGTCAGTTTTCCAACATTGACTACAATGCTTCAAACTGCATTAGTACAGAGGCAAAAACAGGCCTGAGGCATTCACACAACCTTATTTATTTGATACAGATTAAAGCACTCCTGCAAAGTTACAGCTCCCACCCAAAATCAAAGCCACTGAAATCCAATTTTGCTTGTTGGTTTCACTGGACTCTTAATTTGCTACAACATTGGACAAAACACACAAGTAACACTGATTTTAATTGTTTCAATTAAAATCTTCCACCTTGACAGCAGTATTTTCAAGTATTGCTATCCTAGTCTTCTAACACTTACTGAAAATCATCAAGAAACAAGAAAAACAAAAATAGCACAAATGGAGAGAAGAGCATTGAAACAAATCTCCCTCTCCTTACCCCGCCCCACCCTCCCACCCAGGAACTTGCTGACTTAATTCCATACTCACAATTTATTGTACAGCCAGGAGTTGGAATAAGCTTTCCCTGAGCTCTCTTTCTACCTGTTTCAAAAAGTCAGAACGTGTTTCTTTGAATTCAGCCATCATCATTATTATTATTATTGCCACTCTCTTCGCTAATATGCAACGTACTTTCTAGGCAAGTTATTTCATTTTGGTAGCCCTGGATTTGTATTCTATTGCTCCAAATACAGAACTTGAAAGTGCATCTGACTTCTAAACAGTATTAATCAGGCAGGTTTCAGGGAGTAACTAGACCCTAAAGATCTACGTGCACAAGCCTTTGTAATGAAACATTTCTGCTGAAAGATCCAGAATTAATAACAGACCTGCTCAGAAATTAAGTGGCATAGTATCAGTTAGAGATAGAGCTGCTTTGCATCACAAGGTTTGGGTTTTAGAAGGGAACAAAGCACTGTCCTGTGCAGGAAGGGTCAGAAATGGGGATGGGTACAGATTTCATACACAAGAAAAGCAAGTGGTTCACATGCAAGATGCAATGCTGCACCATCATGGCACTGAGAGCATCTTTGGAGGTCTAGTCCCTACCTGCTACCCACCTTCAGAGGGGTGGGAGTTGTGTGATGTACACAAGGAAGCCTCAGAACTGCATGAAAATTTTGCTTAAGCTAGTCTAAGTCACAGGTATTATCATGGACTTTAAATGCAAATCCCCAGAAGACTGACCTAAAATGTATCATCAAATACAACACAACATAAATACACAAGGAGACTTGGGTTAACGCTGCTGCATTCAGAATTCAGTAGTCTTGCTTTTTCCTTTTCAGTATTTCTAACATACTAAAAGGCATATTTGTGTCTTCTCCAATAAATAAAGTTAGTCTGATAATTTAATTTTGTAAATTTATAAAATATTTTCTATGCAACTCAATGCAATAGCCTACAAAAAAAAAAAAAAAAGGCAATTAAATTTAACTTTAAGAAATAGCATATTTACAATTAAAATAAGTACAGACCTTATTGGGTTTGCATTCATTTATAACACAAAATAATTTACAAGGCTTAAAGTAATAAATAAGTCACTGGAAAAGTTTCAGAGATGTGCATTCTCCATATGTCAGAGTGCAGTGGAGTTTCAGGAAGCAGTAATGAGTTCTGGCTAAAGAGTGTCCAAGACTCCTTATGTTGGACGGCCTTGACCAAAACGTGTTTTTGATCTGGGTTAAAAACACATGAGAAACATATTTACATTATTACTGTAGGGTTCTTTACATTATTAATGCAGCTTTTTGATGTGTGGGGTTTTTTTGGGGGTTTGTTTTTGTTTTGTTTTGTTCTACAAGGTGGACAGAGAACAGGCTAAAAATCTTGGCTAACACTTTTCCAGTTTTCTGTAATTTCACAAAAAGAAAATTATGCTGGAGCTGCAGTGAACGTCCCCCCCCCAGCACGGCTCCAAGAGTTTCATTCTCCCAGCTCTACTGGGAGACAAAGGGAATGTTTCACACCTCATAAGGGCTTAACCTGGTGGAAGCTGATCCCTAAGTGCAAATGAGGCATGCTTTTCTTTAAAATATTTCTTTTAAACCCAGCCACCCCACACCCCCAAAAATCCATGAGTTTTTCTTGCTTTTATTTTAAAATCTTACCTGGGATTCTTCTCAGCATTGCTTTGCCGTGCACTGACCTGTGCTGAGGCTTTTATCTGAGCTTCAAGTCTAGAATAAATGCCTCCTGCGTACTAGAATCCAGAAAAAAAAAAAAAAAATCAAATTTTGACATGATTTCAATGTAATCAGTGACTTCCATAAAAAAATCCCTAATAACCAGCATCACCTATGGCATACTTTTGTCCATTATCACAACCAAGTACTGATTTTTTTAAAACCCATTCTACTTTCCATGAGCAATTTTTAAAAGCAGTGAACTTTAAATATTATTTTAAACTCTAATCCTCAAAAAATCATGCTTGGTACAAAAAGAAGATTGGTAAAGTTCATTCTTTAGCTGAAGCATTGAATAGATGTTATTTTCATTCATGTTTAATGTTTTTGTTAACCAAGGCTCACTTCAACTCAGCAAACACTACATTTTGCCAGGACAAATCTTACCTCTTTGCTGTCTTTGGACTTGACTCGATCAAGGTCCCCCAGTCTCATTTTTATTAAGTGCCCTGTGATCTCAGACATTCTTCTCTGATCTGTCAGAAATAAGAAAGGATATTTAGAACAAAGGTTTTCATTGTCAACGAACATAAGGAGGATTAGACACAGACTTCAGTGATACTGGATTTGTAAATTATTTTAGTTCATATGAAAATCTTGAACAACCAAGATCCTAAATCCTGAAGTAGCCTCAGCAGCCTTGGCAGATACTAGAATCAGCCTGAGGCATTTACACCGAGATCAAAATCTCAGGAAATGGCTTTGAGGCAGAGGTTTTTAAAACAGCAAAATTACAGCAAAAAAAAAAAAAAAAAAAAGTCTCAGGAGGAGAGATTAAAAAAGGCAGAACAAATTAATCTAATTCTGAATATTTTTAGTCAGAGAGACTGGGAAAGATGGAAATGGATGTTTCTCTATTTATTTGCATAGACAACAAATGCCACAGGGATGCAGGAAAAAATGTCTGCATACTTTTATAATCATGAGATGACAACTAAAATCTCTGCAGGTTCTGTGCTGAAATTCCAAATAAAGCATATAAATGACACAAACAGCCCAAATCCCATTGCTGTATCTGAGATTAAATTCACCCTATAGGGGTGTAACTAACTAAATTTTAAGAAAGTTAACTGGATCATTTTCTTAGCATAATATTAACTTTATGAAAGCTAAACTCATGCAGGAACAGACCATCTTCTCTTTGAGCATCTTGGTTGAACCTCAGGGACCTGGAGGCATCCCATTTGTTCTGCTGCATGCTCACACTGCAAGAGAAAGGTGCACACACCCTGTTATCAGGAGCAGCTTCAAAGAGGGAGATAGCAAAATATGTTCTCAAGAGCTTTGAAAACTACTTACATGAATGGAGAAGCATCTCGGGAACTTGACTGTTGAAGAAAAATAAACAGATTTAATGTGGTTTTCTAAGGTCAGGTCCAAAATGTAGAGAAAATTCCTTATTATTTAAGCCAGCCAGAGAGCCTGGATTCACAGCTGTGATTTTACCTTATCAGATGGCTTCTCCCTTTTCTGAACACTGGGTGAAGAAACTGCTTTCTTTGGGTGCCTGTAGGATTTCTTTAATTTCTCCTTTCTCCCTGCTAATCGAAGAAATATCTATTCATACACTCAGATACTTGGAATTTCCCAACTACAGAGCTACTGAAGTATTTTCCCCTCTATTTCTTTACAAATAGTGTAAGTCAACAGGCTGTTTTCCTTTTATTAGTGTTGCTAACACATATTACTCAAATGCTTTTCTATGAGAAATATACAGAAACTCAAATATGTATTTAAAATGCAGAATGATTACACATAACAGCATATATTTGTTATATTTAAAAGTGCACATATGAGCTACTTTTTTGACCATATTCATTCAATGACAATTCTGAGCAATATCAGATCAAACAACTTTAAATTTAAATCACAAAATTTTTCTTTCAAAATCTTTTTTTTTTTTTAAGCTGGTACAATTTCAATCACCCTTTGAGTAAACACAAAAAGAACAAAGAAACTACTTCTATTCCCATGAATCATTAGTAGGGTGAAAAGGAGAAGTTGCTTTTTGGCTTTCCACATTCCTAAACCCATTATCACATTAAAAAATGAATAAAAAGACTTTTTAGATCATATAAAGCTTAGCTTCAATGCAGACACAATTTCAATTACATTAACCAGTCAATCCTGTATGTAATCAAAAGACAAATCTGCAAATTTTTTTTGCATTTAAAAGCAGTCATGTAATTGCTGCCTTTTCTTCCAACGTGTATTACGTGAAATTTCATTAATTTGAGAGTTTCCAGCAAAATAAGTGCTTGATAATGCCAGGGACTTCTCAGACATGAATAGTTGCAGCTTTTCTTGTTTGCCAGTGACTTTGGATGGCACCGAGCAGTGGGGAAATTTCTATCTAACCACAGGAAAATTTGGGATAAAATTCAAGTAACTTTGGGTTTTGTTTTTGAAACACCTAATATTCAAAAGCTGCTTACACAGGCCTTCTGCTGCCTCAGATCCCTATCTGATAACTCCAGAGAGGAGGAATGTAAAGACTTGATGTACCTGGTTTCTTGCACACTTCTTCTTCATCCCCCACTTCATCCTCAGTGACCTCTGAGCCTGTGGTGTACTCCTCCTCTTCAGATAACAGCGATTGCTGTTTCTAACCAACACCAGGAGAAGTCAGAGATTAAAAGTGGATTTCTATTAAATGATGTATTAAACCTGTCTTGCAGAAGCTGACATCCAGCATCGTTTCCCTGCCTTAGTGATGAAAGTATGAGCAATTCCCAACAGATCAGCACAGAATTATGGAAATGTTCAGTAATGTGATGCTTACATTGTTTGAATATACACAGATATCTAAATTAAGTGATAATTAGGGCCTAGTGATGAGAAATTATGAAACTTAACAATGAAGACGTGAAGCACCTCAGACCAGCCAAGAGAGATAGATCCTCAAAACCTTGGATTTTGATTTATGTTTCTGTCAGCCAAAAAAACTGTTAATAACTGACACACGCAGTGTTAGCATGGCTTGTTGCCATTTATAAAAAAATTCAGAGGAATTTCTCATTTCTATTAAGGCCAAAGTAGTACTTCACACATACCTGTTGTTGTATTGCAACCTCCAAATTAAAGCAAAAATTACATTTTGTCTCATTTATTAGAAAATAAGACAAAAATCAAAGCTAGTTCTCTGCTAGTAAAGAAGACCAAATATTTAAAATTAGTGATATATTTTACTAACCAGCTGCAAAGTCCAGTTCTTCAGAGACAAAAACTGTAATCACAAAGAGAGAAAAAGGCATCTAAGTTAAAAAACTAACAATAATTAAAATTAAAATGTGAGAGGAATTCTAAAAAATAGGAGTGGTATGTTACATACAGCACTCTACGCTGGTAACACCCAGGCCTCCTCACATCTTGAACTCTAAATTTTGGTGGAATGACTAAACCCAAGCAGGTTGAAAACCACTGACCAATTAAATGCAGTCAATTCATATTTTTAGTGTAAGTAAGCTTAGCATTAAAAATATTTGCAGCTGATTTTTTGATCAAAAATCAGTCCAGGACAGAAGGGAAGTTATGTACTGAAATATTTCCAGCAGACCTGGGGAAAGCTTTGCCTTTTCACCGACCAAGTATTTTGTACCTATCCTATCCTACAAGGCTCAGCCACTGCTTTTTTTTATTAAAAGTTGTTCAAGAACTTCTTCAAAGAATCCTCATTATTAGAAAAAAGGAAGGAAAAGCATCAGTACTCACAGCATTGATTTCTCCAGTTTTGGGGCCCCATGGTGTATTTGGTTCTACAAGCACATCACATTCAAGGCCTTTGTCATCCCCGAGCCCAATACCAGAATCACTTCAAGAGAAGTACATAAACCAAAAATAAATATTTCTATTCCACTACTTGAGAATCAGTCTCAACTAACTCAACATGCAGCAAGAGAGACAGATCTCTGAGTCAGCCACATAACATTATAATAGCAATACCTTAAAATATAAAGATAGAGGTGAATGCTTATGGAGGTTGAGTGACTAAAAGTCTGCAGGGAAAGTAAAAGGAAAAAGTATTTGTTCTTCACTTCCCAATTTCCAAGTAAACAACCAAAAATAAGTTACCCTTAGAAAGTCTGATGACTCATTTTGAAATGGGAGAGAGCTAAAATGTAACAAGAACACTTGTTCACAATTGAAAGCTAAGTTATTTCAGTAACACAATACAATGTTCTTACCTATTCTCATCCTTACTGAAAGGAACAACTATAACATCTCTATGATGCAACAGATCATTCAAGATCTGAGCAGTTTGAGATGGCAAAGGATCCCCCTCTTCACTTTGAGATGGTAAGGCATCCCCCTCTTCACTTTCTGGAGGTAACTCCACCATATGATCCCTCACTTGGCAGCCCTGCAATACACGGAGGCAAAAGATCAAATATTGGAGTTAATGGGAAAAACTGATTTCAGTCAGTATAATAACAAAAGTTCAACTTCTCAATTACTTCTGTATAATCCTTATTTTAGAAAAAGATCCGTTTTCCTAACACAGTGTTGCCCACCCAACCATGTGTTTTGCTCTTTTAAAGGAGAGCTGAAGTACCTTTGGGAGGGTTGTAGGGTCAAACCGAAGAACTTTTTGGTTACAACAGGGATACACTCCTGTGCCAGTTGATCCCAGAGCACTTGCTACACCTGGATAAAGAACTGGCTGCGAATGGTACTGGCAGTGGGAGAACTCAGTGCACAGGAAAGACTGCATTAGCAAAAAGACAGAGAGCAAGAGGTGAGACGACCTATGGAAGTAAAAACTGCACTGTGAAGAATGTGTACCAAGCTTTATTACTCCATATTTTCAAAATTGCTTTAATCCCTGCTTCACTCCCCCAAAGGCCACCCACAAGCCAAAGGGAAATTACCTAACCTGGTTACATCTTGAGCAGGTCAACCAGTTGACAGTCCCCCAAAGACGCCAATAAACATCCCGCCAGGATTTCAGTTCCTCATGAAGGCCAATTAAATACTCATGCACTTCCCAGGTTTTGTCTCTGAAAAAGCAAAACATCTTTTGTTTTGATTCTGCCACCAGAACCACGAGGCAAAGAAAGAGCAGAAAACACACTGGTGAAAAGCCTCCAGTTGTTACAACAGGAGGGATACAATGTGAGACAATGATTACTAAATTCGGAGCACAACAGAAGAGCTTTTGCCTTTTCAGAACATCCTAAACTAAATCCTAACAAAGAATTAAAGCTTGATTCATCTCAGGATCCACATAGTGCAAATTTACAAGCCAAGATAAACATTTTCTATCTGCAACACAACAGCAATTATTTAGCTAAGAAATACATTGGAAAAAAGTTGGAAAAAAAAGCTCATGCCCTTTTGATGAAGGTATATACCTGGCAGTTCTAGTATTAAGAACACAGGACTTTGTTCCTTCCTTGTGATCAAATGAGACACAGCTCTTCAGAATTTAAAAGAAAACATGCAACTTGCAGTGGGACATGTTATCTTCAGAAAGAGCAGATAAAGTTTCCTCCCAATTTTAAGCCTGGCCTAAACCATTTTTGATAAATGTGTGGCTAACCTAGACTAAGCAAGTAGTACTTCCAGTTGGAAGTTAGTTCTAGAAACCGCTAGAGGACCAATAAATAGACACCTATTTTTAAATCATTAAAGATAGAACTGTATTAGCTCCTGAGCCTGAATTCATTAGTGGCCAGCATCATTTCTCAGCAAACATATTCTGTGTAGCAAAGCATCACAAGTAGCACAAGGCAAATAATTAGAATCTAGATAATCCTCTGAGTAACTTTAAAGGCCTGCACATTTATCTGCTGGGAATTGCAGAGCAGCCACATGCACTCAGCTTACGTAAAGCAATACAACTAATGAATTTTATGTCACTAATCACCAATGATCTTAAATAGGTCAGGACAGGGGAACAAGATTTGGTTCTATGTAGATGTCAGGCAGAACTTAATTCCACACCTTGGAATAACTGGTGGGAGCTGACATGGAGCTGTTTGGGTTGTTCTGAACAAAATGAATCTGATAAGAAACGTCTCCTGTCATTAATCTCCTACATCCTCCTTGAAAGGGGCATGTGGGGAGGGAGGGAACTTCAGCTGATCATGGACTGAGCTTCATTAATAGAAGAATCCAGCTGTTCACAGCCATGGATCAGATAGACAGAATTCAGTTAAACATTTGTGCCAAATGAATCAGGCTTACAAACAGAACAAGTCCTGCAAGCTCCTCTGACAAATACTTCAGGAAGAGAAAAACAACTGGCAAAGTTTATTTATAGCAGTCTTTAACCAGGTTGAGCATTTGATTTGAAAGTATTAAGTCAGAATAGAAAATACTCTTTAGCCTTTCTTTGCTGGTATGGTGGGGTCTAGCCTTCACTAAAAAAACCTTGCAGAAATGCAGCATTTAATTCAATCTATCATCAAGTGCATACATCTTAAAACCAACTGATGAAAGAATTAGCTGAGCATTTTCTATTTAAAGCAGTGCAACCCAAAAATAGCCCTCCAGGTAATAATGGCTGCAGTTTTCCCATTTCCATGCAGCAGTGGCACTGTTGAATGAACTTCAGTAGTACATCATCATAATCACACCCCTCTGTTTTGTTTTTGGCTAGGAAATACAAGAAGCTGAGATACTTCATATACTCTTCACATATCTGACTTAGTTTTGTAATGTATCCAAGTATGTAGTACTTCTAAAATCAGTAGTACCCAAAATCAGAGCTGAAGAAACACATATATACATATTCACTACCTTATATGAACATAGACAATATTCCCATGTTGGTCTATGTTGATTTTTCCTGGGACACAAGGAATTCTCCTTTCAGTTTCTTTGGTTAGCAGCTTTTTACATAAACAACACCTAGATTTAAACAAAAAAAAAAAAAAAAGAAAGAAAGCACTGGAGTAAGAGCAGGACTTCTAAAGAGACTGTCCTTGTTATTGAAGCAGCCATATAAAAAGTCCATACCTGTATAAAGTTGCTGCATTTCCTCTAGAATCTGGATTTACATACTCTGGATCAAACAGTCTCTCAATCTTCTTGCAGAAAAGTTTACTATTAATGACAGCAACACAGCTCACCCATTAGGAAAAAGAACTGAAAATTGCTTTATGTATAGTGAGATTAACAATCACATTCTGACACACAAAGTCATTCACAGAAGCTAGCTTTTAGTTCAGTTTTCCTTTAAATTATCCTGTTCATCTCATTTTTACACAAGTGTGAAAAAAGTGATACTTCAATGTTTTTCTTATTAAAATGCTTGCAGTATTAACTGTCAGCTTCCACCTTTATTAAAAGGCCTTTTATTAGTGAATATTGCTGGGAAATTTCACTTCACTCTAAAATTAAGCCTTCATCCCTGCAGACTAAAATCCTCCCTTACTTTCACCTTGCTTGTTTGTCAGTCTGCACTCCAATAATTTGTCCTTATCTTGATACCAAGCTGGAGTCCTGATGTGTGAAAGAACATTCCAGCACAATTATTCAGCCTCCCAGCCTTCCTGAATTCTAGATCCAAACATCCAAGTTCACAGGATGTTGAAGTCAAACCATTCTCTACCAATTAGAAGCATGTCATCCCATAAGAGGTTTCTCCCCTAATCCCTGCTCCCATGTGAGAATTCATGAATAATTTGCCCATGCCATGCTCCTAGTGTGGCCTTTCCTTTTGCTCATAATTTTAATATAAAATTCTGAAGTCACACCATTATATTCTGCATTAAAAATACATTTCACAAGAATGCATATAATATATAATTTCAAACTGCACAGTCTTAGCTGTTAAGAAATATGACCCCAAAGCTCAACAGCACTTCAGAATTGTACTAAAGAGCAAAAAAGTTACCTCTTAAATTTGTCTCTTTTGTCCTTCAGCTCTTCCACCTCATTGTGCCTGAAGAGATCAGCAATGTGTGTAACAAGATTAGCGTTGATACAGTTCATGTTACATGGTGTGGCTACAATAGCATTCATATTTTTGTGACAATAATGAATACATTTCTCTACCTAGGAAAAAAAACAGAAATATGAATGTTAAAGAATTTTAGCCAAAAAAAAAAAAAACACCCTAATTGCTTCTAGACTTTTATTTTAAGTGTGGTGTTTTGGAAAACTATTTCAGTTCGACTTAAAAATAAAAAACAAGCCTCAGAATTGCCCAAAGGAGATGGTGGATTAACATAACTTAGTTTATATTCTCCTCTAAAAATTTCAGTAAGCTTCCAATTGTTTGCTAAAATAGAACCACAAAATACATGGATCTCAACTTCAACAGCTGTGCTTTACTGTGGGTCACCCCAGTGACAGAACTTTTGACAAACATCCTAATAAAGTCAGCAGCCATTCCATATACAGAGCTGGAAAATCAGATCCTAAATTGCAGACACCTCATTCATATAAAAAGGATTTAAAACAAGCGCTCTAGATCACACTATCACATTTAGAAATAACTTAAGTTTTATTGCACTGAGATTCTGCAAATATTGGATTACTGCACTGAATAGGAAAAATGTTTAAAATCTCAATGTTCTCATTGCAGCACCTGTTTATGTAACAGCCAAAGCACAACAAACAAGCTGCTAAGACACCTGGTAATTAACTGTGCCCTCATGCCAGAAAATCAGTCTTTCTTAATACTTACTAATGAATCCATCTTCAAAAACTCAGAAGAAATAAGGATTGAAATGACATTTGATGGTTCTAGAAGGCAACAGAACAAAGACAGGGTTTTTTAGATGATTACTGGTTTTGTAATTTTATATCACATGCCTCCCTCTTCATATTTAGCATCTGTGTTAGCTATTATTTTAGCAATCCACTTGTCATTCCATCTTCTAGTATATAGAACCTTTTAACCATCTTAAGAAGTAAACTTTTGGTTTACCATTTCCATGGCCAGAGTACAACTATAACCTAGAAAAATTATTAAAATCAGAAACCTTAATAAATTGGAAAAGGAGGCTTCATGGGGATATAACGACTAAACAATTACACAAGATTAATTTCCATCTGTAGCCATTGCACCCAGCTGAGATTTTAACATAACCTCTGCATTGCAAGTTATAATCAAACAAAGAGAAAAAAGTTATGTTTTAAAGAGCAGTAGCAAAGGCTTGTTACAAAAGTAAAAACTCGCCTCAAAATCCACAAAGGCTCTTCTACCATTGTACTGGATTGCATGGAAATTGTAGAAATCATTGCAATTGTACCAACACTGAGCAGAGGAGAAACAAACAAACCAATCATCAGCATTTAAAATCTACCACTCTGTCCTTGGGCAGAAGAGGTCTGAAGAGTCTTAATTAAAAACATCACATCCCAAAACATATTAGGGAATTTTTTACTGCTTCAACTTTCAGCATGTTTCCTCAAAGCTGTCAATGCTGGCAAAGCAGAGCCATCTGCTGAAATGACCAGGGGATCTCTGTTGCAACACTCTTCTAACAACAGACAACAGTCAGAAACAGTTCAACTGGGGCTGAACTGCATCAAAACCATTCATCTTCAATTAGTACAGAACATAATGAACCTAAAAAAAAAAAAATCATCTGCTTTTACCTAAAGTGGGCATTTCGTTAGGCTCGGACTCCTTGGAGTTCCTTTTGACATATCTTATCAGCCAGTCAAAGATGTGAACGTCGCAGTGCACGGAAATGTCCACCTCCTCCCAGCGCTGGGCATCCACTGACAGGTACTCTGCAAAGTACTTCATCTCTGAAATCAAAAGGTCTCGAGGACACACAAAATCTTCTCTGAGGTTTTTGGCTTCGTCGCACACATGGATCACCATATTTGGCCTCCAAAGGAAAAAAGCCACAAAGCAAATTAGGAGCCTAAGCCAACTAGGACATCAAATCCCAACGACTTCATCTCCAACTCTGGGTCATGCATTGCAACACTGATGTCACCATGGGGGTTTTATTAACAGAGAAAAAACAAATTGCAGTTATTAACTATTAATAGAAACTATACTTGGATAGGTGAACATGACAGATGCATATCCTCTACAGATAATCAGTGATTTAATTAAGGGAGGAGAAATAGAAAATTTCTAGCTCCATTACCCGATTTTGTCACCTTTCTGTTATAGGATACTACCTGAATTATATGGAGAACTTACTTGTCCTCCCTTCTTAATCTTCTTAAAAGAATAACCAGATATAAACAAATACAGATGCCTAAATCACTGAGGAACCAAGGACAGTAACAGTAATTTTTATCAGTGGAAATTAAGATTTGGTTTATTGTGTATTAAAAATCTGTTTCCTAAGAAATGCTCAAACCTAGAGTAAGTAAATGCTGTCTCTAGAGAGATGCTCAGGTTTCAAACAAACATTATTCTATCTGCATTTATATAGCATGGAAAACTGCATTTATAAAACAAACAAACATTATTCTATCTGCATTTATAAAGCATGGATATGTGATGGAATCAAAGTAACCTGGATGGCTACTGAAATTCATGGGAAAATTTTTCATTTACAGCTTTTTTTTCCTGCTTTTACATAGGAAAAACCTATGTTCAAGAGTATTTTTTAAAGTGCAATTAAGCATCAGTCTTGTTTCATTCCTTTGTAAAGCCATTTATATTTTTCATTCTTGCCACAGCAGTGATCAATCACCCAGAGGAACAGTATGTACAGATTTATAAATATCTTATTGCACACAACACATTCTCAAACCAACTCCTTGAATTTCTGTAACAATCAAAGGTTTCCAAATTTCTCACAGCATTCATTAGGCTGTTTCCAGCTGTTTTCTTTCTGGTAGTAGATGAATTTCAATAATTTAGACATCTTTCTGCCAATCCTACAATCCCCTAGATAAACACACAAAGCTCTTCTTACCCCTGGGTTTCGTCAGTGCTTTCTCCACTGTTATGTACAGGACCTTTCTCAGATTCTGAAGAACAACTCCTTGTGGAGGCTGCACTGGGCCTTCCTTCAATGTAAGGAAAAAAGGCTGCATTAGAACCAAAACTCCTGATCTTTTGCTCTTCAGCATCTTGGAAAGGCAACTGAAGCATGGCTGTCACGCTAGCCTTGTCATGCTAGCAATGGTACTGCTAGCAACAAACCTGCTTCCCTATTAAGCAATCCAGATTCCTGCTCTGAGTGCCATACAGGGCAACTCTCAGCAGCACCATTTCTGGGTTGCCCAGACACTTGGCTACAAATCCAGATCACTCCTGGCTCAACATGGAGCATCAGACTCAAGGCCTTCAGCATTTCCTTCTGGCAATGTGATCCATTCCCTTAGCTCTTCTGGTCAGTTTTGTGGGATGTGGCTCCTGAGACCCTGTCACACCAAAGCTTCTGCCAGGACATAACTTGAGACCAATCCCACTCCTTACCCATCGTGTGCCAGCTTTGGAAATAAGCAGCTTCCAAAGAGGAGTGCAGAAGACTTTTAGGATGTGTTTGTTTTTGTCAAATTTCTCACACATGTCATTCACTCATTAATTTCTCACTTAAACCAGTTGATCATATCGAACAGCGTTCAAATATAGCAGACCATGAAATATGCCTGGTCCTAGAGCTACATCCCTGAGGTTGTAAATTCCTCCAGAAATAAAGGACAGATGCACTTCAAACAGCTGATCTTCACAAAGGCACTACAAGCGGTGGAAAGTGCACACAACAACCTAGTGAAGTTCAGGAGTTCAGTCACCAAATCCACTGAGTTCTGGAACAAGGGTTAAAAGAGTAAATGTCTTTTCCAGCTGTGAATGGATTACAGCAATGTGAAACTTCAATGAACTTGCTTAAAAGCCAGAAAGATCATTATCTTTTTTAAACAATGGAAGGGCACCTATCTGTCTTCTACTGAAAATCCGTAAGGAGGTGATTTTCCATGATTATGCCATTCTCCCAGATTTCTGGGAGTTCCAGAAACATCAACTCCCTCCTGAGTAATGTAAGAGGCTGAAGAAAATTAAGACAGACCTCTTCATCTTCATCTAATGGCTGAACAACTACAGCAGGCAGCAAAAACAATATGGTTCAGAACACAGCAGTTATGCCCTTCAGGAAAGCAAAATCACTGCACGGGAGGCAGAAGAAACAAAAGTTTCTCCAGAGGTACAGCAAAGGCCTTGCACAGTTAAGTCTTAGTAAGGCCTTAATAGAGGGAACACAGTTAACAGAAGGGGAAGATTCACTCAACAGATTCACTCCCAGTAAAACCTTGGAAAGGGCTGCTCTAGCCACAGCTTTTTGGGCAGCCACGCTCACTGCAGGTGAGGTGGGAGCTCTGGGTTGGAATCAAAGGTGTGAGTTTTAAAAGAAGGCACTGTGGAAATACACAGTATCAAAGAGTTCTGTCTGCAAATACATGAACAAGCTCATTGTGAAAGTGGTGAAGTGATTAATTGACAGTAATAATGCTGACAGGAATATGCAACACAGCCAAATTAATGGGAACATCTGAACTTCACCACGCATTTCTTCTGATCTTTTTTTTCCTCCCCTCCGAAGCTTATAGATTGATTAACTTTTGAAACCTTGTAACAAATACTTTGGGTAAAAGGCCATCCTCTGTGCTTGTCTATTGTCATGAGATGCAATCAGAGGAACTTATCAGAAATGTGCCTTATAATTAGCAAGTATTAAATGAGCTTTTATAACTCTGCCAAAACCAGAATCCAGCTCAGAGTGAGTGTGGTCTGATTTGCTTTTTCTTGCTGTTACTCATATGACTACAAATACAAACAAATGCAAACAGGCCCAAAATTCTTGATCCTAACAATAAGCTAATGTGAATGAATCCACTAGGAAGCAATTAATTAAACAAAACACATTTACAAATAGGATTGTCTCAAATCCCCAATTCTGAAATGTAGAAGTACCTCACATATACTAAAAAGGTGAGTTCACTCAAGCCTGTGAGAAAAAAAGATTAATTACCCTAATTTCATATCAACAAATTACACTCAAACAGGGCAAATGACTTATCCAAAGTCACAAAGAAAACAGCAAATAATCTCAGGCTAGGATCTTGTTGAAGGAAACATTACATTAGTGGACTTCACTGCATTAATACTCATTACATGTATTAAATTGTTAAAAAGAAAACATGCACTAATTGTCTAAGGAGTTCCAGAAGCAGAGTTTGCTCGTTAACTGCCTACTGGGAAGCTGCTAATCCTGTAAACAGGGATCTGTGGGTGCCAGCAGCATTTATCCCACATCAGGCATGGAACCACATAATTGAAAGCTGATGGGAAGCAACTTTGAGTCTTGACACTCCATATCCAGTTTTCCAATATCATCCCTTGATTAGAGTTATTAAAAACACTTTACTCAAAGTTCAAACAGCTGTTTTTCTGCTGCAAAGAGAACAGTGAAAGCTGCAGTGAAGGACATTTTAACAGAGATCACGTCGTTTAAATGCTTCACTGTCATTTTAACACAGAAATTATTTATTCATCACTGAAGCAAATTTCTCATGCAAATGCATTTACCAAGTTCTAAAGTCACTGGAACATCTCTGCACTGAAAATCAGAGAATAACATTCACACATTTAACTACAACTTCTGACAGAAGTGGTACTAAAGGAATTGTTAACAGTATTTAATTGTGTTATGATTGAATTTACAGCTGTTGGGTTCGGCCCTCTTCTGCCCAATTATTACTGGGACACATAATTGACTAAGACACAATTTATGTCATCTCAAGATTGTCCTGAAGCAAAAATTGGCTACATTTTGCTCCAACTCCTCTGTACCCATCCGTGGGAAACATAGGGCTTGTAGCTGGGAGAGGAAGGTTTGCCCTTGAGGGATGACCTCCTCAGCTTCCTGCAGCTTTTCTTCACAATACTCTCCAGTTATTTTAATAATGCTGCTGAACGTGACTTCAAATGGCTCTGGGGTTAACAGCACTCCACCAAAAATCCTAAACAAAATTCAGTAGAAGGATTTATGCCTCTCAGAAAGACAAGTTATCAAAAATACCCAAGCAAACATTGATTCTTAAACTAAACTTCTGGCAAGCGCCTCGTTGTACGCATTGTATTCATACTTAACTCTCCAAAGAGGAATGACTATTATTCCCAGGTGGACTTAACCACTCAGGACAGAAGCATGCACATACTGATTATCAAAGCCAATATAGTTCATAATGACTAAAAACATACCAGTTATAGTAATGGAATCCTGCCCAATAGCAGGCTCCTGAAACTCTGTCTGTGAATCGAGCAAGGAGGATTTGATGTACGTAGCTAAAGTTTCCACAGGACTCCCACCAGCAGCCATCAGGGAATTATATTGGTTGTCAACAGGTGAACTTCCACTGCTTTTTAGTTCATCAAACCTTTTTGCACACTGTCACAAGATTAAATGATAGGACAATGAAGCAGTAGCTTTCAGCACATTTTTAATAACTATGATTTGAGATGGATACTGTATTGCACATTTTGGCACGTGAACAATTACTGATATCAAACTCACAAATGCTTCCTTATGAAGTTAGTTGTATTAGTATATAAAAACACAGTAAAATAATAGCTACCATAATTAAATACTCTAACAGAAAGAGAAAAAAATAAGTAGAATCTGTTTCAACTTTCATTTCCTTAAACCCTGTGATCTTAAGCCAAATTTTCAGAGAGAAAGTTATGGGGAGAGTTTGAATGCTCATTTTGTAACTAGTTCTTGTACCATAAACACAGTCAAATGTTATTGAGAGTGGCTATAGAAATTGATTCACAACTATTATTCTTTTACTTGTGACTTCCAATTTGGACAAAAGGGACTGCTGCTTTCCACTGCAATTCTATAAACTCTCCATCCTCTGTTTTTGATGAACTAGAAAGTCATTCCACTCTGTAAATTTGTACCAACACTATCGTAATTATAGGTTTGGTTCAGCGAAGTCCTACACAGAGGAAACTTGCAAATACAAATCTACCTCATTCTATAGGTGCTCCTCCTGTGACACAGGTGTTGGGCTCCATTAGCAGCTGGTTTTAATTTATTTATTTTGGGTTGAGTTAACAGACACTGCTTCATGCCAGTGGCATCCTTCTGATATTCACAGTGTCTCAAATTTGTGATGCCAGTCACAAACATACAAGAGATAAATAAAGAGATATCTGAAAAATATATATCTGAGATATCTATGAAGAGATAAATAAAGGGATATCTGGGCTTTTATGTAACTGCCAAAAACAGGGATTCCATATATTTGAGACATTTAGTTCTTTAGAAACAGAGTAATCAGACATGTACTACTCAATCATATGAATTAATATGACAAGAGGGCTCACTGATATTATTTTATTTGCTTAATGTGCACAGAGTTGTCTGCACATTGAAAGGAGAGACATCCCCAAGCACTTGAAAGGCAGTAGCATTCCACAGAAGCTTCTACACCCAGTCCTTCACATTTATGTTCAAAATACAAGGTTACAGCCACGTCCAATGGCACTGCTAGAAATGCAAGCTGACACACTCGATTAGGTTTGCAAGAAAGTCAAGACCACTGGCTTGTTCTCTTTCAGCTTTGCTGAATCACAAGGGTAAAAGACACTTTCTTTTCTTAGCTTACACCCTCCCAGAAATGAAAAAGTCAGAATTATTATTTAAAAAAAAAAAAAAAAAAATAGAGCGTTTCACCAGGAAATTCAGCAATCCAGGAAGAGAAGTAAGTATGCAGAGGTTCTTCCAACTCTACTCCAACCAAAGAAAGAAAAATCCACATCTTGTAGGATCAAAAAAGAAGCAACTGCACTCTTTACCTAATAGAAATCTGTAACTCCTTGTTTAGAGTTGTAACAAACAGAGTTATTAGTTTTCCTAGTAAGGATTCTACAACCTGCACAGGGTTAGTGGGTACTGGCATCCTTTCCATCCCAGTCTTAGCTTAGGAATTTGGAATGCAGTAGCACAGCTACATTTTTTAAAATCCACTTTTTAATTTTTCCTTTCCAGAAATTTTCATTCTTATTCTGTATAAGTTCTAATGAAATACAATGCAGAATACATTTCTCAATTTCAATGCTCAGGTTCTGTTGAAACAAAACAACGCCCCCAGCCCCCCTTTTCAATCTACTGCTCCTTTAACATTTTCAATTAGAGGCAAATTAATTACTTCAGGGAAAAAAAAAAACAACCCTTAACATCAATTACCCTCCCTCCCCCCCAGAAATGTTGCCTTCTCCATAAAGCATACAAATTCTTTTATTAGTGAACTCACTTCTTTGGATGTATATCCTGGAACCAGCCTTGCCACACTGTCCCAGTTGATAGGCTGAGGAACACCAATTAGGGAACACAGGATCATATCCAAAACCATTTGGTTGTTGTCATAGGGGAAGTTATTGTTTTCTGAGAATCCACGACTCATCTTTGGCTACTTAAGCCTAGAAGAGAAAGAGTTTTTAGCAAGTCTCACTACATGGTTTGCTAAAACTTGATTTCCTTTACCTACAGCTCTCCGTAAAATTACAGGGGGAAGTGTTTACCACAGCATTAAAGTCAAGTACCGAGGCTTTTTTGACAAAATTTACATATTCTCAAAACCCTGAGGGAGAAGCAGATGTACAAAACACACCAAACCCAACCCAACAGCAGCAGGTATTACCCACCATTCCTCTGAGCTGCTTTTTTTCCAGAGGGGAAATCACCCCTCTGAGGCCTCTAATACAAGAGAAAGGCTTCCAAAATCTCAGAAAAAAACAGCCTAAGTTGCAGAGGGACATTTTAATATAAATTTACTCACATTCAAATACAGTAGCCTGTTCCCACAAACATTCCACTCTCAGCTCTGCTCTGCCCATCTGCTCAGCACACTTGACTTCCATTATTTAAAAGCCAAATCAGGACACCAATTTAAGAGCCATCAACACTTCGGAGCCAGGAAACAACACCTGAATCTCATTCAACTCTCATCCTGAACACCTGACATTCCCAACCCCTCATTAGCTAGGAGGAGCAGCTCCAAAAACCTCTTATTCCACAGCTTCAAGATGAACACCAGAACAAAGTACATAAGGACAGCAGAAAACACTTTATAAAACAGGATTACATTTAGTGCCTTTTTTTTTTTTTTTTCCTTTTTCCAAATGGGTTTTATGTATAGCAACAGGGAACAGAGTAAAAGTTCAAAGTACTGATTTAGTTTATGCTGGGAAAGAACTGGAGGCATTAAGAGTTTCATGTTCATAGTCACATACAGCCAAAGAGCTCAGGAGGGACTTAGAACAGAATTACTAATAACAACTTAAAAGACCCCCACACATTTTTGACTTACAAAGCAAGAATTATAGAGAATTTGAGAGAAAATACACTGAGATAGCACCTGATAACTTGTTACTAAAAGCATACTACTCAGAGATGTTTCTTTTGCACTAGCCTCTTTCTAAAAGTAAAGATGCTTAAAATACACAAAATAGCCCTGAGTTTTCTCCCTGTGGAAGCTGTTCCAGCCCTTTTTATTGCTTTTGTTGGTAGAAACAGAAATCACAGCAGCAGGTAACTGTAAGCTTTCAACTGTAAGCTTTCATCCTCTCAAAAGAGCAGCTGAACTAAATCAGAAGGGAAAAAACCCCCAAAAACACAGAACTCACTGAAAGAGTTCTTTGGTTTCCCACAGTCACGAGATTTAAAAAGAAGAAAAAAAGCCACAAAACAGAAGACAAGTCCTATGGAAAATTTCACTTTAGCAAAAAAAAAAAAAAAAAAATCACCACTTTAGCAATTCCACCTAAATGAAATCTGCTGCAAAATATGCCAAATAGCCAGTTTTAAAAGAGAAAGGCCCTCACGGATCACGCGAGCCCAAAATTCCAAGTACAATAAATGCCACTATCAGGTAAAAGTGGATCAGTCCCTGAAGCCACTGTGTCCTTATCCCTCACCCTGAGAGCATTTTCAAGCAGCCTCACTGTGGTGGAGACTTCTCTCTGTCGGTGTGCAGACAGACGTCGGTAGCAATTACTCTTCAGCCCCTGAACACCTCCCCTTTCTGCTGTCAGGAGGAGAAATAACCGGGCCAGAACAGGGTCAGCACCAGGGGCAAGCCCCAGCGGTTATGAAACACAGAGCTCACTTCTTGTGCTAGCTCACACACATGGAGCAGCTGGCTTCAAAATATGTTTGGATGAGATAAGTAAAGGCTGGAGTACTATAATCTCCTCATTTCCCACCATAAAATAGGCTTAATGCGAGCAAAATTACCAGCAATGTCAATATTCCATAAATCACCATTTTAAGGGCTAGTGTTATAGGATGAGTACACTGGATAATCAAAGAAAGAAAGGAAGAGAGAAGTAAAACCTTTTTTTTTTTATTTTTTTTCCAAAAAAAAAAGAGGGATTCTGTATTTTACAGGGAAGAATTCTGAGTGCTTCAGTGGTAACAAGTTTGCTACACATCAACCCTGTGGACCATGAAGCCTGAGCGTGGAGGGATGACAGGTGCTCTAAAACGTGATGACACGTTCAGAGAGAATCAAGTCTTTGTCTCTCACACAGGTTTCTTTATTTGCTTATTCTGCACATTAAATACAGTTCTCTATACACTTATCACTGCAAAGACAAATGAAGGAAGAGGCTTAATTACAGGCGTACAGAAGTATTTTTTATTTATATTCTGGAAAGAGCACGGGACTCCTCTTTGCAGCTTTATACATGGCATTCAATATTTGCCTTTTTGTCCTTTAGGAAATCCTGCTGGAAATATGAAGGCACATGCACGATTCTGTTTTGTGTAAAAACTCACTAAAAGCAGCAACATAAAGCCTGTAATAAACCATATTCTTAACAAAAAACCCAACTTCTACAGATTCTCTCCGCTCTGTTACTGCAAGGCAAGCTCAGGTTAACCCCTTCCTCAACTATGAAAACCGGAGAAAGAAAAAGTTTCCAAATTATTTAATTCTGACCAACTCACTTGAGATGCACAGCATAGAAAGATACATGAGAACAGGAATTCCTATTAACACTTAGAATTCCAGATCAAGTGGTGCAAAGGATTCCCGAGAGTTAATTCATTATGGAAACACACAATCCGATTCGGCTTTCTCCTTACTTAAAGCAAACCATTAATGTAGAAATGAAGCATTACTCCTCCTTGCCCGCGCAGAACCCGAGGGAAGGTGAAGATGGTGGGATGGACACGAGGTTTCACCCACAGCCCCGAACCGCAAGGCAGTGATGGTGCAGAATGAGGCGGGGGAGAGGAACAACAGCAACTTTGGAGCCTGCCCACGTACCATACCAACCAGACAATTAAAAATTAGAAAGCCTTTAAATTGAAAAAAAACAAAAACCGGTCTCAGACACCCTACAAGTACGGCAGCCTCAGAGCGGGGACCCCGACGGCGCCCCCGGCGCTCTCCACCGGCACCCCTCCCGGGTTTACCTGGCGGTTCCCAGGCGCGGGGGCCAGCAGGACGGCACGGGACAGGACGGGCACGGGTTTCTCCTTGGGACGGAGGCTCGGCTGTACCGAGGGACGAGCGGCCGCCCCGTCCGCACCCGCCGCGCCCTCCTCTACCGGCGCCGCCCGGCCCCGCCCTCAGGGGCGGGGCGGGAAAGCCGTGAGGGGGGGCGGCCCCCACCAATGGGCGCCGGGCGGGTGACGAAGCCCCGCCCCCTCGCGCCGGGCACAGCCAATGGGGCGGCGCGAAGCGCTCCCGCCCCGGGCGCGCGGCGGCCCCGCCTTGCCGCAGTGCAGCGGCGGCTGCAGCGCCCCCTCCCGCCCCGCGCGCGGCGTCCGGTCGCCCCGGCAACGCCCCGCCCCGCGCGGCGTCACGGTGACGTCACGGCGCGCCCTCACCGAGTGACGCGGCCCGGCCCCGGGGGGGGGGTGACACTGCTCAGTGCCACCCGTGACGTCACGGCGGCTCTGCGCCGCTCCGTGTGACGTCACGCCGGCCCTCTGCATCCCGAGCGAACTCCGCTTTCCGCAGGGAAGGAAAAGCCCGGCCACCGGGAGTTCTTACCGCCCGCCAAAATAAGGCATCGGACACTGGAGTTAGGCTCGGGATGTAAGCACGGCTCATTAATTAAGCAGCAATGTGTCACTGCACTGCACGCTCCTAGCACAGAGGAGCCTCAGTAAAGTTTTCCCAGTTTTTCAGCCGCGGTAAGTGCTTGATGTTAACCATAAAAACCAGTAGCAGAACACTGGAATTGGAGCTGATGACACGGAACAGCCCAAGCACTGGGAGTGGTTCACCAGAGTTACTCGGCAAAGGCTCAGACAGCCCCAGCCCTGTGATTTCACCCACACAGTTCGATTCCTACTTCGTGTCTGCTGCTGTATCAAGTGTTCCCAAACATTTTAAAACTACTTCCTTTGGGAAGCCACCCGTGCCTGATAAAGCCCAGCCCAGAACCCCATTTCCCATATAACAATCCTTCCCAATGCCGCCACGGAACTGCCCTTCCTTTGCGGTAATTTGGAAAAACCCAGGGATATGAATAATCTTCTTTCCAAAAATTCCACTTGTAAACTCTGGAATAGTATAATGAGGACAGAGCACACACGAAAAACACAGAAAAATTCAGAAAAAATGACTCCACCGATCTAGAGAAGTACCTGAAATTCTCTAAGTCAGTCTGAAAGCTTCCCTTGGGTCTCAGGGAAAGCAAAACCCACTGATTTCATACCACTCCACAGCCACCCACAGAATAAGCTAATGCTGGAATATTGCTGCATTATGATGACATCCAGTTATTATGAATGGAAACTTGATGGTATGTCTCAGAACTGGAACATGTTTTTTTTTTAAATAATCTGTGCTGTTAGGCAGAAGTTCAGTCCCACTTGTTTATTTTTTAAATAAAAAAAAAAATTTTTAAATATCAGTATTTGAGAATAAACAAAAAAAATACCAGTATATTAGTTTTTACTCATTTATCCCTGTCATTTGCTTGAGTCTGATAGTTCTGTACTATTGTGAAATTTAGAGAATTGCTCAAGGCAGGCAAGAAAGAGCCAGAGGTGCCCTGCACTGACATCATGCCTCTGTTACCAGTCAAACCAGTTACACCAGTACACTTGTTCCAAGAAGAGATTATCCAGCTGTTTAAAGGCTGAGCTCCATGTGACCACAGAACCCAGGGGACAAATTTATCAGCCCAAAGCTGCTTCAAACTGCCCTGCAAAGAAACCAGTCCAAGATATGAGGAGAAAAGAAAAGGATGTGTCTCACCACACACAATTACAACTTGCCTTTACAGCCCAAAAATGTTCCCCAATCTCAACTCTTGGGCCACACCCGCATGGATAAAAATCTGGAAGGAGTTACATAAGAACATAACTTCTTGTGCTGTTTTCTAAAACAAGTACAGTTCTGCTATGATTGTGCACAAGAATATTTCTACACCGGTTTATCATGTGCTGGGTTTTGCACCTCCTCTGGAAGGTTTTCATTTGTAAGAAACTATTTGCTTTGTATTTACCTCAGCAGCAAATTTCACCAGGACTGCCAGGTGAGTCAGAACAACCTTAATATCCCAGATGGAGTCTAATTCCACACAAGGAAAAGTTTTTGAACCTGTGCAAAGGGGCAAATTTATTTCTCTTAGACAAACAGAAGATTTTAAATTTACTATTCAGAAAGCTGAACAAAGCTTTGACCCTGTGCATGTTCATGTCCTGTCTGCACCCCAAGAACCACTCAGCAGTGGAACTTGTCAGTAGCTCACATATTCAAGCAGAAAATGGTTGATCTACTAAACAGTAAGATTTAAGTGAGAATACACTAAAATCTGATATAAACAGATGTCAAAGCTCTGTTACAGACTTCTAGCTCTGCTGCAGGTATATAAATAATTCCGAAGAATAACATAAAGGTAACTTAGTATGTACAGACCTCAAAATAAGAGCTGCTTGCCTAATGCTTAGGTTAAGCAATATTTCAACAACCTCTCTTCTCTGATCTCCTCTTCTACACTCTCCTTTTGCAGCCACACCTGCTCCTTTTGGTCTTCTCCCCTTCCTAAAGTTGTACAAGTCTTGAGCAGCCTGTCCACCAGCCTTCCTTTCCACCCAGTGTTCATTTAGGTCTTTTTTCTGTAGCCTGACACGTGGACAGAAACAGACAGTAAATTGTAGTGTATATTTTACTTTAGTGAACTTTAATACCCTTCTGCAATCAGTACAATTAACTGAGAGTTAAACAACTGACTTCATTTCCTCAGAGCCTTCTTTTCCAATTAAGGTGATTGCAAGATTGAAAGGATCAAAATTCTTGTTGAGATTTAATAGATACAATGATGACAGCAACTTGTAGGCTAAGTCAAACAAATATAAAGACAACTCAGGTAAGAATAACCTATCTTCCTACTAAAAGAATTGCTGTCAAAATAGTATGACCTAGAAGTGAAATCAAACTTGTCTTTCTAAAAAGAAGACTTAAAACATTCCAACAAGCACCATGGCATTTTCTTCTCAAATTGTTCTGAGCCAGAAGACAGAAGAAAAAACAGGAAAAGAAAAAAAAAAACAAACAACCCCCCCAAAAAAACAACAACAAAACGTAGCCAGAAAAGCAAAAGATCTACCTGAATGGATACTCTTACCAAAAAAAGGAAAAAAAAATAATAATTGGGGTTTATTTATTCATTTATTTAAAGACCCTCCCTCTGAAATCTTTCACTGACAAGAGGCCGACAGTCCATTAATTACATCTCAGAACAGTAAATTAATTCCCTCCAGGGACACACTCTGCACACAGAACTGTACACTTGATATAGCCCTCCCCCCTTCTGCCTCTCTGAATTTTAGATTTCAGATTTTTTTTGCTATTTTCATTTCAACAACAGATATAATTTTCAAATACAGATAGTTTTCTTCTATGCCCTGGTACACAGGGCAATGTCTCAGGAACATGTTCTGTTTTAAACCTCAAGATTTTCATTTGCCCTTTAACTGCTTTTTCCTTTACATCTGCACTTGAAAAATCTAACAATTTACTATAAATTACTCTAATTACCATCTCCCAATACCTGAGCATAACCACTTAAATTTATGTTGTATTTATTAATAACAGGCATTCAGAGATTACTTTAAAATCAAGGTTCCAGCATAATATTTGTCTATTCATCCACTCTACCTCTATAAAACTGTGTTCATTTCAGTTTCTTAAGAGTTTTGTTGTGTTGACCAAACTTCAAAGAACCCAAGGCCAGCAAATGCAATTAAAATATAAATACTGAAAGCTTTGTTAACACATAATGGGTGTTGAAGATCCCTGGTCAAATTGACACTACTCAATCCATTAAGCAAAGGCCTGTGCCCTACTTACATTTTCAAGAAACTTTGAAATAAAAGAGCTATTTTTTAATGATTAAGACAAACTAAGTTATTTAATCCACTGATGTAACCTTCAGAAGTTCAACATGTTATACATACATACTACAAGGGAAAAAAAAGTTTTAATTATCATTGATTCATTTAACAAAAAACCAAAACAACAGTATTTCAAGACAGAATTCTCAAACACCCATATGAAGAAAATACTCAGTCGTAATATTTTTATGGCTTTTGTTAAACTGGAGCCCTCAAATTTTATGGGCAGATGCAAAATATACCACCTGAAAGGCAGCATAAAAAATTTGTCCAACTCAAGACCTTCTCTAAGTGAGACAATTAAGCAAGAAAAGTTAATTTTTCTTTGATGCTCCAAGTACTTTCGGCTTACCCCAACTCAAGGCATTCTTACTGCTCAAAACCACAGGACAGGTATTTTGACTCTCACAAAATCAATAAAGGACAGAAAGAAGTTGAGATGCAGATGGTAGTTGACAGACATGCAGCTAACAGGCTACAACAAAACAAAATGGCTGAGTGATGCAAAGTTAGTTATGGGAGTAACAATTAACGAGTGCCTGACTGCAGAATACCCTTTATTCTAATGTCCTTTCAATAAACAGAACTGCTTGGAACTACTGGTGATGCCTCACTGCTCTCCCTTTGTAAACTCTATTTCTCCTCCCTTCCTCCAAAGTCCCTTTTTTTCTAAGAGCTAAGTTCTTTATGACAGAACCCTACTTTTTATGAAATGCAACCTAAACCTTCTAATTATTCAATTGACTCCCTCAGAAAGGAGGGAGAGTTGGAGGAGATGCACACAATGTGCTATTACTCCTTTATGGTTCTGAGTGTGAAGTTTTGGAGGATGTCTTACAGAAATCAACCTTCCCTTTGCACATCTATTGAAGAAGCTTGATGCTCCTACGAAGACTGGGTGTTAATTTGTCTCCCTAACAAGAATGGCAGTCATTTTTTTTTTTACCTTTGTTTGCTTCTTTATAAATGCCTCACTTCTCCTATCTCAAGATCTCAGAATCACTGCCAGGTGGGTGGATAGAATCACTGACGTACAGCCTTAGGTGAGTCAAAAATAAATATCACAAATTTGAGCAATCATTTCTCCATCCCTTCGCCAGCCAGCAGCAGCAGTAACTGGTACAGACCCACCAGTGCTCCACTACAAACCAGATTTCCAACAAACCCTAAGTGGTATCAACAAAGCACAGTTCAGCTGCTTCGTTGATCAAAGTGCATCAGAGTTCCTGCTTCTCTCCACCAGCCACAGCGGAGTCCGACGCAACGGGAACTTTGCTGCTTCCAGCAAAAACAGTTTCAAAAGCAGCCTCCTGCTCCTCTAAAGTCACAGCAGCAGGGGCTCCTCTGACAGCTGTGCTGGGAAAGGCTGGCCGCTGCTCTGGAATCCTTTCCAGGTCCACTGTTCTCCTACCTCTTCTCTTGCCCAGGATTTTGATGTAATTAGCTGGCACAAGTCCTGTTGTTTGGCCATCATAACTAGCCAGAAGCCAACCACGGATCTTGGGTTGTTGTTCTGAAGAAGAGAATGCAAATGCATCAAGTTACAAGACAATTCAACAAAACTGAACAAAACTACTCTGTAAGTTTTATCAGAATGCAAGTAATCACTTAACAGGGAGTAAAAAACAGTATGGATGAGGCATTTGGTCAAATAAGGTGTTTTGGAGGCTTCTTCGTTTCCATTTTCACACTCTTATACAAAGCTTACTTCACATATGATGGGAAAATGAATAGAAAATCACAAGTTTACCTTTGGGTGCTAATCTTAGCATGTCACCAGCACGGAAAGAAATTTCTTCTTCTGAGAGAGCATTGAAATCATATTCTGCTCTTCCAACTACGTGGTCATCTTCTCCACTCGCCCAGTTACTAGACACTGTTTTCAAACACAAATCACAAGTTTATCTGCTTTGAGTTACAAAGTTTGGTGTTTTTTTCAAAAGAAAATGAAGAAAACACTTTGACTTCCTTGCTAAAACTTTTCCAATAGAGAAGTGACAGAAGTAACACGAAAAGCAAGATTTGTTGAGTAAATCCAACCAACACTTGGCCCACCCAATCCAAACTGCCACATCTAATAGGAAGGAACCAGAAACCGAGAGGAACCATGACTCTGGAATCACAGAAAGCTTCAGCAGGAAACCACATCTTAGCAACAGGTTACTTAAGCAGGCTGTCACTTGCCTCACATGCCTAAAATTCAGTGCCCCAGAATCTATTAACTACCATTGCTGTAGTGTGAGATTAATCAGTATACAGACAACAACAGAAGGAACAATACATGCTGCACTTCTCTGGTGCTGCAGGTCATCTTTACCTGATTCTTCATCACTGTATGTAGAAAGCAGCTTCCAAATCAGGTAGGGGCCTCCCAATATTACAGCAAAGAACAAGAAAATGGGCCAGGATTTTGCAGAGTTAGCCACCTTGTCTTCAAGGCCGGCACGAGCTACTTTGCCCTCGCTCTCAGCCCACAAATCCTCGTTCTCACAGCTCTGCCGCAGACCCAGCAAGCGCTGCAGGCGCTGGTAGAGATACCTTATAGTTCTCACTAGAGCAAAAGCTGAAAACACCTTGGTGAAGTGAATTTTGAGGCGGGAGAAGTGGTTGGCCACATCCAGCACAGCTCTGAAGCTGTTGTAGACAGCTGAGAAGGTTGCATCCATCATCATGCTGACGGAGGCGAAGGCGTGCACGATGCTTTCGATGGACTGGAAGGCACCTCTGCTGCTCTCCTCAGCCTGCTGCACAAACCTGCTGGGGGGAATGCCATCGGCACAGAAGCGGTTATAGCCCAGCCCTCCGTAGCCGTAGCTGTAGGGACTGTAGCTTCCATAGAAAGAGGTGCCATAGGAGCCATAGCCTGGAGAAAAAGAACTGCTATAGGCTGGCCTGAAAGCGCTCAGGCTGCTGCTTGCCGTTTGCTGGGATGGCCTGGGCAAAATGGGTGGAGGGATTCGTGCCACCGTGGGTTGTCCGGGCCTGGTCAGCAGGTTGTCACCCAAGTCGGCAGACCTAAATAAATTCAGATAATCGAGATCAGCACCCAAAGTTTAAGTTTTCCCTTCCACAGAACCCTTGGCTAACTACAAAATACCACAGAGAGCTTCACCAGTGTGGGGACAGGGAACCTGGGTGCCCAATGCTCAGTATGTTGAACAGCGTTTGCTGGAAGCAAAAAATCTGGACAGGAAACACAGATCCTTCAGGGGAATAAACCCCCCCCAATCAGATATTCACTGTAAACATGGAAAATCTTTGTCTATTTATTCTGTGTTTAATGCATCAACACATGAAATACAAAACCCAGAGCCATCAAACCTGCTGCTCTAACACCCAGGTCATTCTTCTGCACACGAAAGCCTCTCGCAGGCCCTAACACTAACTTTTATGAACTTTCCAACCTCACAGCTTTATTTCCAACCCTTGTTCCCAGCTCTTCTACACAACGAGCCAATGATACAGCAGGAAGAAAGCTTGAGAGCTCTTCTGAATCCACTCTTAAAGGGTGGCATGACCTAATTGAGAATCTAAATAATTATGCAACAATATGTGCAAGGGCTTTGGGGGTGCCCAATTTCCCTCTCTACCCAAACTACCCGTGTGCAGATTGTCAAGGGGTTGAATCTGCTACTGAGAAGTGTTGGCAGAAAGAGGTTTTAATTTAGTATTTTGCTTCTCCTTTGCATGCCCATAAGTTTAAATTGTTTTATCAATGCCCTTTGTAATAAAACTCTGGAAGTACTTGACTGGCACTCGAATCCTGTCAAGCAGCTTTCTGTCCAACTTCTGCCTGTTCAATAAAAATATATGTGTTTCATTCAGACATTATCACCCTAAAAGTCAAACATTTTATTTCCCATGCTTACTATCTCATCCCATGAGTTCCCACTTCTCCAGCCCAGAAAAAAAAAGAAGGAAGTCAAGCTGGAATTGCTGTGGAGCTGCTGCTTGCTGTACTATTTCCATACAAGGTAAGGAACAGCTTCCTCTCAGCAAAACTTACAGGTTTCCACAGCAAAGAGTAATATTTGTATCTTAACACCGCTGCTTTTTCCATCACAGACAGTAACTCTCTCAGCAGTTGAAAACGGGAGGAAAACTAAGTTATTACCCGAGCAAAGAGAGCTACTGTAATTCAGAAAGTCACACTACAGTCCTCTCTTCAGCAGCCAGCTTGGGACACCCCACTTCAAAGCTGCTTGAAGCCATTTCAAATGGGGTAAATCAACCCAGAATGAAAAACCAACACAGCAAAGTGCTGTCTCAGCACGCTGCAGAGAACACAGCGAGGTTTCTGCTCAATGTTCAGCCTAGGGCCAACCTTTTGCCCAGTTTCAGCTCCCTCCAACTGCAATCACCAGCACCAAGCGAAAAGCAAGAGCCTTCCCTGACTTCCCACAAAAGAAAAGGAGTTTACAAACACTTTCTGCGCATCCTTCACGAGCAGGCTGCGTTTTCTGGGAGAGCTCCCAGAAGACGGGAACACACACTGACGAGACTGACGAGACACAGGAATCTTTTCCAAGTCCTGAGGGTGACAAGCAGCTCCCCCTGTCCTGCAGACGCTCTGGGGCTCACAGAGCTCCACAGCCCGCAGGAAAGGACCGGGAATACCCCCAGGAAAGGACCGGGAATGCCCGCAGGAAAGGACCGGGAATGCCCGC
>CM031859.1:108698896-108822120 GCA_018697195.1 Certhia americana
ATGCCCGCAGGAAAGGACCGGGAATGCCCGCAGGAAAGGACCGGGAACTCGCTCTACCCAGCGCTGCCAGCACAGCTTTCCCTTCCCTACAGCGCACACGCAGCTTGCCGCTGGCACCGGCGGGGTTTGAGCGCACTCCGCCCCGCCCGGCACCAGCCCCTCACGGTGCGGGGCAGCCCCGGGCCGCCCACCCCGCCCGACCCCCGGAGCCACGAGCAGCCCCGGCCGGGCCCGACCTTCGAGCCAGCCCCTGGGGAGCGGGCCCGGCCGGAGAACACCCGCGGCCGCCGCGGCGGGGACACCCGGACAGGGACGGCCGCACTCACTGGAAGGCGGGCGCGGTGCCCGGCAGCCGCCGGGACTCCCAGGGCTTGGGCGGCGGCGTCGCCGCCATCGCGCCCCCTCGGCCGCGCTCGGCTCCGCTTCGGCCCCGCTCGGCTCCGCTTCGGCAGGCCCGCGCGAGGGAGGCGCCGCGAGCCTATTACACCAGCATGACCAGCGGGCGGCGCCGATCGCTCCGGCGCCGGTCCTTCTGAGCGGCATCGCTCTGACTGCTCCTGCTAAGTAGCCTGTGCCGGAGGCCTCGCGAGAGTGCGAGCGACGGGGCCCTCGTGAGCGTGAGCGCGGAATGCTAGAGCGCGGAATGGTTATCAGGAGCGGCGAGTGCCGAGCGAGGGGTGAGCGGGAGCGGGAATGGGAGCGGGAATGGGAGCGGGAATGGGAATGGGAGCGGGAATGGAACCGGGAACAGGCACGGGCATGGGAGTGGGAGCGGGAACGGAGCCGGAACGGGTTCCTGAGCACCCTCTCCCCTCACACATGAGGGGTTGTGAGCTCCGCCCTGAGGTGCGGCTGGGCCGGAGCGGGGGGCCCCCATCCCTCCCCTCACACTGCCCCCAAATGTCGGGAATATCGCCTCATCTGCCCTCGTGTGTCACACAGTGCCAGTATTTAATTCTCAAGGAGGTGAATTGAGGTTGCAGTTACCTAAAAGCATCTTTGTTTATGTTTGCTCCTTCCCTGTAAAAGCAGCGCTGAAGTTTTCCAGGCAGCCCTTGGTTTTTGCAGCTTACCATAGAGCATCCAAACGCAGGAGTATCGGAATTCATTGAATTAATAACCTTTCCGTGCAGTGGAGGTTTTCCGTGGCTGCAGTATTTCTGTAAGAGGTACTCCTGAGCAGGATTGGATATTGCGGGTGTAACAGTCTGTGGCTGGCATGGAGAACATGGATATATCCCATCCCTTGGGACACAAGAACTAGGAGAGTATCAAATGCTGCTTACAGGAGCTAAGCCCAAAGCAAAATCAGGTGGTTCATTAGTACTGTGGAATTCCTTGCTGAATTTATTCCCACTTTGGGTGACAATGGACTCATTAAACTTTTGATCTGAACAATTGTGGTTATCCTTATGTGCCTCCTGAAATTTCCTAGATGTCCAGGAAAGGTGAGCACCTCACTGGGAATCTCTCTTCTTCCAAAAAAATTCTGAGTTCTATCCCATCACAAACTTTTGGCAACTCCCCCCCCCCAAAAAAAAAACAACCCCAAAACCCCCCCCCCAAAAAAAAAAAAAAAAAAAAACCCACACCAAAAAGCAAAGAAAAAATCAGTCTTTTCTAAAGTTCTGGGCAGAGAGAACAGCAGGAAACCAAATTAGCCATGATATTTTAGGGGTTAAAAAAAAGCATTGTGAGATTTCTCACAAAAACGTGAGTCCTATATTGAGAAAGGAAATAAATCTTAAAAAACTGGAGGAGCTTTGTGTGACAAAAGGGGATGGCTTGGGGCTCTTATTTTTTTTCCCTGTGGTTTTAACACACTGATTCTTTAGTCACTGCAATTTTAGGAGGAATTCCCATTTTAAATTTGCCATAATATGTCTTAGCTCCACCCTCCTTTATTCAGTAAAGATAAGCATGTCATGTACTTTATCCAAGATAAAACTGGGCAAAAGCTCAGCATTCCCTTGTCAGAACTTGAGTTCAGGATTTCTAGGAAATACCTAACAAATACAGAAGCTTTTCCCCCAGTCAGTGGTCTTTTTGGGTTGCTTTTCCACTTCTTTTGTGCCTGTGTTTTTAAACAAACGTGTAGCCCAAATTTTCTCTAGAGGGCAAAAATAAAAATCCCAGTTACTCTACATATGGTGCAGTTGAGTCTCAGCTGAGTCTTTTTATTATTGAATTGCTGAACTGTGATTGTTCTCAGCTTCTTTTTTAACTTCTCTGTGTTGAATTTTAGATTTGCCCAGCATGTCTTCACTGACAGAGAGGGACAGACCAATTGTTCAGCTCTTGCTCGACGCTGGCACTTGCCCACGATGTATTTTGAGGTTCTGCTGTGTGGGATCACAGATGCTCTATAGACATCCACACAAGGTTTGTCCTTTGTTGTGTTCTTGGGCTCTTGGCCTGAAAGGAAAAGGAGTTATGTAAAACGTGTTTTTTCCTTTGACTTAAGGGAAATTTACATGAAATTGCAGAATTGGTAGGGGGATACGACTGAAGAATTGCAGAGCAAAGGTTAAGGATAAATCAGAGAAACACAGTGCTGTTAGACATCCTTCTTAGCTTGCTCTAATCCCCTGTCTTTATGCTGGTGTCTGCTGGTGTCTCTCTTGATTGTTTTACCTTGGTTCAAGTTTAGACTCTCCACAATATTTTTAACATCTTTTTTCCCTATCCTTTTCCATTTTTTATCAATTATTTGAGGAGTGTTTGTTCATTGTGTTGTTTTTTATCCTTTTGCATCTCTACCTGATTTTCCTCTGAGTTGCAACAGCACAGTAACTGCTGTCTTCTTTACTGAAAACCTTTTAGTGAATCCTTCCTGAACTATGGCTTGTCTCTCATCCTTCCAGGAGTCAGAGACAGGCAGGTAACTCTTAATTTTTGAAGGCTTCTCTCCTGATACAAAGTTCCTACTCTGTGTGTTTCATTTCACCCCCACCTGTGTCTGCTCTCTTTTCATTTTATTATGGTGACCGACTCTTTCTGGGCTAGTGGAGTTGAAGGAATTAAATTCTAACATAATCTAAATGACAAGAAAGCACTGAATGTCCCTTGTCATGGCGTAGTGGTAGTGCAAAGATAAATGTGTTTTTGCAAGTCAGGTCTGGAAAGTGTTCTTGTTCTTGGATGATAAACAAGTCTATTCAGCAATATTTTCTCTGGAAATTCCTATTTTGAGAGAAATGCAGCTTGGAGCTGTTGAATTGTGTCTTAAAGATGTCTTTGGGCATAAATTCCACGTTGTTAATTAAATACACTGAGCCTCAACTGGAACAGTACTGCCAGTATGGAATTGTGTTTGCTAAAGAGGAACAAATAAAGAGGAACAAATAACCACAAGTGTGATTCCTCTGTTTGTGTTAGGATTTGATGAAGGATTTGCAGGAATTTCTGAAGAGCAGTCAGGAAAAAGAAGACACAGTCTGTTTGGATGTGGCTGACCCACCTTGTAAAAGAGTCAGACTGGAGCCCAGGGAAGAAGGTGCTGATGATCTGAACCACAATGGAGCCATCCCACAGCTTCCCTCTGCTGACCAGGGGAACACTGCCACGGAGAGCTCGGCTGGGAAGGTTTGCAACGTGTGCTTGGGGATTCTCCAGGAGTTCTGCGAGGCTGACTTTGTTAAAAAGGTAAATTTGTAACCTTTTTGGGGTACTTTTTTGGAGCTTGTGTATGTTGGGGTATGTGTACGGATGTGTATGTGATAGAGCTGGTGGCTGGAAACACTGTGCAGGGGTTTTTTTTGTTGTTGTTTTTTCAAAAGAAATGTTTTCTCTTTTCTTTTGAAAGAAAGAGACCAGACAACGAACCCAAACATTTGCCTGTTTTGAAGATTTGAAATGTAGAAATGGCAGAATCCTACTCCATCCTGCTCCCAGGCAGTGTTTGCACACCTGTGCAGCTGGGAAGTTGCATCTGTGGTGGGACTGAATTTTGCCCAAGCTTTCTCATAGTGGCACTTTAAAAAAAAATAGCAGTGCAGGTGCAATGGAGTGACTGCAGGGAGCACACTTTGCTAAGAAAAGGACTAACAGATATGTGGTTACATGAATTTTGGAGATTACCTGAGGTTCAGCTGCTTTCAAGGAGAACCTCAGTGGAACTGGCAACCTCTCTTCACTTTTTTGTGTGGCAGGGAAATGAGGAGTCATCAAGTGCTGTTCTCTGAACTACATGTTTCTAATACAGCATGAACCTGCCTTTATGAAGCACCACAGGGCAAGAAAATGTTTTGATGATGCAAAAGACTGTGGAAGAATAGAGAAAATATGAGTTAGGAGAGAATGCGGGCACAGAGTGTTGCAAATGTTGTTTCTGAGCAATTGTATTGCTCATGTTACAAACTGAAATATCAGCTAGAAAACTCACACTGGCATCTGAGATGTTTAAGAGTTTTGATAGAAAAGGATTTGATTTAATAGTAATGAACAAAAAATGGGATTAGACAGAAAGCATAGTATGTAGTTTCTGTTGTTGCAGAACATAATAGTTTGTTTTTTGTTTTCATGGCCAGAATATGTATGTTTTTACAGAATCCACTGCTGAGATTTGTTTCAGAGCTACTCTCTTCTGTAGCAATGGAAAATCTGATGGCACTTGTTAAGGCACCACAAACCCACAAAATTTTCTTATCTGTGATGCTGATTTCACCTAAAATTTCAATATACAGTTGTTCCTGGCCTTAAAATTGTGAGTTTTTAGGATGCTGTTGTTTAGTCACTTTTTTAAACGGGACAGAAAAGCTTATATTTCAATAGGTTGTTAGTGATTACTCTGGTTTGTATGTTGGGCATCTCTCTGAGTGTGTGTTAACGTGAATTCACAATGATTATTCTAGATTAAAGATTTCCAGCTCAGTCCCATTGCTGTGGATTCACATTAAGCTCCTTCTCTTACAGGTGTGCCAAAAAGTTAATTCTGCTGACTACCAGTTCACCAGTTTTGTATTTTCTGTGTCACTGCCCCCACAGCTGTCTGTCAGGGAGGTAAGTAACTTACATAATAACTTAAATAATTAAACCCATATTTAAGAAAGTAACTGTGGAATGTATGAGCTGGAGGTGGTTTGGTTTTTAATTGTTATTGTTTAAAAAAAACCCAAAAGCCCATGTTGGAAGTGAAGTCTGCCCTCCCCTTCCTTGTGAGTGAGTATTATTGTAATTAATACAGGGCCTGAGTCACTTTAGTTTTCAGTTAGCCCGGGAGTTGCTTTCCATCTGAAAACCTAAAAGGAGTTTGTTGAAACCCTCAGTGAATTGTTCCCTTTGGTGCAGATGCCAGCCTTGCTTTGTGGATCTTCTCGGAGACAGAACTGCACAGCTGGTGCCTTTCCAGGGATCAATGAGAAATGGTGGTGCAGAATGCAAAGGAAGGAATTTGAGGATGAGTTCTTGAAGTGTTCAGCATTTTAAATGATGGGAAAATAAAAAAAACCATAGTTGTGAGATATTTTGCAATCTTCCTCTGCTTTCTGATATGAAATGGTGTGAAAGTACTGTTCTAAAAGTGATGCAAAAGTGGTGTTTCAAAGGGCAGCGTGTAAATCTGTACAAGAGATGCCTGCTGTGGTTGAGATGTGCTGGAGGCCTCACTGAACATGGCAGAAAGAAGTGTAGATGGTGTTGGATTTCTGTGTAAGGCTGTGGTGAGCTCGCTTCTGCTCCCACACAGTTTGGTAAATGTGCTACTGCACGTGCAGTGGTGATTTGTGCTGTTAGTTGTGGCATCTTGGGCAAGTGCCACTGTGATAGCTAACAAATGTTCTGCTCCTAAATCTTCTGGAACGTAGGATTCTCTACATCCCATCTTAAATTGAGCATAGTTGGTGTGTTTGCTTTGTCCTTTCTGGCTGGGTGCACTGCCCTGATTCCCGTTTTGGTTTTTGATGCCTCCAAGAAATGAGATCTGTCAAAGAGCACTTTCAGGCTAGGTGAGTATTGGGATGCCTGTGATGCTGTGGCAAACCCCAGACTTTCCCAAGTTTTACTCCAGCTTTAAGGCTGGTGTAAGCTGAGGTGATCCAAGAGCCCCTGATGTTTGCAGGAAGCCTCGGTAGAGGGTGGTGTTGCATTGCAGTTCAGTTGAGGGATATCCTCACTGCCTGGGGCTCGTGTTCCAGCAGAGAAGCAGTGCTGGGGACAGCCGAGGGAGTCAGAGTTCTTCTGTGGGCCCACAAATCGGTAGATGAAGTGAAATGAGCGAGTAGGAAGCTCCAAAACTGGATCTGTTCCCTTTGGAAGCACTTCTAGTTCGACTGGCAGAAAGTTTGGATTAAGAAGTTTCTGCTGTCCCTTCAGTTCCATCCCTCCAGTCTCACTAAATGCTAAAGCAGCTGTTTGCTCCAGCTGCAGGGGAGAAAAGGGGTGATGGTGGAGGAAGAACTTTAAAAATCATGGGCCTTTATTTGCCTCCTATCCATTTACCACTTAAAAAAATATAGGTGAGAGCCTGTTTTGCAGCCACAGAAAAGCAGCAAAACAGTATGTAAAAATGTCTGAAAATATCAAAATCAGGTATCACAATATCTCAACATGCTTTGTGCTGAGGTCATGTGTTAGATTCTGCTTTTAATTCTTAAACCTGCTGTGTACAAGAACGTGTGGAATCCTATCATCAAAGAACACCCAAAGGCAGCCTCTCTCCCACTGCCCTCTGCTGTGACACACAGATTTTCTCCATCATCTTTTTTAACAAAAAAAATATCAGGAACTGCCTTTCAGTATTACCTTCATCTCATTTAATTATGACAGTTGTCATCCTGCCAAGTCTAAAATGTACGAGAGGAGCTGGAGAAGAGCGGGACATAAAATCTGCATTTGCATAGTATTTGTATCTGTGATGCAAGGAAGCAATTGCCTCCTTGCACAAGTAGGAGATTTGATTGAAATAAATCATAAATACAGGAGTCCCAAGTTTATGTCAGACAGCTGTATTAGAATATGAAGTGAGTCGTGCCCTTCAGAAGGGTGACTGCTGGCTCTGCCTGTGGTCTCAGTCGTGATCCATCATCCTGGTGCTTGCTACAAGGACATTGATGCAAATAACAGCTGTAGTCATTACTCCCTGTAGGGCTGCCTGTGCCTCATCCTGGAATTCCCCATCTCCAAGCTCTTTTTCTAATGCACTGAAACAATGCTGTGGCTAGGATTGCACATGGTATTTCAGCTGTTGCCACTGTGCTCCCTCAGATAGCACCAGAATAATATCCTGCAGCTCGTAATCAATACAGACCCTGGGCTGGTGTGTTCCAGGGATGTATTTGCTGCTGAGCATTGCCCTGCAGGCTTCAGCTCTGTAATGAGCATTTTTCATTTTCACACCACTTTGCAAACATGAATTACGAAGTAGGAGCTTCTGATCCCCTGCTCCATGTTCAGCTGGGAGAGAGTAGAGGGGTATGGCTGGTTTGGTAGTTGAATGCAATTTGGAATTTGGGATCTTTTGGCTCCTGTGCTTGCAGTGCCCTCATCTATTGTTTCCCCTTCATTGAAGGGGAAAAATAATTTCTTTAATTTTCTTTCAACTTGCAAGTCAAGAGAGAGAGGAGATGAAATTTGACCTGTGGTCTCATTTTAGCATAGCTGCTCCCATGCAGAAGTTTTGTCTATTTTGTAGTTTTATCCCAAGAAAACAGGGAAGAGGAGTGAAATTAGCCTCCTCCTGAGTCCCAAACATCCCAAGCCTGCATGTGCTCTAATTCAAGGAATGAGAGAGGTTTCTTTGCAAATTGGCATTTGTCAAATGCAGCTTCCTAGGCCCAGTTCTGTGGTTGTCACATCCTCTAGTTCAGAGCTACGTTCAAGGAATTTCAATTGAAGCTATTTTTATTTATGATTTTATCTGGGTTATTATGCAAACAGGATTACAATATACTTCAAGTGAAGCAGCCTTACTCATACTGTCTTCAAATGCAGGATAATGAATCACAGTGGATTTGAGCAAACAGGATTTCATCACTACAACTGCATTTGTTTTGTTCAGCAGTGTGTGGGTTTGTGTATCATGGATCTAACAAAGTTTGTGTCCTCTCTCCACCATCCCTCTTCCCTCTGAATTTCTAGCACTGTTTTTAGGGTTCCCTCATTCTTTTAGATGTACCAAATGAAGGAAAATAGACTTAATTTGTTGATTGAGTTCCTGATCAGCATGGAAAAAGGATCTATGATGTGGTTCCTTCTGACATACATGTGATCCTGGCCCTGCTTCCTGAAGCTTGAGACCTATTTTCAAACCTCTTCCTTAGAATTATTTCTAACAGTGCACAGTGATTCTTTCACCAGAGTTTTGGGAAGGTTATTCTTTAAGTATATGAAAAACAAAAGATGTGGAAGGGAGTTAAAAGTCTACAGCCTACAGACTGAAAACTATTTCATTGTGGTGGATTCAAATCAAACAACTTGATTTTTGGAATTCATCTTCAGTGAGGATGATGACACAGGCTGTTAAGGGGTTTCCTGCCAGTCCTAATGTATTTTGTAGTTGTTGTTAGTAAAGGACAACTGAAACTGTTGTTGTGCGTCATTGTAGGAAGGTTTGAAGGGAGTTTTTCTTTTTTTACTAATTGTTTGTGAACTTGGGCATTTGTACTAAAAACTCCCTCTCATTTCTGGAACTATTCCTTCTGTTCCTTGTCTTTTCCATATTTAGCCTATTCACCTAAACTAAATGGTGTGTTTTAAATAAGGGGGAAATTCTGTGATTACCATAAGACCAAGTATATTTTTAATTTCAATTTTTTATAATGGATGATAACTAAATTTGGGGTTTTATTAATTTATGTCAATCAGCTTTCATATACCATTCCTTTAGACACTTTTTTTTTTTTTTCATTTCTCTGTATGGTAGATAACTGGTGACTTAGGATCTTTTTGCAGTTAGAGTATTAATAGCAAGTTCCAAAGTATTTAATGATGCCTTTTTTTTTTTTTTTTTTCTTAAAGACAGATTTGAGATTAAGGTCAAAGTGATGCCTTAGAAATTAAAACTTGCAGAAATTCCATCTTTCCATTTCTGAAGCAAAAGCTAAATTCCTGATGCTTCCTTTTAGTCATGAGTGTTTAAAACGCTTCTTTTGCAAAAAGTCTTTTGGATTGTTGGGAGTTCTGAGCTTTAATTTCACTTTTTTTTTTTTTAACTCTTTTCCCTGGCCATGGCTGATGATCTGCAGCGTGCTGCTTGGCTGGGGGTGAAGCAGCAGATGAGGTGAGCCATTGCTTTTGCTGTCTGTCTGTCTGACAAGAACTCTTCACACAAACACCATTTCTCCCCATAAATGTTGATTTATAGTCCAGTTTACCTGATGCTTACAAAGAATAAGGTGGCAGCTGGGTTTTGTGTGTTTTGGTTTTGCTTTTTTACCTGGTTTGACCTTCCTTGGGGTTTCTTATCTCTTTTGCTCTCTAAGTTCCCAAACAAGTGGTTTGAAATGCATCTCTCTCTTCTCAGCTTTTCTCTGGGCAGGGTCTGGAAAGTCTTTTGCAATTTTGATCTCCCAGGAAGCTCTGGCATTGGTTTCCTCAACTGCACAGAAAAAATAAAAATAATGTTTTACTTGGCAGTAGTTACTTTAGTTCCTCTTGAAATATTGTATGTCATGTATCTATTTTTGTCAGACCCCTGTGCAACTTGTTATTTGTTTGTGATTCAGAAATCTGGGCCTTCCCTTGGCAAAGGATGACATTGTTCAGCTGAAAGAAGCTTATAAGTGGATTATTCATCCCCAGTTGTCAGAAGAGTTGGGTGTTCCTGCTGATGGAAAGGTCTTGTATAAATAACAGAACACTTTTTTCTTTGTTTCTTCATTCTTTTTTCCTAAATGTTTGTGTGTGCATATTTATACACTTATACACATGGTGGGGAAATAAAAATGTATCCTTTTTTCCTTATTAAGAGAGAAACAAGTTGAGTGGCTCCTAAATTTACTATAGAGAAAAGCAAGGGGGAAGTTCTTTTAACCAGAGATCTCCAAGTGAGAGTCCTGAGGGGCCCAATGTTCATTTTTGTACACACAGATCATTGCATCTTCTGAAACCACCACAGGCTTCTGCTAAATCTCTTGTGCTGCCATCCTCCTTTTGTTAATGAGACTTTTCCAGTTGCCTCCTGTTCCAGGGTCCCTGTTTGGCAGAGGCTGAGGAATGCTCACACATTCCTTCCCTGCTCTCCTGTCACTGGAAACACTTGCTACTGCTCTGGGAGCTCAGTTATTCAGGTTCTGTGGATAAAATAAATTTCTGAAATGTACTGAAAGGGAAAAGACTGGTCCCTGTTCACTTTTGTGAACACTAGAAACGAACTTGTTGAGACCTGCAGTATCCATAAGCAGGCAACAGAAATGTTTTTTCCAAACTATTTTCAACTTGCAGATTCTGATTAATATTCTTAAAATCTTTCTGAAAGGCATTGACTGAACATCACAATCGAGTGTTGCCAAATTCAGAAGCACCTTGAATCATCTTGAATATAAATTTTCCGCAGTTGTGGCTGTCTGTAGGTTTTACTTGTTACCAGCCATAGCACTGACCCCAGGACTAGATTCACTTAGTCTTTATGTTGATTTGTCAGCTTCCATAATAATTACAGGCTGTGTTTTCCCAGGAGTGCTAATTGAAAGCATCCCTTTTGTCTTAGTAAAGAAAAAACCCACTCACTTACTCTGAAGATGATCCAGGAAGAAACAAATTTCTTACACACCAAGTTAGCAAAAGCTCCACACCACTTAGGCATGGAGCCACTCCAGACATCCCTGTACCACAAAAGTTGTTTTCCTAGTGCCCTTTATCTACTTGAATATTAGCCAATCTTTTCAATAGCCCTCCTGAGGTGTTCTGGTATCTGAGTAACAGAAGTAATGAGTGTTGTTTGCCCAAGGCCAGAGTGGGAATTGGGGGAAGAATTGAGATTACACTGGAGTTCCTGGGCTAGCTGTCAATCCACCAGGATGTGTTGCCTTTCTTTGCCCCAAGGCCATGCAGGCATTGCAAAGGAAGCCCCTGACAAAATTTTACAGTGGTGACTACTTTGGGGTTTTTATCTTTATTGCACTCCTGGGAGGGCTCTGGGGTTTAGTGACCGTAATAGGCTTTGAGCCTTGGCTGCCTCTGCCTCTGCCCTCCACAGGATGGGACCAGTGCAGGTCACTCATGGCTCTGAAGTGCTCTCACATCATCTTTGGTGACTTCAGAAAGGCAAATGTTGCTCTGGCACACCTTTTAATGTCTTTAAACATAAATAAATGTAGGTTATTCTCTGTTTTGTCTCTACTGTTTTCCTAAAACTACAATATGGGTGCTTGAGAATATCCTCCCTGGTTGTTTAAAAAACTATTACCACCTCCTTGTTCTTTTTTCTTTTCTTTTTTAATTTAGAGTCTGTTTGAAGTTAGCGTGGTCTTTGCTCACCCAGAAACAGAGGAGGAGTGCCATTTCCTGTAAGTTTTTTCTACAAGTAAAAAGAGATCTTTATCTAAATGTTGTGCAACATTGTTGGTTTGAATTTGTTACAGAGGACAGTATGCAGTGTTTATAAACTAGAATGTGCCCTGCATGTAGATTTCCTCATATCCACATACAGTTGCAGAGCTTGAAGTTACACCATCTCTGGTTAATTTTGCTCTTTAATGCCAATTACAAAGCATCCAGAATTCTGATTTGAACTAGAAGGAGAGCATTCAGGTAAGTTCTTCAGTTTTAGCCCTCCTCAAAGTCATTCCCTGTATCATTCTTAAAAATTCAAACCATGTAACTGCAGGTGGGGGAATCTGTTGAGGTCATACCTAAGTTTTCCTGCTCCTATAGGACACATGGACAGGAGGAAAGGTTTTGAAGTGAGTTAATCCAATTTAGCTGGTTGATGAAAACAAACAGAAATTCCCTGGTCACTACACACAGCCTCTGGCCTGGCCCAGTAGGGCACCTGCTGTACACAAGGAAGCAAAATAGTTCTGTGAATTTAGCTGATATTTAATCTGATTTCTCAAAATCTAGCTGTAATATATTCTGGAAAATTAGGGTCACTCTTCCTGTTTGTTGATGCTTCCTGGAAAACCTGAAGTTTCACCCAGGTAATTTGCACCTACTGCAAGTTAAATCTTAGTATAGAAGGAGGCTCAGCAGAGACGTCTCTGTTGAAACGTGAATTCATTTCTTGAGTCTGGAGATTTCTCTTGCAGCCTTTATTTATTTCCTCATTTCTCTTCTGGCAATTTGTGATCTTTGAGTGCTCCATCCACCACCTTCTTGGTTTTCCACAACTGCATCTTTTGTTTGTCTTGAGCTGGGGAATGAGGGAATGGAAGTTTGGGAAGGAACCAGTATTAGGAACAATTATTACCGGTGTTTGCTGAACATCTTTCCTTTCCAGCTTCTTCAAGACTGGGCAAAAGAGGGAGAAAATTGTAGGGCCAGACTGCAGTCCTAAATAATGGTTCCTGCAGTCCTGTAAAGAACTGAAGTGTTTCTGCATCCTGCACCCTTTTGTTCTAATTTATTTAATTTTACTTCCTTCCTCTGAAACCTCTTCACTGGCATTCTCTGCTCACCTTTCCATCCTTTTTCTGGCATTTCAGCAATATTGCTGTTAGCATGTTTTGGTGCCAGTGTTAGTGCTCCAAGCAGAGCAGTTGTAGAGGTGAAAGCTGTAAAGAAGTTCCATTCCACATTCCAATTGCTCAGGTTGATTCCATGTGACCTGACAATATCCCTTTATTTGCCTTCTCTTTGTAGCACACTTAAGCAGCAATTAAGGTTTGAGACACTTTCTGAAGTAACAGCACATTACCTAATTTAATTACAGAGTAGTTCCTGAGGTGCCAAGGCATTCTGCCTGTGTGACTGGCTGGCTCTGGGCACGTTCTAAGGCAGCACTTTAGTTTTCATGTAAATATGGTAAATTTTGGAATTATTACAGTAGTAGTGACAGTCATGGTTTCTGTGGGAGCAAAGTAGGACTTTTATCTCAACCTGGAGAACTCCAGGTGTGCTTTTGGATTGGATTTCCAAGCATGGCATCTGCAGTTTCTCACCTGCTCTTATGCAGTTGTGTGGAGGTGGCCATGCTGAAATGACCCATGGTTTGACATGGGAGATTGGATTGGCTCTTGTCAATTCATATTTTAAGGGTAAGGTGATACTAAAATTTTGAAAGAGGGAGTTTGCATTGCTTTGGGTCACAGGCTGGCCAGGGAAGTTGTTTGTATAGAAACAGCAAAACCTGCTTCCTTAGAGTCTGAAGGAGTTACAGAGGTGTTGAAAAGCACCAGCAAGAAAAGATAAATTAGCGTGGAGGTCAGAAATATCTCTGACTACATACACAGAAACCCAGATCATCTCTGACTGCTTACTTAGAAGTGCACTAATAGGAACAACTGCTTCCTCTGCACTACTCAGAAAAAGTGTTTCACTGACTTGGCTTTCACTTTTGTGACACAGCCAATAATTTCCTTTTGAAATGGCAAAGCACAAAGTGGTGGTGAACACCTGGGGTTACTTCTTCAGTGGGAAATTGAATTTTCCTCTCCAGAAGGGACAATTTGAATCTCAGGTTAGTAGTGGGCGTTGTCTAAGAGTGGCAAGTACAGATTTCAAGGTGTCAGCAAATCTTGCCTGGGACTTAAAATATTAATCATGACCTTTATTGGGAAGGATTGGAAAGGACTGAAAGCTAAACTTGTGTGCTTTTCCATTCCATCTGAAATCTGAGACACGGTGTTGGTCAGAGAAGAAGAGCAGAGCTTTGTCCATGATTTCTCTGGATCAAGTAATGTGCATCTTGTGCCATTCGTGGTTTAGGATAAAGGGAATTTTAAATTCTGCTCGAGCTAAGCTGTGGAGGTGAGGCACTGGATGTATGGGTACAAAAACCGTTTACATGCTGTGCTTGTGAGTCTGTCTGTTGATTTCTTTCTCTGTAAGAGGAGCAGCTAATTTTCATTTCTGTGTTTAGAGCCACAGCCTGCCCAGACTGTTTCAAACCAGCGAAGAACAAACAGGTAAGATCTCATCATTGTGTTTCTGCTCTGACATTCAGAATTTCACAGCAGCAGCTACAACTTACCTGGGTATCCAGGCAGTGCTCAGTGTCTGCTTTTCCTTCATCAGAAAGCTCTTTAGTTTTCAATTGTCTGAAAATAAAGTTGTCTCCCTTTATTCACTTCACAATTCTCAGCTTAGGAAAACCAAGAGCTCAGTGCTTTCCTTTAGGTTGTTCATTTTCCAAGCTGTCTAAAGGCCATAATTTTAGGAAGGTTCTCTGTAAATACCTCCCTTAAGATCTAGGAATATTTGACTGTCATGCATTAAAAGTGGCATAAAAGAGAATCCTCAAGCTCTCTGTGGGTGAAGCAGTTCAGATAAGTCACGTTGTGAAGATGAGACTCGGCAGCCAAAAGGGAAATGATCACACTGCAGTTTTCCTGTGCTCTGATCTGAATGAAAGCCAGGATACATGCAGGATGGTTTTATCCTCTCTGCCTCTGGAGGAGGGGGGAGAGAAAAGGGACCTTGCCACTTGTTGCAGACCCTGAGCACGCACACAGCCATTGACGGAAAAGGGGACATGGGAGGATAAAAAACCAGTTGGAGGGAAACTGATACAAGTGGGACAGTTGATGTGATCAGAGGGAGAACGAGTAACTCCTGTCAGAAGCCATTGCAAGGCCTTTTATTCTTTCTGGTGAAGAGTCTGCCAACGTTTGGCAGAGGCAGAGTCTGGCCCAGGAATTCTGCTGACTCTACTCCACCTGACCAATAAACGCCACTCTTTTTTTAGCAGGGTTGTATTGTTGTAACTCACTGCTTGCTGCATTGCTGCCCTTTAAAAGGGGGGAAATCCCACATAAGGAGCTAAACCAGCAGGGCCTGGCTGTTAAATCCACACAGGCAACAAAATGTAGGGGAATCTAAAGAAAAATACCAGCTCTGAAGAGCTGCCAGAGGTTTGTCCTCACAAAGAAGCTGGGCTTCAAGGGCTGTGTTAATCAGAGAAGTGGTGTAAAAACTGGCTGCTGAGGGAAAATTTCTGTGCTGTGTGTGTAGATAGTTTTTTAAACCTGCTGCTGCTTTCAGGGCTTTCCTGCTCATCTATTCTATGAGAAAGGGAAGTGCTATTATCTCTAATTTATTCTTAGAAGGAGAAAGAGCAGTTTTCCTGAAGACACCCAGGAACTCTTTGGAGCCAAGACTTGAATTGTCCCTAACAGCGACCCAGTTGGATTTTTTTGTTGTTTGGGGTTTTTTTTTTGTTTTTTTTTTTTTTAAATCCCCAGTCCAGTTTGCAAAAAAGGCACCACAAAATTGGAAATTCAGCAGCCAGCCATCAGGGCAGTGCCAGGGCTGGAGCACATGCCTGGGAGGGGAGGCTGAGGAACCTGGATTTGGTTACAAGGTTCTTGGTGAAGGCTTTGGGGAGGATCCAGCTGAATCTCCTCCTAGTGCCAAAAGAGATTATTGAGAGCAGGGAACCAGGCTGGTCTTCACAGAGCGTGTTGGAAGGATGAGACACAGCAGGAATATGTTGAAATGAGAAGCTCAGAGGAGATGCAAGAAAAAGCATTTTACCTTGAGGAAACTGAGAGTGGAGCAGACTGTGGAGAGAGGCAGTGCAGGCTCTATCCCAGGTGGATTTCAAGACCTGACCATGCTTGGTTAGAAGGTTCATTTAGAGACCTTCTCCTGCCCTCAGCCTGCCTAGAGCAGGATTTTACCTCAGCTGTTCCAACGCTGTCCCAGGAAGGTAAATGCTCACTGGAGTCACCCCAGCAGCAGCTTGGCAGTCTGCTCCTGCTGTGCTGGCATTGCTGCTTTTGCTGCAGCTTGGGAGTGGGAAGCTGCCTGCATTCCTCAGGAGAAACTGCCCAGCCCCACTGTTGAGAGCCCTTAGTTCTGAGAATCAATCACCTTTTGAACTTCAGAAACAGATTCCTACTCAACAGGCTTATTTTCAGCAGAACTACCTGCCTGCTGTCACTGACATAAAAGCTGGGCTTAGGTACATTTAACTCCTGAAAATGAAGCAGGTTTAGGTTTCTGTTCATGGATTTAGGATTCTGGTTTTAAACTATTTTGCAAATTTGGACCTGGGCTCCCAGCTGAGCAGTGACAGAACTGCACAGTGTAAATTTCAGTGCTTTTTTTCTTCCTCAGGCATATCCTTTCTTTGCTTTTCTTAGTTCTTGACTCACTTTTTTATTTCACTGTGCAGTCTGTTTTTACCAGAATGGCAGTTATAAAAGCCCTGGAGAAGATAAAAGAAGAGGATTTTCTCAAGTAAGTGTGTATTGAAACTATTTCTTAGTATTTTGCTTTTGTATAGAATTAGGGAAGGCAGGAAAATATTCACTGGTTATGTAGTGGCAGGGTGGCTTTAAAAGAACTTTTGATTGTTTAAATTCTGTTGGCTTACTTGTTAAAACATGTTTTCTTTTTGGCAATAGAAAATCATTCCTGATCTTTTAATTAAAAGGATTATTTTGAACTGTAGAGTTTGTAAGGTAAGCTTCCATTTACAAGAGATATTCCCATGTTTCCAAAATGTTTGCAGATGAGTTTTAAGAAAACACCAAGTGCTGTTAACATGGTAAAAATCACACACAGTGGGAAGCCAAAAATAGGCACTTTTTACTGCTCTGGTGATGCTCCAGCATGTTCTGGTAGTGATAATATGTTTTACTCTGTTTTTACTTTTAATACAGGCATTTTCCATGTCCTCCAAGTTCACCAAAGAACCTCTGTGATGCTCTGGAAATCCAGTGCACTAATGGTGCAGTTTTTGTGGCTGGTAAAGTGATCCATTTCTTTGCTGCTGTGTTGTCTTGAAGAGAACTTTGTAACACTGCCCTGAGACCCCGAGGATTCTTGCTGTTTGTTAATTTCTGTAATGAAGTGTAAGGAGCAAAGAAACAAATCCAGCTGGATCCCAAAGTGGTTTGAAAGGGAAGAAATTACATTTGACCTTTGCTGAAGATACTATTTTGTCAAAAATTAGAAATTACAGATCCCCTCAGAAAAATGGGTTGGGAAAAGCACCTCCACACCAGTGACTTCCCAGCAGTGCTGTTTACTTCCTTTGGGTTTTGATTTGGATTCAGAGGTTTTCACCATCTAGATTTCTCTGCATATTATCCCATCCAAAACTGCAAATCTTAATGGGATTTATAAAGGTTTGGGTGAGACAGGTAGTGCAGCAACACTTGGGTGTCCCTGAATTGAGATGATACAACTTTTATCATCTGCCTGCCAGAGTGTCTGCCATTCTTCTAGTCCATTGTATGAACAACTTATTTAAATACATGCAAACTGATCATTAAAATAACCCAACCTGTTATTTAAATCAAACATTATGATGATAAAAATCTTGACTGTAAAGAAATGGAAAATGAAAAAGTGCAAAAGTGAATGGCAGGGTAGTCAATGTTCTACATATAACCATTCCTTATTTTTAATTACTGATTAGACAGTTAGAGGTACATTTTTGTGAATCCAAGATATCCAGTTCCTTTTAGTCTTTTCCGAACACACTGTTATATTTTAAGTTGCTTTATTGGGTAGTTGTCAGAATTCAACAGTATGAAGAGCAGAACAGAGGGTTTGCTTTCTGCCTGTCATTTAATACTGGTCTTGTCATTTATAGTTTATATCTTGCTCCAATAAAAAAACAATCCAGGCAGGTGTTTAATTTTTGAAGAACTAAATCCAGAATAAAATTTATCAAGTACAGTGCAGGTATTTTGCTTTTATTAAATGAGATGAGATCTTAATTTGTAAGCACAACATTGTCCTCTTGACCTTACCTTTGGTGTTCAGTGATCACTTCCCACCCCAGCCTTTTTTAAGGATTCAGGGGCTGTCAAACCAAGAAACACCTGCTGTTGTTTTAAACCTACTCTTGTTTAGATCAGAAGTTAAAATAATTAGATGAGGGAAAAAAAAAAAAAAAAAACCAACAAAAAAGCAAACCTTATTCTCCTTTTTCCATTTTATGGAGAATTTAGCAGTGTGAGGCTGTGTCTGAATGATGAGTCATCCTACTTTCATTATTTGCCCCAGTGAAACTGAGTTACTCAGTTTCCCCATTTGTTTGTGTGGCTTTTTTTGCTGCTTGAGCAGCAAAAGGAAACATTGTTCGAGATAGGAAAATATGATACCAAACCCCAAACCCCTGAGATGTCAGAGGCCCAAAGTAATGCACAGAGCTACTCTGAATGCTTTTTATTTTCTATTTGCAAGGCTTCAGGTTGAAAGCAGTTTAAGCAGGGGGTTGCTCCTGGGCCTTTATGAATTATTTCCTTGCTTTGGGAATATTTTCAGTTCTTATCAAACCTGTCCATAAAAAAAACTCATATTGGTCCTCCATGTCAGGCTTGTTCTTTAGTGATAGCCTGTCATGGGGGTGCCATGAAAATGTCACTGGGACCATCCAAAGATGCCAATCTCTTCACTTGGAACCATCTCAAGATTCCTGCCATTCCTTCTAATTTATTATTGGGACTTCTTGCTCCTTGCATGGTGTTCCTTGTAGCGAGCCAAAGCATTTTAGTTTGGGTTTCTTTTCTTAAGCCTTTAGGCAATGGCAGAACTGGCTTGGAACCTGCATTATTTCACACAGGAGGGTGATTCCTGGAGGCAGGGCTGCAGCCACAGGCTCTCCAAGTCCAGCCTGAGTGGCCATCCTGGCTACTGCCACTCTCCTGGACACAGCCACGTGTGCTCCACAGTGCTGGTGTAATGCTCCTGGCATTAAACAAGCTCAAGCCTGTCAATTTATTTTCACAAAGCTCCCATGGAGGTTAAATGTGCAGCTTTCACTCATGGTTATAGAATGATTAGAAGTGGTTGTCTTTTACAGGAAGGTACAACAAATATTCCAGGAATTTACCTCAGACTCCCTGGATTATTGATGGGGAGCGGAAGCTGGAATCTTCAGTGGAAGAATTAATTTCAGAGCATCTAATGGCAGAATTCAAAGCAGACAGTAAGTCTTTAGGAGATCTCCTACCATACATATATTTCATCACTACTAGATTTTTTCTTGGTAGCTACCCACTTCATATGGGAGTATAATGGAAAAAAATGATGTTTCTTTATCCCTCTTGTTTCTTTCCAAGTTAAAGCTTGTGAACTTTATTTAGCTGTGATCTGGGAGTAATTAGATCCTTTTATCTTGCTAAAGTAGCTCCTCAGTGGATCTGATGATGCAAATATGTTGGTTTCATGTGTAGTGTTTTTACTTAACCAAACTTCTTAACAGTTGGTAATACATAAAATGACTTGTACCAAGAAGGTTTTTCTTTAGGATCTGCCTGGATTTTTGACCCCCTCATGTTTCTTACCTTGATTCATTTATTTTCCTCAGTGCATAAAGTTCTACAAGCTAAATGCTTATCCAGGGATTATCCAGATGAAATAACCACTGCCCATCATTTGTCATCTAACAGATGTGGAATTAGAGACATAGAAGGCCCAAGGAAAAATTGCATTCAATACTAGTTTGGAAAAAAACCCTGCTACTTTCCCCTCCTCTCCTCCCAGTGGATATGTTAGTCTGGTTGTAGCAGTCTCACTCAAGCCAAGGAATTGGGAGTGCTCAACAAGAAATTTCGGAATAAACAGGAATTCCCACAGTTTGTGAAGTGCAGGCTCCAGTTTATAAAGTAGATTTGGAGTAGATTTTGCAAACAAGTTTAGAGAGAAAATATTTCACCTTTTAAAAGCTGTAAGAGAATATTACAAATGTAAAATGTAAAAACACCTGCCTTGTTCAAATCTGTTATAGGCTTTAATTTCAGTTCCTCTGGAAGAGAAGATGTGGATGTAAGGACACTGGGCAATGGTAAGGCTTGGAAGACCCCTTGTGAAACACAGAGATGAAGTGGGACTAGAATAAAATGTGAATGGGTGCATGGAGCTCCTCTAACAGATCCTGCTGAATGCCAAGTGTGTGACTAGGCATGCTTTGGAATTTTATATCAGAAGCATTTTAGGAAAGTTTATGTATTTATTCCCAAAGATCAAACAGCTTCATAAAACCAGCTTGAAGCAGGAGCCCTTTTTCAGTAGCCTTGGCTTCATGGAAAGGCATAGTTAGTTAAACGTATTTTATTTTATTCACTCCCTACTTTTAAGCCATTTATGTCAGACTGATTCCTCTCTTGTTTTCTGCTGGATCCTTCTGATTCCCTCACTGTGCCTGTGGAGGTGGGGAGCTTTGTTTTCTTTTTGAACTTGAGTGCCTTATAAAGGTCAGCTGCTTTCCAGCGTGCCGAAGCTGCTGTAGCCAAGGGAGGAGGGGAAGAAAAAGTAAAAATGAACAATTCTGTGTTTCAGTAGCTGTCTGATTTGTAGTGTGATTCTTGGCATGGCTTGTGCTGGGGATTGTCCTGGCCCTGAGCACAGAGTTACAACTCTGGCAACAGATGTTGAGCTGAGGGAGTGGGATTTAACATTGCCGTGCACCTGGGCATTGCTGTAGGTGACAGAAAATAAGCTAATTAGCTTTTTTTCTTATTTTATTTTTTAATTAGCACAGACTTGTACATGATGTCTTCTGGGAAGTCCTAATTTGCACTTATTGCTGATACTGGGGTTTAGTAGCCAAAAAGAAGTCCCTTGTTTCTTCCCTTGCATCTGATGCTCCATCCCTCAGCCCGCCAGCCCTCTCCCTGTTTGTGTAACAGCAGACAATCTTCACACCTTCCAGCCTTCCTGTGTAAATCCAGCATTAATTTAGAACAACGTGTTTGTATGTTTTATGCCCGTGCCTGTTGCCAGGAAGGCCCTTTGCCATCGAGCTGGTGAATCCTCGCAGGATACATTTCACCACGGAGCAGATGAAGAGGCTGCAGCAGGTAAAGCACAGGCACCCACCTCACAGAACTCGTCGAGCACGTGCTGCCTCTGCAGCCCAGCAGCTTTGCTAACTGATTGCTCTATTTTAAATATCACAGGCAATTAATGACTCTTCAGACAAAATACAGGTTCGAGATTTACAGCTCGTCACCAGGTCAGTGTTTATCGTCGCTGGCGAGGGATTTCAAAGCGACACTTGGGGAGTTGGGAAGGGTTCTTGCTCAGAGCCTTGTATAATTATGCTTATGTTAAGTGAGTAATTAATTTCTTTTGTTTAGAGAGGCAATTGGTCGTATGAAGGAAGGTGAGGAGGAGAAGACAAAGACCTACAGTGCCTTGATATGGACGGACAAAGCAATACAGAGAGAAGACATCGCGTTTCTAGATGATATCAAGGTAGCAGGAGCTCTTGTTGCTCATTTAAATTGTACCTGTCCTGGTGCCCTAGGGAAGAGTTAAATACAGGCCATCCATGGGTCTGTCTCTTGCTCTGTGCTTGGTTTTTGTTTCGTGGTTTCTTTAAATCAGGGTTTCTCTTGCTCTAGGGACTTCCATACCATCCATCCTTCCTTCACCAGTCACTCCAGCAGGACAGGGGGGTTGGCTGTTAGCAGAGACAACAAATCCTTGGGTAATGTTCACCTTCCAGGAGACCAAATCCTGGGAGAGGAGGGAATGTTGCACCTGCAGCCCTTTTTTACTTTAGGTAGTGTCCTTTGTAAGTGAAAGGAGCAGAAAAGCTCTTTAGTTCTGCTCTAAAGCCGTTCTCCCAAAGCTGCAACAATTTGATGGTGGGAATGTCTGTGTCAGAGTGCAAAGAGGCCTCAGGAAGGCTCAGCATGTGCAGGAAGGAGAACTTTCTCCAGGTGTTGACCTGATGGAGAAGTGGGTTCAGTTTTTGGAGTGTTGTACCATTTCCTACAGGACTTGCCCATGAGCTCATTCTCAAAGCCATTACAGCTCAGGCAGACAACTCTTGGGTAGTTCTTCCTTTAGCTTCCCTTGATCCTGAGAAGTTGTGTTTCAAACTGCTGCCTCTCCTTTGGGAAAGGGAGTTGGGAATGAACTTTTGAAAAGACTGTTCTGAGATCTAATCTCATTTAAGGTTTTTTCTCCTCACTTTTATTTCTAGGGGGTTGGCTGTAGTTTAGACAAAGCATTTTGTGGGTGGGATTTTTTTTTTTTTTCTGATTGCCCTGAGGCTCTGAGTGAGCTGCTAAATCCTGGAGTCATTCCAGCAAAGGGCTATGGAGATTTCAAGGTTATTCCTCTGTATTTATGATTCCATTACTTTGTGTTCATGTGAGGCCTCCTTTGGCCTCTGAGAGAGCTGTCCTTTTTCCTTTGATACACTTGGAAAAAAACCAGCCCTGCCTGGAGATTTCTCAACAACCAGAACACAAGATGAAAAAGATGGGACTGCTTCTCAACACACACGATTCCTACAATCTCTGCAGCACTTGCACATTTCCTTCCTCGTGTTTTTGGTGACCAGGAGCTAAAGCTGGACCAGAAGACCCCTCTGCGGGTGCTGCACCGGCGGCCTCTGGCCGTGCGCTGCCGGCTCATCCACACCATGAAATCCGAGTACATCGACGAGCACCATTTCCGCCTGCACCTCAAGACTCAGGCAGGAACGTATCCTTGGGTGCCCTTGACACGTGGCAGGTGCCAAGCAGCCTCCTGGTGGCAGTGGTTGGGATAACGGGAAGTTTTCTGCTCGGCTGGCTTCGGTGTTTTGAAATCCCTGCTCTCCCGCAGTGGTGGCGCTACACAAGATTTGCTTTTAGGTCACAATTTCACATTGGAGTTTTTATTGAGTATGTGACAGATATAGAAGTGTGCTGGTTAAAATACACTTCACCTTTTTCTAATTTAAATTGTAAACTTTTCACCTCCAAAAATGACCTTTTCCACAATATTTAATGCACATCAGTGCAGACTGGAGATCAGTGCTACGTACAAGTTACAGTTCTGTCCTAAAGTCACCACTCAGTTTGGAATGAAACAAAATAAAGGTCAGCAGTGCAGTTTTTGGCACCAGAGTCAGAAGCCAGAAATTAGGTGCTCTCCTAAAGATAGGTATGGGCTTAATAGGATATTAACTTAGAAATTACTTAGAAGAAAATACTTTTTTTTTTTTTTCTCTCCTTTTGATTTCTTTGGTGTGGAATCCACCTCTCCTTAGCCAATATTTCCAGCTACATTAAAGAGTTTGTGCACGGTGACTTTGGGAGAACAAAGCCCAACATTGGGTCCCTTCTGAACAGAACTGCTGACATTCTGGAGCTGGATGTAGAAGTAAGTTGGTTGCTGTTTGTCTTTCCTGGAAATTACTAAGGGAGTTGCCCAGGTGAGATGCTTTCCATGGAATTGCTCTAAGTGATTCAACATTCCTTACCACAGGATACATTTCCTCCTGCTACTCTCCTTTGTAAATTCAACCCAACAGAGAGTGATGCTGCCAAGTGGTAGCAAAAGGTGGTGTGATTCTTTTGGTATCTGTAAAACACCAACTCTTCTGCCTTTTTTTCCTCCTCTGTTTTTCTAGTCTGTTGATGTTGACTGGCCTCCAACTCTGGCTGATTAACTTCTGGAGCTGGGATGAGGAAGCAGCAGCTCCTTGGCAGCAGCTGGTGACCAGACACTGTGCACCACAGCCTGGGTGCCAAGGGTGTCCCTGGAATATTTGGATCATGTTGATCTGCCAAAGGATACCCTTGGGCTCTACTTTACACACTCTGGACCAGGTAGTGTTGGTTCAATCTCTAGCCTTACTTTTATTTCTTCTGTACATAAAAAGATTTTGGGGAGCCAGTGTATATAATCCTCCATCAGGCCAGATTTTATTTTCATCTCTTTTTATATTGGATACTACAGCTTTCCTTATGTGGATGTAGGTAACACTGAGTTATCTGAAACCCACTCCCAACTTTTTCTGAGAAGTTCATTCAGGAAATCCCAAAAGCCAGGGAGACTGCAGCAAGCAGCACAGTGCCTGCAGCAAGTATTCCCTGAGACACTGACTGCTTTTTGGTCAGTGGCAGTAGACATGAGCAAATTTGTCTCTCAGAATGCTTTTCAAAGGGAAAAAAAAGAAGAAAGCTTTCAGAGGAAAACTTTGCACTTAAAACCAAGCTTTTCTCATTTAAAAACATTGGGGATGCTTCCTAGAAACAAGAGTTGAGGCCTCAGAATTCCCCAGTGAGTCACAATATACAAAAATACTGGGAACTCCTGGCTGTGGTGAATTATGGGAATCTAAAGAAAAACAGGAATACCAAGAATGTCAAAGTGCAGGCAGAAACAAAAGGATCCTGGTATTGAGAGAGAGAGAGATAAAAAGCTGTGATTTAGCAATGTAATACATTTTTTCTTGTACTTCACCTTGGATGCCTGGAAGAGTTGAACACAGCCTAGGAACTTGCCTGGAGTAGGGAGGATCTGAGGTTTTCTTTGGTTATTTAAAATGTTTCTTACTAAGGACCACCTCCATCTTTAGGAAATCATTTTTTATACCTGTATCATGTTAATCCATTAGGGGGGTGCTTGCCTGAGGTACAAATGAGAGTTAAACTACCAACAAGAAATTAAGGTTGGGAATTTCAGAGCTCTTTGCTAACATTTTGGGAAAAAAGAGGGTAACGTTTACCAAGACAAGTCACTGTCTGGGGACAGGGAGGATGACTGAGATGAATTCAGTGATGCTAGAACAGCTCCATAACAGCTTGAGCTGGAGGCTCTAAAAGTGTTAATAAATACATTTTTAAGGAGCTCCTTTAAGGCTCTGCCTGTGCTGGGCTGTGAAAACTTGTGTCTGTAACGTAAGTAATTCAGAAGCTCCTGTTTTTCTAACACAAAAATTTGATTCAGACAGCAACATTATTTTTGGTTTTAATTTTAAAGCTCTTATGAGCAACAGATTCCATGAGTAGTTCTCAGATAACTATCTGCAGCTAGGAAGGAAATGTCATTAATGATGGAAAACTAAAGAAACTGAATTCAGAAAACAAGAGAGGATTTCATATCTGCGTGATTTCTTAAAAATTCCAAGTGAGCTAAAATGTGATTTTTAAATTCCATAAGCTACAAGGAAAGAAAAAATATGTAAACAAGACTGTGCTCTCTGGACACAACAGGCATGGGAAGAGCTGTTCCAAGGGGAAATGGAGCCAAAAAAGGGGAGAGGGAAAGGGCTGCTGCAGTAGTGCCAAGGACACACGAGGCTCTTCCCTCTGCTGCTCGTGGGGATCCCAGGCAGAATCCAGGATAAACAAGGCCATAAAGATGACCCCGAGTGTGCTGAGTCTGAGCTCTTCTCTGGGCAAGGCAGAGAGCTCCTCCCAAAATTCCCAGGCTGGTTATTTTTACAGTAAATCTGAAGTATCCGATCGGGGGGCAAGGGAGAGGGGGTGGAAGCTGATATGCAAATACCCCTGAGCTCTTGAGGCAGTTCCTGGGCATCAATCATGTGCAAATATGAAACTGAGAAATGTAATCTGGGGGTCTGAACTTTGTTTCCAGTCCAGTTTTGGAACCATCACGGACTGAATACTGCAGCAATAGTATTCACGTTGTACTTGGGCCTTCACCTGATTTTTAGGAGTATTTTTGTGAGTGCTCAAACCAGCTGGTTTGTGAGAGCCAGATTTCATCTTGTATTTCCCCAGCTGGACATCTCTAATGCCTCCCCCTGCATTTTGGTTTTGCATCAGCTCAGCTGGGCCTGGACAAAGCTAAAAGCATCCTAAAGCATCCGTGCCCTTGTCCCCTCTGCCAGAAAACCCAACAGCTCTGCTACAAAACCTGCTGAGGCAGATGAGCCCTCCCATGCCTGGGGTTTTATAGCAGCCACCAGCCACAGGGAACAGAAAAAAACCCAAAAAACCCCCCAGGATAAGCAACCAATAACCTACCTTGTCCCTTTTCCCTGCCTTTCCCGTGGTGAGGGATGTCACGAAGCTGAGGAGGTTGCAGAAGCTGAGCACTTGGTATAACCAGTTTTTTTTAATTACCAAACCAACTCGTTTACAAAGGAAAACAGAACTTTGAAAATATTTAATTATACAGTAAAAACAAATTGTACTATAAAGAGCTTTCTATGAAGTAAAATGTTTGCATTTAATATACTTTACACTGAGAACTTCAAAAAAAAAAAGAATTGAATAAACAACACGTTTCAAACTTTCTGTGTATTTCTTTGGTCTTCCTATTGCTTAAGAGTGTGGAGGAGAGGTGCAGAAGTGAGGAAAAACTGTTAAAACAGGGAGAGTCAATTCATTTTGTTGTGCACATGGAGTTAGGGGAAGCAGTTTCCAAAGTTCACCTGACTGTCAGGCCTGTCAGTCTGATGGAATTTCAGCAGCAGCACCGGAGTGCTCCCAATGCAATGGATTCCTGCAGGGAAGACATCCCTGCTCTCCTGTAACCCACAGAGGGGTTCTGGAGCACCTTTCCTTGTGTACAACTCTACTAATCTCAAGTGGCTTTTTTGATTTGGGGAGTGGGTTTTGGACACTTTATTGCTTTTTTTGTTGCTGCTCTCATTGTCCAGTTTTATGTCACCGAAGGTAACAACAGTGACCCTTGAGCCTTATCTGCCCTAAAGAGCAGCTGTGTCACTTAAGAAATACTCAGACATTTCTCTGTGTTGCTTCTTACAAAAAATAACAGTATAATAAAGTAACCAAGGCAAGAGTGTCCTACCCAACCAGTTACCTCCAGCTGGAGGTGTCAGGAACAGCTCCTGCCCAGGCTGAGAGTGAAGACTGGGAATCAAGTGGGAGGGAAGAAGTTCTGGTTCCTGATACAGAGGATAGAGGAGTGTTTTTAATTAGTACTGACTGAAATGGCTTTAAAAGTTGTTAATAGAGGAGAGGCTGCACAAAGGCAGCCTTGCCCTCCTGGGAGGGGGTGGTGCTGGGGAGGCAGGATCTGAGCCTTCTTTGAAGCAGTCACTTGCATAGCAGGAAACTGCCGGGATACCTGAGGAAAGAGTAAGTGGATACTTCGGCTCCAGAGATTTCTGCCTTTCCAAATCTCACTCACATCGCAGCTACACACACACACACACACACACACAACTTGCAGAGAATAACAGCTTCATTCCTAAAGCAACAGGGGCATGGCTTCTAAAATATCTGCACTTCATCCAGAGTGCGCTAAGTCCTCACTTTCTGTTCCTTCTCTTGTACAGTAATTTCCTTTACAACAGGGCTGGACTATTTAAAAACTCAAACCTTTCGGTCTTTTTAAATATATCTAACAATGACATAGTCATTAAAAAAAATTTAAGAGTAAATTTGCCTTCAAAGCAAATGGAGTGTGGTGAAAGAGTGGAAAATCGATACATGTTCTCATTTTAGGAGAAGAATATTTATAGAAAGGGGGTTAAAAACCTAAACCTTTCAAGTAAGTTGAGCAGAACTCAGATGTCATTCATTAGATGAGACTGAACTAGAGTGCTTATGTGCAGGTTTTTCTTCCCAATTTCTGTCCTATCAAAATTGTAATTTAATTTCTATAGCAGAAATGGCTATTTCAAAACAACTTCAACCCTGTGAAGCATTTGAAATTTTAACCCTTCTGAAGATGCCAGCTGTTACAGTCCCCAAAGGTAAGGAAGCTTTAAGTGTTAACAGTTCCCACTTCCAACAGCGCAAAAACAGATCTACAAGGTACTTTAAAGGTACAGAAACCCCAAACCCTACTCCCAGCTCCCTCTTTAGGGGCACCACGATGGGCTGCAATAAATAACCTTTAAGTTACATCGTGAAACTTGCACAGCAACATTCTGAAATAGAAAGCAGGGACTCCAGAAGGGTAAATGACTCCTCTCCACGCAGCAGCACCCGGGGGGCGGGGGGGGGGGGGGGAGCTCTGGCTCACGGGTTATAGCTCTGTAAAATGTTGTCGAAGGGGAAGGACTGATAGAGCTCGTCGGTGTGGACACCGTCGGTGTCATAGAACTGGCCGTCTGCCAGGCTGCCCTGGTGGCCGCTGGACAGTCTGGGCTCGCTCAGCACCCCCTGCTCGATGAAGCTGTAGGAGGGCTCGGCCAGGCCGGGCTGCGAGGCGAAAGCGGCGGCTCCGCTGGCCGTGCCCGTCCCGGCCGGGGGCAGCTGCAGCTGCTGCCGGTGACTGCCAGCGCCCAGCACGGCGCTGAACCTCTCCAGGCTGATGCTGCCGCAGTTCAAGTCGTCCGTGTCCATGCCGAGCATGCCGGCGCTGGAGCCGCCGGGGAGGCTCTGCAGCTCGGCCGGAGACACCAGCGCGGCTCCCAGCCCGTTCGTGCTGCCGTAGCTCCGGAAGAAACCCGAATCCTTCTCGTCGGGCCAGGCCACGGCGCTGTCGGGGAAGGTCGGGAGGGAGCTGCTGCCCGCGGCGTTGGGCTGGGGCTCCGTGGAGAAGGTGCTGTGCGGCTGGGAGCCGAGCAGCCCGGCCGGGCCCGCGGGGCTGTGCAGCCAGCACGGCGACAGCGTGTCCTGCTTGCCCGGCCCCAGCAGCTGCGAGCAGCCGGGGAACAGCTGGCTCGGGCTGGACAGGGCTCCCAGTCCTGCCGGCATCATCAGCGTGGATGGAAACATGTTGGGTTCTACGGAGAGAATGCCACTTTTTAGGGTTTTTTTTCCAAATTACAAGGGACGAAAAGCAAAAGAAAGACAGTAAGATGGTACGGGTATTTCCACTGTCTACTTGCTTCACTGTGGTCCAGGATGCCAACCTCACCCCTCTACGGCCCATACTGAGGGTGACATGAAGAACTGACAGCTTTAAGTTTGTACAGTCAGAAGTATCACTGTCTTAGACGAATAAACCCTTAAGAGATTAGAATTTCAAGCAAAGAGGAGTGCACTGTCTGTTTAAATCACTGTCAGATCACAGGCAAAAACCTTACCTTTTTTAATCAGCTTCCCTTCAGGAGTGACAACAGGGAAGGGGGCTACTTTGGGCCTCTCCATTGTATTTGATCCTGTGATGGAACACAACATGAGTGTGCAGCATTTAGAGGAAACAGCTCCATCTAAATGTAAGTCCGCTCAAACAAGAAGAAAAAGACAAATATTTCCCTTACCACAGTCCTGTATGAGCTTCTGCCAAGCCAGCGTTGATCTTTGCCTTTTTGCTTTGTTGCCATATGGATCTACAGAGAAAGAAGTGAAAGGGGAATGTGTTGCCTTTCTCTTCAATAAAGGCCTAAAAGAACTTTCTAGTGGCACCAAGTTGTAGTAGGAATTATTTAAAGGAAGATACTGCAGGCATGGCTGCACTAACAAACCATGCCATTGTTACTCAACAGTAATTCTGGTATTTTCAGTGAAAGAGGGAATAAACTGACTGCTGTAACTTTGAAACCCCAAAACTACTTTGCTGAAGCAGCGCTGTAGATTTTTTTTATTAATTAAGCCACTACCAAGAGTCCTGCATTGATCATGGCTGTTCAGAAACTCATCTCATTGGAACCATACCCTTTTCATCTGGCAGGTATCTGAAATCCATGGGTTCACTGACTTCCTGGTCAGAGGGCCTGCGCAGCTGCATCTTCACCGTGACGGGCTCGGTGATGTCTCTGAGGAACGGCGGCGTCCTAAACACGATCGCGACTTGACGGTGAACATCAGCTTGGGAGAAGGAACCTTTGGCCTCCCAGTTGTCCAGGACAAACCTGACTTCTATGTCATCTAGGCCATGAGAAACAGAAGATGCTTGTTAGGTTGGAATACTGACAACTTGCAGCAGAAAAAAAGGCAGCGAAGTGAGGAGCCTGACTCAGAATTCAGACGCAAAGTAAATGGCTCGACTTTAAAGGCACAAGAGGTGCTGAGATCCCGCAAATCTGAAAGCTGTTCCACCTAGCTGCAAAACCAAACCACTCTGAGGTGTGTGGTGAGGGGTTTCAGCCCCCCAGCAGGAAAACGGTCATGGAATGTGTCCATTTGGGAAAAAGGGAGAGAAAAAACCTAGCCCAGGTTACCTTTCTGAACTTTGTCACACAGCAGAAATATTTCGTCTCCTCCTTTGACGCTTCCACAGTTCTTGTTCACACGACAGATTCTCAATTCTGCGGTGTTGGGAGCTCCTGGAAGCAAACAGGCAAATTTAATGACATAGAATTACTGTGGATTTGTCACTGTTGGATAGGAGGTGTTGGGAGTTCAGGCATATGAAGGGAAGGCAACAGCTGGAGGAGTGTTACACCCTGAAACCCACCCAAAGCAAGACATTCCATACAGGAAATTCAGCAGCAGGGTCAGCAGCAGGATATTCCATGATCTTACAGCTTATCTCCAAACACAAGACACCAGCACTGCTGTGCCACCTACTCCCTAACTATTGCAGAGCAGTCTCAAACACTTCCCCACTGACGTGGTTCTGCTCAGCCCCGCTGCCCTTCAAGCTGAGAACTCAAAGCAGTTCTGTGAGTGACTGATTGCCTGGTTCAGTCACACTTCTCTGGAAAGCTCTGGACTAGCAAGTCAGGAGAATTCCCCTCTCTGAGGGTCTGACTGTAGTTCATAGAGGTTCTTGGCCTTCCAGCCTCTCCCCTGTTCCTCTCTGCAGGTGTCCAGGAGCAGCTCTAGGACCATAATTTCACACCTTCACTGAGGGCAGCAGGTTTCGCCCCAAACCACTCAAATTTCAAACTCCAGACTGTGGCTGTATGTGAACAGCCCTCAGGACAGCTGTGGATGGAGAGCTGCCTCCCACCATTAATTAGCCCCCTCTGAAGGCTGCCCATTGCATTCCAAACAAACTCATGGCTCTGGGTGACTCCAGCGGGACGGAGCCACGCTCTGCCTGGTGGTGTCTGGCTCCATTCTGGAGCAGCAGCTCCAAACACATTTAAAATGCCTGGAATGATCCAGTTAGTGCTGCTTGGACACCATGAAACTGATCCTCCATGAGGCTCCACCACCACCACAATCTCCCTGTTCCAGACACAGAGAAGAAATAAAAAAAACAAAGCTCATGGTGTCAACCTCAAAAAACCAAAAACTAAAAAAAAAAAAAAAACCAAAAAAAACCCCCAAAACAAAACAAAAAAACCCCAACCAAACAAATCTGTTTTACACTCTCAGTTTGAATTGATTCCTACCGAAGTACAGCTACAGCACAACACAGACTACATCTAGAGCAGAGTTCCTGGTAACCTCTCACCAGTCCCCAATTATGTAGTTCCTATCTGCAGTTATTACTGTCATTATTATTCTAAGTGAGTCCTACAGCCTCATGTACTACATGACACACACCACTTCATTTGCTGAATGAATCAGAAACCTTCAAGGGAGGGGGAAACCAAACAAACCCAGAAACAGCACAGGGCCACGTGATTGACAGCATCATGGTACGCTTTTCACAGGAAGGGTAAATTAAGAATTGTGAGGAAAAGCCTAATTTTACCAATGTTTCACTTCTGTGTGCTTGAACAGCAGAGAATCACAGAGTGGTTTGGCTTGGAAGGGACCTTAAAGATCATCCATTTTCAACCCCCCTGCCATGGGCAGGGACACCTTCCACTGTCCCAGGTTGCTCTAGGCCCTGTCCATCCTGGCACTGGACACTTCCAGGGATGGGGCATCCACAGCTTCTCTGGGAAACCTGTACCAGGGCCTCTCCAACCTCACAGAGAAGAATTTCTTCCTAACATTCAGTCCAACCCTTCCCTCTGTCCATTTGAAGCCATGACCCCCTGTCCTGCCACTGCATGCCCTTTTGTGATAAGTCCCTCTGCTGCTCTCTTGCAGTTTCGTTTATGTCCTTGTAACAGATTTTTGGGACAGTCTCCTTCACTGGAATCTGTTGTTTTGTCCTTAGACAAGGAATTCAGAAAGGAAATCAACCAACACAGATGCAGATGCATCACTGTGCTGTAAGCAGGAGTGCTGAGCCTGGCACCTGCCTCAGAGGGAAATGTTCCTCCTCCCCTGTCACCTCAACTCCTGCCCAGTTCCTGTTCCTCACTCCCCTACACCACATCCCTGGTGACAAAGCCCTAGAGAAACGAGCTCCTCATTGAAAATCATGTTGCTTTCAACAAGGGCAGGACAACATGTTCTACCTAACCCCATTTCTCAGAAATGTTGAGCTGCCTCGTCTGACTCTTCCTAAGAGTTTTTGATATACAACTTGGGAAATTTCTATTCCAAACCAGTTAGAAATTTCTATTCCAAACCAGTTAATGTTAGAAGCATCTAGAAACAGAAGGTGCTGAATTTGAGACACTTGCAGCCTCTGCTAATGCCTGTGTGATGTCAATGTGATTCTTCTGTGTCTCACTATCCTAAACAAGTGGAGACTATGAAGGATGAGAAAGTGAAGGAAATACTGGATTTGAAGTGTCCAAGCTGGTTTTCAGAGTATCTCTTTGCTCCTAATCTGAGCAGATCTGTGAAGGCTCAGACCTCAGAGCCCAGGGTTGCCCAGCCTGCAGGCCCTGTCACCTGAGGTACAGCCCATAGGACAGGGCAGCTCTCGCCAGGCTGACACGTCTAAAAGCCACTCGGATCTGAAACTGAGCAGGGCTCTGCTTTATGATTTGTGGTCACAGCTCTGCACGGGTTTATTTACCAGCTGCTAAGCTACAGAGAGGGTTTGGGGTGCCTCCAGTGCTGCCCACAGACACCCCCAGCACCCGCCCCTGCTTCCCCCGGCACGCTCAGCCCCAGCCCCTCGTGGTTGTGCTGGGACTGACGTCAGCCCACAGGACGAGTAATCATGATTTGGCACATTTCTAAATGGCATCTGAGGCAGAGCTGCAAATCTGGTACATCAGTTTTTATCTCAGCCCTGATTATTTCAGTGCAAGGGTTCTCAGTAACATAACGCTCGCAGTTCCAGCTTCTAGACCATTCTAGAGGAGACTCTAAATACATCAGAGCCATCTGAGTTCATACTCAACGTATTCACAATGGTTGTGCCCACATCAACACAATCCTAACAACTTTAGGAAATGCAGATCTCATTTTATTCAGTACTTTCTGCTAAAATGAGGATGTCAAATATTTAGCGTGGAAACACTCACAGTGCAGAAATGAAAAACACTGCAGGAGAGTTTTCCAGGATTAAGAGTGCTTTTGCTACTCTGCTCCCAGAGAGGAGTCCAGCCAACACTGAGGGCTAAAATCCTCAGCTGCAGATGCCCTACAGATGTCCAGTTTTATGGAATGTGGAAAACAGTGCCAAGAAGGGGCGTCATGTACTTCTGCACCCTCCAGGAGCATGACCAAGAACTCCTCCACTACCCACCCATACAGTGAAACAACAACCAACCAGGACACCAAAGGTCTTAAGACAGTTTCCCACAGGGATAAATCTCTCTTGCAAGTCCCATTCCAGAGCCCTCACGGGGAAAAGGCAAGATTCCTCAAGGACATAAACAGTCCCCAGAGGGCTGCCTTGGAAAACAGATCAGCCTTGAGGCAGCCATCCATCTCACTACTATCACTTTAATCACCAGGCACATCAGGGGTGGGCCTTTCCTTACAATCACTGCTGCTGTGTGTGAACAAGGGCTGGAAAAACACCTGCGTGTGAATCCATGAATGCCATAGACAATCCTTACTTTGGCTGGCCAACATTTCACCCTGGGATCAAGTCTGAATGTGTTCTCACTGTGACCTGCCATGTGACAGCCATGCACCTGGCAGTCCCAAGCCACAGAAGCGACCCAGAACTGGCACAGACCTCAGCAAGCTGGCATTTCTCATCCCAAGCTAAAGAGAAAAAAACAAAAGGGAAAAGGCAAAAAAAAAAAAAAAAGACATTTGGCTGAGCTGGTACTCACTGTTGTCATAGATGGGGTTGGAAATCAGAGGAGGAAGGGCTATCGTGTAGTTGCCGTGCTCGTCGGGAAGGAAAGCTTGGAAGCAGAGCCGCACGACGTTGAGGTCGTACTCGTCGATGTTGTGCAGCTGCTCCTCGGGCACTGAAGGACAGACAACACAGAGGGTCAGTCATGGAGCCAGCACGAACTCCTTACCAAACTGGGCAGAATCCTCAGCAGTAAAAGAGATGGTGCTGCCCAGGCACGTGTGTCTGTAGCCCCTGGCAGCTGGAGAGGGGCCGCATGGATTAATCCCTTGTTCGCAACAAATGACACTGAAGCCTTTAACGCTTTCCCTGCACCCAATGGGGTTCAACTGTCCAAGTTCTCCAGCAGTTTCTCTTGTCTGGGTTCCTCACCTTGCCTGCCACAACCGTTTCACGTATCTATAGTTTAAAAGTCTTCTTTTCTTCTTCTTTTGTGCGTGATAAAATTTACAAAATTAATGTTGCTGCCCAAGAGAAATATTTTGGTACAAAGGGAACCTAGGACCTCATTAAAGATTTTCTGCAGTGCTGAGAGACTTTGGCTGCATGGTATCATTATTTTCCTCTAGAAACTGAGATGGAAAAAGAGTCAGAAGGCAAGAATGAAGCTGAAACAACAGAAACCACCTCCCCACCCCATCACCAGCAGTGCCACAGCTGTACCTTTCAGAGCAGGGATTAGTGGAGCCATTAGGATACAGATTTGTGACACAAGAAGGAAAGCCTTGCTGGAAAGGATCCATTTCCTTGCATATTCCTCCCACTGTAAAACCCAGCAATGCATAACCCAAACTCAGCATCTCAATTTTGTTCATTCTTTATGTTAATTACAAGACACAGGGCCTGGGGTATCATTACTGAACATTTCATGTATTCCCAGCTTAATGGACAATTCCGGGAAGAGTAGTCCCCTCTGAATTTGACACTTTCCTTTAAGGTGTGACACTAAACCATTATGTTGACATTCAATGCCAGTAAAAATGAGAAACTGGCTTAATTTCACCTAAGTAGAAATACTGATAATTAAAATCATTGCAAGTGTTTCTGTTTCCCCAAACCCCTCCAAGCAGCAGTTCAGCTGTTTCACACTCCTCACAATCACCCAAAGCCAACAAGTGCCAAGTCACCAGATCACCAGTGCTCCATTCTCCTCCCCTCCCTTTCAAAGGGCTCTTACAAGAACAGGATTAAACACGGTTGTGATAAGAAGTCTGGGGACCATGCTGTACTGATTAGATTGCCTGCTCTGACCTTTAGCATTTATCACTGGCTAAGGTCTCCACCCTGCTACGAGTGGGATTCCACAATGCCCACTTGAGTGACTTCTTCCTTTTACCTTTTGATAGTGTGAAATAGTAAGTGTGATGAGCTCAGAATACTTTCCACTGGCATTTTGAGTCCTTCTGGTGCTCTGAGTATCAATTTCTCCTGGTCTCTACTGCAAAGGGAGATCAAGTCACCTTTCCCCTTTGCAAGCCTGTGATCTGCAATATTTCAAGGCACATACAGCAGCCGGTACAAAACCAAGCAACAACTGTGTGAGCTTCAGAAGTGGTGAGGCCCAGGGGAGTTCTGCCCGTGAGCACTTTGCAGGCTGGTGCTGACTTTGTCACCAGACACACAAAGTTTTATGCTTTAATGCACTTCATTAGTTCACCTGCTCACTTGAAATAGGATCTTTAAGCAACAGGTTTGTAACAGACAGCTCCTCAGCCTGACTTGGATTTGGCTGACTCCGCAGCCTAGCTGCCTCTGGATACAGCCTGACTCAGAAAACACAGAAAGAAAAGTGCATTTTCCAAAGTGCACCTTGCAGAAGAAGGGCTATCAGGAGAGCAGCTCGAATCCATGCCCTGACACCATGGCCAGCTCCCCAGGACACCCTGACATCAGGGCTTATGCTCCTGTGCTGTGTTAGCCACTGGCAACTGTGCAGACCCTTCCAGAGACCCAAGGGGTGGTGACAACTCAAACCTCTTCACAATTAAACTAAGCAGAGAGATTCAATACCCTTGCCTGAGTAAGCTGTCTGTAGATGGAAGCTGAGCATGAAATCTGGATCTGGCTTCTGACCCTGACTCAAAAGTGAGGACTTTGTGGTTGTGCAGCCAAGTCCCTCTCAGGCTAAAGGAGCCTCAGTCCCGCTCTGTGCTTTCCACAGGGAAATGTGTCTCTTCCTCAGAAACATGCAACAGCAGACTAGAGCCTAAGAGTACTCTCTAAAAGCAAAAATACTCTAGATACTCTAGAGAAAATTAGCAATGCTAATGTTCAAATGACATCATTTCCTATGCTACAAACTTGCACAAATTCCAATAAATCTGGTTAACACCTGACATAGGAGTGGTGTGCCAAGAATTGCAAGGGACGGAACCACTGCGTACAGCTCATTCTATTGCAGCAAAACCCACTGCTCCTGATTTGCATGTTTTTATAAACGATTTAATAGAGTTTTTTAAAAAAAATCTGTAGTTTGAAAGAGGAAGCGTTCAGTCAAGAGTGATTCCTCTTGGGCTATTTTTAACCAGACAAGAAGAACATAACAGTGCAAAAAAAGGAGAACAAGACAGCTGCAACTCCATCTTGTGATGACATACTTTAAAAAAGAGAGAGAAACCAGATTCTATGTGCATATGAAGAAGCACACAGCTTTTACCAATTTCAAAACAAGACAATCATCCAAACAAAACAAAATGTTGTTATTTTTAACAAACATCTAATTCTGCTCCCTCTGAAGTCAATTTGAGAGCAGCCACTAACTTGGAATGGATGCTGGCTTACACCTTGGGAATATTAAAAGCAAACAAAGCCAAGGCAGACAAACACCCTGAGTAATGCCTGGAGCGCGGCCGGGTGGAGGATGGTCATGCCATTCCGTGTTATTCCACCAACTTCTGTGCAGAAGGACAACAGAGAGGGTTAAACCTGACAAACCTGAAGTTATTAAAGTTAGGAAACGCTGTCGAAGATTTTGGGAACGCTATGTACTAGAGAGGAGGGGCAGCCACTCACTCCATCAAGCTCTGCACAAGCAGGGCAGAGACCAGGGGCATCACACATGTGAAATAAGAATGTCGCCCAGTGTGGCACCTCGGGGGCACAGGTGTGGTAAAAAAAGGCTCCAACACAACACATGAACCAAAAAAACACAAAAAAACCCAAACAAAAAAACAACAAAAAAACCCAACAACAACCAAAAAGGGAAGAAGTTCTCCGGGTTTGGCAAGGATTCAACTTCCTCTTCTGACTGCTGCTCACTGTGTGGTACCACACCTTAGTGTCTTCATCTGGATCCAGCCAAAAGAGCTGGAATCCAACCAAAAGCTTGGATATGTTCCTGTGATGGCCCAGTCCAATCACAAAAAGCAGCCTTAACCTGGCAGAAATCCTTTAACTGTAGTTATCTCTGCACACAGGAACATATGAAGGACTATTTGTAAGCTGTACAAGGAGCTTTCAGAAGTAACTCACAGAAATGAAAATCATACTTAAAAAATAACTAAAATTCTAAGGTAAACATGGAATATGATGTCAAAAAAGTCCATAAAAATACCAGCAGCCATTTTTTATCATGTAAAAGAAATGCAACCCCACTCCCCATGACTCTGGTAATAGGGTTGCAAAAGGAGTACCTGGAGTGACAGTCAAACCCAGGGAGGATTTGCTGTTCATCTGGAAAGGTGCTACGACAACCAGCAAATAATTTCATTATAGATCTGTTTACAACTCTTCTGAACAAAATGCTGGTTCCCCAACTTTACTTAATAGTTGTCTTGAAAATACTTCCCTAATCCATGTGGGAAGAGACCAATACAGTCCCAGCATGGGCAAAACACCCCACATGAGCTAAACTGTGAACTCCTTCCAACCTGAGCTGGCTGATCCGGGCAGCTCCCAGACATTAGGTTTGGGATGTCCCTGTCTCCAAGATTTTGTCTCTAAAATCCAGAGATGCCCCCCTGGGATTCCACTGAAAATCTGCTGGATTTGTTTCTGCAACACAAAATTGGAGACTTCCTGCGCTCAATACACCAACGTGCAAGTCCAAGTTCGGACACAAAATTAAAGATGCTGGTAATGTCAGGCCTCCTGTTTATTAATTTCTAATTACAGTTTTATAGGTTTTTCAGTATTTCAACAGCTTTTGACATCCAGCAAGGCCAATAAAATGCCATTTATGTGATTAAATTAATGGGGGATTAAGGGCTCTGATGTTCACTCATAAGGTGATGCTTCAGGGAAAGTAAAAGTTTATTCTGAACATTATAGAAAAATGATCAAGGGTTTGGTTTTTTTGACTGACACCTATCAAACAGCAGATCCCTCACACAGAGCCCATCACCCAGCTAATGATGTCAGCACTCTGGAGTGGGCAGAGCTGGAGGCATCTCAACTTAACCTGCATGGAAACTTCCAGGGCAAACAATGTGGTGTGACACAATCAGAGAGGGGGGCTCTGTGGAGAGCACGGCTCACCCTCCAAAGGGACATCCTGTGATCTTCCCCTGTCAGTGAGGGGCTGCAGGGGCACATGAGTCTCATGAGATGTCAAAGAGAATGACCTTCCACAAGCTGAAACACCCCAGAGATCACACATCATTAATAACCATCACACATCACTCCCCACATGTGTGGGGAGCACACATCATTAATAATCATCATGAGTTGTTTCTCTCTTACGCAGATGAGGGTTTTTAATTTAGGGATATGCTGGGAGCTCAGTTTCATTTAAGGGATGACACAGAGGTGGTTTGCCTCCAGGGTTTTGCTCCTGGAGTACAAAGATACCCCCCTTGGCCCTGATACCGACTGGGCAGTCTAACTTGGTCTGTGCCAGAGGTTTTGCTGCACAAGGTGGCTCTGCCCAACCTTTCCAGCGCTGCTCAGGCCGCCTTAGCTCTTATGTGGTGAATCAGATCAAGGAACTGGTCTGGCTCAGAACTATCTTGCCAGAAGGGAAGAGGAAAAGGCTTGTTTTCAGCCAGCTGGTTCCCACGACAGGCAGCCCTGGTGAAAGGGAATCACTGGAAGCAGAGCTCCTTCCAGAGCTGGTGCTGATTTACACCAGGTTCAGCCAGGCAGGGAAATGGGCTGCAAATCACAAGTCCCTTTTGGTACCCAGGAGGTCCATTTCAGATCCAGCTTATCCCCACAGCCTATGTCCCTGCTGCAGCCACAGCTGTGCTGGTGTAGCCTTTTACTAACACTTCCCGAGATGTAGGATCATGGAATGGTCTGGGTTGGAAGGGATCTTAAAGATCACCCAGATCCAACCCCCTGCCATCAGCACGGACACCCTTCCACTGTCCCAGGTTGCTCCAAGCCCTGTTCAACCTGGCCTGGAACACTTCCAGGGATAGGGCAGACAGCTTCTGTTGGCAACCTGTGCCAGGGCCTCACCACCATTGAAGAATTTCCTTTGCATATCCAACTTAAATTTCCCCTCTTTCTGTTTGAACCCATTACTCCTTGTCCTATCACTACATTCCCCGATGAAGAGTCCTGGTGAAGCTGGAAACAAGGTGAGGGAAGGACTTTGGCAGCACTGTGTTTCTTCCTCCGATATACCCACACCTGTTTTATTCCACTGAGATCCACAAAGAGGTAATTTTCAATCAATTCCACAGAAAAAAGAGAAACTTCTACGTGTACCTTGAAAAAGAATGTGCATCAGCAACACCCATTTTTCAAAAAGCAAAAACTCAGGGAGTTGATGAGTGCAAACAATTAAAATTCAGATGCCATTCTATAGTCAGTAAATCCCCAAACTACTATGGATACATTTCCCTGGTTAACAGAAGAAAGAAACACAGGAAAGGTGAATGGCCTGGCTGAGGGAAAAAACTGGAAATACAAATTAGAATTTTCAAAACTCAGCACTTGTTTTGCCTAGACAAGGTTTCTCTGGCTTCTTTTCCTGTTTTAAGTTCAATGTGAAAAAGGTAAAGTTGGAAGAGATTTAAACAAGGGTATCCATCAGCCTCTGTACATTCCTAATACCTTTCTTTAGCAGTTTCCATTTCTGTCATAAAAAAATAAAGAAGTCAGCACTTTTTGTCTTGCTACAGGGTAATTTTCCTTTTTAAACAATTTGAAAGGGGGCTGTCCTGTATATTAACACACACATTTTGGAACAAGCAGAAAGGAACATTTGCATGAGAACAGAAGACCAAAGGGCTTCCCAAAGCAAAGTGCTAAAGTCATGCCATGATCAGGACACGCAGCTTCCCTCGAGTGGGTCTGCTCTGTGCCATTTCAAAAGCTGATGACTCTCACTTCAGGATTTAACTGGGGGCTCGCACATTTGTTTTAACACAAGAAAAGAAGCTTAACATTTCTCGTGATATCCGAGGAGATCATTACAGCGAACACCTTCAACCCACTCCCAACGCGAGAATTCCTGCCAAGAGCTGCTCACGTAACCCACGGCTCCGTGAAGCTGCCTGTGGAGCCGGCGCAGGTGGCCAGGGGGATCCTGGGGATGCTGTGGGAGAGGAGAGGGGGTTCTCATGGAAGCAGCGTCAGAGGAAGCTGCGGCCAGAGCACGGCGTGGGCAGGATGCGAGTGCGGCGGGGGTGTCACGGCACAGAGGGTGACGGGCGTGGGGTCAGCTGCGGGCGGGCGGAAAAGGGGAAATGGCAAAGGAAACGCTGCAGAGGCACACGCAGACGTGTTTAGGTGTGCGGAGCCTAAAGTTTTAGAGGCTAAAAATGAACTGCACGCTCGGAAGCGCAAGCAGTTGTCAAGGAGCAGGAAGATGAAGCCTGTGGCAAGCTCCAGGGAAAGTCAGGTTGTCCCTTCTGATAAAAACTTCACTGGAGTTTGCACTCCAAGACAAGTCCAGGGTTTTCATGCTGTCACACATGTGGCTAGAAAAAGGTCAGTCCTCTGTAGCACTGCACTGAGTACAGTTTTTTCCTAATTTAAAGAAAACACTAAGGGCTTTTCCTCATTGACAATTAACTCGAGTTGTTATTAACTCAATTGTTGTCTCTGTGTCAAGTCACACCCACTCACAAAAGCTCTTAACTGAAAACTGGCTCTTCTTTTAATTTGAGTTGGCTGTACATCAGACAGCGTATGGGAAGACAAGGATATAGCACAACTCAACAGCTCCTAAAAGAAAACAAACACCATAGAAAGCAGACATGGACCAGCTCCACTGGAACTCTGCTCCTTGGATGCTGTGCTGTTTGTATCATCATCACCACCATGCCAAGGAGCCCTAGTTACATGTTAGGCTGACACCGTGCCCCATTTCCCTGGAGTGCTCAGAGATGAGAGACAAAAGGGATCTCTAGAATCCTTGAGATTGTCAGAGGACAAAAATATATGGGATGTGCTTTGAGAGCACAACAGATCATGAACACAGCATGGAAACAGCAATTCCTTCTCTCTCACACAAGGCTAACACAGGAGGAGCAGCCTGAATGCAAGCCATTCATCCTAGTGAAAGCACACAGCTCCCATAGGCTGTGCTGAACTTCACAAGGGATAAATGTTGCCAGCCAGCACTGGGAATTCACAGAGAGATAGCCTTACACAGGTACACTTGAAGAATGACACTGATGCAGACATCCCCAGTTGGGCACATGGCAGTGATCTGCAAACAAATTCCAGTCACCCAGGGATTCCGAGGTAGGCATCGATTGTATAGGGTCAATACTGAAACTCTCTTCCCCAAAAGGAGGCTCAGGACAGGGAATGTTTGGTCCAGAAGAAAGTGGGAAAGAAAAAGAAAAGTCAACCAACACACAAGCACCCTGAAGGCTCGTTTTCCATGAAGTGTCTTTGATGATGTCATACAAGAAATGAGTAACACCAACTTGCGACCTGCTTAGAGGATGCACAGCTCTGGAATGTCTCTGAACAGGGAAGCCAGATGCCTTTCTGAAAACATAGAAGTAAATCACAATGCAGGAAGGATTCAGTACAGCCTGCACAATCCTGGAAAACATACCAACACTCCTCTGACCTTGAAAAGCAAACTAAATCCGTACATAAAACATTCAGCCTTATCAAGCAGCGAACACTGCGGTGACTGCTGCTCACAAAACCCTGTTCTGATCAACTAAATAAACACATACAAATATTCCTGTCACTAATCCTGTTTTATTAGACCTTGGTCCCAGGCCTTTCTAGGCTCTGCTCAGCGTGGGACTGCCCTGGAGGCCGTTCTGAAGTGGCTCTGCTTTTGTGCTGACACGTTAGCGTGCGCCGAAGGGCAATGACACAGCTGGGGATTGCCAGTGGTCCCTTCTCAGCACAGCCCCTGTCCAGAGCAGGCTGCTGCCCTGTGTGTCACCAGGCAGGCTCTCCCCTGCTGCCAAGGCAGTAGCATGGCCTCCTCCACTGCTGGACTGGCGGGAAGCAGCCCAGGATCTGCCTGGATGCCACCAAGCACAACTTTCTGTAACCGCCCAAAATTTATTACTGAATGTGGAGTTAAGTGCCAACAACTGTAAAAATCTACTTCCTTCTACAGAAAGGTTCCCCTTTAATTGTTTGAAATCAAGGTAGAGCTGGCTCAGTCAAGGCAAAATAATTCAAACCCTTAAAGTGTTTAAATTGTGCTGATGAACTAAACTCTTGTCAAAATACCGTGTGCATACATTATCATAACTAGGGTAATTGTTCACATGGGTCATTTGGCCCATCAACCTGATTCCAAACAGCTGCTCTAAAATTAAGAAAAATACTAAGGCATTTCTTATTCTGTGATAAATTCAACATCCTTCTTTTTGTCCCAATTCAGGGACAGGTATTATAAAGCCAGCCAGAAATCCAGCTCTCAACTCTCCATAAAGGATCTTACCTGAATATGGTAAGAACTCTGTGGGTATTAGAAAACCCATGAAGTGTCTGGAGAATCTCCAAGCTCCTGCCACACTGAGGGAAATACATGATTACATTGACACTGCTTAGCCAACAATTTGGGGGTATTTATGCTTTTCATCTAATTGCCCCCAGTTGTGCCTGCATTCTGCATGTGTTGGTCCCATTCCAGTTGGCCCCAAACTTTGCAGTGTGCTCCCCACTCCTTCTGTGCAGAGATCTAGGCAGTTAAATTGCTGTGAGGGGAGTTGGTTTAGCAAGTTGATCTGAAGGGAAACCACTTCTTTTTTTTTCTGTCTTCAAGTTGGTTTTCCATTGGAGCAACTCTCTGTGTGTGGTGGTGGGAGTGTGTGAGGAAGGATGGAGGGAAGAGCAGGATGACTCTTTCTGAGAGCAGCCCACAGATCAGTCACATCAAACAAAGCTCTGTGGGCAACCCTTCACAGGTGTGGCTCTGCAGCAGCAGGCCCTGCCTCTGACCTTGATGAGGCCAACCACAGCATCACAGGATGGTTTGGGGTGGAAGGGACTTGAAAGATCATCTTGTTCCAACCCCTGCCATGGGCAGGAACACCTCCCACCAGACTGGGCTGCTCCACGCCCTGTCCAACTCAGCCCTGACATTGCAGTCCTGCTGTGGATTTCTGAGCTCCCATGCTGTGAAATTAAGTGAGGGACAGTTCCCAGGGGGCTATCAGCCTGCTCACCTGGTCACAAAGGACACAGCATGAGAAGAGATGAGAAAGTGGCAAGTGCGATTTGTATTGACTTAAGTTGTTGCAGAGTTACGCTAATTCAGTCTTTTACTCTCACCACTGCCAAAACTGAGGAAATCCAACTCCCAGGATACTTGCAGAAGTTTCCAGGAAAGGTTTCTGCTGCTATCCCATTCCTTCTGTCCAAGCAGCAACTCAGACTGCTGCTGGGAATTACAAAAACTCAATATAAAAAAAAAATAGGGCAGCTATCCAAATAGATGCATCATGTGATGTCTGGGAAGAAAAGTCTGGGAGGGACACAGAAGGGGAAGACTGTTTCTCAGAAAGAGATTTTTTGGAAAAAAAAAATAAAGCCCCAACACAAAAGCAAAGGCAGGACAGGACAAACAAAACCCCATCACCCTGCCAAGAGAACTAGATGGTTTGCACTCACCATTAAAAGGGTTAATTTTCTTCGAGATTCGTAAAGAAATAGATTCCTTCAAGTCTTTCTTCTTCACACACTGAATGCCCAAGTTCTGAAAACTGAAGCATATGTGGCAAGATTTCAGCAACTAATAACATCTTCAGTGTAGACTATTAAATATTCATGTTAATTAGTGTGATAACATCCACTGTAAGAAATGAAAAAAAGCTTTTGAGAAAGGTGTACAAGACTTTAAGAGCAGAAATGCTGTTTTTCCTAAAGTAAGGGCAGCCACAGAAGAAAAAAAAACCCTAAAATAAAATTCTAAATAATTTACATTATTAAGAATATATATTTCTATATTAAAAATTATTACTCTGCAGTAAACCTACAGTGATTAGAAGGTTAGAGACTCAGTCTTGGGTGATTTATAGTAACAATCATTTTTGTAATCAATAAACTTGTAATTTGCATTAAAGGATTTGCTCTCCTGCTTTTATCAGGGAAGGTAAATCTTAAACACTATTATAAAGGTTTTCTTTTTAACAGGTCAAAACAGGTTTTTAAATCTCACATAGTTACGGAAAAGTTCTGAAGAGCTGCAGCTCCTCCTGATTTGCATAAAAGTGCAGGTCACCCTGATGCAGGAGGTGGGGGGAGTCCCAGGCAGGCTGACTCTTTCCCACATGGAAAAACCATGACATCATCAAAGCTGAGTGGATGTAAAGCAGGAAGTTAAAAAAAAAAAAAAAAGAGAAATAATCTGTGTTTCATGATGTTACAATAAGCTCTGAGGATGGGTTATGCCACCAGGCACCTTTCTCCAGAAGTCCCTGCCATTTCCCTTCCTTTGATACTCCACAAAACTTCTTTGCTTTAGCAAAAGAGCATCTTACTGCTGCTAAAGATACTCCATGTTCCTGCAAAGAGTGCTTGTACACTTCTGATCAAGACTATGATGTTAAGTTTCATTTCCATAAACTCCCCTGTCTGTGCTCAACACTCTGTGTTCAGAGGTTCCCAAGCCCTCTGCCATCAGGCTCCACTTCCAGAACCTCTGCTCACTAGAGGAAGGCACAGGCTTCCTCTGCAAACTGAACATGACATGACCTAGGGGGAAACACAACACAGCAGCATCTCATAACTCACTAAAGCACTCTGCCTTCATATCATGGCTACTGACACTCAGATTGGGACTGTACCTTGATGAGCAATCCTCTTTCCACCTGCTCCTGGAGGAAGTACTTTCTTTAGGGCTTGATCACAACACACATTATTTTGCCCCTACTCAGAATACCCACTGTATTGCACAGATTGTTTGAAGCACACTTCAAAGTCCACAAACAGGGGCGGTTCCTTTTTATACCCGCAAATGAAGCCTCTCATGGACAGGAGGCTTTTCAGCTGCCCGAAATTCTCAGATTATCAGTGTTTTCTAAGCCTGTGCTGTCACAGTGAAAGTGTGTGTTTAACCATGCCTAAGCAGAGGCTGGGTCAGAGGAGGAACTGCCGAGAGCCCCAGCAGGGCTGCGGGGTTTCACATCGATGGGCACTGACAGGAAGCAAGGGAGGTAACGAGAAGAGAGAGGGAGAAGTAGGAAGAGAGAGAGAAAAAATGAAAAACATCTTAAAAAACTATGATATCATCCTTGTAGAGAGAGAGGAAACTAGGAATTAAAAATCTGAGTACACAGGCAGCCCCACAAGCTCTGACTTTCATACTCTTGCCTTGATGTCTCAGCCAGGGAGGGCTCTGATCAAGTTTGGGCAGCAGTACAAAGATCATTATACCACAGGCAGAACAAAACGCTTGGGAACTTTAAAACATGGGGAACTTTGAACAGCAGAAAGCAGAGTAATTACTCAGAGCAGCCCAAAATCTGTGACTAATAATTCTACTTCTACTGAGGAAAAAAAAAATTGGATTTTTACTCAATTTGGGATGCTCAGCAAGAGTATAGAGCCAGAAACACTATTGACAGAGGACATCTCCTGCTCACTAGTACTGGATGAGGCTTTTCTCCAACATGGACTCGAAGAGAAGAATGTGAAGATTGAGTCACCAGCCACAAAAAGGAAAATGACTTTAAACATCCAGATCCAATTATGGATCATACTGTTCTTTCATCTTAAAGCAACCAATGATTTGTTAAAAAAAATGAGTGTACCGATGCTGGAAACATTTCAAAGGGAATGTGTCGAGCCTCCTCCCATCAGGATCTCCAACGTCAAACACAAAGCTCACAGTTTCACATTATCAATAAAATGAAAGCAGCCCACTTACTACTCTGTAGGAAACTGAGAGGCTCATATCCTAAAAATATTGAGAAGAATTCGTGGATGGAGCAAACAAGCACCAGTGCCTGAAGTAAAACAGAGACACAGCATTGTGCTGAAGGACAGGATTTGATGCAAACATATAATGGAGATGAAATCACAATCTGCAAATAAGTATTTGCAAAGCATCCCAGTGTGTCTTGGTGTGACATCCTGAATGGCCTCTCTAAAAGGGTCGCCTTGTGCCTCCACACCGAACCTTGTGCAACCAAATGCCAAGAGGAGAAAACAGTAGTCAGTGCTCCCCTGCATTCAGTGATGGGAACACAGGGCCAGGAAAGGTGTTAAGCAATCGGCTTCTCTGCTCCAGATCAGCAGGCACAGAGCTGAGGGGAGGAAGAGGGATGGGCCAGAACAGCAGACTTCCTTTGACCTTGGCTGGGGAAGCACGTTCTGAGAAGACAAAGGGGAAGTTGGTGTATGGATGGTCAGAGGAAGGTGCAAGGTCCTGTTAAGAGTTTAGGATGTTGCAGGTCAGCATGCCCCGTGCCACCGGAACACACTGCAGCACATCCATGATCTCTTGAGCCTGGGCTGGGTGCTGGAGAAGCATCTCCACTGTTTATTTCACCATCAGGCAATCCAAACCACCTTCAAAACAGATGTGTCTTCAGCTCTCTCCTTTAATAGTGTCCTACTGACTAAACCCATGTAAACATGGAATAATTTCACTAACACCAACAGAATCCCATTGGCCTGAGAGGTGCGTGTAAGAGCTACTTATACACTGAAATATTTACCTGATTTTCTTCCCAGCTCAGTTATGCTTACCCCAAAGCAATAGCCTACTTCCATATTTCCTACATTGCAAGCTGTGAACCACAAACAGCTTGCCAGTTCTAAATTCCCCTCTCCAGCAATAATCACTCCATGTTTGCTGCAGCTTATTCTGCTTCTATTTTATTTCACGAGACTTGGTAAACTTAGGGGAAACACCATCAAATATAAAAACTGTATTTGAGATATTCTAAATAGCACTGAGAAATGTCTTGTACACATCCTGAGTTTTCCTCACTGCATCCACAAGCAGATCCCTCCCTGGCACACTTACTCTTCAGAGCTGGGTCTGAGCAGAATCTGTATTTTCACTCAAAAAAACCCAACCCAAACAACAAGCAACAACAGTGACAGCTACTAACACATTTCTAGATGTGTCACTACCACTGTCTTCCAGATTACATGATACTCAGGCACTACAAACTTTCTCCAGAAAGTCCAAATAGAATTTCCATGGAAGCTGTGAACTTCCCTCATCACCACAAAGTATGAATTCTAATGCTGTTACCCTTTCTATTACTCATCATTTTTACACGTAGGAAAGAGTCATGCTCAACAATAAGATGTATTAATGAACAAGGCTAAACAAATAAGTGGGAGAAAGGAAAAGAAGACAGACATTGGAAGAATGGATAAAGGAAAGAAAAGGGTGACAGGAAAGAAAAAGCACACGTGTAGTATTGAATAAAGAAGGCAATACTTCCAAGGGAAGTTTCCCGAGATGGATTAGTAAACTACAGCAGAGACAGCATTCTAATTGCTTGTTTAATCATTAATATGAGTTTTAAAACACAAGATTAGCAAGTCCCTTGCATAATTAATTAAACTCCCAAGCAACACCATTACTCACGACAGGACTCGCCGCTCTGGCCCGAACTCAGCTTCGTAGTAGCCATCTCTGCAGTCTTTTCCAACCAGATCGTGAGGGTGTGGCTTGTAGGGCTCATTCTTTGTTACCAACGTAGTTCTTATTTTGACTTTTCCAAAATAGTTCAGAATCTACAAAAAAAAAGTGAGGTATTTTCAAGATTTTAGTTATCAGTCCCCACCTGTTAAAGAAAACAGATTTCATCCTGAAACGCTCTATGGAAGAAACACCAGAGCTATGCAGGTGACCATAAAGAAATGTTGCTTGAAGAACAAATCTACCTCCAAAGATTTTTGGGAAAAAACTCATAAAGCCTCAGGGATGAGTATGCTACCTGTGCATGGAACACTAAGTAGCAAAAGGAGATCTTAACAGATACAGCATGACACAATCACCTCTGAAACTGTTGGGTTTTTTCCCAACTAATTCTCAGATGAGTATTCAATCTCACATTCCAGCTGGGGAGTACCAAAGTTTTGAGCTCCTACCAAGAGCTTTCACAGCAGTCATCAGCCAATTCAATGCTTCTTTCTCAGGTGCATAAAAGCAACCTCAAGCTGATGGCTACCAGTGAAGTCACTGAGTGTGGGGGAGTGTAAAATAAAAAAAAAAAAAAAAAAAGGAGGAAAAAGTTTGGCCTAAATTGTCTGACACATAAAAACTTGAAAGCAAGTACAAGGCTTTGTCAGGCACATGTTTGTGCAGAGGCGAGCTCTCCTCCGTTTCCACAGCTCCTCTCCTACCCTTTCTTTCCTCTTCCTGAGATTCCAAGGATCCATCACAATCCTTCTTAGTCAACACCTCAAACTTTTGACTTTTGCCTGTCATCATCTGTTTGCATCAGTCTCCAATTTGGCTCCATTCAGTCTTCATACAAGCCACTGTTACTTTTTACCATTAAAACGATACTTCTACTACTTCCCTTTCTTCAAACATTACATCATTTCTCCCTCAATTTACACCCAGCCCCACGAATGTAAAGCCTGATCTCGCTGCTTTTGGTTCTCCAGTTCCCCCTTAATGTTCATCTTCATAACCATACCATGAAATTTAATCTCTTCCTGGCCCTTCTCTTCACGTTTGTATCTCTAGAGGGGACTCCCCTGGAACCTAATCAGCACTAAAGCCTCCCACGGGCTTCAGGGAGGCAGGAATTCACCTAGAAATCACCTGCTATCAGTACAATCAGCTCTGTCATCAATAGTCACCTTTCAAAAGAACAAACTTGGCCAGGCTTGCATGGTCACATACCCACGTCCCATCTCCCCTTTGAATTCTGCCTGCCCTTCATGTGCAGCACAGTCCAAGAAAAGAAGAATCAAGGCTTGATTCAGCCCATTCAGCTTGTGCCCTGACAGAGACTTAGGCTGGGAGCCTGTGCAAGCACTCTTGCCAACAGCCCACACAGTTCCTTGTTCAATTGGCAGAGTGCTGAAAAAATGAGTCTGGCACCATCTCCATTTCCTGCATTCCCTAACCAAATCTGGCACTGTGATAGTCAAAGGAAAACCTTCTTTGCTTCTTCCCTTAGTAATTCTGGCTTCAGGGCTAGACCAGCTTCCACAGTTGCTTCATGCAATAGAGACTCACTCTGCTGCTCAACACGACTGCCAACACTCTCCTTCTCAAATCATCCCTCTTAAAGAGCTTTTGTGCCTTAGCATAAAACATCTCATATTTGTCACATTTCACATCTTCTCTATCTTTTCCTTTCATGCTGTGACTCCAGAGACTCCATTTTGGGCTCCACATTGGTTTTTTTATACTTGCACACTCTGCAAACACAGATACATGGCCTCTGTTCCTGGGCAGGAAGATGGCAGGTGCTCTTAACTTCCCATATAAATTTGGGCTTTCTCCTCTAATCTCAGCCCTGACAGACTTCCTCCAAACTGAAAGAGATCAAGGAAACACTGGCAACTTAAACATCAGAGAGGGGACCAGAAATTCTTTTCTCTTACCCTACCTAGGGCATCCTTTGTCCCCCCTATGAAAGCCACTGGCCAAGTGGCTCCGTTCCAGCTCTGCTGTCTCTATCTTTGTCCCTGCTTTGACCACAGCTATCGGGGCTCCTCTGAATCCCTTCATTCTGGATTTCCCAACCCATCCATGGTACAACCACCCAACTCATCATGTCTGCAGATGCTGTGAGGACACAACTCCCCCTTCTCAGCTGATTTTTGAGTTCTGACTTTGCACGCTTCCCGCGGGTGTCTTTTGCAGAGTCCATTTGCCGCATCGCGGGCGATGGTTCGCTCGTACAAAGCGCCTTCTTTCATGTCGTGCCCAGCAACGTTTCAAAGCCTTTCCACATTTTCTAGGCAAATTCCTTCAACACTCTCCCCAAATTCATGCTGCAGTCCAAACTGAAAAGCCAAACCCACATCACCTAACTAAGAAAGCAACTAAACGTGCGTACAGAGAAAGCTATTAATGAATGGCTCCCAGACCTCGAGTCTTCACTGCGTCCCCTCTAGCAGCACTTTGTAAACCACCTCTGCACCTTCTCCTCTTTTTGTAAACCAAATCTTTTTGTGACCAGGAGCAAGTAACTCTTTTCCCACTTTGCTGCAAGTCCATTTGCATGCTAAGGAAAGAATCCCAGAACAAGAGATGAAAAGCATTGTATTTACTGGGCAGAGTCCAACACATAGCTATGAGCACCATGGTAATGTGGGCAATGGTAATTCCCGGATAAAAGCAGTATTTACCTGGATGGAAGGGAAGGTCTTATTGTTTTCAGTACTGTGTTCTCCTGGAATGCTGCCTGCTGATCTTCCCTCACATTTGTATCTGAAACGCATGCCCCTTTGCCTGGGTTGCTCAAATATTTCAATGTAGGGCTCAGGGCCACCTTAAAAATAAAATATTTTCAAGGTTAGGACACAGTAGAGCTTAAGAAGCAGCAGAACAAGCAAGAATTTGAATTTCTAGACTTTTGATTTACATTATCATCTTTCCAACTGGTCTACCTTATCAGAAAATCTACTCTTTATTTTTATGCACATGCAGGGTGTAGGTACAAGGGAAGAGAACAGACTTGGATGAAACATCCGTGGTATCCATGCCATGGAAGTAATTAGCAAAAAAAGACATCTTTCCTTTCATCTCATCTTGAACTTAGCTTCTTATAACCATCATAGAAATCTTGACTGATGAAAGATTTTATACAACAAAACCCAAATCATTATTTTGAGGGAACAGTTAATATTATTAGAAATAATACAATTTTAAGAATGGTTGTCCTCTTGAAGTACTGGTAACTGTCAACTGCTGTGTTCTCTTAAGCATCCTCTGAAAGTGAAGATGTTTGTTCAGAATTGATTGATTTAATTCCTATCACAGTGCAGCAGAAACTATTCAAATTATGCAAAAAAACCCCTTACCCTACTGGGTGGAAAACTATCACTGTGAGCTCAAAAAATACCTGATTGCTTGTTTTGAATTCTACATTTTGAGCTGCCCATCTCCCACAGGGCTGGTTTCTAGTTGCAGTATCTCCCCAGACAATGAAATCTCAGAAAAGCTATTGGGCAGTTGTCAGAAGGGAGGTTTTCACGAAACTCAGAGTGATAGATGAGAATAAGAGACAACAGAACTCTTTCTTGGGGAGGGGGGTTTAGAAAGACATTAACTTAGCAAGAGCCTAAGTATTTTTCAAGAGATGTTTTATTGCCAGACAGTAACAAGCTATTTTAATATATCTCACTGAGAACATCAAACAGGACAGTCAATCAAACAGTGACAACAGTGGGATGGCATGTGAAAAACAAACAACAGAGGCTAAGTAAATATTGTTGAAGTTGAATCATCACAGTGCTACACAATCAGAAGAACGTAGCTTATGGAAATGTCTACTGAGCTCTCTGTCATCTTCATATAATAGCATCCTCCTCAAGCAAGGCTGAGCATCACAAACAAACAGGACAGACAATATCCTGTGGCACATCACTGAAAAAGAAGTGCTTGGACTTCAACATAATAAGCAAAACAGTTATTAAATATATTGAAAGTGCTGAAAGGGTAAAAGAATGCCTACTTCCTTTTGCCCAAGGTCTATGCTGCCTGTGAGTCCACAGCACACGGGTTTTGGCAAAGAGGTGGATTCCAATCCTAACTCCATAATCAAGACTTCTCTTTTGCTGCACCTACAATGGTTTAGGTACCCCTGCCAACACAAAGCTTGAACTTTATGCCTGGGATTTGTTGATCGCAAAACATTTCCAGCGCTGCAGCCGTTCATACCCAAAGTAGGAAAATATTATAACTTAAGAGATAAAGTAATCAAGAGCAGCAAAGAAGGGATGAATGGAAAGAATGACATCTGAGACGTCACCTCAGTCTGACCTGAATGCACATTTATCTGTCACACACCTACAGGCAGTGGTGGAAATGCATCCTCCACTGTGTGAGAACAGCTCTTGTGCAGGGATGGTCTTCAACAACTGGAGCCTCTGCAAAACCTTCAAAAGCACAATGCACTTCCACTTCAGACTGTGTTTGGGGTCAAAACCTTTGGGAACTGTGGTTCAGGACTCCTTATAGACCTTTCTAACAGTAGGTCAAAATGCAGTTTCTGAACTGATCACCTCCCATCAGGCTAATTTTAAATAAATTTCTGATCAACAGCCATGAGCTGTCACATTAAATACACATTAGCCACTAGTCAAGCTGCAGTTACTCAGGAGGATCGTCCCTTTTCTAGATACTTCCCAGCTCTTTACCTAACCCTCCTTTAGAACAGCTTTTCATATTTTCTCTTTCTGGAAAACAAGCAAGTCCAGCAAAAGGGAAGGGGAAGGCAGGCATTGGTAACAAAAAAGCCTAGAAATGAGGTAGAGCTGGTTTCAGAGAGAGCAGAAGTCTGAGCTTCTCACAAAACTATGCTCACACATCTGTGTATGGTGATTTTAACTTTGACACTTCAATTTACTTATGCTGTTGCACTGACCAGCACAAATACAGACACGTATCCACATATTAAATTAAAAATCTGTTTTACAAGTTAAAATGACAATGTTACAGCAAAGTGCCTACTAATCTTCTTATTGGGAGCTTCTCATGCCTACATAGCTGCTAACTAGATGTGCAGGACACCCACAGACATCATGTATTTGCCAAAAGTAGCCAGAGCCTTGCCGCTCAAAACAAGAGCGCAATCACTTGAGGTATTTAATTCTTGCTGCTTTAACCAACAATTTCCCTTCACGTTAATACTCACTTGAGAGGGATATTTTCTCACCTCTCAAGAGCCCTTTATTTTATAACTCTGGGCTCAGTGAGCTCTGCAGGGCTGTGGTCGAAACAAAAGTCACTGAAGGTAAACCCTCTGCTCAGCAGCAGGTGTGTTTGTAGGAAAGTAAAGCTGGGTGACACGACAGCCTCCAGAGATTAAACAATAAACTTCATTTTGTCTTAGCTGCCTCTCTCTCTGTTCAAGAATCGCGTTATCATCTCTGCTGTGATTATCAGTGGCATCATGCTTTGTGCAGAGAGGAAACACACAGAAGTGTTTGTACGAATAAGAGGTATTACCAGCACTCTGCAGCCAAGCGGCCAGCCTTCCCTATTGCTGTAAATCAGCAAAGTACTTAAGAAGTGGCACAGCTTAACTATTTCACAATCAGCACACACACACAGAGGTCTGTTAGCTCCCACCCAGTCACTACAGACCTGTCCTCCTCAGGTCCCACTTTGTTTGTCAAACAAATGTGAGATACGATATGCCAAAACCCACACTCTCACTAATTCTTGAAGAGAAATGCACGGCTACTCATATTTATTACCTGCCTGCCCACAGCTACTCCATAAAGCATTTGAAATGGAAGAAAAAAAATCTAGCTATCCTTCATCTAAGTTCTTAAGAGTTTAATTTGTCTTTGTAATTAATTCTAATTGCCTGTATATATGCTAGCAATAGAAACATTGTGCTACACATTATAACCTGCCTGTCCTTCTTTTTGTTATTGAATTACTTTTTCCCCCTCCTGCCCTGAGTACAACACTAAATAATTTTAAAGAGAATATAGGAGATCAAGTGTCCCAATTATATACGCAAGGAAGAGGTAGAAGCAGTGACAGCTCTGAGAGTTCAGCAAGGAAAAGCGGTAGAAAGAATGAGTAGAACTTGAGTGACAGCTCAGAGTTCAGCCAGTTATGCTCATTCAAGATCTGAAGGGTGTTACAGTCTCACATTTTGAGCAATACAAAGAGGAACAAAAGGATAATCCCTAAAACTCGGAACAGACTTCCATCAGACCTCTCCATGACAAGAAACCCAGGATGGTTTAAAGTTTAAAGCCTGTGCCATGAAGGAGGAAGTGTAACACGCTGCCACCAAGCAAAGTGACAACCCGATGAAGGGTGCTGTCTCCTTCCTTTGCTCCAAGCAAGCAGGATCTGGAGGAGCTGCCCAATTTGTCATTTTCCTGTGCCCGGTGAACAGATTCCCCCATCAACATCTGCTCGTGAAAGTAGAGCAGCTGCGGGTCTTTGTGGAAGATGTGAAAGTATCACCCGAAACCCTCCGGCCCGAGGTGACTGCAGATGAGAGAAGCATTGCCCTTTAACTCTGATGTCACTGCTCTGAACAACTCCCTGGTGGCCCTAAGTCTGTCGTTTCTAAAAAGCAAGAATCTATCCACTTGTAACCTTCTGCAGCACCTGAGGCAAAGAGGGAGGATGGAGAAAGCTTTGTTACAGTACACCCCGGTTTAAGCAAAAGCAACTGTAAACGTAACACGATTTGATTTGAAAAAGTAGTAATCTACCTACGGCTCCATAAACTGCACAAATTCTAACAGAGACCAAACAACGCTCATGAACTTCCTCTTTACTATCGTGTTACATTACAAAACGGCAACTAAAAGGAAAAAAAAATAAAAAAAAAAAACCGACAAAAGCTAGCTAGTACCAGGAAGTTATAAACTTCCCCCGCTGAAAAAAATTCCTTATCTGGTTCCTAATTACACTGAAAATACATAAAGACACGAAGAAAAAAACCCCGAAGCTGCTCTCTCCTGCTTCATTGTCTCCACTCTAAAATACATCATAACGCTTAAAGCACAAGCCCAGCTGCTTTCTCTCCATGTTGACAGCTATATATTTATGAGGAGTGAAAGTTCATACCTTGCTAAGTGGGAAGAGAACACAAGCACACTCAGGTTCTGAAAAGCCACTTTGCCTAGAAATACTACTGTAATTAGTATAGCCAAGTTTTAAATTTAGGGGTTTTTTTTGACCCTAAGAAAGATATCAGAGAGACACCTCCCGAAAGGATGACAAACTCGGTTTAATTTAGCCTCTAGAAACTTAATTGTGCTTTTTGTTGTAATTACTCAAAGCACGATCCCTTATCTGCATTACTTTGCATTTGTGCCATCACTATTTCTCATTCATTTGCATTCTCACAGCCGAGTTCGGATGTGAACGGGATCCTGATGAGCATCACCCAACCTTCAGCCTGTTGTCCCCAGCCCAGACACGAGACCCGCGCGCTTATTTAACACCTTCGACTCTACAATTTTAAGACTCAAGCCATCCATCCCATCATCGCGACTCATCCGCACAGCCCTTCCGCTGCTTTAGCCTCGCCGTGTCAACACCGGACGGCAGCAGCGCAGGATGGCGGAGAGCGCTCGGATCGCCCGGGGCTGCCGCCCGCGCCCCCCGCCCAGCCCCGCCGCTCACCGGCCATGCTGACAGCTCCGCTCCGGCCTCTGCGCCGCGGGGCTCCGGCCCGGGCCCGCACACCTCGCAGGCACTCACGGACGGCCGCGGCTGCCGGGCTCGCCGCCCTTTTCAGGGGGAATTTCCCGTGGGGCGGGCGGACGTGCGCGCTGAGCTGCGGGGCGGTGCGGAGCCGCCCCCCGCCCGCCCCCGCCCCCGCCCCGCCCGGCAGCGGCACCGGCGGATCCCGCTCCGGGACTGGAGCTGCGCGGGCAGGGCAGGCACCAATCTGTCCTCCGGGCCTGCCCTGCCCGGGAGCCAAAAGTACAAAGGAAAAGAGTTCAGCTCTGATTTCGGAGCGGGGCAGGTACACCGAGGGCTTGTTTCCTTCCATACCCTCATCCTTGCGGAGCATCGCTCCGACAGCCCCACTCTGTCAGCCTCGAGAGAACAAGCGCTCTCCTTATCATCTTTTTCTCAGTTGCACGGAGCCTGGTGGTGAGCTCAGAGAAGGGAAAACTCCAGGGGACACTGTACTGCAGCCTTCCCGTGCCGACCTAAGCCCCTTATGGGGTTTATAAGATGGACAGGGATAGACTTTTACCAAGGTCTGTAGCGACAGGATAAGGAGGAATGGCTTTAAACTGACAGAGGGCAGGGTTACACTAGATACTGATAAGGAATTCTTTACTGTGAGGGTGGTGAGGCAGTGGAAAAAGCCTCCCCAGAGAAGCTGGGGATGCCCCATCCTTGGAAGCGTTCTGGGCAGGGCTGGATGGAGCTTGGAGTAGCCTGGTCCAGTGGAAAATGTTCCTGCCCAAAGCAGGGGTTCGGCACAAGACAGGCTTTGAGTGCCCCTTCCAGCCCATTCTGTGATTCAGTAACTAAGCCATACTTGGTAGGGATAGACCAACACTGCAGGTAAGGTAAGAACTAACCACCAACAAGCTAATTCAGTCACAAGGTCAACTCTAAATCTACCAAACTTTCAGAGCATCCCAGATCCTGAATCTCACCGCTTGGCCCCAGCACAGTGAGATGAAGCGAAGGAGCTGGACACTGGGAAGAGTCCTGCAGCCCCATGTTTGGATCAGGTAGAGAGGTCAGTAACAAACAAACAAATCTGGGGGGAAATTAAAAAACACCTGAAAAAAGAGGAACACAAACGAACAGGAAGGCCACACCTAGCTGTGGTGTAAGACTGCTTAGTTAACAAGAAAATTTGATTTTTTTTTTCTTAAATCTTGAATCTGGTAGTGGAATTAACTGTCCCATGAAAAAATGCAGTTAAACCGTAAACTTTTTCAGGGATACTAATAACAATTAGTATCCCTAAAAACAAAAGATTAATAAAATAGCAAGAAAAGCCTGAAAGAACACTCAAGTGAGGTATAAAACTGACAGGTTGTTGCTTTTTTCCCCACTATCCTATTTCTCCCCACTATCCTATTTCTAAAGCTAAGGTTATTGGGATGTAGAGAATTTAAGCATGGCTGAAAATGCTGTTCTATCATCTGCAAATTCATACACCAAGCCATGTAACTAAGCAGAAGAGGCTGCCAAATGCGTATTATTCTTTCTGCCCAGTAGTTCATCTCAACAGGACTTTTCTCTATCACCTTAGTTTTGCTCAACTATCCTCATATTTCCTATAAACAAAAATTAGCTTTCTCCATCCCACAAGCAAAACTTTCCTTATTAAAGATTCATGGTTTGTCACATGGTAGGATTGTTGCACCCGTGTCAAACTTCTAACTGAAATTAGGGTAGAAGAATCCTAGGGAGAACAGAGGATAATCAAAATGTCTGTGACATTAGCCTTAGATGATTAAGGAGAAGAAAAGCTATAATATTCAGATGTTATAATAAAATAATTCTATGGCTGTGGGTCAATTTCTTGCCAGAAGAACGTAATTTCTTATTTTCTTTCCCACAAAAAAGCCAAAAGAAAACAACACAAAATATATAAACCAGCAGTGCCCTATAAGTACAAGACATTCAGACTAGACTTTTACATCTTCAGGGATTTCTTGGATGCCCTATGATTGATAATGTCCAATAAAGCAGGCAAGTGGGTCTAATATTTTAAATCAAACTTAGACTTTACCTACACAAGCACACGTGACCCCAAAGCATGAACTGACAAAGAGACCACAAATAAAACTGTGCTGCTCCACAACAAAGGCAGCAAATAGGAAAACTGCACAACCTGAATTCTCTCTGCTAAGTGCCCCATCCAAACAATCAGCTCATCTGCATCTCACATTAGAAGATACTTATTTCTTATTTGATCACCTGGTGGGGCAAGTTTTGTGCAAGCCTTTAATCACAGGGCTGAACATCCAGAGAAATGCTCCTAATTAGAGGGCAGATCACAGGAGTGATCTTATAGGATTTTTAAAAGGGAAGGGGTGCAATTCTTCTTGGATAGCTGAAGCTGTAGATGTGAGTTTTGAGTTTGGATGTAAAGCAAGTTGTGAGTGCAGATGGTGTGAAGTGACTAAATACTTTTCCTTGCTTATCTTCAGGCTGGTTTTCCAAATCTCTGATAGTAAAAACTGTGACATCTCAGAAAGAATTTATGTAGTTGCTTCCCTAAATACAGTTTATATCCCTGGTTCCCACCTATTTCTCCAGCCCATGACACTACTGGGTAAACATAGACCAGGGAGACTGTGGCTCAAAACAGATTTACTGATTTCTTCAGAAGTAAAGTGTTATTGTAGGGTACACAATCTAAACTGGTGTGAAATTAAGGGCAGTATTCCAGGCAATACAAATACCATGTTATGACTAAAACATAACAAACATTCCCTACTTTTCCCCAGCTCTTTTGAACTCTAACTCTTAGGGCTTGCAGGAACAGGCTACTCAAAGATAATCCTTAAGATTGCATGTTTGAAATTGAGGTGGTATCTCACATACACAGCAGTGTCTTTGGTAAAAGCTGCTCCTTCAAACTATTTTTAAGAAAAAATACGAATGGATTACACTTCTTACAGCATCCCAAAAACTTCATCTCTTCCTTCAAATGATAACTTGTGGTAAGAGGACAACCAACCACGTGAAGAGTTTCATTGTGTAAAATCTATGCGCTTCCATCATCAAAATACACAGACTAGATCTGGCTCAGGAAGATCCTGAACAAAGTGATTGGGAGAAGAAAAGGAGATGAAAAGGAGCAGGAAAATGAGATGTTTTCTTAATGTTTTTTCTCTAGCAGTAGCCATAAGCCAGGGTAAAGCACAACAGTGGATCAAAAAGAGCTTTTAGTCTAAGGCCAGCATAGCTGTTTTATAAAACATTCATATTCCTAGACTCTGTGGAAACCAAGAAGCCTTCCCAAGAAAAGGACAAAATCCTAGGCAAATGAGAATTTACTCAAAGTCGCGCAAGCACGAGGACATCCCTCTATTCCTGAGTACTCTGTGTGCAATTCTGCTCTGCTGCAACCGAAATCCCCTGGCACAGGGATGATCCCGGCAGAGTGAGGTGAACTAGAGGACTGCAGTATAGCTTTGGCAATCTCGAAACCTTGTCAGCAACTGCCATGAAGTGTAAGAACATGTCATAGCTTTGGCTACATGCAGATCTCTGCAAAAAACAGGACGGAATTCCCCTCCTGCAGCATTGCATAACAAAAGCCAGGTGCTTCACTACTATTTTTGTCAGCTGACTTTGGCAATAGCCAGAGGCAAGATACCAGAATTCTTAGGCCAGTCTGATCCAGTGCTTCACTTCCTGTCTTCCAGTTAAAGCAAGTGTTTTAAGATCCCATTTCTCTCCTCTTATCAAGTCCAAAGACAAGTCCTACCCTCCTGCTTTTCACTGGCTGCTGCAAGTGAAGCTTGCTGTTAAGTAAGCTCCCTGTTCTGGCAGGGAACGTCATGGGGCAAGCAAGGTTAGAGAGGAGGGATAAAAAGCCAGCACTAAAACCTCCTACAGCAAAGGACTGAGTGTTTGACATGGTATTTGTCAAGCCTAGGACGATGGCTCTTCAGTGGTGCTTAGCACAGACGTTGCCCAATGAAGCCGGCTGAGACAGGAGAGCCACACAGGCAAACTGTGAAGTCTTTATTTCCTGTTCCCAGCTATCTGACTTCCATCGAAGATAAGGCCCTTGTCACTGTCCTGGTTAAGCAGACGCTAAGGTACTTTCAGCACATGTCTCTCCTAATGAGGTACATCATACTAGGACTAAGAATAGCATTAATTAAATTATTCTCTTCTCCTCTTAAGGAATGAAGTTAAGTCCTGTTTTCTTGTCCACTCTATCTCAAGCCTCACCTACTGCCAGATTAGAAATTTCCAATCTCCTATGCCTTAAGAAACCTTTGGCTGTTTGAAGTACGTTTTTTAATCTCAAAGGCATCTTACTTAAACACTGTCAGACCTTTGGTGGTTAAAGCTTTTGTGATTATTGGTCCTGAGAAAGGTTCCAAAGCAGAAGCCATTCTCGAAAAACTCATGGCTTCCAGATTAATGATAAACTCAAAGGTTGTTCAAAACTTTCTGCTGGAAGCTTTCCTGTACCACACTTTGAGTTTGTTTGACATAAAACAATGCGACTGTGCCTCCCTCAAAACAGGGTGGAGAAAAAGGAAATGCTAATAGAGAAAGGTTGGTCTTGTGGATAAGGCACAAGGCTGTGATTCAGGAGACTGGAATTTGGCTCTTGGCAAGTCAGCCTTTCTACTCTTAGGCAAGTTGTTTAATTCTCTAAGCCCCGATTTCCCCAATAAAAATCAGAGAACATACTTCCTTGCTCCCACACTTCTGTCTTATTCACTCATGATGCAACTTCTTCAGGGGATGAACCACTCTGTTACATGAAAGTGCCAAGCACAAAACAATGATAGTTATATGAACACTGGGGTAGTGTCAAAAAGACAGACCTCTCTGTGTCTCCTTCCATCCAGGTAACTCACTCCTGTGTGTTCCTACACCGTTCCAAGCACTCCTTTGGAGACACAAATGTGCTTAAAAGTAACCTGGACAAAACAAGATTATTGTTTTTTTCTGCTGGCTCAGTTTTTCTGCTGGAGCCAGTTCCATGTACAATCACAGAAATGACTCTGCCAGCAGGAAGGAATGTGGTGGCACCAAGGCCAGAACAAGTTTCTGGAAGACAAATTTGGGCAGAGGTGCCTGCTTCCTGACAGACTGCTAACGTCATGGAACCGTAGCATAACACTGTATTTTTAGTCTGAGAAATTGATAAACTTCCCTGAAATTTCTAATTTACACTCCTTCCTTTCCAGGGTTAATATTCAAAGCAGAAAATTTCTCAGACACTTTCTCACCCAGCCCTCTCAAGTGTTTCCTATTCCCTTCTACTCATCCCAGTGCTATAAACACATACCACAGTTTGGGAGCTGCGTTATTTAACAGAGAAAAACTTTAAATGTTTGTTGGCAGGCAAAGAAAAAGATGGAGTAGTGTTTTCATTTTCCACTGTGCTACATAATAGCATCTCATTACAGTGAAGCTGATAAGTGATCACTGAAGTCGTCACTAAAACTGCAAAACTCCTTTCTTATGCCACAGTCAAGATTCATCTGATGCAGCAGAGCTGTAGGGGAGAGGACTTAGGGAAGAGATGAGCTCAAACTGAGCAGAAGGAGCCAAGTCAGCAGAAAACAACCTTCTTCTGCCCAGAATGATTTTTTTTCAAAATAGATTACCTCTATAAGCCAGAGCACTGTGGCCGCTTTCAAAGGGAAGACACAAAACACAAGGAGGCAGAAGGAAAGATAGGAATTGTCCCTTTGGCAACAGCAATGAAAACTGCATAAAAATATACAGACATTGTATGCCTAAAGTAATTCTGCTGTTCCCCAAAACTCCAGCATATGCCAGCCAGTCATCATGCACTGGGTCCACTACAGAGGATAACAATCATTCATCCAGGTTTTTATTACTTCCTTTTTTTCCCCAGGGCTCACAAGGAGTTTAAGTTACTTAACATCACCTTGAGCTTCAAGAATCTCAGAAGACTTTATCTACAGCAAATAACCCGAATCAATTAGGTTGGAAAAGACCTCTGAGATCAGAATCCAATCTTTGACTGAACATTACATTGTCAAGCAGACCACAGCAGTGAGTGCCCCATCAGTCTTTCCTTGAACACCTCCAGGGTTGGTGAACCCATCACCTCCCTGGGAAGCCAAATTCAATATCTAATCAGCTTTTCTGTGAAGAAATTCTTCATAATGCCCAACACCCCCTGGTGCTGTTTAAGACTGTATCCTTCTGTCCTATCATTGCTTGCCTGGGAAAAGAGCCTGACCCCCACCCAGCCACAACTTCCTTTCAGGGGGCTGCAGAGATGACAAGGCCACCTTAAAGAGGTGAAAAAAATATACCTTGTTTCAGTAAAGCCCCACCAGAGAGATCTCCTCTTAATTTGAAGTCTCACACCTTAATTTTCACCCTCTAGCCCAACGGCTCCTGCAGTTCTGATCTGTACAGTTACAGGATTACACCCAGGAATGACAGAAAGTGACATCACTCATCAGGCTAAAGGTAAACTCATGACATCTTCTGGGACAGGTTTAAACATTAAGTCCTCCTACATATGCAAAGCAAACCTGCAGTTTGTAAATTGGCCACTACACATCTTATCTGGCCCTGCACTAGCCTTTTCTTACAGGCTGCCTGGGGCTGTGTGTCACAGGTGTCACCTCACCAGCAAAGCCTTACCGGCAGTAGGTGACCACAACCGACTCAGAGTAAGCCACAACCAGGCTGCTCACCCCGCTGCTGTCTACACTTTGTGCCTGTGCATCCAGCTTACTGCCCTGCTGCAATAAAATAATTTAGATTTATTAACGAGGCCTTTACTTTAGTAAGGCTACCATAATTAGTCTGAGTTTTCTGAATGACAGGGCTGAAAGCCCTTGATTTCTCACCCAGAACAGTGATGGGTTTTGCTATTTCATTGTCTTGTTCATTTGGCCATTGCTACATGACTTGTCAATTTTGCTTTTAGGACATTTGGGGAAAAATTTGACATTGTTTTTGTAATCAATGTTGTGGTCAACCTCTTATACAACGAGTTTGATAATACTTATTCACAGGGTATCCACTTGTGAGCCCTAATAATGTTGAAAATAGAACAAATCCAAACAACAACCTCTAGGTTTTTGGTTTGAAATACTGAGCCTTAGGCATAGTAAATGTGTCAGGCACAATGAGACTCAACATATTCAGATGCCTGAAAAAAATACTCTATGCACCTTACTCACTGTATGCAAGAGTACATGTATCAATCTAATTTTTTCTTTAATTACAAAGAACAATAAGCCAAGAAGAAGACTACTTCTTCAAGAGATCTCTTGTGCAATACAAATCCAAAAAAAGGAACTGAACTGATTTTTTGCTCTGTGCAGTGGAAAATAACAGCTCTAGACACAGCTTGTTGAATGGAAACACAACAGACACCACAAGCAGCTTCTGGCAAGTACATGCAGGAACCAGAGGAGAGAGAAGGCCTAACCCAAGAAAGAGCTGACAGAGAGCAGCCAGTGGCCAAAAGGATTAATTAAGACAAGGGCTAGAGTTGGCTGAAGGTTAATGCCATATATAAAGCTGAATATAAAGAAAAGGTAACAGATTTGTGGAAAGGTTCCTTAACAGGCAGATGTAAAAAAGACAAATTATTAAAGTCACCCATGTCCCAGCTCCACTTCTGATTACTGTCCAACGAGGCTCTGGGGTGCAAGTCAAGTCAGCAATGCTGAAAGGCAACCTGTTCAGTTCTCTGCTTCTCAAAGGCTGAGACAGGTACCTGCTACCTAACCCTTTTCATTCTAGATTGATTCTGGAACATGCTTTACAGGCTCCAATATCACAAGAGTAGAAAGTAAGGAATGGAGGGCATTTGGAATAAAGTCTCTGGTTACAGTTCCACTGGCTTTACTCATGGTTGTCACAGCAGCCTGCCCCTTAAGGGCCTTGATACCATTGCCTCAGTGGTGGTGAGCAACACCCTTGGCTTTGTGGTGTCTCAATAAAATATCCCCTCCTGGTGACCACCACAATTTCCTCACTGGGCACACAAATCCTGCTTCCCCCACTGCTCCTGTACTCTGGGTTTACTGCTTCTCTCAGAACAAGAGGGTCAAGATTTCCAGGAGCAAAGCTGAGAGCTTTAGTTTCAGTGCACTATCTTTAGATCTCATCTCCAAGAAAAGTAGCAAAAGAGAGATGACTGTGCCTTTTCCTGAGTTCCCATTAAAAGGAAACCTGCATAAACAACTGTCTGCGTAACTGAAATTAAACTAGACCAACGACCCCACTGAATTTGAAAAGCATTTCTGTCCATGTGCATAATCATTTGCTTAAAAAAAAAAAAAAAAAAACAAAAAAAAGCCAAATCTATGGAAAGAAGTTTGTTACTTCTTAAAAATATTACAACTTTTCAGTTTTTCTTACCACTTTCTCTTACCCTGTAAAAGCAAAATCCTGAGAGTTAACTAATCCAGATTTAATACCACTTCAAAGTTTTAGAGATACTAGAGACTCATAGTTCAGTAAGAGAGAAACCAAATCTATTCCCAAAGGCATGGATGCTGTAGAGAAGTGAATTCTCTAGCTGTCTGATTCCAAGAGATTCAGACACGGTAATAGCAGAGACATTTGCCTAAAGTAAAACTGGCTACCATACTTAATTAATATTCATTATGCTCCACACCCCCTATAAACAGCCTGCAGAGAGACTGTTGCAATGGTGAGATTGCTAGCGAGACCTGATTCACATCCGGATACTGCCCCAAGTCTTTCAAACTTACCTGGCCCACCAAGTGAGACTATGGCTCCCAGGAGAATGCTGCTGCAAGGAAAGCTTTAATTCCACCTTTCCTTAACTCCCTCCTTAATTCTGGCTTTCTTTTCCCCAGTGTTAGACACTTTTGAGATTCAGCTGGAAAGGGCACTGGGCCATCATGTCTAGATTGTACTTTTGCCAAGAAAGGTTTAACCAGATGATCTTGAGGTTCCTTTCCAAGATAGTATTCCATTCCATGAGAGATGCTATCTTGGAAATTGCTAGTGCTACCCTTTTTCACCATTTTCACCTATTTATTTTGAAACTGCCAGGGCTTTGGGACAATATGGGAGGGATTTTTCATCCTGCCTCCACAGCACTGCAGGGTGGTCTAAGGCTACAGCTCCTCAGCTGCATGGCAACTCAACCCTTACATGTGATGCACTGATTTCTTTTTGGGGTTCCTGAGCTCTCTTATGCTACTAATTCTCTCTGCCCAACAGTGGGCAATGTCTGTGCTCTTAGGGTGCAAAAACACCATTAGGAAACAGATCTAAAATAATTAATTCAAAAGTCTACATTGTTTAGCTGCTGGATTTTTTCAAAACTAGAATTTATATTCCTTTTACTTATCTTAATTGCACATGGCATTGTTTCTGCCTCCTGAATATGCATCTTTAAGTTTCAATGTCAACATAAATACTGGTACAGCTATGCAATTACAGCACTTTTGCTTCTGCAAATATTCCCATGACCTACATCACAAAAAACTCTGGCAGGTGACCCAGTTACTACAGACTTGGTCAGTTCAGGACTTCACACTTGCAACACGGTTAAAACCTTATTTGCAAAACAGCTCTGCTGTAACTGGTCAAGTGGAAACCATGTGACCTGACATGTTTTTAATTGCAATGCAGACAGAACTTTTAATTTACATAGCCTAGGACTAGCATGTACTTCTGTTCTGATGCCAGAGGACACCAGAAATGTAGGAAGTGAATAAAAAGAAAGGCGGCCACTTGGATAATTTACTCAGACAATTACTGTCTCATCATTACCATCCCTGCTTAGAAGAATGTTTACCAGTGCCCCTAGAAGAAGAAGGGAAAAGTAAAATTAAATATATAGCTGAATGGAACCACAGAATAAATTACATTTAGCATAGCAATTACAGTTTCTCCCAGACTATATGCATTATGAACAACCTGTATTTGTGTGGTCAACAACTCTGCCTTATAAACACCCCTGTAATTAATTTGAAATAACAAAAACCAGGGAAAAATAAACATGGTGTTCTTTTTGCTCCCTTTACCAGCGTTTGGCTCCTTACCTACATACAGGCAGTCCACTCACTGCAGCTGATGAAACAGAACTCTCCAGCTAGAAAAGAAGGACTCAAGTGTGCTGGGGATGAAGGTGGCAGCAAGAACTTCCTAAAATGATAAAACCCCAATTGATTGTGGTTTATAAAACAATACATAGCAAAGTAGCTACTGCTTAATTGTATGTTACTAAAGGTTTTTTTTCCCCTCTCCTTAACAGTCATTCTACGCTCTAGCAACCCTGTCCACTTCTCTTTTGCAATATCCTCCCCTTCACAAGCCTCTAACCCACCACTCCTTCAACTTTTGCAAAAGTTACTGGCTCTCTTCCAACCCAGAGCTTCCCATCACCAAATGCACAGCACTGCTCTATGAACAGATGCTTGGGATCTTCATAAACTCCTGGCCTGGGCTCAGTAAGATGGAGGAGAGGCACAAGTCTCTGTGTTTCCCTTTACAAGAGAAGCTCCATCTTGGCTCATAACATGCTCAAGCAGAGACTGCTCAACAGCATTATTTGGGAATTTCAGAAAATTCACACTTCTGAAGCTGGAAGAGGGAAGGGGTATGTCAACTTCTCTCAAGTGAGTGCTTTTCCAGCATTTTTTGAGGGGCTTTAAGAAACTCACGAAGCAATAGCACATTCTTGGTGCAGGAGACATGCTCATTGTGCATGCTCACTGCACTGGACAAGTCTGGTTCAGGAATAAGTTTATTAAATTTGAGGTCAGGCAGTAACACGTTTGCAGCAATACAGAACAGTTAAGAGTCAATAACCCAATCACACACCTCACTTTCAGACAATGCTTCCACTTGAGTTGACTGGAATTTTGAGTGATAACAGTCCACAGCCCTGCCAAGAGAACATTCATGTAAGTATTGAAGAATTGTAAGGGAGATGGATTCTAGAAACTTGCTATAAACTCTGCCATTCTTTTAGAAAGATATAACAATATACCAGTTCACACATGTAACATTAATAATGTTTTTAAATAAACATGCACACTTAGCATCCATTCCTTTTCTGGAGATACTACTTAGAAAATAAGCCACCTATTTTTTTTACAGTTTTACTATCACGAATTATTTGGATTCCTCCTTACCACTCTCACTCATCCCCACAATATTAGATCATAAGAGCTTACCTATGAGCACTTCATTAAATGTTCACTTGCATCTGTCAGTCCTGTGGCACTGTGGGTTGTGCTAAAATTCTTAGTGAGACTTCTTTACGAAATGAAAATAAGCAGGAAAGAAATTTGTAATTTTTTTTTATCACTGTTATTAGGAAGATAGTCTGAAAGGAAAAGTTGTTTAATTTGCAAGCTTTATAAAAAAACAACTAGAAGGAATAGTGGGCTATCATGTAAATAGTGGCTTAAAAATCAATAGCTGGTGTCAGTAATCTCTAGAAATACAGAATCCTTACAACAGTCCTTAGCCAGATACAGTAACTAATGCACTGGGAATCCATGCTGTGGGCATAGACAACCTGACTCTAAAGAAAAAGGGTCTCACACATTCAGGGAACTTGGCTTCAGTTTCTGGTCTCAGCCACAAAATTTCTGCCTAGCCCTTCATAAATGGTTAATCTCTACACCTGAGGTTCATCTGTTAAAGCAGAAGGAAAGCCTTGGGAAAAAAAAGCATGGCACTTAATAGCAAAACTTAATACAAATAAAGAACTTTTGGTGGGCACCGTCTAATTATTTTGAATAAGAAATCATCTTAAACGTTGGTGTTAGTGGTAACCATTGCTTAACAAATAGATCATCCCATCTGTTTTGTCAACAAAACATCATCTTAAGAAGTAACTGAAAACCAAAACAATCTAAGCTAAAGAAACAGTGACTGAGCACAGACTGAAGTTCTCATACAAGCAGGAGCTGATGAAATAATGTGGTGTTGCTTAGAAGTCACTGAGAACCTGTGGTTAGTTTCTATTCTGCAGCCTTAGAATTTTTTTAAGTAATGGCTTTACTTTTGTTTGACGTTTTCAGACCTTTGCACGAGGACAGACAAAAGTGCAGCAGGATTTCCCCACTGACATCACAGCCAATGAGATCAGGAGTGACCTTTACGGTTGAACACAAGATTTGAGTTTGAACACAGAAACCTCTGCTTGAGCTCCATAGCTGGGCTGCTGGACAATCCATCTCAGCTTACTTGTTACTGAAAGATGAACTCAAACCAACTGTAAATAACCAGAGTCTAGAGAAAATTGAGATACTACCTTTACTGAATTTTCCCTGAACTGAACATATATGAATGGGAGAGAAAATTAACATGCTGCTGATTACTCATTCCTGTAAGAGAAATAGTATTTAGTAAACTGATTGATAATTTCACAGGCACATACCAAATATTTACCCTGAATTACAGCACAGTGAACATCTCTGTACTTGCACAATTTACTATTTGGTGCAAGGCAGGATTTATTTAGTGGGTGAACAGAGGAACAGAAACAGGGGATTCCCTGGCCTTCTCATTGCTAGTACTTCACTGCTTGCAACACTATCATTTTCCTCAAAATTCAATTCCCAGGGGTGTATTTTTGTTTCATTTGGTTTTAACTAAATTACTGCAAACAGACATTCTACAGAAAATCCTGTTTCCATGATTTTCCAGTTGTTCCTAATTTGGCAGATTTGGGAAATGCTTTGAACGAAAACTATCCTGGGTTTCTTTACAGACTCTCCCAATGTGTTATCTTGCATAGCAAGTAACATACAGTACTAATTAAAGACCCATAAAAACATTCAAAATGAGTGGAGAAAATTAACATATGCTATACCACCTAGGCAAAAACAAAAGTGAATGCAATGACCAGTTACAAGTCTTGAAATAGAGATAGAAAGAAACAGAGATATCAGTTTCAGAAATACAATTCAGAGCCAGCACCAGCTTTCCTGAGTGTCTAATGCCTGTTGCGTTTGAGAGAGCAGAAAATGCAGAAATATAAAATAGCTGGTACTTCTTTAGCTTAGTTATTAGAAATCTCTGTTGGATTGCTCATTATGACAGTTTTATGCCTTTCTGCTTAAGGCTGTAGATAATAAAATAAAAATTCAGTAGCAAATAAATAAAAAAGGGAAAAACAATCTAACAAAATCACAGCAAATATTGTTCCAAAGCAGTGCTGAAGGCATTTAGCCAAGAATTACACATCAAGTGATTCACAAAACCTCAGCTTTTCTTCCTTGCGTGCACTCAAGAGTAGGTGGGATAACTTTCTGTTCTGGCCAAGTGACCACACTGGAAAAACAGAACAGAATTAAAACTGCAGGGATAAAAGACATTCTAGCATGTTCTGGCTTTAGTACCTACTTGCTACAGCCTTTTGTTTTTATTATATTATCAACATACATTGTTGGTTATGGTTAGTCAAGACTTCCCATTTTAAGGCCACATTTTCAGTTACTCCCAGTTTGCCAACACCTTTTCTTCACATAATCACATACACTGCCCCTTGAGATTATTTTTTAGGAAAAACAGAACAAATATGACTCAGTCATTTTTCTACGAATGACTATGGGGAACACATGTTTTATATTCAAAGAACAAACTTTTAAGAAATTTCTTTGCGTTTCAGAAACAGGGACGTGAAATTTAGCAAAGAGGCTGTGCTGGTGTCACTACTGGGATTTTTTGCTCTTCCTTGGAAAAGATTGGCCTTGCACATGCTTGCCAGACTTGCTTTTAGTAGCCCAAATTTTCAACTATCTCTCCACTGCACACAGATGCAGAGAGTGAGCTGGATGGTGCCCGCAGCAGGCAGCTGATTGCCAGGCTGTCACAGGCTGAAAATGAAACAGGGTAGGTTATTTCTCCTCTGGTTTCAGGACTCACGTGAGTTTTACTCATCACCACCGAATAATGTGTTACCCAGTTCAAATTCAGAAAGAGGGACTCAGGTGCGAGAGGGAAATGGGAACTATCAGAGAGAAAAGAAAAACAGGCAAGAGTCTGAGATCAGAAGAAATGAAAAAAAGATGAGGTGTGAATACGAAACAAGGTCGGGAAAAGACAGCAGGAGGATTCAGACAATATCTTCCCAGGAAAGAGGAACTGGCCAAGGACGAGCAGTTCATATCAATTTCTTGAAGGTCAGACAGCTGAGAGTTTAACAGGCTGTATTTTCTGGAATAAGAGAAAAATCAGTCCCCAGGCTACCGCTCTGTCAAGATCCTCCCATAATAACACCCAAGGTCCAACAGCTTGGAGCCCTGAGCCCCTGGGGCACGCTCAAGACGATGGTTAGAGAAACCCTTATCCACGGGAGAGCACACACCGACCAAGGCGATGCAGGCAGAACGGGGTGGGGGGGGGGCTGGACAACATCCCCGGCACTCTGGTCAGTCCCGCAGGGCTCAGGGTACGGCAGGGGGCTGGGGGGGTGTCCCCCCCGGGCCGGTGACAGCAGTGACGTTCCGATGGCGATCCCAGGCACTGTCACAGCACACGCAGCCCACGCCCGCCCCCGCCGCGGGCTCCGGGGCAGGAAACGCCCCGGGCGTGGGACGGCAGCAGCTCCCCTGCGAGCCCCGGGGAAAGGGCAGGCAGCCCCCACAGCCAGCCCGCAACCCCGGGAGGCAGCAGCCGGCTGGGCTCGCCAGGGAAAGAGGACTTTTTTCGCAGGACCGAAGTCTTGCTCATGCCCTACGGCCACTTTGGTTTCCTTTGGGACGGGGCTTGGGCTGGGTATGAGCCCTTCGCCTGCGCCCTCCAACCACGGCTCTTCGTTTACTGGAATAATGCAGAGGATCACGCTCTTTATAAGAAGTGTGAGATGAGGTAATTGCAAAAATACAGCCAGGAGTTTTTGCTGGTCTTTTTAGGCTCAACATTACATAAGACAGGGTTAGTAAGCCCCCTCGTTCCCATAATCAAGTTAAAAAATTTCAAGATACCTTTTTTCCTCTTTGCTTTTTTCTCATTAAGGCAAAAAGAAAGAATTCTGTTATTTCCTCTCACTTTCTATAGGAAAATCAATTGCTACAGCCAAAATGTAGGTGACTTCAATTAACTGCTTCTTTGCTTGTACCTAACGAGTAAAATCACAGATGTTAACTCCTGCAAGGGAATTTCTTGCTCAAAGTTACTAATCAGACACAATTTCAATACAGAGCTGCTCCTCTTCGAAGAGATTGAGATGAGGGACTCATGCTTAAGCCAGAGACCCAGCAACCAGCTAAGAAAGCAGAGAGAAAAGAGCAACATTTGGAGGAAGTCTGATATTATAGAGCTTCCCCCACCAAGTCCTTATGCAGGAGTAACTTCCCTTTCAATTGCTTTAACAGAGGAGAACACTAAAGTTGAGTAAATTTGAACTTTATTTACAAACAGCTGAATTCTAATCTGCAGAGTCCTGGGGCAGCATTGAACTTCTGCAACATCCAGGGAAACTCCAGAACACTGACGTCACTTAACATCCCACTTGACATCTTATATGTCAAGTTACATTAAGATAAGATGTGTAATTCACCAATGGATCAAGTCTGAGAACCTAGTAACCTAAATTCTTCCTGAATGTTCTTCTCAAAACCCTGAACATTCTTCTTAAAACCCTGAGAGTGGGGAAGAAAATGAAAAAAAAATTTAAAAGAGCAATTAGAAGATAATCACAAAGCAAGAGCAAAATAAAATGATCTGTGTAAAGGTATACCCATTAGCTACGTTACTTTAAGAATAGTTCCATACGTGCATGTGCTGACATAGAGCCTATGGGAAAATCATCCCTTAAATAGTCTTGGAACACCCATGTGGAAGAATTTAAAAGCATGGGAATATTACAGGACTGTAGCCTACTACAAAACACTTCCCATTTTCGTTTTGCTGTTTATCTTATCACCTACTTCAGCTTTAGTTCCTTCAGATTCATGATAGATTTGTATTTACACAGGTGCTGGAGTTGTATACCTACTGTAACTGGTACACAGAAGTGACAATGTTTGAGTACCACTGTTTTAAAGCAGGTCACAAAACAAAACAAACAAAAAAAAAAGTAAAATGGAGGCAACTGTTTCATAAACCCAAGGTGTAGTTCTGCTAAAAGCTACTTAAGTAATAGGGGTACTGTTTCTTAATTTTAACCTAAATCAAAACCTTGCAGTCTAAGTTTTGAGGGTTTTGAAAGGTAGAAGAAAGAACAAGGCCTCAAACTCACTAAGGTCAATTTCTAAGGGATAAATTGCACTTGAAACAAGCTAGAAACCAGAGAAAAGGGAAAAAAACCAAGTAGATTGTGATAAATCTAGCCATGCTTTCTCCACAGGTTTGGGATACTAGCAGCAGAGGGAATGCTCAAGAGTTAAGACATGACAAGATAGATACAACACCTTATTTCTTTACAGTCCTTCAGTCTCGTCACTGAGGTGGATACTTAAGATGTTTAGAGCTCACATTTGCTCTTCTAGACAAGCAATTAATTTTAAAACCATTTAGGAGTATCTTTGTCCACATATTAAACTGGGACTTCAGGTGAGTCATACAGTGTGCAAACTGTACAATGCAGAGGGCATTAAATCAAACCCCAGATCTACCAGAAACCAGAAAAGCAAAGCAGTGTTCCTGGTCTCCTCAGATTTACTCTAGCATGGCAGTTTAGTAGTAGACTCAGCAGTGTTAGGTTTACAGCTGGACTCTAAGTTAAAGGTTTGTTCCAACCTAAATGATTTTGTGAAATTATCATTTTGTAGAACACTTTTTTCTGGCACTGCCTTCCTCCCATCCCCTTGGAGTTGACTTAGTTGTTTAGACTTTTTAAGCAGATCCCATCTGCACTAAAAAAACCAACCCAAAAAAAGACTAAAGATTTTAAATTTCACTTTGAAGATAGTTTTTTACAGTACATACAAAAATACTCTGGAAAAACAACTTACAAGTTCACTTATGACACCACCAAATGATAAAGGAATTACAATATAGAAATAGCACAATACTTGTTTCATATAACCAGAATTTCTCCCCACCCCCCAAAACCCTTAATGCACTTAGCTGGGTAAGCAGTGTTATCAGTTTACAGAACCAGACTCAAGACTATGACAGGTTTTCATGTAAACATTTAGAACAGCTTTCAGGGTTTATCTGAAACCACTTTCTGCATGCAGCTTGCAGGACAGCCTCAGCTGTTGTGATGTTTCAGTGCATCCTCGCTGTGTGTTCAGAGTTGGGCTTTACTACCCAGTGACACACAAAAAACCTCTTAAGTCTCATGCTGGAGCAGTCTTGAGACAAAAAAAAAGTATCAGATAACACAGCACTGGACATGTCTATCCTCTCCATACCTTGGAAGCATCCTCTGCTGCATCTCCTCCAATACTGAAATCATTTATGGGCCTCCATGGGAGGCAATAGGTGTGTAGTGCATGGCTGTGCAAGGCAGTGGAAAGCTGCGAGCCAAGGATGCTGAGCACCATTGTGAGAGAAGCACAGGAGTGTGTGTGCCAAATGGGAGAATAATTGGAGATAAGAACAATGCATGCACATGAATTAGGCAAGCACAAAGGAATACAAGCACGTTCATACACACTTGAAAACAGAATGTGGTTGCAGCAGCTAATTAACCCTGATGTCATACATTCTGAATACAAGGCACAGGACAGGTTGGTTTTTGTAGCTGTTTAAGCTGGTGACGATTTAGGGTTTTTAAAAACTCCTAAAGGTAACTGTTACAAGCACATGCAAAGAGTAGTTCAAAAGGAAGCAAGCATCTAACAACAGTATAAAAATCAGACCATGATTTCAACTGGTCAGTTACAGTATGGCCACAGTAACCCTCTACCTTTGTTAGTAACTACAACACACATTCAGAATAAGGACTGGTAACAAGAGATTATCCTCTTCACCTGAAGATCAACCACTTACCCATTAAGGGTAAGTTTGATGGATCTTTTAATAATACGAATGCTATTTGTTGGAACAGGAGATGAAGAATCTGGCAGCTCTTTACTGGAAAGCCTCTGTAACACAAACAGATGCCACAGGAAAAAAAATGGAATTTTTAATTAATTATTGAATTAACTTTAAATTCTTTAATTCAGAACATAAACCCTTTCTTAGTGAATATAGCATTCTTTAGGTACCAAACCTGAGTGGCCCAACCCCATTTTCAGAGAAGCCTTTTCTTTTACCCACATCACTTGTTTAATTACCACCATTTCCAGAGGAAGAGCATTTTCCCCTCTGCACAATTCTTGCATGAACTGAGACAAGCATATCCCTGATGGGGGGCAGGGGGAGATTAGCTGTGAGCTGCTCAACAGCACAGTAAAGGAAGATTTTTCTCAGATCCATGAATCAGGAAAAGAGATTCTCTACTGTCTGGATCACTTCCAGTCTTATAGCCCTCAATTTCACAACATTCTACATGACACAGAGCAGTTAAAGGCACCTACAGACTTCAAAGCTTCCAAGTCTCATCACAGAAATCAGTATACAAGTACTGATAACAGTACAACAAAAACCAATCTGGGACACAAACTGTAACTGTCTGAGGGCATGGAAACGTGGCTTTCCAAGTTCAAAACTTGGAAACCTTGGCTTCACTTTTGTGAAAGTCATTGTTCAGTTATTTAATTTGTTGGAAGCACAACAGGCAAAACCCTACCAATCTTCAAACCACCTAAGTCTAATGGTGCATAAACCTTTGTACATAAAATGAAAATGCTAGCTCTGCTTTACCTATGGATACAAAAGCACAATAAATACCTGTGATCTTGATGTGATCACTGGAATCTGCATGGATTTCCCATCAAGGATACCCTAAAAAAGCCAGAAGGGATTTGTTAGGCAGTACTGCCAGGTTCCTGACTGAGAGGCAGCAAGTTCTGGCAGCGAGGATGCCTTAAAAATCACACATGCATTAACAACCTCCACCCCATGGAGTTTGTTATGGGGGCTGGGTTTAGGAATCTTGAAGCCCTAAAACCACACAGACTGTGGTTCAGGTATTTCAACCTTCACCAACAAGACCTCATCTTGATTTGAGGGTGTGCCCTCGAGTTTATGCTCAGTAACAAGCACCATGAATAGCAAAGCTATTTATCTTCCCTTTGAGAGCCAAATGCTTTAGTCTTTATAGCAGTTTTAATTTACATCAGTGAATCAAAGTTTTAAAAAGAAAATTCAATATTATTTCAAGCATGGCGAGGAATTAGACACTACCATATCACCTAATAGTAACATTTAAAAGATAGGTCATACAAGTGTAATATTTGGGGAATGAGGACTGAAATAAGCTAAATTAAAAACTGTGGTTTTGTTTCCATCAGTAAACATGCAGAGAATTTATGTGAGGCAATCACTAAACTTTTAGGCTTTTCAGTTAGTCCACTGAGTAAGGTCACTTAAAAATTACATTTTTTGTAGCTCTCTTCCTCCCATCTTGAGGGTATCCACTTTCTGTGAAATCGGAGTCCCACATGTTTAGCTGGAGGAACAAAATACACAGACTCAAAATAGTTGCTGTGCTAAAATTTTCTTACTTGGATACAGCTTCCAGTCAACACATTAAATGTATTAGGGACCATTCTTAAAAGAGTATTTATACAAATCCACCAATTACCCCACAGGAATTTCAAGCCTCTGAAAAAGCCCTACTACCCAAACCTTGAAATCTGTACTTGCAATATTCAGTACTAGATAAAAAGAACCATCTTGTTAGAACTGTCAAGTGCCAAAACTGGGAGCTCTTTTTCTGGTTATTCTTTGCTTGTGCCTCAAAATCAGAGGTCAAGCTCCAAGAACAGCTATTTAAAGATATTTACACATAGCAATAAAACAAATGAAATATTAATCTAAAAGTTACACAAACCAAGATTTAACATGCAACTTCATGCTATCATTTCTGAAGTAGTGACCTATTGAGTAGGCTGCTCATTTCTAAAGCAGCAAAACTATCAACAGACACTCAAAAAGCATCTGCCAGAAATAGATTAGTTTGTACTTTTACAGTCATAAGATTCATATCTTCTTCATTGGGAGATAATTTCTTTCTGAAGTAAGAACTGCTTCCAGATGAGACAGTTCATTCAGCAATTGGTCACTGCAGTGACAGATAAGTACAGCAGTATTTAGATACCTTGGCACCAGATGAGAAGCAGTCATTAAGTGCCAGATCCTGAAAATATGTTGCTTAACAGTTATGCATCACATTCATTACAATTGCTCAGATCTCCATTCTAGCACGACTAGATATGCTTAAGTTTAGATTCCCAAATCCTTTGGGGATGTATACGTGTGTTTGTTTGCAGTTATTTCATTTGTTCTATATCAGTAATTAATACTACTTCAAACCCTCCTTGGCCTAGCCCCCCGCTTCTTGCCTGTTTTCCATCTATGGCTTTTTGGGGGCATTCTTCTGATGTAGGTGGACGAGATACTTTAGAGGTTGGTGAATAATGTTGTTTAGGTGAAGCACTCTTAGGATCCTTGATTAGAGTCCCACTTAATTTATGATGTCCATGCACAAAACATGTTCTGAGTTGACAAACCGCGTTATATCCTGGAATGGTGCAACCAATTGGAGGTCCTGATGTTCTTAGTGCAACTGTAGCCTCCATTTCTGTAGGAGACACCTGGCTTTTAGAGTTTGGCCACGAAATTAAAAACTATGTTCCACCTACCACTTCAAATACATACTTGGATCAGTCACAGGAATGCAAAGTCCCTTAGACGTTGATGGCTCAGCTACACTGTTGGCACCACTACAACTCTGACATTCAACATTTCTATAAAAGTCAAACACTAGAGTTATAAAATGCTAGTTTGTAAAATACTGTATACGTCATTTCCAGAAAGTGCATGCAAGACAAACATCAACCTCCTTAGCTCGTTGTCAGAGCTCTATTAAACAACATAACCTCCCAGACAATGTAGCACCAGACCATCACTTTGCTGAATTTCACACTGCAGACTTGAACTCAAGCATTTTCCTTCCTGAGTCCTTATGTGCTGATATATTTTCCCAGATTAGTCTACCAAGCACACTGTGCTGCTTTGAATCATTGTTCTGTTCTACCCAGATGCGCACGCAATTTTTTGTTTGCTTTTTCTTCATGTGACTCCTACAGTCTGAACAGAGCAGGTACCACACACTCAGTAGGACTGGGCAATTACTCTCAAGATCACATATCCTTCCTGTGCTTAGGGAGTTGCTTATGGATAAACAGACTTCCCAGGAAGTGACAGACACTTTTACTGCCTGATTTCTCATACCACTCCACTAAGTCAGCAGCAGCTCTGATGTTTCTGAGACCAAAATCAGTATGCCATTAGAACTCATCTACTTGGCATCACCAGTACGTTTTGTTAGGCAGAAGAGCTACTTGCACATAAAATACTCCAGCTTTGAGTTACACACTAACCTGTGAAAATTTACATTCAAGACTAAATAATTTCCTTTGTGTCAAGTTCTTCATTCCTATGTGTTCATGGATATTATATAGGTTTTTTTCAAGGATCCCTTTAACCTGGTCTCCCTACCACCTGCCCAATGGAGATTCCAGCTTTGTTCCTGAAGCTCTTAGAGCCCTCCACATGCTTACGATCCACATAGATCCAAACAAGAAATTCTAGACTCATTTATATTGTGAGTCAGTTAAAAGCAGCTTCTCCACAGTTCCAAGGTTATGGCACTAACCTTTCTGATTTTGCTGTAGAGATGTCCAACTTAGATATCTTATTTAACGAGGAGGAATTAGAGGGTGTTCTGGAATCTCTGTCTTTGGAACCATCCGAACAGCTTTCACCTAAAGAAGACCTTTTGCACTGAAGTCCACTATTATTTTGACTAATATCTGACACCCTTTGCTGAAACGACAGTTAAAAAATAAAGTCTTCAAGTAATTATTAAAGCTTTTATTAAAAATTACCAGCAGCGCTGAGTTTTTATTATACCTTCTTTCTTTTCTGTAAGGTTCCTGCTGGCAAAAAATAATGGAGTTGCTTTCTCTTCACATAAGTTGCCTCAATCTTCATACCTTCCTTGAGGATGTTGAGGGCACTGGCCTGCCTGTAAACTGACATCAAACACAGTGTTGTAGCTTAGCAGGGATATTTGCATTAGTGCTTCTCAAAGTTATATATGGTTTCTTTAGAAACATGTCTGCCCAGCCCAAATGAAGAGTTCCCAGCATAAGAGAGCACAAAATGCTACCCAAGCACTCCCAGTCATCACAAGAAGACGAGTGTGACCTGTGCTGCTCATTTCACATTCACTACAAACCAGACACAACAGCTATTTGATTTCAAATATGCACTTATAAATTCTATCTGTTCAAGGAATCCAGAATGGATTTTAGGGACATCGGATTTAACAGACTCAGTACAATTTAAACAAGTTTTTCTCAACTGCCTGCAAACAGCCTTCTGTACAACTTACAAATGCCATAACAGCACAACAGTTATTACAGAGTTAAGTCACATTTAGATAAGCTTATCTAACTGGCCTATCTGGAGCATAACTGGAAATCAGCTTACTGACATACAGAGTTGGAATCAAGGCAAGGATCTGCAACTCAAAGGCTTTCTACAGGAGACCAGAAGTGAAAGGCACAGACATGAGCACAAACACCAATACGGGCAGTTCCTTCAAATGAAATTGAATAGTTTGTATGTAAAAGGAAATAAAGCTCACTGAACAAAAGTCTTCCAAACTGAGCCTTCCATTCTTGAGCTCATCAACCAGAAATTGATCTTTGCCCTCTAAAATTATTCTAAGTCAAGGCACATGTTAACAGCTCTCTAGCACAGAACTGTTGGTCATCTCCAGATGTGCCAAAGGCTTTCCCACTTCTCAAGGAACAGTTTTTCTGTTCACTTCTCTCTGGATTCACACCCTACATCCAGCACATACCATTGGCTGTGCTTCACTAAAGGAAGAGCACACAGCCATACTAAAAATGTTTATGCATAGAGGATTTACCCTTAGTTCTGGCCTCTTAGCAGCACACAAACCTCATTAACATAATTCACATTTGCCATTGAAATGTGGTGCCACTGGATGTAACATGCAAGTACGGATAACAGTGCAAGTCTGAGGAAATCACCCTGCCTGGCTTGTAACTTAAACAAGAGTCTTAAGGCATTTACTGTGCTTTTCTCATATCCCAAGAACAAGCTAAGAAGAAGGTTGGGTTTTACTACTTTAACTCATGTTGTCAGAGCAAAACAACACAGAACTCATGCTGGTACTACACAAACTCCTACTAACATTTAGAGGCTCTCCCTGTTTAGAACTCTTTGTCCAAACACACTCATCACTCAGAAGAATAGCCTAATTTCCTTATTATTCTAGCACTATCTAACAACATTTGCAATATTATTTCTACATCTATCAAAATTAATAACAGACTATGGACATGAAAATTTACATGCAAGACTGTATGGAACTGATGTGACAACCCAGCGACTTTCACAGTTCTGTGATCATATTGTACACAAACTGTCTTGGAAAAATGCCATCAACAACTCATTTCAGAGCTTGACACAGTCACTTCACAGTTCCAAAGTTCAGCAGCTGACTACTATTTGACAAGTACAGCTACCCCAGCAAATGAGCATCTCTGGGTTTCACAGCTGACCATCCCCTACAAGAAATACAGTTTTGTGAGGACTTACTTCACATATGGTACATGGTGTATGACTGTAACACACTTTTTGTTTCAAGATGGCCTTATTTTGACAAAGTTTCAACACAATGTGTTTTTCAAGCTAATCTTTTATATGTTGCTATCTACAGGGATATCTAACAAGAGATGAAGTACAATTCACTTTGTGAAGCAACTTCCACTGGAATAAAAAGAATTAAAACTGTCTAAGTCCAGAGCAAAAAATTGAGCCTTACCTGTATCTGTGAATGACTGTATCCCATGTGTTAGATCAACGTTAGTCTTTACTGCACTTTCTGCTTTCTTAAATACAAGCCCAAGAAACCACATTGATACATATCCACTCCTAAAAAAAAGACAGATTCACAAATACCAGTCATATGGATTCTGATACATTTTAGTTGTTCAGTTTAGAGCCAGCCCAGACTTCATTTTTCAGAGCACTTCTCCCTGAACTGCTCCCCTCTTTAAAAAGATGTTATGTGCTCAGGATCCTGCCAGAAACATACTGAACCTCTCTCATCAATGAGCTGAGAGGAAAGAAGATACACATTGGCCTAACTGTACTTCAGAAAAGTAACGAAACTCACCGTTTATAGAGAACTTCATTGCCAGGGAAAGACTGTGGCTGCACGTGTGCAATAGTTATAAATTCATTCCTTTCCAAGTTTCCAACCAGCACACGGATTTTAGACTCAACGAGGCCAATCCTAATAAAAACAAGAGGTATTTTATTAATTTTTAACTGTATTCAGCTCATCAGTTAGATGTCTTTTTGCAATACAGTGTTAATCAATCAATAAGGACAAAGTTTCATGCAGCTGAGCAGACATTAGATCTTTATATCACATACACACACTAATTTGAGATGTTTCCAGTGATGTTTGTGCTAGAAGACAAACATCCAATGATGTTTGTTTCTAAAGACAGAGACAAGTAAGTTTTACATGGACTCTGAACAGTTCAGATACAACACTACCACCTGTAACCTATGATGTAAATAACAAGGAGCAGATCCCAACACCTCTGGGGTGCAGCAAAACTCCTTTGTGCCACAAGGATCAAAGAGAAGAGTGGTTTTGAAAAGGCTCAAGCACAACTGTTCAGTTACACCAAGATACAATTCTTCCTGCGGATTCATCAATGAAAATGTAAAAATAGTTATTTTAATAAACAAATTATCTAGTCATCAGTCCCATCAGAAACTTCCCTAAGAAATGAATCATTACCACGAGGGCTTTAATTTCAATAAAGTATTGACATTTCATCCTTCTACCTAAAACTCTGTTAACTTTAAAAGACATCAGATATCTGTATGTTCTTCAAAAGCATCTTATGTTGATGAAAAAAGACATTATCTATTTCCAAATCCACTCAAGAATTGGTGAATTAAGCTTTTTCTTATAATAAACTGAAGCAAGTTTATCTTCTGCTTAACATTTTCTCAAGATGCAAAACTGGAAAATTTGCCTCTATTTCTGTCACTGAAAAAACATCAGCTCTTACCACAGCCAGAATTTCCCTTGCCTTTATTGTGAGCTAAATAAGCTTTGTTCACTCAAGAACATTTCACATTAAAAATTATTTGGCCTTCTGCCCATACACCTTCTTGTACATGTACCTTGTTGATATCAAGCTGCAGCTGATAAGATTTTTAGGTGAATACATTAGAAAGTTCAGATTAAAGGTATTACCTATTAGAACTATTTCTAAATATTAAGGTATTTTTTAGAGATGGCCCAAGAATTATTTGACTCAAAGCACAATCCAAACTTTGAAATCAAAGTAAGGTGCCCTCAGAATAGGTGTCTGTTATAAAGACACGTGTTTTGCTTCCTTACTTGAGCAAAGCAAGCAAAGTACTAATTTCTTAACAAAGAAACCCACTCTAAAGTCAATAAACACACATTATAGTGCCTTAGTTCCTCACCATTTCCCCTTATTTCAAAATTCACAGTGACTCACCACATTCACATAGGTTAAATAAGCAATTATTGGCAAATCTCCCTTCATTGAAGAAAAGTAGGTCTGGGATAGGCTGACTACACGCAAGTGCAATCTAGCACTGAGTGCAATCTAGTCCTTAAATATTACAGTAAAACTCCTCATGAAAACAAGTCTAAGGTTCTAGAATGGTGGTCTTCAAAGCAGGGAGGGAAGGGGGTGTATTCCATGACTAGTTGTATAATTACAGGCTTTATTTGTTAATACAATTAACAAAAACATGGTGCAACATTGACTTGAATTTCAGTTTTGCACTGGACCCACATTTAAAGCAGCACTTACCAGTTTAAGTGATGCTCCTCTGTAAAGGCACTGGCAGTCAGCACAATGTAATGTCTAGAAGAAGAAAGGAAAGTAAGTACACTAGCTCAAGATTTTATTCTACATTCTAAATATCAGATCATTTTTATTTTGGTAGGAAAAAGAGTGTGATTGGCATAAGACTGCTTTTCCTATCTTCCCTGTACTTATATGTACCAAAATTTTTATGACTACTCCAGTTTCTTTAAAAAGCCCTAAACTGAAGCACATCCATACAATTTTCTATTTAGACCCCAAGTTAAAACTCATTGTGCTAAGCACTAAGTAAATAACTTCAAGTTCAGACAATAGAATTCATACATACTTGTACTTCTGAAAGAAGTTCAGTGGTTCAAAGAGCTTTGACCAGTCTGATTTTCCTTTGAGAATTTCATCTGTAACTTCAAGACCTACAAATATCGTTGAAAATCTTATCACTATTTTTAAAAGAGTCCATGACAAACTTTAGAAGATTGTAACAGTAACTGACAAAAAATAAAAAAAAAGAAGCAGGAATTCTCCTGACACAATGCAGATCCTGTAACAGCTTACTGGAAAACTGGTCCCTTGTTGCCTGCAATGGGCATATTTCCCAGAGAAATCTTATACCTGGAACAATCACTGAACAAAGCTAATTCAGATAAAATGGTTTCATAGAGCAAGAATGACACTGTTTAATAAGCACAGAATGTACTTTACCACGTTGGAACTCCTCTACCATGACTGCTCGTGTTGACACAGACACATTGTACGTGGAGTTCTGCTGTGGATAGGCCGGGGTGATGATGGGCATCACGTGGTACCGGTCTGATGGGTTCACCTGTGAGGTTACAACAGCTTTGTTTAGCACCAGCTTAGGTCAAAACAAGGTTTTAATGCTTCTGATTTTAATGGCTACCTACCCTGGGGTCCCAGACTGGTAAATTAAGAAAGCTCTCTTCAAGTCGTTTCAGCAACACTGGCTTCGGCCAATCCCTATGGAAGAAAAAACAGTAAAGTGTCCATTTTTTAAGCTCTGCAATTCAGGGATGTTGTCAATGTACACCTTGATATAAACAACTACAAGAGTTATTCCTTTATGCAAATTAAAACAAACCACTCTTACCATTTTGAAAAAATCAAGAAGAACTTGTTAATGAGAGTAGAGGCCAAAGCATTTGGGTAGAGTTGACATATTCTTGCTACCAGCATTGCCCAGGAGACTCCACCAAGAAATCCCATGATGTTGGAGTAAACGCCACGTCCTAGAATGGATACCATGAAGTTAGTTTGTGGTCTTTCAAATTTGCAGCACCAGCTGCACAATCTATAATAATCTATAGAATACTTAATACATTTCAGCCCCTATGCCATTTATTTTTTCAGTGCAGTGAGGCCAAATTGTAGGTCCTTACAATTAGGTGAGGGGAGAAAAAAATCCACCAGGTACACCACCAGGTCCCAAAATATTGCTACTGTGACACTCGCTTGTGCTGCTACACCTGCTGCTTCATTTCAATTCCCCTTAAGAGAAAAGTTCTGCCGTTCTTCTAGTACTTGCTCTAGCCATGTGGGCAAATTGGACTCTCTTATTCCTTTCACACTTAATTGGGAACTTTTACCATTTGTAGTCAGGTTCCTGATAAGCAATGCAGCAGTGTCTCATTTAAGCACTCCCCTCTTTTCCGAACTCCAACTCCGCTAAAAAAAAACCCCATGGAATTTACCACATGGACAGACCATGAACTTAAAAGGCTTCAAAAACCTGAAAGGGTTTTAGTGTAACAACTGTCATTTAAATAGCAATCCAAAGCTGAGGTGCATCCAACAGTGAGCATGAGGTGCCTCTGAGAAGTTTAAGCTCACAAACCACCCTGTCACTCACGTTTTGCCCACAGTTTAACTGCACGGAGCGTGAGCCGGAAGTTCTCCAGGTTGGGCACCAGGCGCAGTATTTCATCTGTAACTCTGCTGCCTGCAAGACAAAAGGGGAAGCACAGGAGTTCCCAGTAACAGGTACAAGTTAGGTGTTCCTACATTAGGATCAACAGCCTACAGCTTATGGCTCAAGTCTAGGAAAACAGGTTTGGATTACTTGCTTTCTATTAAATTATAGATGACACACAACATTCAGCATGACTTTAGGTAACCGGTGCCCTCAACAGCTTTTTCAGTTTAGATTATAACTAAAAACTTTTAAATAAAGCTTCTCCACAGGATATTTTGCCCATAAACTACAACAGAAGAAGCTCCACCACAGCATGAAGAGCTTTACATCGCAGGGTGGCAGAGCACTGGAACAGTTTGCCATGAGAGGTTGTGAAATGTCCCTGTCTGGAGGGATTCAAAACCCTGACCTGGACACATTCCTGGGTCAGCTGCTCCAGGTGACTGTGGTTAGATGGGGGGTTGGACTAGATGATCAGAGGTCCCTTCTGATCCTAAATATCGTGTGACTCCAGAAGCTAGGTGTCTTTTGATAGCCAGCAGCCATGAAAACAATTGCTGCTAAACATTGAGCGAGTCAGACTTCAGGTATTTTAATTACTTTTATTTTTTATAAACTACCTTGTTCATCTTTCATACACATTCTTATCAAGTGCCCTAATTAGTCTTACTGAATTTCTGGGGCAAACTGGAGCACTGCTCACAAACCAATCAAACAAACATGACTCACAAGCCTATGTAAATACACAACTCCTTAAAATATCTAACTTTAGGCCCACTGGGCGCCTCCCCAGAACTCAAGTACACTGGAGATCAGTTTCTGCACCTTGTACAGAAATGTGGGTTGTGTGATGTGCATTCTCTGCCAATTTAAATGCCTTTAGAAAGGTGTAAAGAACGTGCTCACCATTTAAGCTCCGTATGCATCTTATATCCAGGCTTTTGAGGCACGAGTCATCCCTGAGATCAAGATCATCAGAAACTGTTGGCAAAGACAGCTTTGCAAACACAAGATCAATCTTAAAGAGAAAAAAAGTTTCAAACATGACTTTCAGTGCAGCACTGTTTGCAAACAGGAACCTATTGAGGGATGCTTGGTCATTCATGTGGTTAACATTTGTATTTACAATTATGTGACCATAGATAAATATTTATTAGCCAGAAAACAAGAAAATTACTCTAAGCTCCCTATTTATTTACAAAAACACCTCTTATTTCTAAGCTAGCGAAAGGAAGGGATTTTTTTTAAAGGCTGGAAACATTACTCTAAATTTAAAACTCCTATTAAAAGCAAATTTTAAATTAACAATAAAATTAAGACAAATTCAAATCACCTTAACTATACTTCAACAAATGAGAAAGCAGTTTTTTATGCTGTAAGGCCTTAAGAACCTGTTTCTTAGTATAAACAGAGGCAAGCAAATTATTCTGTGAATGTCTGCACCAGATAAAGGCCACAAAGAGGTCATTGAATAAGTGTCTTCATGATAGTAATAGCAAGCAGTAACGTGCTTAGGTACTACAGCAAGCAGGTATTTATTCTCTACATGAAATGTATTCCAGATAGAAGGATTCCTGAAGCTGACAAACTGAGGCAGGAGTCCAATGAGTAGTTTTATTTTTCATTTCTCACGTTGTTTGTCTCACGGGGACTTCATTTTTGACTTGCAACAAAACACCAGGCAATTTGGGCAGGGAACCACAACAGAAACACCCTCTGCAGAAAGGGAGCTCAGGGGAGTTGCAAGGACACTGCCTCTACTCCCACTCTGCACATCCTTGGGAGATAAATGCTACCCAAGCAGGCTACCCTGGTCTGCAGCACGGGTTTAAAAAACAGATGTCCCTCATGTTCCCACGCTTGCCAGGCTAGCTAGGGGCTTGTTTTCCTAGAAGATCCCATTTTGCTTCTTCTGGGATAGGTTGCAGTCAGGCTGTTTAATTAGAGTTTCCTAAATATGCTGCAGTGTACCAATAACCTCATAAAACAGCAGGATCATAAAACCCTGAAAAAGTTATCCTACTCCACAGCAAGAAAAAAAACCTCATGTCAAGGTGAAAAAACCCCCACAAAATTAAAATTCTTACCTCAATGCCATCAAACTCAAATTTGATAACTGGTACATATGCATCTTCAATGGCCTGTGAAGGAGAGGATATCTGTAACATGATATTCTTTTGCTACTTTAAAGTTTTTCCTATACTACAATAAAATACAGAATTTATGCTGAACTACTAAGCACAAAGAGTGAGTTCCTTCCAAACACAAAAAATTCCAGGCAGGATAGCACTATTATAGTACCAATACTAGATTTTATTAAAAGATCTTAGTTAAGCAAGAGATTCAGAGTCTGATTGTGCACAGTTACAAACGATCAGTATCAGTGGCTGTAAGCCCTTACTATACCCAAGGTGAAAACACAGCTTTCAGGGACAACCTTGCTTTTTGAGACAGCTGACTCATGCCCAAAACACAGCTCTTACGTGATGTAGCCACTGGGGAAGTGAGCCAAGAGCTGGACAGCAGCATTTTCATTCAGCATAAACCAGTATATTAGAGAGTACTCAAAACTGATTTAATTTTTGCTCGTAAGATATTGACTACCAATGCAAGTCTTTAACGTGAATATTCTTATTGTAAAATTTACACCTTTTTTTTTTTTTTTTTTTAAGAGTTTACTCACTCTTAGGTTTTTTACTTCCTCTTGATTCTTCAGTTTCTCAAAGAATGACTGAAAAAAATCTGATCTTTCCACATGACTGGGAGCAACACAAAGAGCATCTATGTCCGAACCTGCAAAAAGATTCCATTTCTCCTGTTACTGATGGAAGTCACTTTCCAACATCAGAATTATGACCAGGCACTGAAAGTACTACCTTTGGTGTGTACTCCAAGTCTATAGGAGCCAAATGTAAATATTTTGCCACCAACTTGTTCTGTAATTGAAGGGGGAAGATTCTGTGGGTAGAAGGGAAAGTTAAAGATGCACATTATGCTCTGTTCAAGTTTAACTTGAACGTTAGTTATTCAGAGAAACTGTAGCAGCCTGCATAAACAATTCCTTCTCACTCCCTCACATTTTAGTTTACTATGTTTTGATTCTGTTTTTCTGAAATAAGTTGAGCTTGCAACTCCAAAAAAATATTATAGGTGATGCAGCAGTATTTTTATTAATTTATACAAATTAAGACCTATTATTAGACTTCCCTGCAGCAGAGGCACATAAATTAACACAACTACGAGTCTTTCAAAGGGCATGTCTAGAATAATAATTTTAAACTAGACTGAGTGCTGTAGGCTGTTTGGGGCAAGATTAGTGCCAATTTTACCATCTTTGTCATCCACAATGCCTTGTTTTGGCTTTGTTAACAGCTTCGAGTCAACCAACTGAGCCAATACAGAAATTTATTCAGTTCCCCAGAGACTTAAGATCTTGATCTTGAAATATCTCTTGTAACTTATTTCACTGGCAGCTACTACAACTCTATTTGATATATAAGAAGTTAAAAGTTGAACTTTAGCACAGATCCCACTAGCACAGCATTTAAATCAAAAGGCTTCAGCTGTTTTGACAAAACCAAAAAGAATTCTTACCTTGCTTTCAGCAAGTTCTGAAATCCATTCTCTGACAAAGTTATTCAGTTTACCAAGAACAGTTGTCCTGCAAAGAAAACTCATACTAAGTTTGCTTTAAAAAAAAAAAAAAAGAAAAAAACCTAACAACCAGAAAACCCCAAAAGGTTAACAAATTTTAGTTTTGTTATACCTGTGATAGAGTTCTTCCTGATCCTCAAACACCCCAAATGGCTTCATTGCTTCAATCAGCTTCTGAGTATGAATGTGGTCTTTATCACTAGGAGGAGCCAAGCTAATTGGAGAGGTAAGTCCATAGTGCCCTTGAGGCTGGTTCTGCTGCCTGGAAGTACTGGAAGAAAATAAAGGAATGAGTATATAAAAGAAGAAAATCTTACTGGAAAACACCCTTTAGCTTATACTTTACAAATCCATTTCTGCCCTTTTACCCAGTGTTGCAGAAAGGAGGGGAAAAAAAAAAATCTTGCTTATCGTTTTTAGATGACTTGACCTCACTTAGAAGTCATAACTACTTTTCCAAAAACAAAAAAAAGCATTTATGGATTTAAGAAATGATCCATAAGTTGCTGCCATTTTAACACAATTTATTTGCATTGCTCCAGCCCATCAGAAATATATCACTGGGGAATGAAAAGGTTTGAAACCCACCAAGGACAAACCTACAGACAGCAGAAGTTTTGGACACATTTCAGTTTCAATTTAAGGATACTCCCAACAGTTTCCTGCTAACATCAAACAGGACAATTAAAGTTCCCTTAATTAAATGTTTTTGTTAGGTTTCTACTTATTCAAGAAGGGCATTATAGCTGATTTAAAGGCATATAGATCTGTTAAACAGACTTGATGCAATACATTTGGTGTATTACTATACAAACCCCTTGCTTTAGAAAGGGGAAAATGGAGGAAAAGCACCTTATTTTGCATTACCAGCTGAAGCCAGGAGAGGGAAAGGAGCGGGACAGGAGGTAAGAATGGTGCTTAATGCATCGAGGATCCCTACAGAAACACCAGCAGGAAGAGGGGGAGACACCCCAAAAGGTCTCATCATGCTCATCAGGGTCCAGACCCAGACCCAAAGGTTCAAGGGATTAATTGTGCCATTATTTAAGCTGAATATTTTCCTCCTTCACATCTGTACAGCTTCAAAGATCAGATGGGTTAGGCAAGAGATAGTTATACCTATTTAAGGTACCTGACCCCAATTCTGTCTGGAACAAGATTAGAGAATGCTCAAAGGCCAGCCTCACCACTTGATTTTTAAAAAGACAGGTTATTACACAGCTCCTTATTTCTAATTGTTGCTTTTATTCCCTCTCTTAAAGAGATTTCCCTCTTTTCAAGTATCCTTATGCAACTACACAGAGAGCTTGTAGTCATAGAGAGGTTTTTTTTCCCCCCCTTTCCTCCCTCCAAGCCCGTTTTTCAAACTTTCTTCTCTGTGCTTTCCAAAAACTGGGGGGCAATTAGAACCATAGTGCTAACAACTGGTGTCCCCAGTCAGAAGAGCTGCTTACTTACAAGCCTAACTGGGCCTTGACCTAATTTACCTTGTTTCTAGACATTGACAATTTCCACTCCATAAATAAAAATATTCATAATGAATATTTTCCTTCCTATGATATCATTTTCATAACAAATACAGGAGAAAAGCCTGCACTTCATTGCTGTGTGTTACAACTAAATTAAAACACCTACAGCAGCAACTGCTTCCATGTTTTAAGCACTGCTTGCATTGTACAATTTGCACTTCAAAAAGTTTGCACAAAACAAGAACAGGATTTAGACTACACCAGCTTTTAAGACCTTTCCAAGGTAGAAAAAGGAACCACCTGCCTTTCATTGCCTCATACTGCCTACAGATAAATATAACCAGAGATTGACGTAAAGCACAATATCAATTAGATAAACCTAATATTATTTGCATCAAATATGTTTATTATTCATTAAATATTATTCATATAAAATTCCTCTAGTCAACAGCAGATATTTTTTTAGTTGTTTACACGTATTACTGATAGTTTGACCTCACAGCAGGTGAGGGAAACAGCACCTGGAAAGTTTCACTGAGTGAAATTCCACAGAATTTGCTACCCTTTTAGAATAAGAAAAATAAGTCTTACTGTGCTCTCTCAAGCATATAAGCACATAATTAAGGGACCTTATGGATCCTAACACACATGGCACACTACCTATTCACCCATCAGCATTCTCTTTAAACAAGAATCCTGTTGAAATTTAACATTTTGCCAAACCGCGTTAAAACCTGCACACCACAGCGAAGACCTCCAACGCGTGTCTGTTCTGGTCAATCACACCTTTACACAAAAAAGCCAACCTAAACTGATTGATTCCTAAACTATTTATTCCTTATTTATAGCTTCCCAGAGCTGCAAGGCGTGTCTCCCCCACACACCAGCGATGGAGGGGTAAATCCACACAGTGTGGCTCAGGGCGCTGCCTTCAGCTCTCAGTGCTGGGTGGAACGGCCAGAAACCAGCTCCTGAGCCCCCCAAAAACCAACAGCGGAAAACAGGCAAAACAAGGAAGGAGGAAAAAAACCCCACCACCTGGGACCTTCCACGAAGGGAGCCCAACTCCACCCTTCACCGCTGCCGCACCAGCTCATGCTGCGCGGAGCCCGCGGGCGGCTGCTGCCAGCTGAAGCCTCCCTGCCCCTCGCCCCCGAGGCTCAGGCACAGGCACTGCTCCGCAGGGCTCCGCGCAGCCCCAGAACAAGGCGCAGCCCCGTTACCGCCGTTCCTCGCCCGCCATTGCCGTTGCTTGGCGACGGCGTCGCCGCCACACGCGGTGAGACCCGGGCGAGGCAGCCCCGCCACCCGCACTCCACCATTTATTTCAAACGAGAATTCCTCCCCCTCGGCCCAGCCGGGGCCCCTGGCGGGGCAGCTCCGGCGGGACCCCCGCCGCCCCTCCCCAGCTGTCCCCTCAGGCGGGGCAGGGCGGGAAGGCGCCGCCGCCTCACCCGCGCGTCTCCTTCATGGCGCGCGCGCACAGCCCGCGCCGCCGCCCGCGCTTCCCGCCCTTCTGCACCGCCGCCCCCTTCCCGGCGGCCCCCGCGCCGCCCGCACGGCGCCCCCTGGCGGCTGCGGCGGGACGTGTCCCTTCACCCCGCTGTGTCCCCACCCGGTCGGTGCCGGGGTCGCTGAACGCTTTCCCCCCAGTCGAATTCCTTCGCTGTGGCCGGTGTTCCTTCCCCGAGGAGGATATTCCCTCCCCGCGGCGCTGACAGACCCGCCGAGGCTGGGCTAGTCCCCGGCATGAGGCAGTCCCGCATCGCACCTGCTCGGCCTTCCCTCCCTGTCCCTCCCTGTGTTCCTGACACCTCCTTCCAGAGAGGAGGGGTGCAAAAGAACAGGAATCGCTCTCGAATTAGGCTCCTGACAGGTGAAAAAAAACCCTCCAGGAATCGCTCTTGTATTAGTTTGTTCTCATCCAGTACGTCCCTTGACTACAGCTGGTATGGGGAGGTTTTAACTCACCTCGCTAATGTCAGCAAATAGCTTTGAGTACCCACCACAGCGTCATTGCCGTAAATAATTATCATGGAAACACGAAGGAGTTTGGGTTGGAAGGCACCTTGAAGATCATCCAGTTCCACCCGCTGCCATGGGCAGGGACACCTTTCACTGTCCAGGATGCTCCAAGCGCTGTCTAACCTGGCCTTGGACACTGCCAAGGATCCAGGGGCAGCCACAGCCGCTCCTGTCCCAGTGCCTTACCACCCTCACAATGAAGGTTTTTTCCCTAATATTTAATCAAAATCTACTCTCATTTGGACCCCGTTCCCCCTTCTGTCACTACATGCTCTTGTAAATAGTCTTGCCTCATCTCTCTTCGAAATTCCGTTCAGGCTGCAATTACAATAATTTTGGGTCAACACAGTCTGTTACAAACTGAGTGTTGAATCAGCCAAGCTACTGAGAACGTGGCATTTACATGACAATTCCCCGCTCACACTCAAATCTGCAAAAAGCTAAAAGATCAAAAACATAATGTTTCTGTAAAGTTGAATCAATCTTTGGAAAAGCTTTTGCTTCCTGCTGTCCCAATATCTTGTCACATCACAGCCGTTCTCTGAGATTATAGGCAACTTATTCTGAGTTGTGTGTAACATCTTTTTTGAAGTAAGATGCATATTATCTTGCAAGATGCTTTGAAGAAACACAAACTTAACTTTTGTCCTGAAATTTTAATAAATTAACAAAGCAAATGCACCTTTAGCAGGATAGTCATACCTACCCTACTCAAATAACTTAATGGGGAGTTGAAAATTATTTTATCTATTGCCCATTTGCATGTTAGTGTTTGTGCCAACATTTCAGTCTTGGATATGAGTGATGCTTCTGCAAGGTTATATTGGTAAAGAAAAAAAAAATCAAGCAAAATTACTGAGAGCTTTTGTTAAACCTCTAGCAGAGCACTTTTTATTCTCAGAAATTAATTAGGGTTTTCTTTAATATTTTATAGTCCATGCAACAATACTGTGATTCTACAATCAGGAAAACTTGTATAATGCTTTTTTTTTTCCTTTTCTCTCAGGTTAACACCAGCTATTTAGTGTGATGAAAACACCTGCCTTCATTTTTCCTGAGTTTACAAGGCTAATTACCCAAGTTTAATTTTTTTAAACCTGTTTCTGCTGCATGCTTTTGTACCTCAGTAGGAGCTGCACTTGCCCACAGATTTGATGGGGGTTTTTAAATTTCCTTTAAATTGCCTGGAACATTTAGGAATAAATTCACAGCTCATCAAGCACTCAAGTTTTTCTTAAGGTGCAACTCTAATGTTAAATGGAAGTGAAGACTAATCAAGCTTAACCATCTCCAAAAGTCAGCTAAGAGAGAGGAAAAGCAAGAGGTGTTTGTGAAACAGAAAGTGTTAAAGATGAAGTGAGATAGTCATGTGAGCACTTATGCTGGCTAGAGCTTGGATTCATAAATACAGTGCTTTTTCTGAAAAAAGGACAGTGCTGAGAAAAATAATTAAATAGGGTTCCTATTGTTATGGGGTTTATGAATTTTAAATTTTCAGTGTTATGTGAGGTGACTGGGTTAGCTCTTCTGTGAGTAGTTTGGCTTTTTTTTTTTTTAATTGAAAAATAAGGGTCTGCTGTTGTCTGCCATTTATTTAGTGTTAGTTACTTACTATTAGTTATTTATTTCTAATGTATGCACTCTGCCCACATAACTTCCACACTTTTATGTGCAGCAGTGACTGAACCATCTTGTGCTTCAGAGCATGTAGAGTTTGAGGACAGTTCAAGGTAGTGCTTTCCTTTGCTGGCCGTGTTACATTAACTTTAAAGTACTTCTGTGTGGCACCTGGGTGATAGAAATGGCAAAAAACCCAGTTAAATATTGTAGCTGGAATTCTTTCTTGGTGGTTATCTATGTCATCCAGATAGCATTAGCTTGAGAGTGATGTGAAGTGTGTGTGTGTGTATGTTTGGGTTTATTTCTTTTTTTTTTTTTTAATTGCTGCTACATTGTCAAGGAGTCAATATCCTTCTCTGTAGTAAAAATGAGGTGATATCTGAGTACTTTTAATCTGTTAGAGGCTATTACTGGATTATGGAGGGGTGCTTTATAAACACCTAGGCTATGCATTTTCACATGTCATAGTCTGTATATATTATTTTAATCTAATCTGTGAAGTTAATGATGTTAGTGTGATGTGGTTCATAAAGCACTTGTGGGAGACCACGTGTTTGATAGACTTGTGAAGTTTGACAGTCTACTTATTCCTGGATAAAAGAAGTTGTTTGTATATTCCTTATAATCTTGCTGTTTATAATTTTATAATCTTGTTTCTTACTCCTTTTCCACTTGGATCTATTCAGGTGCCACCCTGTAATCCATAGGGAATTTTGCTTGTAATTTTGCCTGTCTGTCTTCAGTGGGAAGTGGCAACCTTGTCTGTTTTTCCCTCTTTAAAAACTGTTTTTCTCTATCCTAAACGAGCTAATTACCCATTTCTATTTTATTTGACAAAGTGCTTCATGATCATCACATTTAAATGTTATAAAATTCTAATGATTAAAGATGAATGAGCCTAAACAGATTTTTTCAGGCAGCTCTAGAGGAATTTGGGGTTTATGCATGAAAAGTTATGTACCAGTACTGCACCTGATGTCTGCTTCAACATGTGAAATGTGCCTGACAGGAAGACTGCTGCAGAGAAAATATTTTTGTGGTATTAAAATATTGTCCACAGAAATTTATCAAAAAAAAAAAAAAAAAAAAAAAAAAAAAAAAGTTTATTCCAAGTTTGTATTTGTGCAGGGGATCTTATCTGTGTAATGCACTACATGTCACTAGAGAGATTTTTGTCAGCAATAATTTGTATATATACATTTAAGCTCTGATGAATATCAGCTGAAATATGAAATTCAATTCTGGAAAGCTGCATTTTGTAATAAATGTTCCCAGGATTCACTAATCTACCACGTGGAAGATCTATGTTGAGAGATAACACTGAACAGCAGAAGGTGGGGTCACTGAAGACAGGTCTTGGAAGGATTTAAATTAGTAGTGGCTGCAGGATTTGAGTAATTTGTTGTGGATTTGGGTTTTTTCTTTATATTGAAGGGCTGTAATTCTGTAGAGTTGTAACCTTACAAGCTGCTGAGAGTTATAAACGTATAAAATATTTTATATTTTAAGCCAGTCGTAGCTGCTGCTGAAACACCAAACTTGCCTTTGGAAGGCATCCCTTTGGGACTGTACTGTTACACTGCCACTTGTCCTTCCAGGCTGGCTTTTCCTAATGGTTGTTAGCTCCTCTCATGGGCCATTCCGGGGATTCTGCCCTTCACTACACTCACTAGGTAGGATTTCCACGTGCCCCTGGTGATGAACCAGCAAAATGGAACCTCTGCTTTGCTTTCCCAGGGAAGTTTTGAACGCTCGTGCCCTTGATGTGAAATTCCTATCGCTCTTCCCTGCCCATCAGCAGCAAAAGTCTTCGCTGGACCTGCACAGGCTCGCAGGGCAGGAGCAGTTGTCACCAGGAGATGGACGGGTCATTCCCTGGTTTCGCTTCCAATTGAAGCAGAGATTAATGCCGGTGTTACCAGCTCCTAAAACAGGTTAGTTAATGGGAACTAGCTGTGAGCTCACTGAAGCAGCACTAATCTCACTGAAGTGTCTCTCTTTGATCAGCTCATTCTCTCTCAGCAGGCCGAAAAATAGCCACAGGACAGGAGTGCTCGGTTTACAATCACGGTAATTTCGCTTTAGGTTTGTCTTTAGCTGTTGGAGATTAATGAATCAAAAGGGTGTTTAAATTTACAGCCAGTTCTCTTCTAATCACTTGGCAGTATTATTTCTGGCTGTTTTCTGCTTTGATTACCTGAGCCAGTCATCCAAAGGACGCTGCTGTTCTGCCATCTGATAGTGGGGTACAGCTTTAAATGTCTGGGATCTGGTAAGATGATAGCAGAGGGCGTTCAGGACTTTTTGCTTTTCCAGCTGTTTCCTAAGCTGTGCATTTGTTGCAACCGTGTCCAAATCCACCATCTCCCTTTCTTCTTCACTCATTTTTGCCCATAATACAGTGCTTGCTTTTTTATTCTACCAGTATGCATCAGATGTGGTGATGGTATGTTTGGGATATTTATTTATGGGGAAGTGTGGATAGCACCTGTGATGCTTAAGCATGAGCAAAGGTCTGCTTAACAAGGATGGTAGCACTTGGAAAAGCAGCTGGCATAGGGAAATTGTAGGTTTCTTCAATTCCTCAGGGTTTCACTCTTAGGAGAAACCTTGTGTGGTGAAGTGTTTGCATGTCCTATAGAGAACCTGGGTATTGTGGCCCTGTAAAGATTTGTCTTGACCTCTGGTACCCTCCAAATCTATTATGTGCATAAAATCCCTTGCCCTCTCAGTTTTCCTTTGATGTGCTTCCTATTGGGGAGGAAAATTGAGTGAAAAGTGCACTTGTAATTTAAGATTACCCTTTTATAACAAGAACAGTGATCTCTGCTGGCTTTACCTGAGGAAGAAAAAAATCTTATGTTGTAGGAATAGGTTCAGAAAATCTCCTGGGTCAGAAATAGTTGCCAGGAAGGTATTGCCCAAATTTAACAGGACTTGGCTCTTGTAGTTTTTTTCTTCGGCATACCGCCTTCATTTTGCAGGTAATATTTGTTTTCCAGGAGTACTGAAGAGGTGTAACTTTGTTATTGTTGTAAAAGTACTTTCTCTGACCTGAACAGAAGTTTCTGCAGGTGAATATCTTTATGAAAAGCATTACATAGAGAACAGACAAGTGTAATTTTTTTATTTTCTTAATCTAGGAAGAGAACAAACCTGTTTCATCTTTGTGTTTTTCTTTACCCCTCTGATGGGGACCCAAGTCCTTAGACAGCTGCTGGTGTGTGACACTGGTACTGTTCCAGTTCCATTATAGTGTGAACGTGGCTGTGAGCCTGTTTTTGAGCATTAAAGCCTGATGCTAATACCCCTGATACACCATCTCTTATCGTGTTGAGGAGTCTTCTTTGTCATGAATTCATTAGTTTCATGCAGAGATCGTATATAATTCTGATTGCTGCTTGCAGGGAAACTTTAAAGAGGGGAATGGATACTGATAATTACTGAAATACCTCAATTGTATGTGTGAGTGGGGAGAAATTTTCATATCCATTAACCTTGTAGTAAAAGTCTGTTGAAGGGTTTTTTCCCCTCACCGTTTTTATGTGTGATGCTATTATGTTCAACTTCTTGCAGAAAAAGGAAAAGAGAGCATAAGTACAGCTCAGCTTCTTTTAGAGCATTTTGTGATTTTGGCACTTGTATGCAGTCTGTGCATTGTTCACAGGCTTTCTTAGTTGTAGTTGATAAAATAAACCATAGATAATTGATAATAATTTCTTTTTGAACCATTGTTTAGTCAGGGAATTTATGTGCAAGTAAGCGTGGAAGCGATACTTGTTTATAAATCTTTAAATGAACAAAAGTTAACTGGAGAAGAAGAGGAGATGAAGCAAAGGAGAGTGACAAGTAATGGGCTGAAAAATTAGGGAAAAGCAAGAGTAACATTATAGAACAAAGTCACTACAATTATATAGTTTATGTGCACATCCTTTACAACTACTTGCCTATCTCTGTGTGTGCAAGTGGATATGCTTATTCAATTACTTCTGCCTTGATGACTGGCAAGCAAACGTAGGACAAAAATCAATATTGCATACAAATATGCAAGTGTTTCCTGATAGGTTCAAATTTTTAGCACCTTTTTTAAAAAAAAAAATTACCAAATTTTTTAAATATACAATTTTAGGTTTTTAATCTATATTCTCTTAGTGAGTGAGAGAATGGAAAGCAAGAGACAAGCAATTGAACAGTGGATTAGATGTGTTGATGTTTGTGACAACTGCTTTTAAATGAGGCAGTCCAAGGTCTGCCTCAGGAATACAGTGCCTGGGGTGGGCGTTCCAGTGTGTGGGTGAAATGCTGAAATGTTGAGCTCCTGAATACAGGGTTCATTCTTGGGTGCATTGACTCTACTAAAATGCAAAGGGTTCCTACTTGGGTTAAATATAACTTACTCCTGGTTTTGGTTTTCTTTATGCGGTATGAAAAGAAGAAAATGGCAGTTAAACCCTCACACTGTCTTTATTGTACTTTCATCCACTTGGTTTCTCCTAAATAATGTATATTTGGTCCTTTATCTACTAACAAATTTCATTCTAGTTTGAAAGCTTCTTTTTTTAAAAATTTTTTTTTGCTTGCTGTTTGATGCAGCGGAACAAAGGGGAGACGTTCACAGGAGAGATTGATGTAAAGATTTCAGATACATGAGATTACTGTTTTCTGAGATTATTGAAAATTGATTCACTAGGAATTTTTTGCCAGATAAGTTTTCCATCTTTGAAGCACTCTGTTTTCCCTGGGGACCCCTTATTTAATTGATGTTAACCAGATATAGTAACTCCTTTCTGGGATGGCTGAGTTCACACTTTAAGGAGAAGTCTCTAGGTATTCTTTGCTATTTTGCACAGGAGTATTTAATTATTCCAGATATTTAAGAAATAATGCTAACTTGTGCAAGGTTGCTTTTAATTATGCTCTCATCTGCCAAACTTTGGGCTTGTTTTACCATAATGTGAGAACAGGGACAAGTGTGCTGTTGGAGTCACAGTTTCATCTTTGTAATGTGCTGTTTTTTTGCAGGGGTGCTACAGGAAGGTAAAAGTAAGAATTCATTACACAGCTAAAATCAGACACATCTTAGTAAATAAAATCATTTTGGTCACATCAACGTAGCCACAAAAATAGTGTGCCATGTTGGTTGCTGAAAACTTGGCCAAGGGAAGAAATGTTCCATCACAACTCTTGAAAAACTGGAGGCAACAACTGGTTTCATGTGTTTGTGAATTTTCCAGGTAGTCCACATCTGTGCAAGTATCCTTTTTGTTAAGCTGTTGATTCCTTTCCTGACGGATGACCAGCAGGTTCTTAATATTTCTGTGTACTGTTATGTAAAGCAGTGAATAAAAGCACTGGATATGCTCTATGCCTGGATAAATACAATTAGTTGCATTGTTTCTAGAAAGCAGTGAGTTGCTGTTAAAGCTGCACTCTTTGGAATCATCATCTTAATACTTAAGTAGAAACTTAAGGCTTCTGCAGGGGTCTTATTTGGTGTATGATCCTTCTGTGTGTTTCATAGTGTGTGAAGTGGACTCTGCTGTGAGCGAGGAGTATGGCAAGGCAAGGGCTGAGCTCTGAAGCTCAGGGCTGAGAGCTTCTAGCAATGAAATTACAGCAATCTTGCTGTGTGAGAATCATCTTCATGAGTGCAGCTGTATCTGTGAGTTGCCCTGGATTTGCTTTAGGATTTCCTTCAATGCCCACAAATTCTTCAAGCAAAAATCAGGAAGTAAAATTATTTTTTTGAGGCATAAGTAAAGCGGTGAGGTGTTCAGGTGTTTATGTGGTACGTGCTCTCCACCCCTAGTTAGTCATGGCTGTGGAAGGAGCTACTTGCCAAATACTTGATTCATAACTATGCTGTGTAAATCTTGTTATCATGTAATAGTATGAGGTAGAATGTAAGTTCTGGGTGAAGGTCTCTCCTAAAGGCTAGGCCTAAAGCAGTAACAGACACAGATCTGGAACTGTAACCCTGCAGCTCAGCACCTCGATTGTTATTTTTATGCATGCAGAAATCTGTATTTTTCACTAAGCAAAGGACAGGCATAGACTGCCCTGCCTATTTCCTGGGTCTGTAACTTTATAAATTGATTTTTTTTTTTCTTTAAACTACATGTGGATTCATTTCATTTATCCTTTCATGTGCCCCATCAATGAAGCACGTAGGAAGATAAAAGTATTAATTACCTTCAGCTACTAAGACTGAGAATAAATAGGTTTTCATATTGCTAGTTTCATACTGTACTATAATTAACAGCATCCAAGAGTGCAGAACTTGAAACAGATTAGAAAAGAAACCTCAGTGCTGTTCAGCTTTTACCTTCAGCCCTGCAGCTTTCCAAAAAGTATACAGTGGATTTTCAGTCTAGTGGATATTTCTTAGCTGGCAACAGATAAAAGCCTTCAGTTTCCTGGGAGAGAACCAGAGCATAGCAAAAGCTGGTTGCATAGCCACTAGTGGAATCCCTTTAATACTGGCTAGGTGATCTTGAGAATTTTTAAAATAACAGTAAGGAGAATCTCATTTCAGCGAGGCAGAGTTCATTCTTGATAAAGGGCTTTCCAGAAACTAGTTCTTTGTAACTATAGAAACACCTAAATTTTCTAATCTTTGATGGAGAATGAGAACAGACTTTGCTGAGTTCTTGGTAAATCCCAGAGCTGATAGTGAATGCTTAACACATTGAATGTAGTAGGAAAGAGGCTCTTTGAAACTTGCTTCCAGTAAAACATTCTCTAAATCAGAGTAATATCCTTATGAGGCTGCTTAATAATGAAAAAGGTGGTCAGAGGAATGTAGTGCTGAATGTCCTTGGAGTTGAGAGAAAAAGGCTGAAGCAATGTAAAATAATTTTCTGAATCTTCCAGGAAATTATTCTCTCTGCCCACAGCCCTATTTTATAAAATTGGAATCAAACCCAACTATATTTCTTTTCCACTTAAAGAAGGAAACAAAACTTTTGGTAACACTAAACAGCAGTGGAATCAATACTTACTGCTCCGGAGACAACTAAAAAAATCTGTATGATACAAGGAAGATGAAGAGCTACTTTAAATCTATAACTTTAAAAATAAGTGTGCAAGTCACTAAGAAAGTGAGCATCCTACTTAGATTTGAACAGAATTTGTTATGGAGCCAAATTCAGGTGGAAAGAGTATGTCCTGAACCTGAACTAGTTCTTCCAATTCTGGTAGGAAACTTGTCACTGTGTCTTTAGCTGTTGCCAAATGGGAAGGAAGAGCAACAGATGGAGCAGTGAGAAAGACTTACATGATGGTGCTTTTGGCTTTTGTTGTAAAGGGATCTTTATCTTGGAACACTCCCTCCCACAGGTAACATGCTTCAGAATGTTTGTGAAGGAATCCAGGGAGCAAAACAGAATTAAAATATTTTAATAAGTGCTGAGTCATATCACACTGAAGTAAATAGAGTGACAAAGCATAAGGTATTCAGAGTGGCTGTTCCTAAATAGTATATTCTATGACATGCTTTACCAGCAGTTTCCTATTTTCATGTTGCTGATTTTTGTAGATCTTATTACTGAAAAAGAATGAGCTGGAGAAAATCTGCATACCTAATCAAACTTGCATAGTTAAATTGCAGCCACCTCAAGCACTTCTATGAAAACTGCAATTTTTACATGGGTAAAGCCATGTAAAAAAGCCATGCACCCCTGTCTTTGGTGAGTGCCACTGATACAATGACAAACTTAGTTTGTAAGCAATATTGCTTGAGAATAATAATTCCTCTCTCCACTACTTCACCAAAGAGAGAATATAACATGAATGTAGTTTCTTAAAATTTCTCAAGGAGCTGCAGGGGTAGTTAGACACACAACGATTCTTTTATTTAAGATGTTTTAGCTTTAATAGGAGATATGTGGCTAAGTATCCATGCAAGTCGTGGAAAATATGGTAGCTGGATTGTAACAAGCCATGGTGACCCCAAGAAGCACTTTAAACTCAGTAACTCAGTGATGTTAGGAGAAACTTAACCAATGGTATGAAACCTGAAACTTGAAATCAGTCAAATTATTTTTCACAGGTGCAGAAAGAATCTTACTTTCATGAGAGAGAGAGACTTCTATTTTTCAGGGGTACAGCAGGATTTTTTATATCCTCGCTTTGACAGCTGTAAGTTAACTTTGTTTTTGTTTTTTAATTTTCTTATTGGGAGGTAAAAAATTTTCTCCCAGATTTGACCTGAGATTTCTTCCCATGCTGTAATTTCAATTGTCATTCCATGCTGCTGGCTTGACTCTTGTACTTTTTCAGCTGAATAAGGCATCTTACAATTGTCATGACTATATTGTTAATTAAATACCATAAGCACATCTGTCTCTGAGAGAAACAGGCTGCAGTTAATGGTTGTTGTATAGAGTGAGGATCAAGACAAGTGTGCTCATCTCTGTTTTCCAGGATCACACAGGTGCAGGGATGTGCCTCTTGCTTGAACTACAGAAGAAAAATTGCTATCAACCAAGATTGATAATGCAGCACCCTTAAGTCAGTGCTCACTCTCTGTGGGAGGTTGAGGCTGGCGCTGCTCTCTGCAGGTGTCTGATATATCTCTCTCTAAGCCTGTCAGTCCCTCAGACAGTCCCTGAGGTCAGAGGAGACAGTCTCTGGTGCAAGGCAGTGCAGCTGTACTGCTTCCAGTTCTGCTGCCTGGGATGTGGCCGAGGGAAACCCTAAACTGGGAGCTGCCCCCTGCCTTCTACCTTGTTGTTTGTTTCAAATAAGGAAATGCCTTATTTGATACATTGTATGATTTCATTTGTGGACTTTTTCTCTTTTGTTTTTCAGGCTGAGGTAGCAGTCCTGTGGAAGAGCTGGGAAATACACAAGTAAGTTTTTAGTTTTTTGGTTTCTTTTTTTTCGCTCCTCCTCTGAGTCATCTTTTGGAAGACCACATCATTTGCCACAGTCTGTCTAGAGAGCTCAGACTGACTTCCTAACACTGGAATTTAAATTGTTTAAGATCAGGCAGTGAGCTTTTCAGAGTCTTGGAAGAATTTTAAGTCATGTTTCAGGTTTCACTGCAGACAAACTTGAAGCAAAAATGCTTCCAAACAGTCTTTGCTTTCTGTCAGCATCAGTGCAAAAGCCTTGAGATTTTGGGTGGGAATCTAGAGAAATATGTCTTTAACATTTTTTGTTAGAACTTGTATAACTAGAGGCAGAAGGATAGCACAGTCTATTTTTAATTGACCTTAATATCACTTTTTGGCCAGCCTTTGCTCTGTTACATGACTGCAGGTGATCTGGATTAGTGCTGTACCTTCAGCAGGGCAAATGAGCAAAGAGCTTGCACAGATTAACCTGTGCAGACACTTGCATAGCTTTCTATCCATCAAAGTGTAAGAAATTTAGCTTTTACAAAGAGTGTACTTCTCATCTGGAACTTCCTTGTGGCAGATGTTCTTCTCCCAAAGTGATTTCTTTCTGCCTCACCCCCCCAAAAAAAAAAAAAAAAAAAAAAATTATTCGTGATCTTTCTAAAAAATAATGAATAAAGGATGCAATCGTTGTCTGCAGGGAACTGAATACAGTACTTGATGTCCAGAGTGTTGATTTTCCTGGGGAAAAATACAAGCTACTACTCCCTCTCCTGGCCTCGTAGGGGAAATATATGGAATTGTCAAAAGGGGGCATTCTTGCTTTTTCACACGAATGAAAAGTAAGTCATAAAAGAAGTGTATAGTTAGACCTGTCATTTAGGAAGAGTAGAAATTGCCCAAGCTGCAAGTCTTTAGCCAAAGCAAATATAACAGATAGAATATTAAATATCAGAAGTGATTTGCAGATTAATTTAATCCCATACTTTGTGGACAGAGGTTTTATCTATTTCACCTAAGGTTTACCAAAGCTTTTGTTAATTGATGAAAATGCCCACTGCAGTTACACATGCGCTGTCTGTGTCCAGGAATACACATTCCCTCCCACTGTCATTTAACTATCAGAGGATAATTCTGTCTATCTGTAAAAATACAAATCTGTAAAAATACCAATCTGCTGGTATCTATAAGGATTCTCTCCAACTGATTTTGCACTTTGTTCTGGCATGTGTAGAGTTGCCAAGTAAGAGTTGAACAAACTGTGTATTCTTCTCAAAAACTCCTGAAAGGGTAAATCCTAATGTATAACCAATCTAGAAGTAGCTCTGGAAACTGAGGAGTTGCTGTTGCCCCCGGGTAGCCCTTGCTCATGGAAACAAAAGCAAATCCAGGACTGACTGTGCAAATAGACAATGATTTTGGTTTTAAGCTTCTGTGTTAAGGGATATCATCAAAGATACTTACTTCTATGTTTGCCTGGGCATTTATGAATTAAACCTGTTAAAAATCAGGTTAAAAATGGTGCTGATAATTCCTATTTGTAACCAAATTTTACTCTGCTCTTAGGTATTTCTAGTGGTTTTATTTACTCTAGTGTTATGGTCCTTATGATTAGGTTGTCTTCATATACATGGTAATTAATATGCTGTACCTTTAATATTTTGCATCAACTAGAGGAAAACAAACATATGACTTTGCATATGCATTTAAAAAGTCACATCTGAAAATATCTTTTTTTTCCCTCTTGCCTAAGGAATAATTTTCTTTGTAATTCAGTTTATCTAGCTAATACAAATAAAAATTACTTCTACCCTAACTTTATAGAATATTTTTGTCACTGTATTTTAAAAAGATGCTGCTTTTCCACCAATTCTGTATTCACAGCTCAGCATCTAATTTAAGAGTACTGGAGTGTTGGGATTGGGATAAAGATGTTTCTTATGCTAGGAGGTAGAATCAGAAAACACCAGCACAAGGAGGTTAAAAGTATGTAGCTGAAGAGGACATAAAATAGTTTAGTTTTAAAACAAACAGAAAATTCCAATGATCTTTCTGTGCTACCCTTCACCTCCTGCAGTCATTTGTCCTTGAGGGAAGTGGGTGCAAGGCACTACAAGACACTCCTCCTTCAGACTTACAAGCAATCACTAAGCTGCAGAGGAGCAGGCAGTGTTTACACTGACAGTTTTCTCCTGGTAATGGAAGAAAAGCACTGGCCCCAAGCACTTGATTCTGTGCTCTTCATATCTCTGCTTAGCCGGGGTGGGAGGTTAATTTGGAGTTAACTGTGCCAAATACTCGAGTTTGTTACGCTCTAAACTGCTAATGTAGACATCCTCTTGCAGGGACCTGGGTATTTGGAAAAGATTAGGTTGAAAAGAACCGGAGGTACAGAACAAAGCGCTGACAGAAAAGCAGATGTAGGTGTAAGGAAGAAATCCAAGTGTTTGCTGTACTCATCATCAACTCAAAAATAAAACATGAGCAAAGAATTTCAGTTAACCCACTCTGCAAAAAAATGCAACGAAAAGGTTAAAAGGTGAACAGAAAACTGGCAAGATGGTCAATCTGCTCCTTGAATAAGTGACTGAATATATGTTTTTTGGGATTATGCCTGCAAAGATATTCTTCCCCTACGTGTACTGTGACCAATTTTAGGATTTCTCTGTGTGTGTGTGTGTGTGTATAACTCTTCCATTTCATCCTGTTTTGTACTACTTTGCACCAAGTGCAGCTCCTAAGGGTCGACTAGAGCAGGATTTAAAAATGCAGATTGTCATTCTGCTTTGGCTCACATAATGCCCAGGTGTGTGCTTTGTGCATGGTTTTATTCCACTGCAAGTTAGTAGGTCTCCGAAGATAAATGATATGTTATTACTATGATTTTTTATTAGGAATCTCTTATTAGTGTCCTTTTGGAAGACAAAATACTGTGGGTTTGTTTATTAGTATGTTTGTGCAGGTGTGAGCAAGTGTAATATGTAGCTATTAAAACCCCTCAAACGGCCAAACAAAAAAGCAACTATAAATGATCTTCACATGCCATGAAGTAGAAATCAGGTAACGCATTGGTTGTAGGCTACCCCAAAAATGCATTTGTGAGAATAAATGATAGTATTCTAAAACAAAAGACTTGGAATTGCAAGTCAGATCTGATTCCAAAATGCAAAGGAGGGAAGGAGCTTGCAGTGACTATAGGGTGGTATCAAGTAAAGAGGTATCAAGCTATGAGAGTAAAGGGCCATACAAACAGCCAGGAATAATCATTTGTGGAATAGCATGGAGTAGGTTCTAAATCCTGGGGTTCTGCTAGCAGTGATAAATTCAAGCAATCAAACTTATTTTGATTATACTAATATTACACAATGAAATATTTATATTCTTCATAACATTCCTCAAATTGCTGTGGAAGAAAAACCCAACCAAACAAAAAAGGCAGAACCCTGGTGATCAGGAACCTGAAAATTAACTAAAAGTTCTGCTAGTTCACAGCACTGAGAAGGCTGTAATAGCAATGGGGTGTTGCATAAATGCAGGGATTGAAATTCCCCAGAGAAACAAATTTGGGTGGAAATGGTATAAATAATCAAAGGACTTTCTAGTGCACTGGCTTGACCCACTAAAATGGTTCAATTAGAGGCCAAGCCCGCCCAGCTCATGTTTAAAAAGTGGAATTATGAGAACTTGATGTTGCACATGACCAGTCTTTTACCTGACAGCAGAGTGAGGCTGTGCCAGGATGACAATTGTTCCCCATGTCAACACTGCTCTGGTTCATCCACGAGGGGCACAATTATGATTCCTTTGATAATATTAATGAGTTCTATGTCTGTCCAGTTCTAGAGGAGACTGAATACACACCACTGTGAACACCTTCCTGTTTTGGCTTGAGCCAGTGATGAACTGGTTAAGGCCCTTTTCAGCTTGTGGTAATTTTGTTCCAAAAGAAGCATCAGATGCCTGGTTCCTATTACTTCTTAATATCTCTTTGGAATACAAATATTAATTTTTCTCAGCTGTACAATGGACTTCAGTTTAAGTAAGAATCAGCATGAAAGGTTTCAATACTAAATTACAATGTGATTCTGTACAGAGTTCAAATTTGGTATCAAAAGTGCCAAGATTTGCATGTTAATTTGGCTGTGAATTTCCACATGGGCTGCTGGACATCCTTCATTTGAAACCATTGTCCTGTAGACTTTGATTTCATTTAAAGGGGATGGAAAAAACCAAAATCCTTGAGAGGATAATGCAGGGAGTCCTGAACCCGGGGTTTGAGCTTGTCCCTGCAATGAATGTAGTGCAAAACTTTATGAAGACAACACTTTATTAGAAGAATTGAGAAATTAAGTTGATTTGTTCTTCAAACTCCCCCACAGAAACTGCTCAATTGATTTCAGAAGATGAACACAAGTGAAATTTTTGTGATCAAGCATCTACTTACAGGTAAGAGCAGAACTCCAGTAGATTCTTGGGATTTGGGAAAATGTGAACCAAGTTCTGGAACTCTTAGCTTAGCTTTGTCTTCAGATATTGTGTTAAGAAACCAGGCAGGGAAGTGCTTTTGGAGCTAGTGCTGGGTGGGAAGCAAAGGTAAACCAGAGCAGAATGACAAATAATGTGTTCGTCTCTGAGTGGACAAGTGTCGTCTTGTTCCTGACACACTGTCAAGAAGATGTTTTACTGATTTGACTCTGTGTTGAAGAACACACAACAGCTACTAAGTAAGTGGTTTTATAGGGAATCTCACCCACGTTCCAATAAACGGAGCTCAAAGATAACGTGTCTTTTATACTTTTACGCTTTTTGGATGATAACTGTGAAAAATTACCTAGGGAAGGTTAGCAAGCTGTACCTGTGGCCATTTTCTCATGACCCCGGAGTGATAAAGTTTACTATCTTGGATCATGATGTGTTGTCAAATGACAGGTTTGCCTGTCTGACCAACAAAAAGTAATTGAGGAGTGTTACGGTTTTGCAATCCAGGTTTCACCAAATTTGTAGCTTTTTGAGCTGTTAGACCTGAACAAAATAGGTCAGTGTTGACAGAAAAAGGTTGGCTCCCACTTTTCTTCAGATTTTGACTATACATTGTGTGCATCTCATACCTGAAAGCTTCATTTGGGAAGCATGTAAGTTTCTGGAGGTACTGCTGTTGTAATTTCACTTACAGCTTGAGTTAGGATTTTTTGGTACTATGTTACAATATTTTTTTGGTTGCTGTTCTAAAATCTGTATCTGGAATCCTAGGTCTGCATGAATTTGAACAAGTAATTTGAGAGGCTCCTGTAAGTGGGGAATTGGGAAATCCTACCAGCTGGAACTACTTAATAGTGGAAGCTTTGCTGACCAGAGGTTAGCTGTCCACAAGCCATTTATTTTTGTAGGTATGGGGCCAAGAAATGGAGTATCAAAAATGCTTCTCTTGCTCTATTTCTCACACCTGCCCCTTCAGTAGTGGTTTTATCTGTCACACCCACGTTGTGTCCTGATATATTAATAACTGGAAAAAAAACCAAAAGCCCCCAAACAAATGTGTTTTGTGTGGTTATTTTTTTTTTTTTTTACATATTCTTTAGTCTTGGGACAGAAGTATCTGTATAAACAGATCTTTATGGCTGAGATTTTCTGTAGCTGTTCAATATCTGCTGACCCCATGACTATTTTTAGTCACTATATACATTAAACATTACTGTTTTTAGGCAGCTTCCTCAAGTACCTTCATCTACATAAAATGTTTTGTGTTGCCACTTGGAGTTTGTCTAAGTCAAATAATAAAAAAGAAAAGTATAAAACCAGGATGCTTTACATCCATTAGTCTTTTCCAGGTGAGTTATGTCCAGAAAGAGGAAACATTAAAGAAAAAAGGTCGTTTTGGCAAATGGCTTTTTAACCCCTGTAGGGAAAGAGACTTCACATGGGTATCATTTTCATTTGGTGCCACTGTTGTGATGTCCTGTTTCAGGGACACAACTTGGTAAACAGATTTCACTGTAACCTCAGCAAAACAAAAGCACTGGAAATCCTGAAATGGAAACTTCCATGTACTGGGAAAAACAGATCTGTCTTAGTGCTACAGTAAGATAATTCGTGATCCAGACATGAAGGGTGGAAAAAAGCTTTTCTTTGAGGTATTGGATGAACTGAAGGACCCCAAGATGAAAATGTGTTTTTCAGGTTACGTGTAGTGCAAAGGTGGTAGCACAGCTGAGATGAGACTGGTGCTCAGTACACATAAAACAGAAGAAAAGGTGTTAAATGAGCTGGAAAAATTAGGAATGATGGAAACAGTGTGGTGACCAAATGCTCTTCCTTTGCATGAAGCGCCTGAACTCCTTGGTATGGGCTCTGTGTACATATGTTAAAGGTAAAAAGGTAAATGGAGCAATTAGAATAGCATAGGAATTACAACCAGAATTCCAAACTAAACAAAATGGTCAAATACACACAAGAAATGAAAATATTATTATATTTTATCACTGGTCTTCAGCTGACCACATACTAGATTGAAGCAGCTTTGTAAAGGAGTGGGAGAAAAGTATGTAATCAATAAATTTTAAGGTTATACCTTGTGATTGAATTTTTCAGTGTGAAATAAATGAAAGGTGGATTTTTTTGAGAAAATGTTTTTCTACGTTAGGGAAATAATTTATTTTTTTTCTACTTAGGTTTGATATTAAGAAAAGGTTTTTACAGGATACTAAGGTAGACTTTTTCCAGCCTGCAGTTATCATGGATTTTCTTAAATTAAAAAAACCCCACAACCAAACAACAAAAAAATCCCAACTTGAAGCAGCTCTGAGGGATTTGCTGGCTTATTATTTCACCCTGAGGCGGGATCAATTTTACCTGTTATTCAAGACAGAAGTTTTTCTGTTTCACTTTAAGACCATTATGATAAAGAGTGAGTCTTCCTGCTTTCCTCTGTTCATGTTTGATTATTTTTACCTGGTATTTTCCCTTATCTGTATAGAATAAGTAGTGAGATTTTGCAGCAGCCTTTTGCACAGTGGAAGGCTGTTACAGTGTCCCCTCAAATGGGCTTTGTTACACAAAACAAATTCCTTAAGGGCAGTCAAGTATAGCACAAATAGAAAAATATAATGTAGGAAAGACAAGGATGACACTTAAAGCCAAACCCAAATGCAGAAACACTCACCCTGTTTGCTTTTCAAATCTTTGCTTCGTGATGCAAGAGTTTTTCCTTCTAAATACCGCCTTGAAGGACAGAAATTGTTTTGTGGCTTGGCGATTCTGCCTCTGTAATTAAAGGGTTCACCTTCTTCACAGTGTGGGCAGTTTTTCCCAGTTCATAGCAAGTGGCTCTTTGCTGGGGTCTGCATTGGACAGGGCACAATCCTACGTGCATTCCACTTCCACCTTGTGGAGGGGAGGGATTAGATAAGTTGTTTCACGAGCTGCTCTGTCAAATAGCCTGAGAGACACCTTGCCTCCCATAAGACTTCCACATCTGAATCTCATCTATCAAAGGAAAGTCTGATATTTTCTAGGATGCCACAATTTGTGGAAATGAATGAGCTTAATTAAGCTCATGGGAAGCTCTCACAAATGGCTAGAGATAAATATCAAATGGGGTCAATACACTGTCATGAGACTTTTGGCTTGTTACTGGATCTTCCCATCCCTTTGGGATGGCCTGGAGGGCAAGGACTTCTGAGAAGATTGGGGTCGGCCATGATTAAAGCTATATTTAGAAACTTTTTTAATTGCATAGACTTCAGGCACATTAGAGCTGGCTGACTTTTTTTTTTTTTCTTTTTATGGAACAGTTTTCTTTTAGAAAATGTAGTTTGGTGGAAATTGGAGTGTTCCATGGGACTGTGTCAATCCGATTGTAGCTTTTGACAGAAAGGGAAAATTAACTCAATTTGTCAGTGCTTTAGTAATAGGAGTGTGTCATTTGGACAATGTGTGCCTTATTGAACCATTTGACGTGTTTCATGTTGGAACTCAAAGCAAAATTTGAGCAATTGTATTCTTACCAAGGTACCAGTTTGCATATATGATAAGTATTATCTTCTACACAATAATTTGTTGATGGTAAATCATATTAAAGTGGAACTTTAATAAAGTGGTTAGACACAAAACGTCTATTGAGTGTCACTGCCACAGAATGTTATTTACTATTTTAATAAAAATTAAAATTAGGTTCTAGATTAGATTCTAAAAGAATTTAGAAATGCTGGAATTTCTTAGAAAATAGAAGTTGTCCTCAGCTTCAGGAAGAATCGGCAAAATTAAAAAAAACCCAAATCTTGATATAAATTTACTGCATTGGTGATAAAGATATTTACCAGTTTTGAGAGTCTGGAATGAAAGTAGTGGTCTCAGATTTTTCTACAGGAGACATAAAACATTGGAACATACTCACTGAACATAAAGGGTGAGCAACACAGTTAAAATCAAAGGTCTGGGAAAAACTACTGTAGGAACAGAGAGTATATAAAATAATTTGGAAAGCCAACCTCAGGAAGAACCTGGCCTGCAGTGCCTGATGGATGGCTGGAAATCCAGAGCATTGAGACAAAAAGGAATATCTGTAAGAAAAAGCAGTACAAACGTTCTGGATGTACCCAAACATTTTTTATGTAGATAAATGCCACCAAGAAATTGCTTTTGAGCAAATCGAACTCTTGTACTTTGCAAGGGACACGATCAGGCAAGTTGTAAAGGGACATGGGAAAAATGTTCACTGGGGTGATGGGATCAGCTCCTGGATTTCTGTTGCAACTTGCTGGCTCCTACAGTGGGCAGATTGGCAACAAATTCATTTGCACCTCTTTGCTAGGGGAGAGGAACGTGTTTGCTGCCTGTCAATTTGCAGCTCATTTTAAAGGGTAGGTGAAGTCCTTAAGACTGAAAACACAAGGGCCAGTTCATGATTATAGTGTTAGAATAGGAAAGTGGAAAAACATAACACGAGGTCTGAGAGTATCTTGTACTAGTCTCTAGTTTAAGCTTGTACTTGGTATTTCCCCTTAGATGTTTGTTACAACCAGCAAAAGATCTCCTTGCTAGGGCCGTTTCTTGAGGAAAAATTCCACTTCTGGGTTTGATTCTTGGTTGAATTGGGTGCCTGCTTTTGAATTTGCACAGTGGGTCATAATTTCAGACCTTTGTGGTTTTCTTCTAGCAGTTTGGTTCAGGGAGTGTGCTGATGTGGTATACCTGGGGTGGTTCAGATAACAAAAGGATCGCAGTGTCTGCACAGGTGAAGTGCAGAGATAACACTGCAGAGTGGATGCTTCTGCCTTCAGCCTTTCAGAAACTCAGCTCCAATTTAGTTTCATATTTTGTAAACTTCCTATTGGAAGTGTTATTTTTAGCACTATGGCATATTTTTGTTTTCCTTTTTCAGCAGCATGACTGTGTTGCATTCATAGCTTGAGCACTTCAAATAACTTGCCAGCACTGACTAATGCCATCAAGCATAGCTTGTGCCTCCAGAATCCCAACACAGTTTTCCAGTCTCTCAATGACACAGAACCATACTCTGGACCCACAAGTTAAAATTCTTAAGTGGTACTGTTGATGAAGGAAAAATTTTTTGCATAACATGAGCATACAGGAGGGATGTATGTATATATGTATATTTTTTCCCTTGGTTTATTTTTCACATTAAAAAAACCACCAAAAAATAATGTAATACAACTTAATATATGCTGCTGTGTCCCATCTTGGGGGAAGAATGTGTCATTCCATATGCTGTACCTAAACATAAATGAACTGTTATTAATGATTGCCATAATGTTTTCTAGCAGTTAGCTGGCTGTGATTCTAGGAATTTTTTTCCACTGTGTTTTGAAGGGTTAGGTTATTTAAACTTACTATCAAATAGAATCAGATCAAAGTGAGCTAATTTTTCTTAAACACTAATCATTTTAAGGCTATTGAACTAAATATAGAGTCAGTTCATTAAATCATTAAAACAGCCTGCAATAATGCTCACAAAGTCATTATAGTGCTATTCCCCAGCCAGAGAGGTGGTGTTGCCTTAAGCACAGTTTAATCAAATTAGATGGTGGGTTATGTCCTGGGGTTTCTCCTATTGATATTCATTAAAAATACATGATTTATCACTAATCTCTGTAAGGTATATCCTACTCCTCCAAATGAATTTTGTAAATGTCAGGGGGAAGAAAACAGAATAGTTTATTGTTATAAGAATTTAAGTGTGGTGTGATCACATTTACATTTGTATAATATGTAATTTAGTGATAGATGATAATTTTAATATGCCTTTAAAATTTCTGTCCTTAGTTAAAAAGTTAACAAAAATGGAAAACCCTCAGGAATAGCCACTTTATATTTTAGTGCTGTATAAGCATATGAATTAACTTTGGAACTAATTATTCTGTAGATCGTCATATGGTTTCTCTTATAGATTGTCTATAAAAGTTCACCATTTAATTTCATGTACTCCTTTTGGCACCATTTTCCATTTTTTCCCTTTTATTTGGAACACTTCTGTTTTGTAACTCCTCTGTCCTCACCTCTTCACTGTTAATTTTAAGGCTTGCCTTGTTTTAAAAAGTGAGGAAACATTGATGAGAAGACCACACACAAACATTCCCCTCTGTGCTGTCACCACTGCTCCTTTTAAGTGAAAATTTCTTCATTAATACAATGCTTTTTGATCTTCCAACACTCTAAAAATGGGGTAGATTGATAATGTCACCCATCACCCAAACATGCAGCTGGTTAACGGTGCTGTGAGGCTCTACCATGCTTCGGACCAGGATGAAACACATTTGATTAGTGGTTATTTGGAATCAGTACTACCTTAATTCCTCAAACTCGAATTTGCCTGAATTATCCCAACTCTGAAGTGCCCTGTGAATTTCCATCATTTTTGTATTGCTCTTACTTATGAATCTTTGATACCACTTGGAAGCCCAGCTGAATATCCCCAGTGATGCCTCTTGTTCTGAGAATTTCTTGATGTTGAGCTGTCACTTCTGTCCAGGGAAGAGCCACCTAGTGAACTTGGTTGTGACTCCTGCAGTGCTTTCCCTTGGTCAGGGTTTTAAAAGATTTAAGATTTAATTTAATAGATTTAAAATTTCTGCGAGAAATGGATCAGGTTCTCAGTGCCCTGAAAATCTTCTGTTTAAGCTCAGAGTTCACCCAACACTGCTTAGCTCATGGTTTTGCTATGTGGACAGTAGGAAGCTATTGACTTGATTGTTGGGTATTAATCATGTTACCACAGAATTGCCACTTAATTGAGATTGGCTTGAATTAAAACATAAGTTGTTGTAATTACTGGGGTGATGTTGTAATTACTGAGAAGTTCATATAACAACACTTGCAGTAGGAACTTCAGATGTGGTTTTAAAACCCTGTCCCACTTGAATTTGTCAGCTGTGCCAAAAGCTATTGTCAATTACTCTGAGGTAGATCTGAACAGATTGCTGCTGTGATGGGCTCTGCTGTTGATTTTGTCTGAAAAAGAAGCTTGGTTCTACACCTCTTAGAAATCGAAAAAATTCTTCTAGGTGGGAAACTATTCTGCTGGACACTTGGATACCAATGGCTTTGGATTTGCTGGGCTGTAGCTAAATGTAATTGTGATTCTAGACCAGTTGAAGCCTCTCTAGTTGGTGCTGTTGAAATTCCCCCCAGCCTCCCATGCAGTGGCACAGGAGCTTGTCTCCTGCTAAGGTAAGTAAGCTTCAGAGAGGCTTTCCTATTGGCAGCTGAACTCTTCCTAGGATGTCTTACTGTGGGATTTGACAAATGCCAGTTCTAGGTACAAGGAGGAGGTATGGGATGTACAACATGGTGAGGAGAAAAGCAGGCCAGGAGCAATGCTGAGAGGGGCTGGAAACGGCACAGAGCTGAACTCTGAGTTAAAGAACAGTAGTGCTTTTGCTCATGATCTTATTTCCAACCATATGAGGGTTTTTTGTTTATCTGGGTTTTTTTCATACTGAAGCTCAGTGAGTTTTCTGAAAATCAGAGCTTTTGTTCTATGCTTTCTAGCTCTCATTTTGTGCAGGAAAGCTTGCAAACCTGTCCTAAGCATATTGATGTTCCATTGACTAAGACTTGAGGAGTTCAAGTCTTTTCTTAACTGGCTGCCCATGTCATGGGTTATAACCAAAGCCCTGACATTTCTGGAATGTGAGTTGTGTGTGGTTGGATTTTTTTTTCAATGTGCTGGGCTGGTGAAATGGAGTAAAGGAGGCAGCCTCAGTGGTAGCTGAGCAGCACAAAAGCCTTGTCTGGGTGCAGGAGGTGCAGGGTGCAGCATGTGAGGCACTGTCTGCATGCAACCCCAGTGGAGCCGCAGTGTAGGTCTGGCAATCAGCCCATGAGCCCTAATCCTGCAAATATACATCACACACTCCATTTTATAATCATGAGAAGACCAGCCTAAATGAAATCCTATTAAAATGTGGGTCTAGTGCTAATTAAACATCTGCCTTTCAGTGATTTTTTTTTAATTATTATTTTTTTCGTGAGATTACATATAATGAATAGGTAAGTACACATGTATAGGATTTCTTCTATCAATTTTTTTAAAGGCAACATATGAAACATTTGTTGTTTTCCTGTGACAAGTCCCCATAATAAAGTGCTGATGAATGACACCATCTACTTTACCTGGTTTTACTTTTGAAAACTTTTCTAAGCCAAGTGTGAGGTACACTAGGGCAGCTGGCTATTTTCCATAGGCTCTTCAGCTCCAAAGCCTTTAAGGTGAGATGTGAACAAGACTGTTCCTTAATTATTGGCAGCAACTAGCTTGGCTTTTCAAAGTAATAAATGGGGGTCCTTACAAAGTCTCTTCTTAAGTAGCTAAATGCATAATTCACCCGGGATATTGTTTTAAAATTCATTTCATCTTCAGTAATTTGATCAGAGAAAGAGTTGTATTGGTCATTTCTCTTGTGTAAGAACTGTGTCGCACCTAGGGGCAAGGAACATTTATTTTCATGATTAATACCTGTGAGTTTCATGGCCTAATGAGAAAGCCCTAGATGTATTTGAAATGAAATTGCTTTTTTTTTTTTTTTTTTTTTTTGACCCTTTGTTCAATTCATGTAAACACTTTGACTACTGTCCTTCTCCTTGTGGGTCTGAAGATCCTGTAACACCCACACAGTATTTGTTTGTATAAGTGGTTGCAATATTAAGGTAAAGGAGTTCCAAAACAAGTCATTTTAGGTGGACACCTGTAGACGTTTGTGTAACTTATTACATTTCTCAAAGATGAATAGCCCTGGAATTGTGAAAGTGAAAGTTAATGGAATATTTTGCCCTACTTTCCCTGGCACCCATCCAACCTCACCAAGAAATCTAGTGCTGGGTTTAGTGTTGCTATTAGGTCCATCAGTCTCTTCACTGCAACCTTCTTTTTGTTGAAGTCCAGTCCAAAATGTATATATATGTACCAGGAAATAGTATATTCTTACCTGCAGTTTCCATCTCATGTAATAGCTTGGCTTGGAAGTATTTTGAAGGGATTTTAAACATCCCAGTCTTTCCTCTGTCCAGTGTAAAAGCAGCATTAGTATTTGATGATCTCACAGCAGTGTCATCTTTCCTTTCTCTAATGTCAGCTCTTACTGTAACTTGTCTGCATTCAATTGAAGATCCTTGGTGTGAAGGATATGTCTTAATTCCTAAAATCCTTTGTACACTAATGGCTTTGAATGAATGCTGAAACATTCATACTTTATTTCCTTGTGTTTTTGCACTTGTTTTCCTTTGGTTCTCCTGCTCCTTCAAAATCATTCACTCAAAGTGCATCTTGTTCTGTAAAAACCCAAGGAAATCAAAGGAATGCCTTTGGAGTAGGCTGGGAAAGAAGGGCATAGAGCCCTCATGATAGAAGGAAAATACTGAAAGATAGGCTCACTTGTTAGAGCTACTGGTGTCATTAAATACTTACCCATGGTGTCCAGAAGTTTAAGTGGGTAGCCAGAATTCTGCTGTGTAAGGCAATTAAAATGACTGATGTCTCAATAAAAAGGCAGCATGTAGGTGATATTTTGGCTGTTTGGTGTTGTACTGGCATGTTTCAAATTCTGCATTTTGTTTCTGTCTTGACGTCCCTCACCACAGAAATTAACTTCAAAAATAAGAAGCGATTGTGCCAGTTGAGGAGGGGCACCCTGAGAAAGACTTGGAGTAGCTGGCTGTGGCCCACCTCATTCCAGTCACCTGGGCATGAAATGTGATAGTCTGCTTGCAGCACTGGGAATGCCCAGCTGCTTGTCTGTTTTGTGCCAGCACGTGCAGGAACACAGCTCTGAGAAGAGCAAGAACCATTCAAAATCTGCTGGTCAGAGCACTGGTGAGCAGCCTTGGATGGTACCATGGCCTGGTTCAGTCCCTTGTAGAAAGAGTTGAGCTAACTTGGAGTAAATCATGTAGCCATCAGAAGGTGACCTGGGTTAGCTCCTCAGCTGACTGGCACTGGGTGAGAAGCAGTGGTACTTTCACCTCAGTGGCATCTTAGAACTGAGGTGGTTTGGCCAGTGCCATTAACTCCAAGGTGCTGAGCTTTGTTTAACAAAGCAAATGTTACATTAAAACATAATTGAGCTAAATCAATAGCTGTGCTGCTCTGAATGTAGTGCTGGTGGAGACAGTGCCCCTGGTTTTCATTTGAGATGCTGCTATTAAAATTAATTTCAAGGATTAATCCTTCCCTGATGATGAAGCCTTTGGTTGTTTGTACTTACTGTGTCACAAAAAAAGGATAGAGCAACTGAGAGAAGCAGAAGCCTTATTTTACCAGAGAAGAGGAAGTAATTCTTGGAGGGTCTCTGAGGACTTTTGCCATTAGGTCAAGACTCAAGATTGGAAGCTCAGGGTGCAGGGTGGAGTTCCCCTCTTTTCTCAGCATACAAAACCTACTTCTTGTGACCTGTCACGTAAGCATGGTCTGTTAGTCACTTTTTCCCCTGAAAACTGTTCCTGCAAATAGAACAAAGCATTCTTTCATGTTGGTGCAAAAAGTATAAGTATTTAACAAATTTACATATACTTTAGTTATGAACTTGTGTGGTAGATTAACCATCCACCCCCTAAAATAAAGACTGATGTTTCCATTAATTACATGATGATTACTTTCCAGCAGGATAAATCAGCCCCTGCTGAGCTCCAGGCTGCCACAGCTTGTCTGGTACCTATGCCTGAATTCAATACTTTAAAGCTGACTTCAATATTTCTTTCAGAAGTAGTACCTGTCTGAAGACTCCTAGACATAACCACAGACACCTATAATGTCAGTAGAATCCCTGCCTTCTGGGCAAGTCTGAATCATTTCCTTTGTATTTATCAGAGATAAAAAGTAAACATGCTTATGGAACTGATCATGTTTCCGTCCTGCTTGTAACATCACGTGTGTGCACATCTGACTGCACAAACCCATAACATGAGCTCAGCTTTGAAAGCATCTGCTTGTTTGATTGGTAATCAGATATTTCCCTATGAATTTGACATTGTCCTGACTTTATTCTCCAGCAGATTTTGAAAGAGTGTCCAGATGCTGTGAGCCTACTGGCTCATGGTGTTTTTCTCACTAATCTCCACATTCATGTCTGCATACAGTATGTACGGTGTATGTGAACATTTGTGCTGTTTCACTGAGAAAGAAGCAACCATAGTCATGTTACGTAAATAAGAATTTATCTGTTCGAAGCACTACTCAGGAGTGCATGATTTGGCAATGGAAACAATTTCTTAGTAATTGGTGTCTGGTTTTAGTTCTGGCTGCTCTCTCTTCAGACTAGACAGGTTTTGGCTGTTGCACATTTTTGGTCCCCTCTCTTTCATCCATTGTTCTTTCTACCACTAGTCTCTCACTGCTCTCAGTGCCTTCCCAGATGTTCCCCAGTCTGCAATGACTCACCTGCCAGTTTGGTTTGACCTTTTGATTTGTGGTGGAGCTGAATTCTCTTTTCTTGGTAACTGAAAATGTATTTTCTGAAGCTGCATAATTTGGGACACAGTATATACAGAAATGTTTTTATGGTTATTATTGTGGTGATGAAAGACCTATTGAGTTCTCAGCAGCCAAAAGAGTTGCTTAGAATAATGAAGACATTTGAATACGAGGCCAGTAGGTTCATTCCTTTACCTCAGGGTCTCTTGGGAGCCTTCTCAGCTACTTTTTTGTTGCTTTCACTTCCTCATGTGTTCCATCTTTACTCATCTTGATGTTGATATCACTTGACATGCCTGGCCATCATATAGCATCTGTTATTTTCCAATCCAGGCCACTACCCTGAAAGTGTAGGAAGAAGGATTCCTTCTTTTTAATGATCTATGCCTCATGATTTGATTGTCCTATATATGACTTGATACCTGCTCAATTCACATTCTTTATTGCTATCTTTTTGAGTAGGCATCCTGAGAAAAAAATGGGTAGGAACACTTACGAAACTCAGTTTGGGATGTGTAGCTCATTGGGATCGAGCCCACATTCTGCTTCACTGAACACCCCTTTTCACATGGCAGCACCCTGAGGTTGGAGTCCTTGTTCACCAGTTCCATGTGAAGGCTGTGCTGCATTGAATTAACCGTGTCTGTATTGCAGTTTTGTCTCTTGTTCATACTAGTAGTTTGTCTGCATCTGAAAGGCTCAAAAGATGCTGTCAACAAGCCCTAATAACCTCTGAGCCTAGCTGCATTTTTAGCAGTGCTATCTTCTTTAGCAGTGCTTTTCAGATTCAGCTTGTAGCTTGTGCCACAAAAGCAAGGATGGGTTGTGTTTAGTTTTGTAGCTGTTTCCAGCTTCAGTGTGTGTAACTTTTTCCCATGTTTGTGCTTTCTAGCAAACACCGGAAGATGCAGCTGTGCTGTGCCACCTCTTCTTGCATCCTGTCTCCTGTGCCCATATCCCAGAACAGTTTTGATTCTGAGTCTCAGAAATCCTGCTGGTTGCTTTTGCTGAGGACATTAATATTCCTTTGTGGCAGGCTGGTTCCCACATGGCACTCCTTGGCATCTGCTGGTGCCCACTGTGCTGTGAGGTAACTGCTGTCCTTCCACAACACCTTGTGCCTGTGTCTTTGGCAATGAATATTGAGGCTGCTCTGGCCCAGTTGGGTAGTATTTCTTGATGAGTGTTTTTTCAATGGCTTTGCACAACCTCTGTGTCTATGCAGAAGTGCTGCTACCTGGCTCTAAGAAGAGGGTACAGAGGCCAGGAGGACCCAAAACAATTACCTAATTTTTCAGTAGGCCTCATGCTGCTTATCCAACTTGTGGGTTCTGTGGCTTTAGCACTGATGCCTTCAGCATTTATTTTATTGCTTCCATAATTTTTCTTTCATGTGAGGGGTGTCTGGTGAAGCAGATGCTGTACTGGCTGGGCTGTTCTACTTTTCAGGTGTAACATGCCTGGGAAACATCAACTGCTTCAGAAATATTTTGGTAATACCTGAGAGAAGTCAGTCCTTTGAGCTGGGGCTTTCTCTGTGTGTGCATGTGTATGACTGGTGATGTCTTTGAAGATGCTTGTGTTCCACTTATACTTGCAAAAACATGGCTGAGTTGCTCCCTAAACCTTTTAGAGATCCAAACTTTAATCTCTATAGGCACTTGCTGTTGACCTTGCTTACACAATGTGGAAGTGGGACTTCAGAGTTGAGGCTGAGGTGGTTAAAGTGTCACCTGAAGTATGGGGGAATGAAGTCTGTGTGTCTGTTCAAACTGAGCAGATAAGGAATCTGAATTTCCTACTTGAACCAGTAGGTAGCTGATTACTCCACAGACTCTCCCTCTCTACTTGTTTCCTTGCTTGAGGAAATGGATGTGAATGCTGCATTGCTCAGATGCTGGAAGGAAACTCTTGCTGGATGCTGTTGATTGTGAGAAAGACAGGCAGGATGCTGAAATGCCACCAATGCCTACATATTTCATGCCTGATCAGTTCTGGAGCCTTTGCTATTGAGTAGTGCCTCTCTGTGCATGCGGAACAGCTTGTGTCCAGGCAGTTCCATGCCTCAGGCTGAACATTTCAAAATCCGGTGGCTTTGAAGAATCTCTAAGAGGATAAACTTCTCCCATGGTGGGTGTGGTTGCATTCATGACTTCAGGTAAAGCAATGGCTTCTGTGCTAGGAGTTTTTCATCTAGGTTTTCTTTCTCCTTAGTCTACTTGCGGGTTGAATGCTATGGTTGTTGTACTGCTGGGTCATTTCAATTTTGCTTTTGTAGGTGCAGTGTTGTTTTCTTCTTTTGTGTAATGCTGTGGAACTTCTTGTAGTCATCGATGACCTACAAGCCATTTAGCGTTGCTTTTTTTTGTGCATTGTTGTTACCCTTCAACATTAAACTGTTTCAGGCTTTACCAACCACTTGACATTGGCTGGTTTGCATCACACTAATATCACATATGCCCAAAAGTTAAAAGCAGTTGTTTTAAGAGTATTAGGAATATTGCAAGATCTCCAAAGGTAGAAAAACCCAGAGTCAAAGCTGCTTGGAAAACTTAGCTGGACTTAGTCATGTAAAAGGATGAAAGAACCTGAAGTTATGAAACCGTGCTCTGCTTCCCCAGTTCACAAATAAAAGAGAAATCTGATAGTAAGGGTAGAATGGTGTGTGGGCATGCCATTAAAGACTGTTTGAGTGCCCCAAAGGGTCCAGCTCAAGGAATTACTGATAATCTTCATCTTAGGGCTTCTTAGCCTTTCGAAGCCTTAAACTGTCAAACTCAAAGATTAAACTCGTGGAGGTTTTGGTGAATAATTCCCCATGTTTGGTACAACAGAAGACAAGCTCTTTAGGCCTGCCCTATGGATATCACTATTTTCATTAATGGAATAATGGAGAGCTGTAGCAAATTACCTAATGGTCTGCAATGAAATAGGATGGGATTCTTTTCTTGCAAGAGTATAATGGATATTTTCTAATGGTAGAGGTAAGAATTTGAAAGTATTGAAGCCAGTTCTAAAGTCCAGATGCAAAGAGTGTGAATGCTCCCATCCCCACACAAAGAAAGGGTGCTGACAAGAGTGCAGAATACAATGATTGTTCCCTTTGGAAGCAGTGATCATTGTATGTCAGCAGCCTCTTCCAAAACTAGGGAGTCTTCTGTTCAAGTGTTTACCTAGATTCAGATTTCTGTTCTCCAATGGGAATACTGAAAAGATCAGCTGTGGATTTTAATCTGCGCTTGGGATCTCTCAAGCCAGTGGCTAAAAGATGAAGACAATTGGTTTGCAGCTTGAATTCAATTATGTTTCTTTTATGTAGATACAGTGGATTCGGTATGTCATATCAGTATGACAAAAAAGGGAAGTGAATTATCCTGGGCCCTAACCATTGTTGAGGAAGGAAAAGATTTGTAGATGTTAGTTAACATACTTTGACAACTATTTGCCAAAGCCATTCATTACATCTGCCTCTGCATTAGAAAGGGCACAATATTTCATTTTCCATTTCCTTTCACAAATAGAAAATTAATTGCATAGACTTGCAGAAAGTGCAGATATAACTCGTTATGTATTGTTAAGGCTGTCTGTGATAAATTTATCAAGCTTAGACAAAAAGTACTGTGAAATCACAATGGATCTATCTTAATTAACGTTCTTTAAGTGACAGTTACACCTGTTTGAAAATGGGAGGTAAGAGACAAGTTTTCCAGAAGCACAGTAACATAGTGGTCTCTGGTTATAGAGGAAGCTGGAAAACATGAACTATACTTTGATTTGAGCCCTATTACTACCTTTCATGAAGCAAATTCAAAGTCCTGTTTTGCAAATTAATTATTCCAGTGTATCTGTAAAAAAAAACCCCAATCAAACTGGGCAGTTATGACCATGCAATAATGGTTATCTTGCTGTTCTTAGTGTTGTAATAGAGCAGTTATATGGGGTGAAGGTGAACCTATTAAAGTCCATCTCTATAATGCAGTTATGACATATGCTGTTTATAGAACTCTTCAGCCATAAAACTATCCTGCTGTTATCCATTCTTGGTTATATTGCTGATACAGCTTATCTCTGCTGGTGCCACTGGAGTGGTGCTGTGGAGACTGTCCTTAATGACAGCAGAAACCAGAGGGTGATCAGAAATGGTGCCACAGTTTACAGAAGGAAGCAGCAAACAGGAGGAGGTCAGGGACACCAGGACATGTTACTGCCATGTGCCAAGTTGCCTTAGCAAAGAAATTCCGTAAGATGGAAAGATAAGGGAGAACATGGGAAGCTTTCTGCTTTTGGCTGAAATAAGACAGACTTGCTGATGGATGGCTGAGCACTGAAAAGAGTTTTCAACAAGCTGATATTTCACTCTGGTTTCCTCTGGGTTGAGGTTACATCCTGGCTATAGATTCCATGGGGGAAGAGCATGAGACTGGCAGCCAGAGGCTCTCGGGCTGAGGCCTTACAAGGGTGAAGGGGGAGTGTGGTGAGCACCAGTGTCTTCATTTCTGTCAACCTACAGTAAAACACTCGCTGTAAAGACAGCCTTAATATGTATTTTTAAGTTCTACAGTTGTCAGATTGTGATTTAGGAGTTATCTTGTTATCTGCAGGTTTGGTTTCACGGATTATCTGCTCTTAGAGCTTTTGTTAGAGGCCTCACTTTCAGCTGGTGGGTTATAAACAGTCTGAAACTTCTGCTTTTCCCGGGTGCTTTTCTGACACCATCTTCTGACCTACATTTCACCCCTTCCTGCACTCCTTTCCCCCACTCTGAATTTTTGGAGTGCTGAGATCAGCTCTTTATTTTTACCAGTACTTTTTATGTTTGAACTCTAACAACAGAAAATGGAACTAAGTTTAATGCAGTGTCTTTTTATTTTTCTTGTTGTATTTACCAAGAAACTCAAACTTTTAAGTAAAAAAACAACCTGCAGAAGTCAGTATCAGCCTATTTCCTTAGTTGCTTCAAACAGTTCTAGAGTTCCTTGAGTTTTTCTGCTCAGCTATGCAGATGTGAAACATTCCTCCCTCAGTCTGAGCATGTACAGACCTCTCAGTGGCAGAGCACGATGGAATTTGTGTGATGCACATACCTCATTCCAGTCACAAGTGTCATTAACAGCAAAACTATGTTACAATTTTCACCAAACAAGCCTCAAACTGAGACTTCAAAATGTAGGTATTTCTGATTTATTTTCCTGAAATGGTGATTGTTTGACTTGGCTTCTGAGATTATTAAGGGTTTTGTAATGCAGGGATCTGCCTAAGTAAGTGAGTTAAAAGGAATCTGGTGGAGAAGATTGGTTTTTTGTTTTGAGCTGTAGGTTAATGTGTGCAGGTCAAAAAGTCCTTCAGCCTGCAAGGGCACTGCTGCAGATGTTGGTGGAAGGAGTTTGCAAAGACATCTCAGTGCACTTGCTGTTTTAGTGATGGACCCATTTCCTCTCTGTTTAGAGCCTCATTACAGCCCTGTTCTGTAGCAAAATACACAATGGTGCTAAAAGGGCACATTTCCCTTCCTTTCTTCTGTTTCTTTCCCTGCTGCAGCTCCAGATGTACTCTTTGCTATTCACCACTGTCCCATTTTATCTGTTACAATGCTGTCAGCAGAACAGCTGATGCTGACCTCCTATGTGCCATTGTTATGCTTTAGTACCAACATCCCAAGGTAGGTGACAGGGTTTTCATTTCTCGGCTGTTATTTGAAATTCTAACTTGGGTAGGTTTTACTGCCTTGGTTAAAACTCTGGGCATGAACTGAAGATTCTCTTTCACAGACATACAAGGGAAAAAGGTTGTGACACCACAGAATTGGAATATGCTGTTCAGGCTTACCAAATACCCCAAATAGTAAGAATGAAGCTCCTGGCTTTGAATTTAGCACATTAGTGGTGTGTGGACTTAGATTTATGATGTCACCTTTTGATTGTCCTGGACTTTTCAGTGGTGGTCATCACTGCTTTTTTAATCTTACTGATAGAAGACCTTGAGGTTTAGTCACATGTGACTTTTACCTCTGCCAGTGCCATTCCTAGATTGGATTAGAGATTAGATTTGTCTTCTTCTTCTTCATCCTTCTGCTGGCTCCACATACTGACCTCCAGTCTCTTTGAGATCAAGCTACTGTGTTCAGCAAAGACAAACCTGTGCCTGATTCTGTAACCTGAAAAGCTGCTCCCTTTCAGTCAATAATTACCCAGAATTTTTTGGGAGTTATAGACCTGTCTGTTCTAAGATCTCTACCCATTCCCTGACTGTGATTTAGAAGGTGGTGGAAGGTGAATGGAAAAAGGGGAAGTCTGTGAGGGGTTGAATGTTTTTCATTTTCTTTCAGAGCTGCTTCCATGCAGGACTTCTAAATCAACTTCCAAAATCTTTGGCATAAACCTTTGCTTATATGCAAGAAATACATTTTCTATGTCAGTTGCATTATGATAAATCTGAATACTGTCTTGGTTTGAAAAAGACAGGGACCAAAGAAAAGGGAAACTTCT